>CM021740.1:3361675-3483489 GCA_011075105.1 Heteronetta atricapilla
GAAACCTACAATGCAGAATTTGTTTGAAGTCTCATTAAGCAAGAAACCTCAAATTAAGGACAGCTCAGCAAAACAAAAACATTTTTCTACAGAGTCACGTGGATGTAAAACAAGTATTACATAGAAGTTCTCCCTCATTATCCCCTTTGTGAGCTGTTTGTATTCTGATTAGTGTGCTAATGATATATGTTTCACACAGAAAAAGCAATTAAGTCTCTACTTCAAAGAAAAATGACTTAGTATAAGAGTACCAAAGCTTGTGCCTGCTTCTCATGCCGATATTGTGATGACGTAGAGCAATGCAGCAGCTAGTTAAATGCTTAATTCTCATTTATAAGAATGGAAGACAGTAGGTATTGGTTGCCTTTTAAATGTACAGGCATTTCAATAAGGTGCCTCTATGGCACCAGAGGTATGTTTTTTGTTGTTGTTAGTGGTGGCCTAACTGCAGATAAATGCGTGAGCTCCTCTCAGTTCACATCATAAGAACTGCATGTTGATTCCTTTAAAGAAATGGTTCATTAAAAAAGGAGATGTTAAAATAAACAAACTGCACCCAAAAAGCAGAATCTCATACCAAGGAAGTCATTTGATAAGATCCTATGTGAAGAATCCAAGCACCACAACAAACTAATTAACAAGAAACAGAAAGGAAAACACAAATAGACAGTATGAAGAATGACAGAAAAAAAAAAAAAAAAAAAAAAAAAGACTAGTCTTCTGTTTTAACAATCTACACTATTTTTGACCACATAAGAAATGAGTAAAATGAAAACATTATTTAAAAACACAAATCTTCAGTTTTAAATATTTCATATGTGTCTTAGTACGTTCTTATTCTAATGATGTAATTTCCACTCTGGGGACTTGATAAAAGTATCATGTATTTGCTAAGTAACGTTTAAGCTACACTGGGAAAAAAAAAAAGAACAAAAGAAACAAGGAAATCTGTGCTGATCCAGGTCACGTTTCATGCTGAAGGTATGCCGGAGACTTCTGTGGATTTCCATGAGACACACACAGATTTTTGTAAAGACAGTCAATTAGTGAAACAGCACCACAACTGTGGTATGGATTTACAGAGTAAATCAAACACCAAAGCAGATGGTAGTTTGCACAGAAAGTTTATGTATGAAACCATGAAGCTAGAGAGGAGAAAAACAGGGTAAAGAAGGAAAACTACTTGTCTATATTTGATGCATGATATACTTAACCCTGTCTCTAGTTAAAAAAAGAAAAGTTTATATATGTGACTCGTTAATAGTATTAAAATATTTTAAGTCACGTCTCCTTCAAGTAGCACAAGTGAAGCCTTAGCTGCACTTCAAATAAATTGTTTTAGCCTCCTAAGAGCCCACAGTTCTGCCTCACGATGCAGTAAGAATGCTGAGGTTATAGGTGATTAACTATACCTCTTGATAAAAAATGAAAGATCTGAGACAATAAAAACCTAGCCTAAAAAGAGATGTGTTTTGAGAGAAAAAAGATAAATACGAAAAAAATCCTTCCCAAAATGCTAAGTTACTGTTGCTTATTTCTTATATTCACGCTTGTTTCTGTAACACCACTCCACAAAACATTTACACGTATACAACAATCCTTAGAGTAAATGAGAAGTTTAGAGAAAGACAATTCTAGAGAAAGACCAAAATACCAAAAGTCAATACAAATCAAATTATTGATATAGATTGAAAATCTAAGAAAACCTCGCTCACAGCAGCAAGCAAAAACCTTGCCTATGTAGACCTTTGAATTAATATCAGTTTATACCACAAGCCCCGTAAGTTTCTTAGTTGAGCTTATTTTGTATGTTTTACTTTCAGCTAAATAATTTAGTTGCCTGCATTGCATTTATTTATTCAGGCTTAACACTAATACACTTAATACAGATATACCAGTTGCAATATAAATGTAACAACTAATGCACAAATAAATTTCACCAGTCATCCTGGTTAAACACTGAAACAAGTAGTTCAGCTTAGCCAGAAAAGTTAAGCTCCTGAAAAATTTGTAAGAGATTGTGCACTGTGCTAACCACATCTTGTAAGAAGACTGCTGTATAAATCCCATTCCGCTTCAGGTAACAAGAATCAGGTTTTCTCTTTCTATTGATGGGATATCAAAACCAGGATTTAAAAAAAAAAAATAAAATAATGGGATAGGAATTATTAAAAATATCGCGTGTTGTGTGCATCCATCCCTCCCCCTTCAGCGGTACCTCAGGCAAGGCAGCAGGCGCCATCTTGCGGCCTGTCCCACACGGCGCCGCCGGGCCTCCATTTGCAGCGAACTTAGAGCTTTCAGCCTTGGCGAAGCCCAGAAAAAAATATCAAAACCACCTATTAATTTTCAGGGAACTGTTTAAAATCGATTAAGAGAAACCATTCCTTTCACAGCCATCCTATCCCTTGCTTCCTGGTCCATCCTCTGCTCTACCCTTGGCATTGCTCAAGCCTTCCATTCAAAGACCTTTACAAACGTATGCTTCTTCATCAAATCCACAGAAAATCTCTTGGTAAATACCAACACTGGATACTTTTATCAATGGATTGGTACATTTAGCTCAAACCTACCTGGTAATTTTTTTCTGCCTGTTGGGTATTACAAGTAATGGAACTGTTAATAAAGGTGGTGAATGCACAAGGAAGCAGTTTAGGTGTAATCTGTAACACTATGCTGTAATGCAGCTGGCGCACAGACCCATACCTGTAACTGTTTCTGGTGACAAAATTTCATAAGCGTTCACAGTAGTATCTTTAGAGTTACCCTCCAAAAATCTGCATAAGTGTTCCCGGGAACAAGGATGTGTCAAAATACAAGTACAAAGGGACATGCAGCAGATCCAGCACAGCATTGCCTTCGTTGGTCAATCCAGCACGTTTGTTTCTGCCCCCCTCCAGAAACCTCGCAGATTCCTTACAGCCCCGTGTGCTGGCCTTCTCGCAGAGGTTAGAGAACTTTGCCTCCTGTAAAAGCCACGGTTTGCAATCTTGGGACTCCATAAGATGCTTCAAGACAACCGTACCCACTTCCTTATGACAACTGGGTGACCATCTCTTCACCAGGATATTATTACCCATAGTGGTGTCTTTTCTGGTCCAGAACACAAGGCTCTCTAGCAGCAGCCTCTTGTCCTTTCTGAAGATCTCCATGCATCCAGGCACCTGCAGCCATGTCAACTGTCACATCGCTCCTTGTTTTTATCTTGTGCCTGCATTCCCCCTGGCTACCTGCACTTGTGTTCAGGCACCTTCAGCCTGTGGCGTTCTCCACAAGGGCTGTGTCCCACCACCCTGCCCCTGTACTTAGCACCATCGATCCTGTTCTCACACTTAAACTGTTATTACCATCCCTCAACAAACCTACTTTAAAGCCTGCAGCAGGGGACTCTTCACCTTCTGTCACCCACCACTTATCAGTGTGAACACTTGGTTCAGGCCCAGCTGGCTACAAACCCTCCCCTAACATAACTTGTTTGTTTCTTTGTAACATCACCAAAACAATTCTGAAAATTCATACCTTAGGGTGGAGAAAAAGCCTTTCTTCTGCTGCCAAAAGTCACCAGCTTCCAGCTTTACCCATCTCAAGAATCTCCATCCAGCACCTGCCCACCTATGACTTCCAGCTGACCCTTCTTACTCTCACTGCATGGTTTGATCATCCGCCTCCACAAGGTTTTTGTGAAGACCCTTGGTGATGCTCCTGCTGTTCACCCTCCCTGATGCTGTAAAGCCTGCTCACTTCTCCTGTAGCTCTTTCAGTGGGCAGCTCAGCACTTTGCCCACAGCACAGCTCCTGTGGGTAAGGCCAGCAGGTCCTCAGCTCCCAGAAGAGGCACCAGGCACTCCCCAGCAGCAGCATCCTTCCCCAGGAGCTCCCTCCCTCTAACACACCAGGGTGTTTTCCACAGCTGGCATCGGAGACCCTGCTCTGTGGCACATCCCCACCACTACCGGGCAGTCCATGCTGTTTAGGACCAGAGTTTTGGGCCATTTTCTTAGCCCTGCTGCACTCACCACCAATGTCTGTCAGTTGTGTGCTTGTGACCAGCTGAGAAGGGTGTTCCCACAGCAGGTGAACAGGGCCTGACAATCACTGGAATTTCCGTGGGGAAGCCACCTTTGCCTCTCTGCTGTGTAGTGTTTCTAGGCTGACAATACAATGTAGGCTTGCAGTTAGCTACAGTTTTTATAAAAATATTTCTATAATTTTTCAAAGATTGCATGTCTGGGAGCACAATACAAGGAAACACTGTTTCTGCACCTCAACAGCTACATAAATGCAGGACTGTATTATGGTGGAACTACTGCCCATAGTGTACTTATCAGTACTAAAAAAGAATAATAAATCAATTCTTATTAGTTCAAGACTGGTGACTTCCACTTCAAATAACCAAGCCACAACTTATTAGAATAAACTTTTATTTACTGCTCTCAGGATCCTTATTTTACACTTTAACGTATGCAACAAATACTGCTACATTCAAATCTATACAGATTTACTGATATATCATTCATGTTTTTACAAAACTGCATATAGATTTGGGAAATCTGTATAAGTTACCTCTATTTACATGTAGTATTCTCAGCTCTAACAACCTAGTCAAAGAATAAAACCAAGTGGGATTTTAAATATCCCATAAGACCCATTATGTTTGTTACATAATTTACATATTTTTAATAGAGATGTGCTACACGTCCTTCTTGCATATTTGTAAAGACTGTGACTAAACAGAAATTTTCTGGCCAAAGCTAGGTACTGTCATATTCTCCGATCGTATTGGTAACAAAATGTTCAAATTAGAGCAAGACAGGTATATATATATTTTTTTAAAACCAAGTTGGCAATTTGTTTTAACCAGCACTTGCTCAAAAAAAGTTAAAATTAATACAAAAAAAGTCCACATTTACAAAAGAAATCAAACTAATATTTATATGACAAATTGATCTACAATAAATTGCACATTGTTGGTTATGACTTTGGTTATATTGTATTAACAAGTTTGGTTTCTAGACTAACAGTGGAGAAAAAATATAAAAATGCAGCTATAGAAACTAGCATAACCTGTAAACATATTACAGAACCAAATTCTGCCCCTGGTTACATGTGCAAAACCGCCGTACAGTTCCGAGAAGTTTGCACATATCAGACTGCTGAACTTGGCCCAGAAAACCCTGTAAACATGTTCTTTATTGTTATGTAGTGCAATACTGCAAGAATGGATAATAAAGGCCTCTAACTACCAGTAATTAATACTCTGTGATACTCATAAAAATTTTGCTTTAAGATTAATTTGTTGCAAAAAGGCTGAATTGAAAACATTATCCATCATTGAACTACAAATTTATCCAGAAAAAGTGATGAACACTCGATAAACCAATGACAGTATACAAATTCAGACAAAAAAAGGATAAAATTTCTCATTACAAATCAGACTTACACTGCTTGTGTCTTATAAAAAGTCCTGATTTTGTTACAGTTTTAACAAAAGCAAGATAGAAACATATTTAAAAAAAAAATGTGTAAGCAAGTCAATGTTCTGCAAACCGATGGCTGATGATGCAAATAAATGCTTTACAATGTTTTACCTAATATGCTGAATTATAAGGTGCTTTGGACAGATCTGTAGCAAACAGCCTGAAGCAGCACAGATGATGGTATTGCATTACACAAACTGATTAATAATTGCAGTTGTTTCTCTTAAAGCAGCAATTCAAATTTACAACCTCTGCAAAGATTTCTTCACAGTTTTACTTCAGTAGTTTACTGCAGGACAGTCTGTCAAATACCGTAAGAGGCAACTGCTTAAAAACATTTTAGTTTTTGACTTACTTGGTACTGGCCCATCCAACGTATACATTGTAGTTATCAGCAAAGCACACAAAACTGTGGAAATGGCACTATCCATTTTCAAAAGTTAGTGAATTTTTAATACTTATTTTACAAGTGATATTATGAAGATTTAATATCCACGTGGCTAAATTCAACGGTAGTCCCTGGAAAATTCAGATCTGTTTGTAAACCCTTAAAATGAAGTTGCAGCACTGGACCGATACAATTTTTGTCTGTGGCTTAATCAACCCCATCAAAACCCTGAGTATTTTCAATCGCTAGAAGAAGTTTATCCCATAAATCTTCAAAGGAGTCATAAGGAGGCAAATCCAAGCGATTAAAGCTGAAAAACAGAAGAAAATTCTTAAGTTTTTATCACTAACTTAAAGACATAGTTTACCTAAATTAAATACTCACCAAGTATGAGCTCTTGGCAGTTTTTCCGGGGTACCCCACTGTTCAACTGTAAACAATTGTGGTCCATTTGAACCTGCAGGGAAGAGTACTTCAATTCTCACCTGATTGTAAGATTCTTTTTAATCGTTAAAAATTCAAATTATGAAATATATTGTTCTTTTGACATCCAATTCTGACTTTAGTACAGGAGCTACCTGTATGAATCAAATACAGTGTATACAATGGTCATCAATCCCAATTTACTGATACTTTTAATTATTTCTTGCTACATGTTAATGTCAAGAGACTTTTACACCTTTAACTCCAAAGTCTATGAGCTAAAAGCATATGCATAGTATCTAGCATTGAAAATTTTACACAGAAGAGTTCTATAAATAAATTCTTATATTTTTTTCATGTAAAAATTTAGACATGTTTATCACAAAGTGCCAAGCTTTAAAACCTGGCAGACATTATTCAGTACCTACCTTTACCTAGGCAACAACAGAGCCAAATAAATGAAAACTTTTTGAAATGCAGTGACCATACATGTGACTCCAGAGACACAGATAAGCACCTGAGAGAACCTGTGGCTAGCAGCTGCAGCTCCAGCTGCACCTGTGTCTTATAGCATGTCATAACTGAAGTTTCTTGAATCTATCAACTAGCCCCAAGTGGATACAAAGGGTATTCTGTAACCACTTCCTTAAGATGCTGAGAGCATTTGTGTCTCTCAAAAAAGACCATGTAATACAAAATCACTGTTTTGGCAGAGAACAGGAGGTGATCTCTGATGTTGGGTGTTACTCTACAAGGAGACCACCAATACAAATAGGAAGCTCCCAAGGAGGAGTAGCCCTCTGCCTCTAAAATGGAAGATGTGAAATGTTTCAGATGAGTAGTAATGACAGCTGATGTATACTGCTAAAGCTACTCTACACAACACCTACAAAATTATTTTGGTTTTAGAATTCAGATAGTCGCCTTCCCTTTTTTCATGGCTTCTCCAAAATGTTTTTTTGACTATGCAAGTTACAATTGGCAGTTCAAGATGACTTCATTTGTGGTTTTAAGGAGAAATGAAAAAAGAAGCGTATACATATTCATAATAAAATGAAATAATGCTAATAACAAATATGCACATAAAGTTGCAGAAGTAGATTCGGAAGATATTAGCCAACACATACTAAAAAGAAAATAAACAACAGACAATACATCCCCAAAGTGAAAATAAAACAAGAGGAGAAAATCCTCCCACTACTATTAGCATACACAAAAAAGGCAGGAGTTAGCAACCAGTGCACAGGAACTATACTACGTACAAGTTTAGTGAAAGAATTTGACAGATGAGAGCAGACACTGAGCGCTTCATCCTAAAATATTGAATGGGATGTATAGATGAGTAGTTGTAGGAATGTTTCCAGCTCCATGGTTGTTCAGCACAAAGGGCTGGTTAGAAAAGGCAACTAGAAAGTATGCCCAGAAGGAGGATGAAGCAGAGAAGCAGCTCTATACCTGGCGATGCATTCTACTATGCAAGACGAAGATGAAACTCCCTTTTAACAGCTACGTGGGAGTAAGCCTGTATTTTAGCTGTCCAACCAACAAACTAAAGGCTGACAAGGCAGCACGGGGACAAAGACAAGAAATACAAACAAGAAAGCCCCATCCGTTTTGTTCCCTAGTTCTCAAATTTCGGTCGATTAGCACTCCGTTTTTTGAGCAGAACTCCCTCGCTTGACCACAAGAGGGAGAGGTGCCGCTCGAAGCAAGCCCCACGACACGCAGCCCGGACGTGGGGAGCAGGAACCAAAGGGGCAGCAGCAAAAAGCCACGTACCAACACGGGGCGCTGAAGAACCACTTACAGTTCTTCAAATACAAGCAGGTACTGGACATGCGATTGTACTCAATGCTGAGGTTTAGTGAGAATGGCATGCTGACCACAGTAAAGCAGAAATAACTGTAAAAGAAAGAAACAAAAAGCACTGTGCAAGACAACTGCTCATTGAATTTTTCATCAGGAGTGAACAGAACTAGAGAAATGCCAGCAGACTGCCTAAGGATATCCCAATCCCTGGGCAGCAGGGAGCTAAGAGCTTCAACAGTTTCTTTCCACATATTCCTTAATTCTACCTCTGGCAGTATTTTTAGATGAATAGAAAAAAATCCCAGAGGCAGCAGAATTTTGATCGAGTTCCATTGTGATAAGCACGTACTGCAGCTCCAGCAGTACCATAGATCAGGCGCAACAGCAGCCACATGGCTCAAGTCCGCTGCAGGCGCTGTCCTTCTCATCGGAACCCACAAGTCATTCACTGATGGAATGGAAAAAAAGGTAAACCAAGTATTTAAGATGAAAATGATGACACGGTGAAATGAGGAAGGTAAAATAATGCCTGGTATTTGTTCATAATTCTGCTGTTTCATAAACAAATCACCGTCTTGTTTACAAAGAAGGAAACGTTTATTCAATATTCACTCATTTGCATTCACATTTTAGCCTTAAAAAAGTAGTCTAGCAGAAAACACTGTAGCTGATGGCAGCTGAAAACAGATTTCCCAGAAGCAGAAACATCCCCACCCTTTGTGGGCTGTTCTATCTGCTTGCCCACAGTCTTACCACAGTGGATTTCTAGCTTTGCCATTAAAGTCTACTCCCCACAGCCATCTTCTTGTTCCACCCTCCGCATGTTCACTACTTCTCTTTTGGCTTTGTGTTTAACTCATGTCATTTCAGTAGTCCAATTTACAGTATAACCTTACAAACAACCGTATCTAAGTGCAGCTTGTGGGCAGATAAAAGCAGATAGGGAACTCAAGAATCTGCAGCTAACTGCTGGTGCCAGCGTCTTTGCACTTCATGCAACACAATCTTCTTCAAACTGACTAAGGTGTTAAATCTTTAGAGCTTCAAAATCTAGATGCATTGGAAAAGTCCTATACAACTCTTTCTGAAAAACAGAATTAAAATGAAGTATTTATAGAACATGGGAAATGTGTGTGATCTGAGTGAGTCTTTGCTAACTTTTCTTCTTATACCTGTCAGAATACATTCATTTTAAAGCAGAAATTGAAAAAGAAATGTTTAATGTCAAATATCGTGAAAACTTCAGTATCACGTTTTGTTAATTAACTGTGAACACAGGCATAAGTACTCACCATACAGCTCAGCAAACCCATTCATAGGTACGCGAGATGTGCCAGTAACAAATTGCAGTAATCTTATTCTCTTTTCAGAGTCCATCATTAAGACTGCCTATGTACGATAATAATTACAATTAAAGATTTAGTTGAGAGGTTTAAATTATGATTTTACATAGAAGATTTTCTCTTATTTTACATATATATAAGAATATATGTATTTAATGACGTGTCATTTACTTCTTTGCCTATTGCTAAAAGCCATTAAAGTCAACAATTTTTAATGGCACTACTAAGAATATGGTTGCTCGTTTTGCAAGCTGTAAAATACTTCCCTTGAAGATTCAGCCTCTCTATTTTTTTAAAGTTTCTTGATGTTATGAACTAGCAGCCAAATTCCTGTGTTTTACCGAACAGAAGACTTTAATGCCTCTTTAGTACAGCAATGCCACAGAAAACTACACGGAAATATTCAACCCCCAACTTTTGTTTTTTAAAGTAATTTATCAGTAGCATGTTATATTCTTACCATGCATCTCATGTATGGTTTTCTTACCAACTTTCTCAGGAATTTTAGTGTACAAATATTTACCTAACTACTGGTGAATCACATGATAACCTAACATAGTTGAAAGCTGAAAAGCAGCAGCTTTTAAACAGGTTTTCTTGTTAAAATAAAGAAAGAAAAAGGAAAAAAATAAGAAAATAATTTCATGATACCTTCCAGAACCATTGTATTACTTGATGGTTTACATTGTAGCCATTTTTGTATTTTGTATGTAGTTTCCAATCAGCCACGTCCACATCTCCCAGTCCACACATTAGCAACTACATAAATAAACAGGAAAAAAAACCACAACAATCAAACCAAGGAAAGCCTAAGTCTGTAACATTAACTTCCAGCATATTTTGTTTTCCTTACCTCCAGCTCATTTTCATCAAAAATTTTAATCAGATCCTGAGGTATTAGTTCAAAAAAGCCCTAAAAAAGTGAGGGAAGTTTTTAAAATCAAGTTAGTAATAATTTAAGCATTTTCGTTTACTAAGAATTGTATTTTAGTTTTAGTAAATAGAGCCTAAGCTAAACATCAAATACAAATCTCCAGACGCCAGCAGTCCCCTGTGTGATTATAGTACACTTAATTCTGACATATTTCACATTTCTTTACTGTGCTCCACTCAATGGTGGACATGTAACTTTGAAAGTCATATATGTAACATTACTTACACGAATATGGAAAAGCCAACTAGTTTAATTTAATCCTATTACTCTGATCTCATTTTTATTTTTTCAGAATTTATTAAATAATTGGCTCTAATGCTAAAGTTGTCAGCCAGGATTGGAAAACAAGCCAGCTTTTCAATATGAATTGAACATCTCAGTAAACATTTACCAAAATTACCCAGGACTGAGAAAATTCAAAAAGTGCCACTGTAACAAAACTATCTATGGGTATTTAGGATGTCACATTCTAAAAAAAAATTCTTAAGATTATATGCAACAAATTCTAAAAATGCCTTTTGTATTTAAAATTTTACCTCTTTAAAGGCTGCCATTTGTTTTTGTACTCTGCTCACAAATCTCCACTGTATTACAAGACTGTAAAAAAAATTGAACATTTCAAATAAAAACAATTTATACACAAAACAACTTCATTTTGTTACTATAGCCAACACATAACCCCAATTATCAGAGGGGCTACCCATAAAGATATATTGCACAGTGACCACTACTTACTGAATATAGTCTCTCTTGTTCTTGTTGGTGACAACTATTTCTGATCCACCACTTTTCAGTTCATGTTGATGGGTCTAAATGTGGTACACAGAATTAGCCTTACATGAGACACATACGTAACAATTCATGCATTAACGTTAGGTAATTTAGGTAACTTTGAATACAGAATTTGAAATATATGAGAAACAGAACCAGTTTTACAGGTTGCTTGAATAAATGCATATTTTTTTCCCTAATGTATTATTCAGGGATACTGGACTACAGCGTGGCAATGTTGATTTTCTTTGACCTGCTCCAGTAAGATTGGAGCTGCTCTTAAATTTGTACACAGGTTTTCAGTAGTGCTGGCTTCACGAACTGCACATCCAATGACCAGGCCTTTTTTCCAAACTTCCAGTAAAAACACTTACAGAACAGTTCCAGCAGTGACTCCAGTAAATAAGTGAATCTATATGCATATCAGTTACTTAATGATTCATGCCACCAGAACCTCAGTAGACAAATACCTGTTTTTCCAATTTATTACAAATGCGCTTTTTTATGCTCCTACTTGGGATCTTCTTTAGTTAGACAAGACCACGAGGGCTTATTATCCTACTTGAATCTTACTGGCACCTGTAATAGGTGATACCTATTAGGAAATACCTATGGTATTTCTATGTGACCTGCATCTCAGACAACATTCTACATAACACTAAACTGGTTTATTCCATAGTTATCGTGTACAGCTTAAAACAAAGAAACAAAAAACCCCACCCACACTATTATTATCTCAGGGAAATTTACAACTCCAGTCATTTCCAAAAGGGCACATACTTTCAGCAAATCACGTCAGAACAATCTATCCCCTAGATTAAGTAATGGGTATATGGATATTTTAGTCTTAGCTGCATTCACAGCAACAGCTAGCTACATTTCAACACAAGTATTAAGAAAAAAGCACAAGCTATTGTTTTTAAGGCTGTGCTTATTTCCAAGTCATGTCACTGGCAGCCTAACAAAGCACTGAATGAGCATATGCCAGCTAAAAGGAAGAAGCTGAGTACACAAACCAACATGACTGAATGACGGATTTTTTTTTAAGGTGTTCTTAATACCATGAAGATAAAATCAGCTAATTTCACAGGTCAAATGTTTTGTTTCATTTGTCTATTCTGCTTAACATAAGCATACTAACCTGTCCAAAAAGTTCTTCATCAACTATAAATCTAAGGTCCAGCTCTGCTGGATCATTTTCAAGAATCCATCTCAGAGAATTGTAGTATTCACTATCCTAAAAGAGAAAGTACAAGTTTAAAGAATGAATACAGATTTATCTGAAGTAGACGTAGCAAAAATCAGTGTTTCTTAAACTAATACCAACTGGATTAAAAAGATTCTGATCTTTTGCAGACCAAATGCAATAGTGATTTCATTATATTTAATTGTCAAAGCCAACAAGTTTTCTCTGCTAAAGGGAGAAAGAATTATGTTTCAAGGACCTTGAAAAGCAGACATATCGGAAAGCTTCTAGCAATTAATCCTCAACAGAATAGCGTATAGCTTAAAATTTGGGGAAAAATGTGAAATAACACATTTAATTGCATTTTATATATGACAAACATTTTCCAAGCATAAACTATAGATCAGATTTTCTCCTGTTTCTTTCATTCACTATCGTCAATATTCCATGGGGACATGACAAACTAGAACATAACATTCCCTTTCCAGATACAGTACTACATGGGGTCTGGGCTTTTGCATTAGGAAAAGCTTGTTTAATGAAGCACAGATGTACGGGACAATGATGGGAAACCTTTCAGTGTTTGGTGTTTAGTTTTAAAAGAACTGTGCCAGTCTAAGTACTTTGGTGCCAGAAGGTGGCACTAGTATGAATGGTGTTCCAGCATCAGCCTTTGAAGTGGCCTATGAGGTTTACAAACCGATGTAATGCCTAGCTGGTACCTGAGTATTTATTTTACACATATTTTTGAGTCTTCTACAGCTCTGATGTAGACATTCCTGCTACAGTACAGCTCATCAAAGAAAAACAGCCAAATAAAAAGAAATTCCATCAGTATTCAAACTGGATGCACAAGCTAGTAATTCCGAAAACGGCTGTTCAAATTTAAGTATGAGAGGAGTGCTGTCAGTTTGACAATGATTCTATTTAATCATTAATGTCTCAACCTCAGGAATTGTTGAGAAACATACTTGGTTAGTTATTAAAACACAACAACTTGTGCTTCTTAAAAGCACGGTTACTGTAAGCATCAGGAACAAAGAATGGAACAAATAAATACTTCTTGTTTCCTTTACCAGATAGCAACTGCTCAAATTTGAGTAACAGATTAAAGAGATTGAATAGAAAAATCACTCTGCCACAGCTGCTCCAGGTAAGAAGCATTATCAGGGAAACAAACAAACAGAATTTAGCAAAAGGCTGTTTTCCTCTGAAAACAGTATACTGAATTACTAATAAATATTTTCAACCCCTGGAAGTTTATTTAATATGTTTCTGTTTAATAATCAAAATAGACAAACTAATTTAAAAAACACAGTGGCATAGGGATCCCAGAGATGGTAGTATTTATATTTAATTCTAACAATCTTACTGTCAAAATTATGTTTAGAAACATCATAAAGTTTAGCATCAAGTTTTCAATACAGCTTAACTGACTTAGGACAGAGTTTAGGTCCGTCTGTTTTCCATTGGAAGTTTTAATTCCCATATGCAACTTAGTTTTATTAAGGCTATATCCTAAAATTTCCTTGAATTGTGCACTTGCAACCTTCACAATGACATTAAAGATATATAGGAAAAACTTAACATGAAAACCTAACATGTAACATAACATATGAGATAAGGTAAATTACATACCACAGACTCCATATCATGAAGTGTTATTGGTTTTTGTAGCATCATCTTGTAAAAAGGACGAATAAAAAAGGCTTTAAAGAAGAACAAATAAATTGAACAGTAGGTAACAAAACACAAGATGTGCACAATATTAATCTAAACATCAAATTATATTAAATAAATACTAACCATCCAAAAGTTTGCCATGGTAAACAGCCATTCCAGCTACTCGACCTATAAACTTGAAATATGAGAGATGATCTTCATTGCAGAGTCCAGAGTTTGGGTTGATCTGCAGAGTATAGTTATCGCTGAAGTTGGATGCAGCAGGAAAGAGAAACAAAAACACAAATTTTTGTACTATTAGAATTGTCCCACATTAGAAGATCTGAAAGAAATCATTAATTAAATCAAGTATAACTTTTCATGAAGTTAAAGGAAAAAAAAAGTATTTGGATTAGGAAATCACTAACCTAATAATTAACTAATACTCAATGGAAGATTCTATTAGCTTAGCAGAAGTAACAGTTTTTAACCACCACAAACTACCTTTGAAAGCTAGAGATTTATCAAAGAGAAGTGCTTAACTCCGATTAACTTTAAAGGAGTCAGAATAACATTCTCAGCATTATATTTAAATACTGTCTCTTTGTACTGTAAGTAGCAGATGGTTGCAGGTGTACCTTAGTCTATGTAAAGATGACATGGCTTACTGCTGAAAAAAATACTGGTATTGTTTCCACAATATTCTTCTGACAAGCTAAAATCTAGTTACAGAGTATTTCAGTTATTACCAACTAAACCCTCACATGGTTTAGGAAGGAGAAGAAAGGAGAAAAAAAGTAATTCAATTCTCAAAGTACACAGGAGAAATAGAATCTATCTCCTTAACTTAATTCAAGTCTTCTGGACCCACATTACTTACGTAGCTGAATATTCGAATAATCCATAATAAGGATTAAACATTTCCTTAGAGAGAAGGAAGAACCATTCCCTGGCCACTCCTCCATAGTCTAAACCTTTTTCACCATCAAACTCAATCCAGAGTCTCGCTTTAAGGAAATCTGCTCTCTTTACAGCTATAATTCTTCTATAAGAATCCTCAAGGATTGTTGTGCGATGAATTTTCATTTCAAATCTGTTCGGAATATCACTCTAAAATAAAAAACAAAAAGAAATAAGAAAACAGAATGATGGGACAAAAAAGTACTCCTACAATATTAAAAGCAAAATCAACCTACTTGGAATTTGAAGTCACACAAACAAGTTACAGGGTTTTTATTTGCTTTCATATATGAAAAAGTTTAAACAAAGAAATATCCAAGGAGCTCATAACTTGCTGCTGAGCTTTCAGAGCAAGTCCCCTATAAACCTTGGATAAAACTTCATTGAAGTATTAAATCATTACATAAGAACAGAACATATTCTTGGTTTCACTTTTTTCAGCCAGTTTACTTCAGCAATTACTTTAGGCAAAATTCAGAAATTCATAAAAATGGAACAAAGTTTCAACCCATTTTTGCCAGACTACCATGATGCAATGAAACTCAACATATTTCAGATTTCAAAGAACTAGTCGTATGTTGCATAGAAAGAATGGATTTTTGAATGCAGAAATGCCCAAATCAGGGGGAAAAAATAGAATGCTGCCTTTAAATCTAATGCTTATTTATAACCAAAACTAGCTTGGTCCAAGATGCAAACAAAAAATAATTAAGTTGGGGTGATTGGAGTGCCCTATTTGACATTTTCTAAACTGCAAAATAATGTACAATGCTATATATGACATTTACAAAGTGGCTGAAATACACAGGTGTTTTTCATCATGTCAGAAAGCAGAAGAGTACAAACATCTTATCCTGAGTTGCAAATCAACGTTTCAGAAAAGAACTTCAAAGAATAGTAAAAATAATTTCTAAACTTAAATGTAACTGATTAAAATCGTATTCAGTAAGTCAATCTCAATTTAAATCAACCTATTACTTTAATTACCATTTAGATAGTTTTGAATGCTTAAAAGGCAATGGTAACGTACTGTTTACAATCTACACGTGTATTTCTTAAATTGCTACAATTATATTGTAGGCACAAGCTGTTTATCACTTCTCAGATTAGGGTAATACCATTTGAATAGATGGTAAGCTTGTTTTAACTACGAACACCAAAAAAATAGATGTGTGTGTCATCACACAGAATTTACAGGTCAGCTCAAAATGCATGTTTCAGAAAGGCTAGAGACAAATTTGGTAGTTAAGAGGTAAAATACAGGTCTAAACTCAAAGGCTATTATTTTACATAAATACAAAATTATATATATAATATCTATAATATTATATAAATACAAAAAAAAACAATATATAAAATAACGCCCAAGGATACTGAATTCAATGGCAATTGTGCAGAGATGTACCTGGATATCCAGATGCTAAGTGTTATAACTTGTCACTGCCAGTTTAAGAAAAACATGCAAACAAGATTTATAAATTCAAGATTTTAAGGCTCTAACAATTTATTAGTCATCTAGCCTGATCAGATTTCTATCTGGACAGTTTAAAAATCTATTTAGAGACTTTCTATTTCCATATTTTGACTTCCAAGAACTATTATATGTTGTATCAGTGATTTCCAAATTTTTCTGACAGGCTACTTCTAGGCTAGCTTTTTAATCTTTTAAAATTTCTCATTTTCACTTAGATTGCTTTCAGTCTCATGGCTCCATAGTCAAAAACCTCACCGTTAGATTAAACACTAATTATAATCAAGTTGTTGCTTCTTAAGTGCATTTGCAATCAGAAAGTCCTTCTGTTACATTCTCTAAGCAGGTTAGAGAAATTCCATTTATTTTTACTGTAACCTAAGCTTTCCTATGTTCAGGGGCACACATTTCTTAATCTTCTGCTAGACTGCTGCTGATTACTAACCTGTTTCTTCAATTTCTTTCTGAAGAACTCATATTTCCGCTTATAGTCTCTGGAGTAAGGCACAGCCTTTGAAAAACAAAGTGAAGAAAAAAAAACTGAAAAACTGCTTTAGATACTCTAACAATTAATGTAAGAAACCAGTGTATACTTGTAAAACAAAAACTGCTTAAGTTATGAGGAAACAAGAATACATATTTTTACGAAGTATGAAGGGTATTTTCAATGTATCGATCTATGGACAGCTCAAAACATCTGAAATGAAAAGTACTGCTTTGTTCAAAACATTTGTTCTATCAGTTCCACAGAATTTATTCGATACTTTGCCATTTACTGATGTAACTTATTAAAATCATTGACTTGCCCAGATCAAAATGCCCAAATGTCTGGTGACGTATATAACACATAATCTTTCCTTGCTGTATCATGAGAAACCTGGCTACAAACACCTCTATTTTCCATGGACAGAGAAGGTTGTTTACATATGTGGGCTATTAATAAACACAGATATCAGTTGAACACTAAAACCCATCTATAATTATAATGTGTACAATCTTTGCAATTAGTCCTGGTAATTTTGCACTTCAGATTAAGAATCAAGGCTAGATAATTATTTTTCAGTTGGAAATTAGTTTCATTCCTTTTAAAGCCATTTTCTTGTTGAAATCATTTTTATTTCTTTTAAAGACCACTTCCACAGAAAGCCTTGTGAATAATCTTTCAAGAAATAAAAGTGCCTTGTTCAAATACCGTGGAAGTTTATCAGGGTACCTGATAAAAGATGAGAGTTTGTTTGGATTCTATTACACAGTTTTCAAGAGTATGATTAAAGCTACATAAACAGAACTTACTGGTCCAGTTATTGCCACATTCTGCAGTCGAGGATCCTCCCATTGTGTTTTCTTTGTATCTGCAAGGCATTTCATAATTTGTTATGCTAATTTAGATAACATTAGCAAATAAAATTATGAGTGGTAGGAGAACAGTACGTTGTACATACTGTGGTTTATGAAGAACACTCTTCCATCTGTGTGAGTTCTCTCTTCCCAACCTGGCTATAAAAAGGAGACACTTTTTATATAAATTTCTAACCACGCAGTTTGCATAGAACCCAAGGTGATCTGCAGTTGCGTGGATTCCCCCCGTCCCACACATCTATTCTCAACACTGGAATTCAAAACTTAGTGTTTTTTTTGTTGTTGTTGGTTTTTTTTTTGGTATGAAAAAAGCAGACTGCATTTTCATGTACAAGTTTTGATAGTGCTAGTTTAAACTAAATTGTTATATCTGCAAAACAAGTAAAATGGTTTACTTACTGGTAATGGCCCTAGATCTACGGGATCTAGGGAAGTTTTTCTCCGCAGATGAGCAGGAATTTTCAGTCTTGGATCTTCCTTTGAAAGCAAAATAAGAAGCACATTAAAATTGTTTTGAGGTTTGTGTTGTTTTAATTTTGTTTTCCTCCTTGTTAGTATTAATGTAAAGAACATGCCTAGTACCAACAAGATAATTGTTGCATATTCTACAGCTATGTGATTCCTTGCGGATTCTCAGCCTTCTAGTACTTTACAATCATAGTATTTTACTCAAATTTATTCAAATTCTCTCACTTTTCTGAATATTAAAAATTTCCTCACTCAACTCAGTTTTCGTGTAATTGAGAAAACTAATCTTTCCAAAGGGTTTCCAGAACATCTTATACTGTCATGGTTTGTTTGTTTGTTTGTTTTTCATTTTGTGGCTTGTGTTGTGGGGAGTGGGAGGAAAGATATTTGTATTAAGTGATGTCTTTCCATAATCCTGAAAAAAAAACAACATTCACTTTGAATCGGTTTCATGTATTTCTTTATATTTCCCTTTCATCCAACAGTAATACTGACCTACTTTTCAAATGCTTAAGACAACCTATTAGCACTGCCTAGTGGTATGCAGCGCCACTCCGTGGAACCGTAGCTGTACAACACCCTCATCCATATTGCAGCTGCACCTGGCCTGCTTCAAGAATCCACAGAAGCATTGCATTGTGTGCTATACTGCGTGCAACAGGCTCAAGGTAATGGATTTCTTATTGGAAAGTAAGTTTACAAATCTGATTTCTATGAACAGTGAATATAAGCTATCACAGTTCTACAGCTATAACGGAAATGTCATTTCGGAGATGCATTACATCTGCAAAACTCATTCCCATACACGTTTTGCTCCTTCCAAGCTAAACTTTCAAGTGATAATACAGTCCGTAAAATTCATGATGTTCTACTCATGAAAAGTATTTTAAATGACTTCACATTTTTGTCACATATGCTCCTTAACAGAGAGAACACAGCTATTTTGCCTGAATGTGAAATGTCAGCATCACACCATCTTTGCTGACAAATCACATTCACATTTGTAGTCTTTTTTCTTTCCTTTTCCCTTTTTTGATGCCAGCACAGAAATCTTGACACTTAAAAAATCCATACAATCTTGCTGAAAGCAGCAAAACTTTGAATTGAAAGGAACTAGAATTTCGGTCCATGAAAATAGTTTTCCATTACCCATGTTGTAGTTTTGGTATTGTGGTCAATAAAGAATGGTCTCCCATTGGGTGCATGTCGAACTTCCCAGCCTTTAGGGAGAAAACCTTGCTCCATTTCAGGCTGCTGATTAGAAGACTGTTGTGGTAAATCACTTGATGTTGCCTGTGGTTGTCTTGCTATAGAAGTACTTTGTGCAGTTGACAACTGACCTGCTTCCACAGCAATCTATGGACAAAAGAAAAAAAACATAAGCCATTTAAGAGCAACGTATTTTTTCTGTTAAGGTACCAATATTTCTTGACTTACAAAAGCAGTTGCATAAAGCAAATGCCAGAGAGTACACAGATCTGTTTATCAACAACATCAACTAACAACCACAGACTATGCTATCAAAGACAAAGTGTTTCAGGCTTCTCCAACAGCTATCACACTCCAGAAGGCTTTCCTGGTACACTGACTGTAGAGTGACTTGCTGTAAGTATTACTGTTCCTAGCTCTAGTTGCATTCCCTCAGGTATTTTATGTGGCGCTTTATCATTTTATGCCTTTCAAATATTTTATTTCAAAGAGATCTCTAAACTTTACTTCTATTATGTGAGGTGATTAAAAGGTTGCAGGAGTGGAAACATCAATAATTAGAATACAGAAAGTACCTGTACAACTGGTTTTATCCAAGTAGTAGTTCTAGAATTGTGATCTATATAGTATGACCTCCCTTTTTCATCTTGTCTTTCTTCCCAGCCTGGGGGTAATCCAGACGAAGTAGGCAGTAACTAAGTATTAATGATAACACAAGAACAACAGTTACAAAAACTATGAAACTGATTATGAAAAGGCTTTCCTCTGCTTAATTAACAACAACAACAAAAACAATAGGCTCATGATTTACTATCAATTGGATAAAATGGAACAGAAGTATTTAAACACTTACTGAAGTATGAAGTGACCGAATCATTTTACTCATTTATTTTTAATTCAAGCTCCTCATCTAAAAGGATTAAAAGGATTCGTGGTTTAGGCATGGCTGATCCAGCCCAGTACTTCTGGCTATGATCTCATTGCAAGTTTGCAGTGTCACCATGAAAACATAATAAGGATGGTGGTACAGCTTTTATTATAAAGCAAGCAACTTTAAAAACAAAATGTCACCCGAAGATGACTTCCTTCTGCAAGCTCAATTCATGCATTAAACTAACATTAAACTGAACACATGAATTTCAAAGAAGGAGGAAGCTTTACCAATGAACTACGATCTTGCTAGACTCTCATAATTGCAATTTGTTCGGGACAGCTACCAGAAGGACATTATACATAGCTAAAAAAAAGTTTGACATCCTCCAACTTCCGTGCCACACAAGCCTGTGTTTTTTGGACAATGACATACCACTGGATGGGCAGGTTGCTCTTCAACTCTGTATGTTTGCAGACTACCTCTTCTGCCAGAATGGTTCTTGAAGTGGGGGAGAGGAATCACATACTAAGCGTTATTATAACTTCAAGGACAACAGCAAACAGTCAACAAGGAATATCACACTTAAAATTATTATAGTTTTCATCTTGAACAAAGTGTCTGATTCATTTTGAAACATCTATTTACTATAATATTTTGTAAACAAATATAACATTACTAGAAATATTAACAGTGTCTATTGTAACTTCAAAGAAAAAGTTTTAAAAAGGTTTGTGAAACCTGAAAACAATAGCCATTTTGGCATTTAAAACATTAGTTACTTGCAAACAGTTTTATTACAACTGATTTTCAATATACAACTTAGTGCATTATCTTGCAGTAGACTAAGGCCTGTGATACATCAGAGCCAACACAACTTTACAGAGAGCAGATTAAATCAGCAGTAAGATATGAGAGTCTGAGATACCCACTTCCCAAGAACGGTGATTCAATTCCTACAGCTTGCATAGGCACATGCTTTTTTGCCTGGAAGTATTTTTTAGATCTCATCTGCTACAATTAAGCAACTGTACTTCATCTTGCTCCAGAAGTTCCAAAATTACTTAAAGGTTTATTCCCTATCAATGTACCCTTTTAGGATATTTCAAAGAAAAAGTATGTGTTTAAATTTCTTTTTGGGGGAGCAGGGAAGGTGGTGGAGGTGAGGGGATGCAAGACTGTCATTTCTAATTGTCTGTTGCAAATAACTTGAACATCTGCTTCTTCCTTTGCTTAAGCTACCCACGAAGCGAGCTGAAGTAACATTTTCCATAGGATTCTGAGTACATCAAGACTTTTTGCTCTCATTTTGCTACTTCCAAAAACACTGGAGATGCCTTTGCACAATCTCACACACACAAAAAAATACCTTCAATTCATACTTCAAATGGCAATCTGAGCATCACAAAAACTGATGATTTCATTTAAATAGCAAGATCTTACATATTAGATGGTCTGGGTCACCTCTGTAGGCTTTCCTCAATGGACAGTGGTTTTCTTAAGTCATGTATTTATATATATCAGTTTACAAGGCCGTTTGTGAGGTTCAAGTTTCACAAGACAGCTGAGCTTATTTAATTGCTTACTGCCACCAAAAAGACAAGTCTCACTCCTTGCTGTACCCTCCTGCTATTTTGCCTTTGCTGGTGTAACATTTCTTAGACAACCTAGGGTGCTGTTCCAGCTTGCTAAAACAGCAAAAAACAGAGTTGGAGAGAAAAAGTAAGTGTTTTCTGCTGGTTTAGCCACCTGAATGGACTCACTGGGAGGTCAGACAGGTTTCACAGTTGGAGCAAAGGCTGTAGAACTGTAAGAGTGAGGTCCCCTTTTCACTGCTATGTAGTCATCAGGTTCACTCAGCCCAGTCATAAAACCTTATCCCAATATTCACAATAAAAAAACAGTTATTTTTAAACTGGTCCTAGGGGAAAAAGTGAACAGTACAGAACTACTATCCTAGATATCAAAATAATGATAGACAGCTTTCTTTATCTGTGCTTTTCAGCAGTGATCAACCCAGCATAATACTAGAGTAAGAGGTAGATTTAGAAGCTGAAAAATAGCTGACAAGTCTGTTTTAGTTTCAGACAGAAATTCCTGTTCCCTGTAAGTAAGTGGTAAACAATAAAATGGTTGCTTAAATGGGCTTCTATAGTAAAATTAGTCTTAATTTCTCAACACCTGTGATAAAATTAAGCATATATTAATTAATACACAGTATTCATGCATCTACTTCTAGCAGTAGTAACACTTTGTGTAAAATATTCTAAATACTTCCATATGAACAACAAGAAAAATAATTTACCGTGTAGGCTGTTGACTGGCCAGTAGCCGAACTTCCAGAGGTAGTAAGTCTGGTGTTCAACTCTTCTGCAAGATGAGTCTGTACATCGCAATTACTCTGCGGGAGAGGTATTTGAGGGTTCTCATTGCTATACATTGTTGCCTCATCTTCAGTTATAATTTCCCAGCTCTTTAAATAGAAAACAGGGAAAAAAAAAAAACACATTTTTAAGAGTAGTTGTAAGTTACTGATATTTAAAACAAGTTTTTTGACTAAAGTTAAAAACCTATCTGCATTTCAGAAATATTTAGAAATATCTGTTTTTACCTCAGGGGAATCTCTGTTGTCTAGATTTTCAGTATCCTCTGATATCTGTCGCCGATGAGTGAATACGTGCTGGGCTTCCAGCTGCATGTTACCGATATCTGCAACAGCTACATTGTCCCTGGTGAAAAAAAATAAATATATATATATATAGATGTGTGTATGTATGTATCAGCATGCATAGTCACTTCACCTTCCGACAACAAAAACATACACTATAGTCATATTGGAAGAAAAAAAGAGAAGCAGTCACGAGCTAGACAGATTAATGTAATCCATTTAAAGAAAAGTATTCATGTTGATAGGAAGCGTAAGTAAAACTAAAGAGGCAGATAGCATCTCAGGTATTGCTTTTGTAATTCACATGCTAAGGGACAAAATCTGGAGGAAAAAAAAAGAAGTTCCTTCCATTAGTATAATTATTTCTTACAACTGTGACCAGTTTCAATTTGAATATCAACTTCCAGAGAGCAGGAAGGGTGCTGTGCAGTTAAACTGACCACTAGTCAATGACCATTACACATTGGCTTGAAGATTACAATGTCAAAAGGTCTCTACTAATTTTCAAGTTATATATTTTCCAGTTCTCCTTGCTTTCAGTGTAGACTGAAAAGTAATGTAGGGCTTGAATTTTCAGGACAAAAGACTTACTGAGCAGTTGGTCTTTTCCACTGTGTTCTCCTGAATTCATGATTGACATAATAGGTCCTGCCGAGGATGTCTTGCCTTTCTTCCCAGCCTGAAGGCAGGGGAGGAGATTCCTGCTGCTGCTGTTGTGGCTGGTTAGCAGCATCCGGTTGGTCCAATATAATCCACCCAGGCTAAGAGATACAATATTAACAACTTTTAATTAATATCGACAAAGTTGAAAAAAGTATTCCAATTTATTAAGTCACCACCTTTTTAAGGGGAAGTCCTACTATATCTTAGACTCTTAGGTTTTTTGTGTATATTTCTCGAGAAATGAGACAACAAGTGATGCATGCAGAAGTCATATTCTGAAAAATCAAATTCCTTAAACACATTAGCATTAAGAGTTGCTTATCCCAGTTCAGGAAAATAAACAGGATTCATGGAATAGTATTTTGTTTTTAAATAATTTCATACATGTGCTGCAACATACCAGTCAGATGAGTATAACATTTTGTAACAGCAGAAGTGATTATGCTAATTAGAGTAATTTAAGGTCTTGAAAAGAGATCCACTGATCTAAACTGGATGTGCTTACTACAGATTCCAAAGTAAAACAGTTAAGATCAGAAGTATGCCTATAAATTGGAGAAAGGTGGAATTCTAAAACAAACAAGATGTCAGTGTCTGGCTGGCTACACTTAAATAATGTTAAACAGCAGTAAAAATACTGGGCATTGATACTGCCATTAATTCTAAAAGAAGAAAAGTTACACGGAAATATGGCAACCCAGTATCAGAACAAAATCAGAAGTCTCATGGGTTTTCCTTTTTAGATACACTGACAAACCACTCCTTTATTTAGAAAAGCTGCAGTCAGAAAACCTATTTTATGCAGACTTAAAGCAAGATACAAGCAATAGGATTTAACTGGTTTGTTTATAAAAATACTGTGTACAGCTTAGTGATTTCTAACATTCATTTTTATGGTAACTACTCTTACTGTCTGAAGACCAACCATTTGCTAGGTTTCTCAGCAATAAATACATCTTTCCCACCTCCAATTCTTCGGCCTGTTCTGTGGTTTCTTCTTCAGATCCATTGCTTTTAGGTAAGTAAGTCATTTTTAATCTAAGGTGACCTTTAACTCTTGACTTATGGCTGCAGGAGGGAAAAAAACAACTATTCTTACTGTGCACTTGTGAAGTTGTTACCTAGGAATAAAATAGCTAAAGAAAACACAGCTGGAAGATTATTCTGAAGTTTCTCAGCACAAAGTTGATTTTTATACTTTTTCTTAATAAAGTTCTGTAATGGTACCGAATTTTCAAGGCTTCAAAATACACCCAATCTAAAATCAAAAAATGTAGAATATTTCAGAATTACAATTTCTGCTAACAATGTGGCTGACAAAGATCTGCAGATTCCCGTATCTTCTGATCCGATTTCTGAATCAGAAAGCCGTATCTAAAAAATGTTGACAAGCATTTTATATATTTTTTTCTAACAGAGACTGCTATGAATTCCTCAGAATTAAGGTTAAGAATACATATTTTTAAAAACAAATATAAAATGTGCAACACTTAACATCGAAGCATTACATATCATTTAAAAATCCCTTGTTTTCAAATCACAGGACTTCTTAAATGTGAGCAGCTATTCAATTTAAGCTTTATTATTTAATTAAGGTCACATGAAACTGTATGTGAAACAGGCAAAGAGAGATATCTTTTAAAGGAAAGCAGGAAATAATTTCAAGCTGAAAGAGGATCTAAACAAATGCTTTTTAGTAGAATTGCAAATATCTTGCTCCATTGATTTTTAAATTTCATTAATGAAAGCATGAAAACCTAGACAATATTTATGTACATACAAGAACTTATACAACAGCATGGTTTACATACGAAAGTAAGAATTTTGAGGTGGTATTTACTAACCTTCTTGGATGAAGAACAAAATCCCTAAACGTATATGGTCTCTCCATACTTGGATTTTCTGTCTGGAATAAGAGAAGTTTTTTCAAGAAAAATCTGTATCAAACACTTGCTTAGGAAAATTATCAGAAGTTTTTAATGACTTCCTTAAAGGCTGCGTAAGCTTTTAAATTTAAATTATTGGTTCAGTTAAGGTTCTGGCAATCATCAGCTTTAGTCTTTGGAATAAAGATAATTCCCCAGTTTAAGGAAAAATTACCTTCCAATGTTTCTAGCCACTGAAGTGTTTAAAATTTTTTAGTTTCTAAAGCACAAGAAAAAATAACTGTTTAGCCTGAAATCAGTAAATACGTTCTCAGTTTCCATATTTAAAAGATCCACCATAATTTTTTTTTCCTACCTTGGTATTTTCAAGTATGTTCATACAGGACAGTATGAAAAGCTTTAGGATTTGGACGAAAAAAAAAATCACAGAAGAATCCACTCCAAGAACATCTCTGCTCTAATTCATTAAAGTGAAGTTGCTCAACAGAAAGAAGCACAGTGGTAAGTAGACAATTTTAAAAATACATGCCCCAGGTCAAACTAGAGAAATATACTTGAATGACCCTTAACAAAAAAGATATTTATTTTTCTGGTTAACATAAATATTTATAATCCAGCTGCTGTTCTAAAATTCTTACAAAAACATTTGATTTTGTTTTACAATACTGTGCATTGAGGAACATTTGGAAATCTCTTTTCTTGAATCAAAATGGATTTTTCTATTTCAGCTGTTTGTGAAAACTGGGGGTATAACTCTAGGCTCTTGCTAATACATTTTAACCATCTCAAAAAGTACTGCATAATAAGAGGAAAAAACTGCACTTACTATATTTGTAGGACTTTATGAAAAATGTTAGATGAAGGAATTCTTGAAGGCTGAACTAATTTCATAATGGTATTTTCAAAGAATGTCTAATGTGTGTCAATATTTGATTGGAAAGAGGCAAAATATTCTAGAACCTAAGATTAGCCATTATTAAATTAGAGGTTTTCAAATTTTATTTAGAAAAGGCCTGTGTCTTTGTCATGAAAGATGTTATGTAATGGAAATTTAACCTTATTAAATTTTACTGAATAACTATTACACTGAACCTCAGAAAAATGCCACTTAGTATTACAGACTTTTTTCAGTGTAAACTCTTATTAAAACTAAGATAAATACTTATCTGAAATTAAAATGGAACTAAGCTGTCCTTTTTTTCCCCTGCCGAACAGAACACACTAAAATACTGTGGAACTACATCAGATGAGAAAAAAGAAAAAACATTTGTCTTCTTAATCTAAGTCTTGTAATTACTTTTATGACTTGTCAAGGAGAATTGCCTTGCATTCAACACTAGATTAGTCTTGGATTAATAGAGTTTGGTTTCGGAAAGATGAAATTAATACCTCTTCACTATCTTACCATCAAAATGAGTTATCCTTGTAACACGTCCCTGACTACCAGCTCTTTTTAGTTATGAACAGTTGTGTTTGCATAGTATCAAGGAAAATAAAACGGGAATCAAAACCAGATGCAATGAAGTTTATAACAGGCTGATTTTATCTGATAATTTCATTTATCCAAGATATAGTTAGTTATTATGTAAATGAAAGACTGTTTCAAGTAAAATAAAATAACCCTATGCTTGGGCCAATGAAGTACATTAGATTTAGATAACTAAACCAAGTAATTAAGAACCAGGAAGATGGAAACAAAGAATAGACAGGGAGAAACTGACTTTTCAGGAAGATAAGAAAACAGACATGAAAATATTTAAGTGAGACTCTGTAAATTAGGTTTTGCTTTAAAAGAAAGTGATAATGCACTGATATCCCCAAAATTCTGGGATACTGCTGTCCAGCTTCTTAGTGGGAAGGGACAGTCTTGTCCAGAAGGGCATTACCATCAGTCTCTCCAAACAAGCTGTCCTGATGGAAAGGAGTTCACGTGATCTCCCACCCCAGTTACACCAGGTAGCAGGACAGATCTTTTACTACTCCTAAAATGGCTCTTACCAGAATGAAAGGAGAAAATTGCTCTTGCAAAGTTTTGTGGGTTTTTTTGGCCACAGTTGTTATCCTGTCTTTACATCAGCTGTTGATAAAACTGCTAGTACTCTCTAATGTTTTGAAACCTCAAAAGAAAATGAAAATTCTTACTTATTTCAGAGTTCTTGGTGATGTTCCTTGCAAATGAACAATGTGCTTTGCAAAAGCAATGCAAAAAGAAAATTAAAAAAAAACTGTAACAAGCTCTATTTCCCACTTACCCTCTTGTGTATTTGTTTATGGGAATAATGAATATTAGAAGTAACTTTGCTTAACATTTTAAGCAACAAAAATACTTTAAACAATCTATTTTAAAATATTGTACTAATTATAATCTCTTCTTGGCTTTGAGACAGTTTAAAACCTTTTATTTTTATTCTTGAAAAAACTAAATGCATTTTTAACTCTCATAGCAGCAGAAATCCTTATCTAAATACAAGGTAAACTCCATCTTTTTGATACATATCAGCTGTAAACACAGCCAGAACAGGAGAATTCAAACACTTAGATCATGAGTAAGGTTTACTTCCTTAGATAACTAAAACAGTTTTTTACAAAATCACTTTTTCACAATCTTAAAACAAAAATAAATAAATACAAACCGGTAACTGATAAAGAGGAATATCCACTTGCCCAAGAAAATCATCTCGAGTCTAGGGAAAATAAAACACAAAGAAAAAGCACAAAAACCTTAAAGTTGTGAATATTTAAAAATACTTTTTCAAACCCCTAATAATATAGCAATTTTTTTTTAAAGAATATCAAGACACTCTCAAAGCATAGACAAGAACACTTGTTCTGTGTAGAACAAATTCTGATTGAACCAACACTCAGCGTCTTGGACAGTTTTGTCTTTCTCAAAATAAATGAAGTTTGACAAAGCTGGTGGTGGGGATTTGGATTTTATTTGTTTAGATCATATGGACTAGTGCTAATGAAACAGAAGAAGAGCAGTTCAGAGTTAGGACTGAGATCCTCAGCATCTCTAACGGAAACATTGTTTTAAAGGGCAAAATGTAACGGCACTTCCACTAGCTATTTCATGTAAAATAATTGTCTTGATATATACTTAAACAACTAAACATTTCTCACAGAACAATACAATTGTTTTCAGACCTTCCTCCTAAATTTGTTGCTGTACCGTAAGCTTTTATTCAAACTCATCACCCAAAGATTTTGATGGTCTTCTTCAATAACTTTCCATTCCCGGTTTCTGCATCTCATCGAAATCTATTTCCTTCACCTCAGGACAGAGCTGTACGTTTCACCTTTTTGCAAGCATGGCTGTATTTTTAGGTTTCAAGACACTGAAACTCCTGTCCAATTCTACCCAATCTTTTTGTTCCATTGACCACATTCTCCATTTGAACACCTGACTTTAAAGGATATAGGTGTTTCTTCAAGCAGTTATTTCTCCCTTAATAATTCTAGTGCCTCTTTTCTTTAGGCCTGTTGTCTCAGGTTTACCCATTTCATCTTTAAATTGTACATGTATGTGTAGAAACAGTGCCTCATACCTGTATGAGTTTATTGACAATGCTACCTTAAAGCTTGGATTTTTATACCTCCCAAAAAGCACAATATGCAATTGCCCTGCAGAGCTTATCATACCTATCATGCATGCCAGAAATCTACAGATACGCACTATAAATTTAACTTAAGGTTCTATGTGTCTCGTATTCAGACTGGGGGGGGGGGGAGAGGAGGGAGGACAACCAAACACAAAGCAAAAGTAAATAGCTTTTCAGTTCACAAACTCATTGGGTATAGAAAGCTACAACAGGTTTTCATACCAAAAGAGTCTGAAGCTTCCCTGACCTAGTAAAGGAAAATTTTCTGTATTATTACAGACCGCAAGCTTCTGGAAAAATATAGCTATCATTTCTGCCTATGAGGTTCTTTTTAAAATGGCACAGCACATACCTTAGACACGTTAAAAGACTTAGTATTTGTAAAGTTCTTGGCAATCCTCAAGTGGAACAAGCCGCTCAAATAAATTACTGGAATGTGGGACAAAAGTCTGCTGCATTTTAGAAAACCGCAGAACATTGTGTTTGTTACCAGCATTATTTTAGTACAGGCTCCTGTTATTCACTTTATTATGCTGCTGTCTCTCCTGCTATTTTTAGTAGAGCTAGCCTCGATAACCAACCTTTAACAGCACTTTCTCCTCCAGCCAGCGAGTAAAATCCTCCGGCGGAGATTTTTGTTGACCTCCAAACTACTAATGCATAGATCAGATAGCAGGAATGCTCTGAAGCAGAGTGCCTTGCTGTGACGAGCTGACTAACTGCCTTCAAAGAAGTGCCAAAGAAGCTTTGAAACAGACATCCCACACATTAACAATTAAATGTCAATGGAGCTGAAACTGTTCGGATCTGTTTCGTGAGAGCAGGCACCCCAGTTTCTTTAGGAAAGACAAGCGGGCCAGTTGTTCTTGTCAACTTTTAATTTCTTGACAGCCAGAGAACTCAAACTTTCCGCTTGCCAAACCATAAGTGCATAAACCTCTATTAATGATATATTACATTAACAAAGAGGCCTTTCATTTTACTGATTCAGTGGTTTAGTCTATAGAAAGCTATTAAAAACACGCAAGGACAGACAGCTGCTATATACAATGCATTTGAAGAACTCTAATGCAATGCCAAAGTAAGTGCTCAAAGAGTAAAAGCACTGAAAAAGTAACCCAGACACACCTGAAGTCCAAAACTCATTCCCTTCTATTTTATAAATATATATATATACACCTAACGAGCCTTAGCATTTAAGATGCTGGATTTTTTTCCTGTTTCCTATCATAAATTGGATACAAACAGATTTTAAACTGCTACCAGACGTGATTATCTGAGTGTCCCAGTGTCATCATACTGAGTCACACATTAAAGAGCAATACTTTGAACGTGACCAAAATTTCTCAGGTTTGAGCAGTTATCTGAATTTAATGCCTTTAATTGTCGGATTCACCACAGTGCCATGTGAAACAGCTTTTGTGTACGACCATGGTGTTGAAATAACATTTTCTCTACCAACTTTTGTGATTAAGTTTTTCTTGGTATTAGTGCATGAAGCATGTTCCCACTCTTTTCCTGAACAAACAGACAACTAGTTGTACATGAAGTTGGTCTTCACACACAAATCTGCAGCTGTATGGGAAAAGGAGAAAATACACAGCTTTTATTATACAGAATATAAAGTATCAATTCAAACTGAAAAAACAAACAGTGATCCAGACTATCGCTGCTTAAGAAAACAAGAGCTCAATAGATCCCTTATAAAACCAACATTCTTCTTGCTTAAAGACTCAAACATCAATGTTAGTTACAAGCTTGATGAGAATGAAAAAAAAACACTGAAAATAAAAACAAACTTTCCCAAGCTACACTAGCAACTTCAAGTATTTTTCTTTTCATGCTGCCTGCCCTGACTGTATTATTTACCTATCTTGAACTCTAAATCAAGAGAATTGAGCTTTTTTCTTGCACAACAAACAACACATCATAGGAAAACAGACATTGCAGGTGAGCAAAACTGAGTGATCATGTTAAGATCTCACCAAGTTCATGGCTTCTAAAAGCAATGTTTTCTCTATCTTGCAAAGCCGTGACTACCTTACTGCACAGAAGTCATTGAAGTCCCAGTCTCCTGTACCTGTATTTTCACGGGGCAGAGGTAGATGGTGAGGAGAGATCTTTCTCCATGAAATGCAGGCATTTCTTTTTCATTGGCCTTTATGATCAAACACAAGTGGACAGTTACTGAGGTATAAGAACCCATTGGCATTTTCGAAGAAGAGAAAATAGCTAGTGTTAGAAAGATAGTTATTACACAACGTATGTTTCTGCAGGACCTTCAGCCCCGCCGGCTGCTTCCAGAGAAAGGTGTCAGCATACCATGCCTCAGCAGTTTCACCATCTGTTTAACAGACAGCATTTAGAAATGACATGAGTTATTTTCACTAATTCTCCCTCGCCTTTAAAGATACCTTCAGAGAATTCCTGCTCTACAAAGACCAGAGAAAAAATACCATGTTTCTCCATTTCCAGCTTATACTTTTTATACAGCACAAGTACTCTATAGGTAGATTCCTTGAAAATTCCTATTTAGCCTACGGTTATTTTAACACACCATTCACATTACTCCATTCAGTGTTTGCTACTTGAAGAACCTGGGCTTCCACAGTCATTAACAAAGTAATTCCCGATAGGTTTGGGTGCTTTTTTGGCATATGAGGACTCATTTTCACACGGGTCACAGGCAGATAATTTGACATCTAATATAACCGAAGCATACTTAAGCACAACGTAAACAAAGAACAAGTCAAAAGCTAGTAAAGGGTATGTTTTACTCATCAGGAATTTGAGTTCCCTTGGTTTTATGGAACGATGTGCCAAATAAGCTACTGTATAGAAAAGCAGGAATATTACAGTTTACAACTGTCAAGTGCCAATCCAAATTTGGCCTTCTGTGTTCAAGCAGCTAACACTTTTAATAAACATTTAAAAAAAATCAGAAAACAGCACCAAATATTTGATTAGTTACTACTTTGACAAGCTGCTTCTCACATCAGGTCAACTTTATAATAGTATGAAAAACATAAAACTTTTGCATCTATTTGTGGGAGATTCTGTGCCAAGCCTTATGACTTCAATTAAGGGCTGAGAAAAACACTTGTAGTAACAATTACAGGCGCACTTTTACCTACACTAATTAACAACATAAAGGTTAAAACACTTAAAAACTGTAAAAACCTAACAAACATTTAAATGTAATTTAAACATGTAATTTTCTTCCTGGTTTGATCTGTTTCTCATTTCAAATGTCACAGATGTTAACCACACTGGCTAATAAATACACTCATCCAGTGGACTCAATACACACAGTCAACTTTTTGTTATTCAGAGCAAGAAACATAATAAAACAAAATTAAACTGGGGGGGGACCTCTCCCAAGCCTAAACACACTGCTGCCAACCCTAAACAGAGTCCTCAGATGACCTGGCTACAGCAGCAGTTACTGGTTTGTCTTAAGCTGTGCTACGCTCAAATTAATAAATCCCACCGGGCCTCAACTGTCCTGCACAAACTGACCTTGGTGCCTCAACCTCTACGACACAAGGCGAAGAGGACACGAATAACCCACCTGGGATTATTTCTACGACAAGAGCAGTATAACAATTTATTTCAGAAAAGCTCAGCAGTTCTTATGAAAGTTAGTTGCCACTTCCCACATCAGATAGTTTTTAGAGGCCTGTAATTTGCAGATGTTAACCACTTTGGATATATTGTTTGTATTGAAGGATTTGTTATTATTATTCCTAGTAAGTTGAATTTGGAACAACAACAAACACAACAAATAGCTAAGGTAGAAACTTAAAAAGCAGTAAGCACTGTTCTAAGTTCTAGAAGCCTCGTTGGAAAGCTGTGCTGTCATGTTACCGAATGCAGCCTTCTCCCTCATGCCATGAAAATCACAGACTGCCCGAGAAGCCGTGCAGGTCTAGAACTCAGTTCTGTTTCCTCCCACGTTCCTCTGCTTGAGTCCCATTTGCATTTTAATACGCCTTATCCTCACTGACTCCAGTTAAAGCTTGAATATAATTTCAGCCAGGAACTTGCTGATGTCCTCCTTAAATTCTGTTTGCTCATGCTCCAGTCAATAGAGCCCAAAGCAGCCCTAGGACTTCAATGATAATTGCGTCCACCTGCAGGCTTACAGTTTACCTTGAACCGCCACAATGCAAGGAGAACGAGCGATCTCTTAAAACACGGACGATTACGGATCCATGAAACAGCAGTGAAATGAGCTACAACCACTTTGCTGGCTGCATTCCCAAAGCGGTGCGTTCTGCTCGTCACAAGGAGCGAGGAAGAAAGTTCATTTGAAACACAGACACTCAACAGAAATGCAGGGCAGTCCCCTTCAGACAAGGGTAAAAGGCAACTTGTAAGCTACTGACTCGCCTGAAAATGCCAGTCAGTTTCACTTGCTTCCTCAATCTGTGAAATTCATCCACTTACAGAACACAAGGAAAAAAAACGTGTTGGAACACAGAAGAAAACTCTCAGCCCAGGCTGATGCGAGAACTTTAAAGAGCATTTCTACCATTTGATCTTAGGCGGCTGCAAGGGCTGGGCAGGCACCAAAGAACCTAGGAGCCTGATTAATGTTACGTAGCCTTGTATCCTCTCCCGAGCAATGGCCAAGAACAGATGCTAAAGGAAGTAAGAGCAGCCTGTAAGAGTAGCACTTCCCCCAATATATCCTCCAGGTTCAAATACGTAGTTCATCAGGGACTTCTTCTGTATCAAGAATGCAATATACTTTGATGGGCCTTCCTTCATTTGAAATCCATTTCTTTTTCAATACCCACAACTTCTTGCAAAAGCAACTCAGCAGAGAATATATTTGATACGAGAGCAAATTCCCTGTTAATGTTCACCTCCCCTGAACTGCATCTTTACTAAGCACCCTTTACATCATTTCTCCTCTCCCTACTCCAAGCTGAAAAGCTGTTGGTGTAGTCAAACTCCTCACATAAAACTTACACCAACCTTGGACCTTTATTTTTCTAGTAGTTAGACATGCTTCCTGAAAGAGGATGACCTGAAATTTGTGTATCATAGACGGATTTGTACAACTCCAGAATGGTGTTTTTAATTTTGTTCCTTTATTCCTTCCCTAATAAAACTGAACATTCTATTGGCCTTTAAACTGTCAAGAAGACTTGAGTTGACATTTTCAGGGAGTCATTCACCACGACATGGAATACTTCCTGACCAGTAGAGGAGACATTTCTCTGCCTGCATCGTTAGCCATTTTCCCTGTGTGCATTACTCGGCATTTACCAACACTGCTTTTCAAATCTTCCACTCCTACTGTCTAGTTGCTCACTACCATTTTTTTTCCAGTTTCAGAGATGACAATTTAATTCTCACTTCTGTTTCTTATCTTTTAATTAGCTGTTACTAGTGAGGAAGCATTTTCTATACTTACGCCTTGAGACTACTTTTTAGAACTTCTACCAAGGGTTCTTGTTAAATACTTTGAGAATTTAAGTGTCCTGTATTAATCAGACCACTCGTTTTCCTATGTTGCGGGTTCGTTTGATTTGTGAGACGTGGCTTCCTTTATGAAAGCCGAGCTCATTTTCCCTTCCCTGTAAACAAAAAAACCTGTCACACCTGATAAGCCTATTCTCTATATTCTTCCTTCCAGACTGGCACTTTGCAGTAGCCTGTAATTCCCTTCATTTCCCTTCCAGTCACTTAAAAACACCGGCCACCTCCCTTAGTAAGACAACCTAATAGATCCAAAAAATATTACCGTTAGTATTTTAATAATTTTCTAGTTCACTTTCTTGACGATTCTTGGAAGAATACCTGCCGGTACAGTTTGCCTTGTTGTCCTATGCCATAATGCTTACAGAGACTAATTTCTACATCACGTTTTCCAATAAATATTGGGTTAAAAAAAGGTGTCGGGGCTTCAATGTCTCACAAAAAGCGAAAGTGATGTACCACTAAACGACATCAGAACACAGCATGGATCACAGTCTCGTATCTGAAAGCCTCAAAGTTATTTGGCTAGTCAGGACTGAAGGGAAAAATGTCTCTACCTTCCCTTGGGAGCCAAGTTTTACTTTATAACACGTTCTTTATTTTCAGTAAGCCTTAGAGACAGTAACTATAGCTTATGGCTATATTAAAGAAGCCACACCATGAATTTTCCCCCACTCTTGTGGCAGATCAAAAGAACATGAATCAACCTGAAGACCGGGTAATTAAAAATTTATAGAGCTGTTTCAGGAGCTCTGCTCCACATGGTTTTGTGGTTTTAGTCTTCCCTTTGGTTGGCATATGAGAAACCTACCCCAACTCAGTTCAGTTGCAGACTATAAACAGAATGAGGTTAATTATAATTTGTGCAGAGCACAAACAAAAAAAAAATCTTTTTAATATGTACATGTAATTCTCACTGCTGACTAAAAGCTCTAGAGCTTTAATGTACAGAGTTATTACAGTATTCTGCTAGAGCCAAGACAGTGTTTTTTTCAGGATGGCAATATCCTGAGCATTACACATGGTTCATCACCGCCAAATGGGACTTGGAATTCTCCTTGACTGGACATCCCCCAAAAAAGAATGGGCAACAGGCGGCCCTGTAGCACGGTCCTTCAAGACATGCAATGCTGAACAAGATGAACGTTATTAGTTGAGGAGGTAATCAGAGTGTAACAGTACAAAGAGATACCAATTTGTGCAGAAAAGACAACTCCAGACTAGTCAGGGAACTGGCTGATGTCGTTGCCAAGCCACTCTCCATTGTATTTGGAAAGTCCTGGCAGCCAAAGTTCCCCGTGACTAGTAAAAGGGAAAACATCACAGCCGTTTTTAAAAAGGAACAAGGTAAAACCATGGGAACTACCAACCTGTCAGCCTCACCTCTGTGCCTAGGCTGATCATGAAACAGAGCCTCCTGGAAGCCGTGGCACAGCGTATGGAAGACAGGGAGGTGATTTGAGACAGCCAGCACGGCGTTCACCAAGTGCATATTGTGCCTGAAGGATCTAATGGCCCTCTGTGCTGGAGCAACTGATGTCAGCTACCTGAACTTCTGTAAGGCCTTGGCTTGACACAGTCCCACACAGTCCCTTGTCTCTAAATTGGTGAGAAAGGGATGTGACGGATGACTGTTGGGTGGATAAAGAACTGGCTGATGCTATTCAAGCAGCATCTCCTGTTACAAAAGCAAAATGCAAAGTTCCAGAACTTGATGAAAATAGCTAAAGAATTACAACTTATTTTTTTCACACAAAGCTGACAATATAAAATCTTTTTATTTTTTTAAATCACCTCTAAATTTTCTTCTTTGGTATGTTTCATTCAATGAAGACAAAACTTCAGCAAAACTCATCATAAGCAAAGAGATAACAATTCTGTTAATTGTATAAGAAATTATGTTAAAGACATACAGTTACCAAAACATTTGCAAGTACGTTTAAGATATACACATCTTCTAACCAGCAGTGATACTGATTTGGAAGGAAGTGCTGATACCAAGAGGGATGTCACCATAATAGCGCATTTGTGGAAAAGATTACTATCGTGTTTTTTATTCTTCTTTCGAAAAGTTTGTTCACGGTCAACAAGAAGTGGAACTGCAGCCACTGCCCTTCCTCTGTACCTCCCACTGTCCGCATATGCAACATGTGACCTGTTCCCTTACTCACCCTACCCTCCCAGTTCACACCAGTGACATCAAAGTGCTTTCGCTATCGATTTACATCCATCCCAAGAGACATACGCACTGAAAAAAACCAACATTAAAAACATACATACAAAGTCAGGGGCAACTGTCAATGATGCAATCGTGCACTTGTGTACCTCTTCCTCCTGCTTTGCATGAGCGAAATTGCGCTCCCTGCTGCAGAACCTATTCCCCATATTTCCAGTGAAGATCAGCAGTGCAATGCCGGCCATCACCATTCCCCACATTTTTTAGCTTAATTAAAAATAATCCAAGGCCAGTTGTCACAGAAATTATGTTTTGATTTTTTGATTTTTTTTGTCTCTCTCTCTCTCTTTTTTTTTTTTTTTTTTTTGAAGTGAGCCTTTAACAAGCTGTTGATTATAGAAAGCAGGAAACCTGATAGGAGGTGGCTGAAGGCTAGTAGCTAGGCACATAAGAAAAGAATGCATAGACCTTTCGCTGCTTCAGACTCGGCAGTCTCTGACCAAAGCACTGATTTGATTTCATGACTGCTCGGTGCAGATAGCTGACATTACTAAATGCTACTCCAGTATCAACTTGTTAAATTTGAACTCAGACTCAGCATATCAATATACTAGGCCAGACTAACTGGAGTCAAGAGAAATATTTTGGGAGATGTTTATTTTTAAATGAGTCACAACACACCACGATAATTAATTGGACTATATAATTAAATGATTGCCATAGAACCTATTATATTTGTCAAAGGCTGTAACAGCAAACACTAAAATATTTATCTGGTTTATTCTAGTGAATTACTAAACTGCCATAAAGTCACTATGGCTTTTGCTTCGTTTGGTGGGAGAGCCTTTGGATTTTCATTACATGTTTTAAAGGATATTGTACAAAAACTGATTTTACATAAAGACTGATAGGGCCACTTCAACAGCAGTATGCTTCTGTGCCTTTCAGAGGAATCCGAAACAAACACACTACTATAAAACCTTTAGTGACCAGTTTTCTGGCATCAGAAATCTTTTTAATTTGTACGTAGTCACGGTACACATCAAATATTTGGCACAAACCGAGTATCTGCAAACGCATGAAAGGTACAATGTAACCACAACAATTTGGGATTCAGACAGCCTTTTTTAAAACAAATAAAAAAGACTGATCTCTCTCATTTTCTACCTGGAAGATTAAAAAAAAAATTAAGAAATTGGTATGGTTAAAATATGCTGCCACATTAGCACAGTGAAGATGCTGTCCTGTCACAGGAGCATGCTCTAAAGTGCTTTAAAAAGTTAAATTTAGCCTAGATTTCATGACAATACACCGTGAACACCATTCCCGGGAACTGACACAAACCTGTCAGTGCAGTGAGCTATGAGGTTCTCTGGAAATGTTTACTAACAAACTAATCCTGACCTTGGATTCTAACTGGACAGAACATAATGAAATTCATTCAGTATTTAAGCATTTTGTATTTCACCTATCAACGGACAGTAAACACAGAAGCTAGCAGTGAAATGTACTTCAAGTGCATGACTCAACGTTTTCCATTCTTCCTTTTTTTTTTTTTTTTAAGAATAACCAGATCCAGACTACTTAAAATGTCATAATCTGTTTGTGCTTATTGTGGAATTTGCCATTAACAGTTGGATTTGGGGAAGAGGAACTGCCAAATAATATACATAGTGGTTACCTGTGATCCACTATGAGCTTTAAAATGAAGCTTAAACAGAAATCACACTTCTATAAAAATGAACTTTTTTTTTTTTCATAAAGTAATAAACTGAAAGAAGTCAAAAAGTATAGAATCATCAGGTACTACTCTAAAGGCAGTGACAGAACAAAAATTGCAGGATATTTTCTTCAAGGTAACACAATTACTAGTTCAGAAAGGAACTGTCACTAATACAGAACTTTGGCATAAAACTCGTTGCTTCTATAACTAAATTAATTAAAACTACAGTAATTCTAATTCATGGAGAATGAGGTCTTAAAACTTGAAATAACTTTTGTAAATATTACTTGTTGCTCTTTCATCAGCATTTACAATTAAAACCAATAAATAATATTCAGCTCGTTCGTATCTTCACAATGTTATTTAAACAAATTCTAAAATCCACATTTCACATGCCTTATACTTTACTAATATAAACTGCCTCAAGAGTTAATAAGAGCAAATACACTTCTGAAGTTTAGATGGACATGAGTTTGATTACCAAAAAAATGTATTTATCTAGACCGAAGTACTATAATTTGGACAGCAATGTTGTTGGGAGAGGTATTAAGTTACAGTGTGCTGCTCAGACTGAAGTAGTGGTTGGAAGGAAAAAAAAAAGGGGGAAAGGAAACTCTGAAAATTCCTGTGGTTCAGGGTGTATACAGAAACAAATGGTATTTACAGTTTCTCTGCTCAAATATTACTTATCTTTAATTCTATATAGAGTGAACTGTACTGTAAAATAAAGCCTGTAAGAAATAAACCTGAAAGTCTCTAATCTACTCATTTTTACCCATTTTATATGCAATTTCAATTATTATTATTATTAGGTAGTGAAGTTATGTATTTAAAACTTTACAAAACTGAAGTTTAGATCCCTCCAGTGTCTGAATAATTAGACAAGAAAATCCCTTCAAGCTGTGTAAGCAGGAAATTAAAGTTTATAATACATGTTATATACAAGTATTCCACTCTAAGACCTATTCACCAAAAGAGTACCATATTCTAAGACAAATCTAAAAAACAAGATGCAGATCATATAAAAAATAACTTCCTAATGATGACAGTTTGACATCATTAGGAAATTCTGAAATAGCTGTGCTAAACCTTGATTATAGATTCTGTTGTTTTCCAGTTAAATCTCAGCTGTAAAGCACTGTCAGGTTTTTCTATAGACCAGAACACTCACCTTATGGGGCCTCCACAAAGAAGTGCTAGATATTTCCCTTTTAGAGGTTCCATATCTTTTGTTAACACCACTTGTTTTTCCTTCATTCCCCGGCTTGAACTGTATATGCAATTGAGACGTCCTTGCACTATGACACTTGTATTTAAGACTGGATAAACAGCAAGAAACTTTTTGACGTGATCCTTCCAATGAAACACTTCTTTGCAAAACATGGTGGGTTTTGCTTGTCTGTGCATTTGGTCTGTCCAGTTCATTTATATTCATCTGGTATTCTGAATCTATTTTTGAGGGTAAACATGCAGATGTGCTACGTGCCAGTTTTAAAGGAGGGTATTTTGCACTGGAGTTCAGATTTAACTCTGCACTGCAACAGCCATTAACCATTTCACTGCTCGATGCAAATGCTCTTTGAGTTAGATGAACCGAAATACACGAGAAGCCACCAGCCACTTCTTCACAAGTTGCCTGCTCAGAACCGTTCAAAACTTTACTTTTGTCCTGTGATGATGTATTCGAGGAAAGCGGTCGAACATCTCTAACTTCACCAGAAGAGCAAACTGTTTTAGACAGTCGAAGGCCATTGACTGCTGTTGAAAGGAAACCCTTGGAAACGCTTTGATCTTCTTTATGTGCCAGCTCACTAGGAGAAATAATTAGTTTATGTGATGTCTGATAGGCACCTCTATGTGGCAGCTGACCTGAGGTTATGGGAGAAGCTGGGGGAGTACTGGAAGGACTCCTAGGGAAAATTACCAACGATGAACACCGCCGCAGTGGAATTTTAGTTTTCTTCCTCACTGACGAAGCATCTTGGTCAAAAGTAGTATTACTTCTACACACTTGTACTTCTTCCTGAGGTGAGTTGTTTCTATAGGGATTACATTTGTTAGAAATGTTTCCATATGAAAAATCACCATGTACAACACCACTACAGTAAGTACCATCACTCATCGAAAGAGTGCCGCTACCGCTGTCGCTGATGACACTGTTACTATATGAACCTCCATCACTCGTGGTACTTGTGCATGATCCATAGTCACTGCCAGCACTGCTCAAGGATCCATTGTCACTGGCTGCAATACTGCTAAGACTGCCACTGCACGCAGCGCTGTGGCTCAGATGGCTATCATTAGCTGGATGATCAACCACAATTCTAGTGCCACAATTTCCTTCGTTACCAATACTGATGAATGAAGTGTCTTCGCCATCACCAGACCGAAAATATCCATTATACTTTCTAGACTGTAGAGAAATATGCAATGAGGTGCTCTTTTTTTTTTGCAGTGAAGAAATATTTGCCTTTCTCTCTTGATTAATTATTTGCTGCATTACAGGTGCACAAGCAACTTGTCTGGGAGTCAGGTTCATTTGTGTAACATTAGGTTCAGAGTTCTGTGTCCTTTTGAAGTACATCCGATTGTTGCTATCCAAAACATCTTCGGAGGTTTCTGATAACGGATCTGTGTTACTTCTTTGAGTTGCAAAATGCAGTCTTAACCGTTGTGCCATTTGTTCTCATTTCCACGCATGTTAGTGAATGAAAACCAGAAAAATCCTTCAGCAGGAAGGCTACAGGCAGCTGCACAGAACCTAGAGCACTAGCTACATCACAACAGTTCAAGCTCATAGAAGTAGCAAGCTTTGTCCTAATTTCTACAAGATACTAGTGTTAAAAAAAAAGACTGTACCTCTTGAAATAAGTCAGCCATTCGTTGAACTGCAGTTTCTGGACCGTCTTTGATTGCTTGTAGTCAGAAAGCACTCATTTCTAAAGCACTTATGTTCCAGCGACCTCAGCTGCAACACACTGACAAACACTACCAACCTTGTCTCAAGTATACCTTCTGTAATTTGCATAAATGAATATAATAAACTCCCAGTATTTCCAAGTTTAAAACAGCAACTCCTGCTGCAGCTGCACTAGCTGAGTCAATGTGTCCGTACTTTCCTCAGCAGCGTATGACTACTAATATTTTTACCCGTAGGTTTAGAATTACAGGAAGTTGGTAGGAATGAAATCCCATATAATTGAGTATCAAGTCTAGGATTGAATTTCCAAATAGTAACCATGCTAGCAAACTGCTGAGGTCTGACTTATGCATAAACCGGGGAAATAACCCTTCTCCCCTAAAAAAAATGAAAGTTTTTCTACTTTATTTAAATAAAACTTGAAAGAAATCTGACATTATCTATCAATCTACACATTGTTAACCAATCACACTTTGTAAAGATCTGCACACGTTAAATAAGCTCTCCTGCCAATTACTTAATAATTTTTAGTGAGATGCAACTGAATTAGAAACAAGTTACCCTGATTAATAATTCAGCACTTACTCTCAGCCTACCACGTTAGGTAATATTTTAACCTTTCCAAATTACAGCTGTTAAAGGTAGAAAGAAATAAAAATATTCTTGCAAGCTACCGTCTTGTTTGCTTGAAGTCCAGATTAAGCAAACATTCATTACTGTTTGATATGACGTGCAAACATACGGCCAGCCACATAACTATGAGACACCAGGAGAATTATGTACTAGGATAAATATGGTTACAGAGCACAATTACAAAAGAAAGCTATTCTGTTTATTATAAACAAACCACTTTGTATATTCATAGCTAACTACTAATTTATTTTCCAAAAAAAAATATATCAAAATGAACAGCACAAAGAAATGGATATATTGTCAACTCCTGTAAGAGCAATGGTACTGAGAATTCCTACAAATGTTTCACTGTCTTACATTATCTGAAAAGGTCCTTTGCTGGCATCTAGTGGGACTTTTAAAAAAAGACAATCTTACTGTTTAGTGTATTTTTTTTGTGTTTTAAACATATTTGGTAATGAACGTACTTTTGAACACAGAAGCCATATATGATGCAGTACTAAACGCTACCACACTAACATGAAATTACTTAGTGCCACTGAAAAAGTGCAAACAGAAGAGAACACTAGGCCATTTATACTTTTATAGGTCATACTACTAGATTTTTTTCTGTTCCATATTTATTTAACCTTTGCTGTATTTTAAGCTAGAAGGCAATAAAATTAACATTTAAACCTCCTTCCCAAATAAGAGCCAAGAATCGAATTCACAGTACTCTGTTTGCAAGCAACAAATTTGTTTTCTAATTATACTCCAGGGCTTACTTAACCTCCATTACCTGAATTCCATGATTAGAATTCAGCAGTAAACGAATACTAGCTTATTCATAAAAGCCAACAAATACAATACTTCATCTATTTCATTATGCTGCACCAACTGGACTTCTTCTAACGTTATGTGCTGGAGAGGGGTTGGGGCAGGAAGGAAAGCCAAACACCATAAAACCTTTCTTGGTCACAGATTTTAAAAGTCACATTTGAACTACAACCAATATATTAGAAAAAGAAAAAAAAAAAGGCGTACACATGCTAAGATGTGTGAACGAAGAAGAAACAATGCAGCTCTTAAAGCCCCTTTCTGTCCTGACAACACATTTATTAGCAGCAGCTTGTAGCATGCTAGTGTGATGCACAACGAATTGCAACAATTTTATCAGATATAATACTTTTAGTACAAGAAAGCAACATTTTTGCCCCCAACAGATAGTCTGAAATGCTTTTATTTCCCAATTTTCCCAAGAAAACCCTAAGTAAATGATAAACTGACATATTTTGGCAACTCAGAGTTAAGATTTCAGCCACATTTCTCAGCATGTCATTTTTCTTTAGCTATGATTTTGCAGGTAAGGCCAGCCAGCTACAGCTTCCTTCATCACTCCAGAAATGCCTTTTAAAATGCAACATTCTGTCTTACTGAATTAGAATTGACATAACAATTATAAATAATAATAATAAAAGAAGGACCTATAGCCCCATGCAAATCTTAATATTATTTAGCTCTTCATTACCAAATAACATGGGCTCTGGTACTTCATTTGAAATACGCAGAGCTGGGACAAGTTACTGTAAGACAGGAAAAGACTGCAAGATGTCAGCTTGGTCCTGCACTGGCCCATCTCATAAACAATCTCCTTCTTCTTCCTGACAGATTTTCCTAACGTGCTTTTAAAGACAGCTTTAACAGAGGATTCCACAAACTGGTCAAGCCATTTATTCCACTAAATGGCCTGCATCAAGTCAGCAAAACAAGTAAGTTTCAGTGTTCCCTTACTAAATCAGATCCAAACCAGGTGATTTTGGATAAGTCTTAGAACTACTACAGAAAGATGTTAAATCACCAATAATTGGAGCCTTAATTAATGTTGCAGGACTTGGAATTTAAGCAGGACTTTGAAAATGAGTTTTGAGCCCAATTTTCAAGAAAGTGACGTTTCTTAAAAACAGAACTAAGATTTCAAGGTTCAATTTCTCCCCAAAAGCTACCAGAAATAAAAGCACATGGGACAAAATTCTACAAACGAAATCACCCATTAGGAGGACAGTCTCACAGCTCTAAGAGAATTCTGTCAGCTTGCTTACATCTAGATTCTAAACAGTCATCAAGTAGGCAGAAGAAATGCTGCTTAATACTCAAGCCAACTAAAATCATGAAAGATGAAACACCTTTTGACCATAGGTACACATCCTAGTGAAAAAGCACAAGGCACCCATAATTTATAACATGTGAAGATAAACTAATAGAAGTGGGGGAGTCTGTCAATCCCAAACGCTCACAGCTAAGGCAAAGATATGACTGACTTAAAGTAGTTCAAGACACATGGGGCAGAAATTTAGTCTTCACCACAAAAGAGGAAGCTAAATAGAAATAGGGAGACAGCTTTTTGTATTGACCAAATGATGAGGTGGGAAAGAAAAAAAAATACTCTTATTGTAGAACTCTACAGTGACTGATTAGGGCACATTGCTTTGGTCTCTAAATGCAGTCACATGTAGAAAACAAAGCACTATTTCCAACTTGATCCAGTAAGATGTTTTGTTGGTTCCTCTCCCATAAAAAAAAAACTGGTCGAACAGCTTATCTACTTGAGATCAGAGAAAGCACGGTCAGGGATTTTCTAGGTCAAAAAAAAAAAAAAAAAAAAAAAAACAATACATTAGCCTTCCCCAAAATGAGGGATCTGATTTTCTAGTCATGCATCCTGACCTCCACAGGGCGGCAGCAAAGCTCCAATGACTAATTACAAAGTACTTCTACCTCATGAAATAGACCATAGCCCAAAACATAATTTTGAAACACACATCTGAAAAGTCACATTTAACGTGCCATGTAAACTACAAATGCTGCCTTTTAAAGTTGCTTTAAAAAAAATGAGACACCATATACCTGGGATAGGCATCCAGGGTCTCTTGTTGAGATTTTCAAAGAAAAGGTACAGTATTTTTTCTGTGCTACTCCTCACATACTGAAGAAACTTCTCACACATGTACACAGATACCTACATTCTCAATACTACTTTGTAGTAAAAATAAACATTCATTGCAGAGCCTTCAATATTATGGAGGGATTTGGCCATATCATTTGAGATGAAATATAAAAAAATGATGCTTTTGAGTTGAAACACGTTAGAAGTTAAGAGCAATACTATGATTGCTTCAGATCATCAAAGTATGGTAATGTCAGACACAAACAAATCAGGTTTCCTTTCAGTTTCATTATAGATGTTGGTTTGTCTGTTTATTTGTATCTTGAGCTTAGAATCCAGGTGAACTTAATTTCATTCAAGTGTTTAGTAAATTGCAGTATTAATAAAGGACCTACCAAACGGTTTTCATCGAATACTTCAAAAAGGAGTCTGTGTTTCTGAGGATTAACCTAGGAAAAAAAAAAGATGTTAATAGTTAAAATATACACTAAATTCCACTGTTTGTCTTAAGACCAATGACAATTTCTTTCCTCTTGCATAAACACACTAAAACTAATAAAAACTCAAAAAAAGTTTCTCATAGAACTTGGTATGCGAGATCATTGCTTATATTATACATACATATTTACACACCAAAGGAAAAAAAATCCCTCAGATCTGTATTCTGGAACATTTTCGAAATATCCTTGGCTACAAGCATGCACCCCTGGTCTTCAAGTTCTCCACAGGAAGCATTTGTCCCAACAATACTAAAAGGATATCTCAACTGTTACATGCATCAACACAGAAGAGTATCAGGCAATATTTCAAAATACCATGGAAAAAGGATTATGCCAATACTTAAAGACCCATAGGCATAATGAATTTTCTGACAAATTATTTCTTAAGTCCACTAACTTGCCTGCATAGTCATTTTGGCTACAGATAAAGAAACTGCTCCCCCATTTTGAGCACATGAATCAGCAGTTACAGCTATCAAGAATTGCTATTCAAAAAAAGCAAGTTACATGGAAAATTTATGACACTTAGCAGAGGGTACCATATGTTTGGTAAAGAATGCTTAAATAAATCTTTGTTGACAACAAGAAATGCCTGGACAAATTTTCTGACAAAGCCTAAATGAGCTCTCCCACAACGTAATATGCAAGGATAATTTAGTTTCTGGACCACAGAAAACAAATTAAAAACCAAAATATTAACTAAATGATTTTGGCATTTAGATTATAAAACCGATTCTCTAATAATAGCATCTCAGAATGTATGCAAGTGTATTGTGTTAACTAGAGGTCCGAAAGGAACAAAAAGGGGTGGAGGATCACTCTCTAGGACTAACTGTATGTATAAAGGAATCAAACAGTACAGGTGTTTTTAATGTTGCAGAAAAGCACATAATAAAACTTGGTAACTGGAAGCTGATGCTACACATTACTTTATATAAAGTCGTAATTTCCTCATAGGTTAAGATTTGATTTATCTATCAGAGGAGGGAAACTCACCATCATTTTGAACGTGAGAAAGTTGCCTTTATTAAGCATGCTGAAAAACAGAAGTCTTGACTAGGCACTTTCTAAACTGGGGCCTCTAGGAATTTCTCAGCAATACAGTACGTTTTCTGTCTACTTGAGTGCTTGTTGGACAAGTAAGACATGAATTAGACATTTAATCTACTCCTTGCTTCTAAAATAGAAGTAATACTATGCTTTTTACACAGCACATCTGTACTGGAACCAGCAAGACAAGATTGGTGCTATACCAAAAACGTTTTTTAAATCCATGCTCAAGTTTTTGAGTATTCATGGAACAAAGAAGCTAAGATTTTTATTTGTGCTATAGTTAAATTTTTGGTCTTGAAAATAAATGTATTTCTAAGGAAAGCAGTCTGTGCGTCTTTGAATATTTATTACAAAGTTTGCATTTCTGATCTTAAGCTGTAGAAGCAAGAAAATATTTTTCCTACTGTAAACATAATAACCAACATAGGTAATAAGACTGAAAAAAAAAAGGAAAAATACTTACTCTGAACAAAAGTTCTTCGTTCCACTTTGGGTTTAAGGACTGTACGTAGGAGGAATAAAAAAAAGACAATATTGGTTAGGGGAACAATTCTATACAAGTATCTTGTGTTGTTTACTTGTTTTATGTCTGCTTTATCTCATATAACAATACACTTAAAGCACAACAGCTTTAACACTGCTATTGCAGGTAAAAGTCTCAGGAGCCTTATGCTATTTATTGCAGGGCAGAACAGAGACAATTTAAGCAAGTATTCTCAGATTCTGGCTGATGCCAAGGATGCAGAAAAAGGCATGTCATGCAATCCAAAACAGTTAATTTAGGGTATGTTTTCAGTAACAGTCACTGCTTCCCCTTGAGTCCCGATTCACTATTTGCATTGCTTACATGCAAACAAACTAATCCTGAAACTATGAACTGTTGCCAAATGCCAGATCTCTCAACAATGTAATCGACACACCAGGCACAGATGGACCAAACAGAATATAATCTGCTCAACCACACACCTTTCTCAACTGTGGTTATTTTCAGGAATACTATAGATGTTTTGCACTCTCACCATAGCTAAACTAACAATTATCAACAAGAAGAGAAAACACATCGGTCAGTCATAACACAAATCACAGCCATTATCTGAGAACAGCAGTTCCCAAGAATATTTTCTCTGTTTTGCATTTTTAGTAGATCTAATAGAAATTATCACTTCTAACACTGACTTTTGTCTGCAGGTATTCTAGAGAAACCAGGACTATCACGGTTCAGGTGAACTGTACAATTTAATGTACAAAATAGAACAGTTGTACAGAAAGAGACATTAAAGACCCAAAACAATCAAAACCACCCAGTATGTCCATAAATTACTCAGTTTTGGATCAGTATTTACCTCACCTTCTTTAGTGGTTCTCCACCTCCCACAAATGAAATTATTGAAAGGAAAATACTAAAAATAATGCCATAAACAGAGAAATGGAGTAGATTATGGAACACTCCTTTCACTTGAGGCATATTAATACTCCTATTTCTTATATTCTTACCTTTCCCTCAGAGTCTGATAAAAAAAATACACCCACAAAGATAAGAATGCTAACCTTTCTAATAGTTTTTGTCTGGACACTGCTAAGGACTCCAGTCACTGGATCATACACTGTCACTTTCACATATGGGTCACTGTGGGGGGAAAACAAGAAGATAAGCAAACTGCTGGATATACTTTATTATTATTATTTATAGAGTTATTAGCAGTTGAGTTTTAAAAAACTTAAATTAACAGAAGTTATAAAACTAGAAGTTGCAATTTATTTACAAACACCATATTCATTGGCACTTATAAACATTTTCTAAATAGTTTTAGAGATGATCAGTAATAATGCTTGATTAGTTTTTATCTCCGTAGTACTATGCCATTTTACACTCTGTATGTTACTACAATTTGATTCTCTTTCCTCTTGCACAATTCTCATTGCATGAGAAAAGATTTAATAATCTTAATGCATTCTACAAGACATGCCTGAAAAAAATCAGTTGTGATTGAAGAATCTTAACTATTAAACTTCTTGTTTTTGACAAAAAGAATTTGGAACATCTGGAATTTCAGGTACTTCCTTAAAGACTCGGTATTTTTACTAAATGTTCTGTTTCACAGAGTTTAACTTGAATTTTTCTGCTAATGAAAGTGTCTAATATGACAGCTTAAAATGGCCTACTGCCTCAGATATTTTTCCTTCCTGTGGTACAAGAAACATTATATGAGTAACTACTTTCCATGAACAGAAGCAAGGAATTCAATTGCTCAAATAAACTATTAAAAAATGTAATGAGGACCATCCGCCATACAAGAACAGAATATACAGTTTTCACATATTAAATTGAGAAAAGTTGCCTCTTTTAAGGAAGAAATTTGCATGTGAGAAAAAAATAAGAGATTATCTGGCTTAAAAATAGGAGTAGCACAAGAGAATTTTTTCTAATGTTAAATGGATGTCACATGTAAAAATAATACTGCTAGTGCTAAAATAACCGCATTCCTGTACATATGTAAAAAAAGCTGACAGCAGAACTAGTGTTAAACACACCAGTACTTTTTTAGACCCCTCATTCATGGGACAAAAAAAAATAACTTTACTACAAGCTGCATGCTACCACTTGCCAATTCTACAAGATCCTGCAACACATTCCAATCACAAAGTCTGATCTTTACTGTGGTAAATGTTAAATCATTTTAATTGTTTCTTTCCTTATACAGATTGTTAACTTTTAAATTTGTACATACCCAGAGCCTGAAGCCACTGGCATGGGTTTACCACATCTGTAGAATTGGTGGATGCTGTTCCTCTGCACATAATTTGAGTTAAAGTACTCTTGTTGCTACCACTGTTTAGTACAGTATTCATTCCAAGTCTTTAAAGTACAGATTTTGATTAAAACTGAACTATTGTTTTAGCTGCACTCTAACTGAAGTAAAATATGCGCATGTATCTGTCCTCCAAGACAGGATTATTTCAGCGTGCAGAGACTTCCCACATGTTGTTTTGCCAACGCATATATCTGTCCACGTGACTTTTGGGCAAGAAAGTAGACGCCTTCATGTTTATATAACCTCTGATAATTTTTATAAGGTGCCAGTTAAAACTTTTTTTTTTTTTTGAAGTGGCGTAGTAGCATTTACTAAGATCTAAACAGCTATGGAAAGCTGTACATTAAGACATTGACCACATTTTTTCTCACCTGGCTCCTAGGATATCCTTCTTGGCCAGACCAATTCCAGCTATAACCTTCACCCTGACAATTCGTGTGTTCTCCTAAAACATAAAATTCAGGATGCATTCAGTCAGATTTATTTTTCAGATCTATTTTTTGTTTATAGAACTAAAAAGCAATTCTTCATACAGTTCTGGATTCATACTGAAAACTACACACAAGTAATACAGGTATTTCATCTGATAGAAACAGCCCTAAAATTCAGTAGCAAGTTTATTCTACTTTTACCCCTTTTCAAGTATTATCACCATCCTTCAGGACAGAATCGTTAACGTAGCATACAACATTCCTTCCAAACGCCCCTCAGAAACAAGAGGAAGACAAATTGGCCCGGCAGTGGCAGTCACCATTTCCCCTGAAAGGCTTGCAATACACTCCCATCGGCTTGGACGCACTGCACAGCACACCCACAAAGACCTTCTAGAGCACGGGCAAGCAAGAGCAAGCCACAGTCTGCAGAGCCCAGTGGCTTTCACCACCTCCCAGCCGCTCACAGAAAGGAGAGCATCCAGGAGCAGCTTCCAGCCCTCTGTTTCTTAGCAGGCAACTCCTGGCTGCCCTTTACCAGAGCAGGCAAGGACCTTGTGAGAACGTACTCCGAACACTGTAACGACTTCTGTTTGGAAGGAAGCAAAGCACCATTTGTCACTCACATCTCGCTAGCCATTCAAGCCACTTGCAATATGCACTTGGCCAAAAACATGCAGTTTTTACCTAATAGCATCCCAGAATTCATAACTGGGTGGGAAATATCCTCTGACAATAAATTTATTTTCTGGGAGGAAGTAAAAGGGTATCAAATTTGTCAGAACAGACTGATTAAGCAGTGAAGAAACAAAAAAAAAGTTAAGAATGAAGAATTTGGGCATCTATTTTTTATTTTACAGCACAGAGAGGCTAGACCCCAAAATGGCATTTTTAAGTTGCATCAGCAAGGTGTGAGATCTTAAAAACAAGAAACAACCCACTATTTCAGATACACATTATTCAAATTACAGTTTGACAAGATTATTTAAGTTCCACTTGCAATTACATTCCTCCTGCTAATTAACATAAACACACAGACACGGCCTTGCAGGGTTCCTGTGGTAAGGTATGGAACTCAGGAGCAAAGGCCCAGCTGCTCTCAGAGGAGGAGAAAGCACCGTTTCTTGGGAAAGCAGAAAGCTCTGCAAATGAAGAAGCATTTGTAAGGAATGGCCAGTCAGACTGTGAGGAAAGCTGATCTGTTCTGGTGGTGAATGAGTTAGAAGAGAAACCAAGAGCACTTGGTAAAGCAGCAGATGCCATCCCCAGGTCTTTTCTGAATTCCATCTATGACAGAAAGTGCTTTCAAAAGGAGACACATAGGGAGCACTCAGCGAAGTCTGCTTTGTCTTCAGGCTCCCATACAACCACAGGGCTGGACTCCCCCCAAGTGGAGGGGCTCACAGAGCTGATGGACGCAATTGGAGCGCTAGTCCTGAGGCCTTCTCCCACCCTCTGAGGTGATTGCCAGGGGCTGAGAGGAGCCGTAGCCACCTGCACGATGAAACGGTCCATCAGCCCAGACAATTCCAGCCAAACCTCAAGTCTATCCTCCAAATTCACCTCAGAGAAAACTGTCTCCTAATAGGAAATCTAATAGGCCAGAAACAAAAGACCCAGCAACCACCACCACACAAGGTTTTGGTGTGTTTTTTAAACTGATCGTTGATACTGAACTGTTTGTTTCCTTCTCCGCACTACAAGGAGCAGTAACGTGAGGAAGCCCCTACCCTCAAGTGCCAGGCAATACTTGACCACAGGGATTACACACTGCTGAGGGGAACATACACTTCCACTCCCTGACCCTTCCCATCCCTTACACACAGAGCACACACCAGGAGCTGCCCAGCCTCTGGTCACACCACTGAGCAGGGCAGACCGTGAGAAATTCAGACAGGTTGACCCCAAAGCAGTCAGAAATACATTGCCCTGGAATGCCTCATTCTTCTCCCCTGATCATCCGGCAGAGGACGGAGGTCTGCTGACAGGATACAGGTCTGCAGCACGACCGTATGACCTCTTCTCCCCACACGCCAGCAACTGGGCCTGGCTGATCGCAGTCGAGCTGCGAGACATTAGAGCTCCACGCAGCACACCACACCTGTGCTTACTCCACTCTCCCTGAAACAGTCATGCCCACCCAGTGCTCGGACCTGCCCTGCTTCAGGGTCTGAGGGAAAGAAAAATGACAATAAAGAGTGTACTTCCCTTTATTTTTCCAGCATCTCCTCACTGGCACGCTGTGTCCCAGCCTTACTCCTGACATCCTTACTAGGCAGCTGTGTGCTCCCCCAGCAGACAGAACTAACTTCAACCCATCTACAGGGAACAAGTTTAAAACCAAGATTTCAAGGCTTCAGAAGCAACTTTGAGCCTTGTCTTCTTCGTTCACCATGCTGAGGAAATCAGTATTTGCCCACTTCATAGCTAAACGTGGGAGAAATGGTGGACCGGTAAGTGCTTCTGTAGATCCACAGGCAGCCGCAGCCTGAGAGGTTTTGTGGCCGCAGTCACAGTCAGGCTGCAGCAGCACCGTGCCTGTCGTGACTGCAGTCACCCTCAGGCTTGCCTCGCTACTCTTCCCCACCGCGGCGCTTCCAGCGGTGCTGCAGCAGGAGGTGGCCCAGGCACCCAGCCAGGAACACGCCAGCCATGCCTAGCAGCACTGCGGCTTCTCAGGAAACCGCTCTCTCCAAGTCCAATTTATCTCCTCAACAGCCTCTTCCGGGGTATAAATGCCTAACAATGCTTTTGCACTCCTGAAATTAACTAGAAGGGAAGATTAAAAGATGAGCAGGCCTTTTAGATGGCCAGACAGAATAACCTCATTACACACCCACTCTCAACTTCTCCTTTGCACCAATTCCAGGATGCACCAAACACTTCCACGAACTCATCCAAATTCTCAAATTAACAGAAATTGAACCCAACTCATTCTGCCACGTCCTTTTCACATTCACTAACAATTACTCTGTTTACTAACAGATTGTATATAACAAAAAGATCATGAAATAGATGGTTTGAGCTGATCTGTGGACAATCAAATAACTTAAAGCTTTAAAAGCCTGGCAACCTGCCATATTTGGATAGCAATGCAGCATAAATTTTTATGTATGCCTATTAAAATAGGTGTCAAGTAGTTTTTAAATGTGTTCTGTACATAGCAAAGCAAGAGTCAAACTAATAAAGATGAAATTTGCATTTCTAAAAGTAGTGTTTCATTTCCACTGAAGTCACTATGAATCTACCTAGATTGCATTAATACAGATTTAGTTTTGGACAAGAAAGTAGCCTTTAGAGAGAAATTGCAAGTACTTAAGAGGTTGAAAACCTGCTCACTACTTCACCAGACTAGAATGGTCTTGCTGTGCTTACAGCACAGTTAGTTACTTACAATCAACGACCAGGGATACCAATATTAACACCGTCCATACCCACCCCAACTTTTCCGAATTCATGTGGTAGGAAATTAATCCCAAAGACAGCTTGGAGGAGTGACTGGCAGTGGTAGCAATCATTTTAGTGGTGAAAGTCCAGGACAGAGATAAAGAATGACAGAATGAAAGGGTGAGAAAGATGGCACAAATGAAGAAGCGATGAGATGGCAATGACTACAGCACAAGGCATCAACTAATCCAGAGAGTGACGATAAAGTGTAAGCTCAGTATAAATCCCCAAAGACAGATTCCAGTCCGAGTGTGGGCATGCACGTGTGTACATTGAGTACTTTGCCAGTCCACAGACAGCAAGTGACAAAACGTGGCCCACCCAAGTCCAAGGTGAAAAGATTCACAACTAGATTACAACACAGAGTTGTAAGGTGTAAACTTGCAAGTTTTAGCTGCTGCTTATAGCTGACACAGGGGAGGGGGGAAAAAGTTCCAATTTTTTCATTTTGTGTGTTGAAACATTATAATGTTACACCAGCACAAGGCATTTGCCTTTACCACTCATTCATGTCTGCAACATCCAATAATGATTGTATTACGCTACTAATCACCCTTCTTCACTTGAACAAGGAAGACAACACACGCGGTTTTGTGATATCTAATTCAGTGCCTATAAATGCTCTTTGATGTTAATGTAAACACCTCGAGCCCCCAAACAATTTCACCAGAGCTTTCAGCAAGCTGTAATCCATTTTTCAGATTGAACCACGTTTCCAGACATTCTGAACCCCCAACAGCTGCCCGACTGATTGGAGTCAGACTCGCAGAAACAACTACCACATAGAAAAAGCACTTCATGTGTAAGATACAGGCAAAATTCTGATTAAACATTTGTATGGCAATAAAGACAAATGCTTTAGATTAGGAGAAGGGTTCTTCAGAGTGCATATTAGATTAGTATTGAAAAATTAATTTATTGATTTTTCTTTAATCTTTGATTCAAGTTTTGATTATTTTTAATATACTTCTACAGGAAAGATTCATACAGAATATAATGAAAACAGCAAAAAATGGATTGTTAACATGAAACATTAAAAGGTACTATCTGCTGAGCTACTAAACAGCTTTTTTGAGGAAGCCAATGTAAAATTCAGCGTGCCTTACAGAGAGCACGCTTTGTAGTGAACAATTGCTCTAGGCAATAACATCCTGTTATTCTTTTGTTCCAGTTAGATAGGTCAAGAATCAACGACCATTAAATTTAGCCAAGAAAGGAGCATCAAAGGACGTTACAAGTATAAAACAGTGCAGTAGCAACACCTTTAAAGATTTTGGTAATATCTGAAATTATACGTTAAGGTTTTCTTAAGTTTCATAACATGTCTGCATAAAGTGCACAGACAAAAAGAGAACAGAAGACGTTGCTTCAGGTACATACGGATAAGGCAAGCTGAAATAAACCTACCAACAATTTGCAAGTTCACAACTGAAACCAGTATACAGCCTGGCCTAGTGATGGGGCATCGAAAGAAAGGGATGGTCGAGGGGCTGAATGTGTTGCACATAGCACACAGAGAGATCCCTCCCGTCCCATGTACTGAGGCCTGCAAATTGCAGAAGAAAAAGAGCTGATCAACCCCTACACGGTGTTCTGCAGGGCACATCTGCAGACAGCTCACCTCATTAACGAGCAGCTGAAAACAGCAAGAAGAGGCAGGACACTTGCATGGGTTGAAAGGCACTAAAGCCCAAGACCTCAATATAGAATAAGTGCTAGCATTAAAAACAGACACCATAAATACATAGTTTGTTTTATAATGGAAATCTCACATCTGTGAGCCATCTTACTCAGGGTACTCAGTTTGACTGTTCTGTTACCTTGTATTCCAAGCACAAGCTGATAAAAGAAGGACATCATCACAAGCTCCACAGCCTTGGAGCAGCTGGGAAACAATGCCGTAAACAAGCAAAAGCTACAGCAAATACGTATTTGTGTTGAATTTCTGCTCTGTTTTAGCAGGTGACACTGCTGTTTCTGTATGCTAAAAAGAAACAAGCAAAAGAAACAAACACACACATCGCAGCAAGGGTCCTAGTCTGCTTCTCCCATCCAAGGGCACTTTGCGTGTTTCATGTTTCAATGAAAGGTTTTGTCTGTTTTTTAAGCCTTGAGATCACTAGCGACCGTAAGAAGTTATGCTAGTGTTTCACACCAAAAACAAATTCCTTAATTGCATTTCTTGAGCGATAAGCCATCTGTTCAACTCAAATGGTACCTACGTTATTGCATTATCTACATGGAGTTAGCACAGAATATTTTCCCTTAAGCAGCCCAGAAGAGACTAATCTTAAAAATCGCATTTAAGAACAGACCTGCTTCATATATCAATGGAAATACTGATAATTTAAAATCTGATTCTCTAATATTTAATCTAAAAAACATAGATCAGGCTAAGAGGACTTACTTATGCAATATTCAGCTTGAACAGTTCAGGCAGAAGATAGACACAAAGTTGACGGGAGAAGCATGCCCGATGAAATCACTGCTAAAACTCATCTCACCTGAAAGGCAGTCTGCCACAGAACGGCCAGACTCAACTCAAGGAAAGAGTTCCTGCGATCCTCAGACCCTGCAGGTGAGGCAGGCTTGCGATGCACGTGTTGGGTGACCCGTGCAGGCCGCCAGCTCGGTTAGCATCACCAGCCCATTTCACCAGGAGACGGGAGGCAGGCAAGACTTTGCCTGCGGGCCCATTCCCTCGCAGCCCAGCCAGCGCCCTGCTCCTCCTCGAGGGCAACAACACAGCCGGACTTGTGTCTCTAAAGAAATTCTCTCAAGGCAAGCCAGGCAAGTTTTTAGCTCAGGAAGATTCCTGTTACAGAACTAAGGCAATCCATCTGGTAAACATAAGGTCCTCGACTTCCATCTGCTGGTTGCAGCCCAGTCTCACTACCGCACGGAGAGCCGGGATGTAGTTGTGCCACAGAACATTTCGTGTTCACCAGGAAGGAAGCCTCATCCTTCCCCAAACACTTGATGTTGCTACAGATTGTATTTAATGCCTCCGCTTCTGAATTAAGGAAAGACTCGAGAAGACCACTAATGGAGTTAAAAGTCTGCCGGCATATTTTTAAGCTTTTGTCTTCCCTTTCTATTAAAAAACAAACAAACAAACAAATCACTCTTCAACAAGCACAACCCAATATCCGTAACAGTCACACCTGGCATTTTTTAGATCACCCTGAAGAAAAGGCTTAAACACAAGAACTCCGTAAGGCAGCTCCTTGAAATTACCAGATCTACGCAAGTTATATTTTGATTTAAAAAAAAGGCAAACCCATCCCTGTTTCTGTAAGTGTCCCAGGTGTACCGCATAGACACACTGGATTTTTGTCAACTGCTCTGTCAGCCTTGCAGAAGGTCGATAAAGCCTCCGCGGGCTCCGAGCATTTCTGGCGCTGCGCAGCGTGTCGGCTGCTGGTGCTGGGGTGCCCCGCAGCAGCACAGAGCAGGCAGCAGCAGAGAGGCGCTGGGGAGGCCACAGGGTGTGAACCCAAAACAAAGCACTAGGCTGTCTCCAGCCTAGACGCTAACGAGCCAGGCATAATTACTGTTCTCATCAGAAGCAACCCAAAGGAAGACGAGGCCCCGCCGGCCTCCCAGCAGTATCTGTAAGATTTCTGGTTGTCAGCATCATCTCTGAACGCAGCGCTGTGAGAAGGGCTCTGGCGGAAGGCGCGCAGAGGTGGAGAAGACAAAGCGTAAGTCCAAGACATTCAGTTCACCAGCAGCAAGCTAAGTAGTCACTAAAAAACCTGGTCCAGTAGTATATTCTAAAGGAACAGAAGAGTATATCTGAAGTTTTCCAGAGCAGAATGCCATATCCATCTGGGAGACCTTCCATGACCTGCAGAAAAGCAGACCGCTCCTTCTGCAGAGGGCAGCTCTCCAGTGACTGCTAAGATGGCAAGTACATCAGGCACGATGTCTCCTTGCCTCTGAGTTCCCACTACAGTTCCCTCTGTAATTAAAAAACGCAATTCCCTCTGTACCTAAAGGATCAACAGAACAGCAGCTGAGATTCCAACTAGTCCTCCTCTGATTTCTGCAGAACCATTCCACAACTGTTGTTCCAAATGCTGCATTCCTTACGGCAGTCAGTTGCCATCGCTGACCAACCAAAAGCCAATTTCACTAACTACAAGCGAGTGGCTCAGCGTTAGGAAATGCTGGATCCCAGTGTTTCCTCTACACAAATCCAAGCCTGAGCAACCTGGAAGGTTTTCGTTAGAAAGTCCCTTAGCCAAAGAAAACCACTTTAGTGAGGGACACCCTACCTCAGCAAGCACATTTAAGAGCTCCAGCGAAGTCACAGAAAGTCATCGTTTAACTGTTCTTAAAACTCTTTATTTTTCTGCACTGAGACCTGCTGTAGTAAGAAGTGCAATTTGTTCATTTGCCTTTTTTCTATATACTGCACCTGCAATGTGAAACAGTTCCAAAAAAAAAAGCTGACACTTGATTAGCGTTCACTTTTATTCTAATATTGTTCCTACGTGAGATTAATTTTATCCTGTTAATGCATATTACTCCTGTTAGAACTTTTGATGATACAAACTGCTGCTTTTTTTTTCCTGAGACACCTCAAGAAAAATTGGTATTGTTCAAAACTATTCTGTATTTTCTCCTTTCCTCATTTTTTAGCACATGACACGAGACCTCACTTTCCACACGGCGTTAAGACCCTGCTGTGAATACAGAATCAGTAGTTTTCACCACGGACTTTTCTGGTGCTGATTATTTCAATATCCATTCAAATCACAGCAAGTCCCGTGGATGACAGAAAGCTGTTACATCCATTTTACAGACGAACAACCGAACCAGAGAAGTTAAGAACTGTACCCGCTGGACCCTGGCACTGACACCCAAATATATCACACGCAATAACCAGCTGTACACCAAATAACCCCAGCTACAGCTTCCTTCCGAGCCCAGCCCCTTCGCTATCATTTTGTTTGTGCCAGCAACATCACGCTAGCAATGCTGTGCGTTAAGTCCAAGTGACTAATACACCATTAACCAATAAATTAGCCATAAATGAATAAACTCGGGGGGTGAGGGAGGCGAAGAGAGCTCACACTGTAATACTGCATCCGGGCACCTCAAAATTCAGACAAATCTTCTCCCCACCTTCCACCACCCCAGCGACCTTACCGCGTAATCCCACACAACAGCTGCAACAAGTGCTGAGGTTTTCCAGGTAACACCGCTTCTTTCACCAGCCCATTTTGATTCACACCCCAGGCAAACACATGTTGCAGAATGGGTGGAACAGCAGCCCTGGGAAGGCAGCAGTGCACACACAGACACAAACTATGAAAAGCCTGCAACACCGTGGGGGAGGAGGGGAGCTCCCACAGGAAAGTCCTTGGCGTGGCTTTCTGCACGGTTTGTTTTCACTCTGATTCTGCATGTGCTGTCTTCCAGACTGGAACTCCAGGAAGGCGAACGAGGTGGATGCAGAGAGGTGAGACCTCCCGTCTCCACTGCAGCACCCTAGGCCAAAGAAGCCAGCAGCAGCTTTCCTACAACCCTACGGTCGTTCGCTCCGCGGCCGGCACACGCAGAATCACACACTGGAGCTGCAAGGGAACCGACCGAGTCCCCGATCGTACACAAACGGCATTTTCCACATCTGTAACTTGGGAGAGTTTGGCTGAGCTTCTGGCTTACAGACAAAGCTAAGTCCGACAGCTCGTTACGCGCGCGGGAATTCTCACTCCCCCCAGCTCAGTCTGTTCCAAAGAACACGGGGATGCGGAGGGGAATTTTTCAGTTTTGACCCGATTTCGGAACGCTTTTCCCCGTAGCGAGGCAGGCTAAACACCAACAAAGCCGACCGGAATTCAGCCGAGCGGGCTGAAGCCGCCAGCCCACGGCCCGGCAGCGCCCGAGCCCCCGCCGGCGGCACGCGACAAGTGGCCGCCGGGACGGCCCCCGCCCGGCCCCCGCCGCTGCCGGCCCACGCGGCGCCCCGAGCCCGTCCCCGCTACCCCGCGGCGAGCCCCCGGAGCTCCCTCGCCGCTCCTCGCGGGGCTGGGGCGCGCAGCTCCCCCTCGGGACCCCCCCAACCCGAGCTCGGGGTCGGCCCCCGGCCGCTGTTTGCCGCTGCTCGCCGCCGCCCCAGCCCACCGCCTGGACCCCCGCCCCGGGCCCGGCACCTGGGGCTGCGGGAGCCGCCCCGCCTCGGCCCCCGGCTCGCAGGAAGCTCCCCCACACCCGCCCCCCCCCCCCTCCCTCCCCGGCTCACCTCCGGGCCCGGCAGCCCCAGCACCTCCGCGCCTGAGGCCGCCATGGCCGCGCGCGCGCTCCCGCCGCAGCCCCGCCGCCACCGCCGCCGCCCCCGGCCCGCCCCCGCCCGCCGCAGCACGAGAACGCGCGCGCGCACCCCCTGCCCTCCACCCCGTTCTCTCTCCGCACCCTCCCCGCCCGCGATTGGCGCAGGAAGCTCGCGGCACCGCCCACCCTGCCAGCGCCCCGCTCCGATTGGCTCTCCCCGCTCCGCGGCCCGCCCGGAGACGAGCGCCGCGCGGGGCCGGGCGGGGCGGGGCGGGGAGGGGAGGGGCGGTGCCGCTTCTCTGAGGGCGCCTGACCCGGGCTCCTGCTGCCCGCGGCGGGGCCGTGTGGATAAAAGGCGTCCCTCTGCGAGCAGCGACCCCCTAACCCCCGCTTTACATCGCCTGCGGGCTGTTCTGCACCTCAGGGAGCCAGCCCTGGGGCTCCTTGCCTCAGTCCTTCGCGTCCGGGGCGCCTCTGAGGAGCGTAAAACGCCCCGAAAAGCTGTGGGGGAAATGGGCACGGTGCCGTGGCGGTGCGGAGGGGACCCTGCGTGCCAGGAGGAGGGGGTGCGGCCCTGGGCAGGGCCGGGGAGCAGGAGGGAGGCCCCTGTCGTGGAAGGAGCTGACCTGACGCGGCTGCTGGGCCGGAGGAGCGATAAAGTGCACCGGCTGAGTCCCGGACCAAAGCAGGGAGCTGTGAGGAGTGCCCGTCTCCACGAAAACTCGTCCCCAGCCCCAGCTACTTACAAGCGGTAGCAGTGTGTTAGTAAGGGAGCACGCTGACATCTCTGTCAAGTGCTTGAGGTCAGTCTCAGATCACCATACCTCGGTCCCCTCTGAAGGACCGTGCGTCCCCCTTATTTCTGCAAACGGCCCGAATTCATCCTGCCTTCAGCCCGTGAATCACCCAGCAGTCCCAGCCTGCCGGCTTTCCCGAGTGGCAGAAGAGCTGTGGTAAGAAACCTGTCAGTAAAGTAGGTGGTTTAGGCTGAGCGCCGTAGCTGTGAGCCTGTCGACGAGCCAAACTCCTCCGAGTGCTGAGCAGCCTGCAGGAACAGAGAGCGTAACTTCGCTTTAGGATGAATGTGTGGAAAATCGTGTGCATTGCTAAAAAATGGGCAAATGTGGCCGGGAAAAATGTTGGCAGGGAAACAAGTTCTTTCATCATCTCTCAGCTCATCCAGCCGGCCCATCATGACCTGCATGACCAAGTTCTCTCATCCTCTGATGAGAAATCCCACCTTTTCCAAAGCAAACACAGACAGGCTCAGCTCGTTGGACTATGCCCCGAGCAGACTGACAAAATCTTGGTTTGTAACGCTTCCTGAAACTTCCCAGGCCTGTGCCAGTTATCACATAGGCTCCTGCTCTCCTCCCCGGGCTAGCAGGAAGCTCTGAGCAAAGATAATCTCAACAAGAGCTGGACCTCCCAGGATGCTTGTTCTCCCACCAGTGAACCTATGCTCTCCTTTTGATTGCTCCCTTGCAGCCTGACAGCCACTGCGTGCTATGGGGATGGGGCAAGCCCTGAGCAGCTCAGGGGCAAGCTTGTGCAGGGTTTGCACGTCCCATTCCACAGAGTCATGGGTCTGATTGATTGTCTGGAGATAGGAAGTTTTCAGCTCTAGTTAGTTGGCTCTAGAGGATATGCAGTCATTGGCCCCACGGTTAGTTGCACCCCGTGTCTTCTGTTTAAAACCTTAGCTACCTTAGCTTGCAGTAACATTCAGGAAACAAGGCATTTCATGCATCAGTTACTTTCTGCAAAAGCTTAATGCACCAATCATCAAAAGAAAGTTAGTCATCTTCTCTAGTGGCGTGGTGAATTCCACCACAGCTGTTCTCTCACTTCCTCTCCTTGAAAGAAAAGGGGGGAAAATACAATGGAAAGGGCTCAGGGGTTGAGATAAGGACAGAGACATCAATATGCTGAGTTAAGGTCTTCGTACATTTTCAGTCTGGTCAAGAATTATCTTCAGTATTCCAGCAAGACATCAAGCAGTTCACTCAGAATAGAGGAATTTTAATTTACACTATCTTTTACTTAAAAACAGGGGAAAAGAAACCTCAATCTGTTTGTTAACAAACATTCAGTTCTTATATAAGATATATATCTCCTGCTTTTAATAGTTTATGGTCTTATGCAATTACAGACAAATAGGAAGAGAACTCTTCTGAGCGATCTTCCTTTTGTTTCTGCAGATAATTGATGGTCAGCTGCACAGAATAACCTGCATTTGGATCATCTAAGTGCAACGGAATGCTTCAACTGTGTATCAAGACCATTAAAAACAAATGAATATTTAATCTCATTACTCTGTCCCTGTGGTGTGTTCTCATCTGGTAACAGAGAAATTTGACTTCCCTTGCCATCTAAATTAACCTTAATTGATGTGAAATATCAAAAAAAAAATAAAATAAAATAAAAATAAAAAACACTTTAAAAATATTTTCCATCTCTTAGATGATGGCATCCAACCTGACAGACTCAATTTATCGTCAAGATTTTATATTGATTTACAATATTTAGTTCACTTCTTTCTTTAGAGTAAATGCTTTTATGAGCTGAAGAGAATCCATACATTCTGATACTGAACTGCTTTGAAAAAAAAAAAAAAGCAGTCAAGTCATTGTTAAGGAGGAAATAATGTTGGAAAAGACAATTTGTTTCAGATTTCCAAAGGGTTATCATAATAAAATAATATATATAAACCGTGATCATGGTTAAATTACCAGTAGGACGTTAAGTGTATCCTATATTAATAGGATACAGTTTTGCTATAGAGGATTTTAAATTAAATCAGATGCATTATCTTCATTGTTCTTGCTTTATACCAAAGTTTAGAAGTAATTTTAACTGCAGTTACAAAACACATCAGCCCGATGCAAATAACAAACAGTGATTTTTATCCTATTATCGTTTGTTCGACTGAGTCATATAATAGGAAACGTTACAAAGATCCACTCATGGCATCACCGTGACAGGTAAATGGAAGACTACATGCAGAAGGGAATTAACAGAAAATATAGATATTGCTAGTGAGTCACTGCTATGACTAAGATAAGTAACTACCTATTGATAGCCTTGTAATCTCAATTTCTCTACTACAGTGACAATGACTCACTAACGAGACTAATGTCAGAGAGAGTTAGGAGCCCGGGACTGAGCACTCTCCTTGGCTGTGCAGTTAGGTGCGAACACACACCAGGCCCTGGCACTTAGAACTGGATTTCAAACGTCATGATAACATGATGCAACACTGACACGAAGACCTCAAGCTTAAGTTTTGAAAGAAAGAATTTCAGCCTGGTAAAAGTGACCCCAGACTGACTGCTGTCTCCACGTTGCATTGTAACCAGACTGTTATTAACCCCTCTCGGGTTTTCCCAGTTCCTTACTGGTCCTTTTTCATTCTCACTTCTCCTAAGCCACGACTTCTGCTTTCCTCAACTTACCTTTAAAGCAACGCATCTTGTTTGGCCGCTGGTTGCTCTGCGCGGTGCCAGGGCACTGCCCCCAGCTGCCTGGAACCCAGCAGCCCTGTCTCCAGGCACTAAGGTGTGACCAGCACCCTGGGCAGCCCCCAGCTCCGGGCCGGGCCCCAGCGGAGAGCAAAGAGGATTGCACTGCCTGTGTATTTTCTGCCCTTTTGCTAACGGGGGCCCAGAAGGGGCACTGAACTTGCACTGACTGCAGGTGGAAGAGACAACGATAAGGGCTTTTAGTGGTACTTCGAGGAATGATGGCAACTTTCCCAAAGGAAACTTTGCAACTTTCCAAGCACCTCAGGGCCTAGATACCAGACCACGACTACAGCTAGGATGAAGATGTACAAAATCACTTCAGGATTCCCCAAACACAACAGGCGTGTGAAGCATTTGCACGCCTCGTACACATTAACAGGACGGGGCCACCCCTGTCTGGACACCTTTTGCTGCAAGCGAAGAACTTTTCCTGACTGGGAGTGTCACTGCTGGGCCAGCCTCCGGTGAAATAGCCGACCGCAAATGTCCACAGCTATTACAAGAAAAAATACAGCTCCGCCCTTTGTGTTTTCCTCCCTCTCAACCTGTTTTGGGTTCTTGTTCCTAGGGACCAGACGTGAACCAGAAACCCCCCACTTGAGTATCTCCTCTTCAGGGCAGCCTGCACACCAAATTTAACACCAGCAGCAAGCACCTCTCCACACCGCTCCCCAAGCGTGGCTCCATGTTCCCAAGACACTAACACCTGCTCCAGGCCAGCTCCTTCTGTCGCCCCCGCAGAGATCCCCATCCCCTGGGAAAGCTGCTGAGATCTCCAGCTCTCACTGGGAAGATGTACAGTAAGAAACGTTTTTCCTAATTTCTGTGACTGGTATAATGGTTTACAAGCAATTTTAGAAATCTCTCTAGATTGATGAGCAGACCAGCATAGTAAGAAGAGCAACTATGGCGGAGGTGGGAAGTCACACTCGTCTTGTGCATATGCATTTGAATGAAGCAGCAAACACTCGTCTGAATCACCATCACTCAGATGTCATTTTTCTCTCTCTATTTTCAGCTTGAGGGGGAGGAGAGCTGCCAGAACAGAAACTGGAGGTGCTGAGCTCCAGTCAACTGCTGTCACTGTTCCCAGCTTAATTCACCACCAGTGATCCCATGGTTGACACAGTCATTGTGGATATTTTTGCTAACAGCCCAACCCTTCATAATGTGGCAGAAGTAAGATCTTTCCAGAGATTATGTATCTGGACTTTTCTTCTTCAAATATCTTGAGATTATCATTCTCCCTATGTGTTTGAAGCAGTCCATATCGGGTGCTCTTTGCTAGTGCCTAAAACATGGCTAAGACTACAGGAAGCTACTGTTCAGACGGGGTGAGCAGCATTTATGCATTCCTGTCTTTACTCCTCTCGCTTTCCACAAGTCATCCTAGTCAGAGTAGATTTTAGTTATTCCATTTGCTCAAGAACCTCTGAATGGGGCCTCCTGGACACAGGAGCTTTGTCTCCCCTCTGTCCATTTGTACACAGGAGGAGAGATCGTCTTGATGTTCAAAGCAGTGTGTGACCGAAGCAAGTAGCATTTTGTTCTGGTCAGAAATAAGCAGTGCTTATACGAAGCTTTTTGAACAGTGCATTTCAGAAGGCATTCCACTTCTTGTCTCACGGCAAGGAGGAACTGGGCATGACTCTCTGGGGTCTGATGATCACTGCCCTTAGAACACAGGTCCTGCTAAGTACTGATACGGAGCAGGTGCTTTGAAGACTCGGGATGCTTTTGTTGGGGAAAGCGGATGAGTGAGTCCTAATCAGTTAGTTTACAATAATATATACATTTATACATCTGTGTGTATCCATCCATACTGAAAAACAAACAAACAAACAAAAAACCACAAGGATATTTGAGGAGAGGGAGCCCAATAGCTCTGTAAAATAAGTGTGCTGAGAAGCCCGAAGTTGTACAGATGAGTAGGTCACCTCCTCAAAGAAGTCTGCAGTGGCCACTTCCCTTCTTTCAGTGCCCAGACTCGCTTCCACCCTTGGACTAGCTTTTCAAGTACGGTTTTAAAGTTTGGGTTGAAAAAAAAAATGCACATACAATAGAATTCATTCCAGATCAGCAGCATATTGCAAATTAAAAACATTTGAAAGAGCAGCTTGAACTCCACTGAAAATATGACTCTAATGGACATCATCTGATCAGCTGGTGTGGACAGGCAAAGTTTCAAACGATACGTCATTTACAATAGTCTATAAAAAAGCAGCAGTTTATTAAAGGAAGATGACAATGGAGGAAAGATGAACCACAGGGGCAAAAATAGAATCTTTTAATAATTGCAGAGATGAGGCATTACCAGATTTAGAAAACAGGTAGGCAGGCCGAGGGAGAACAGACTCAGGAGGAAGCACGACAAAGCAATTGGTGAATAGAAATGCAAATGTTCCAAGGCAACCATCTTGAGTATTTACATCACCAGTAGGATATCTCCTGCACACTCAAAGCACGTAGCAGAATGTTATGAGCTATCAAGAACTATAACCACTACAACATTCTGCATTATATCAAGGTAGTCCTGTATTTTGAGTATTTAAACACTGAATAATTGCAGTCTTTTCAGCACTATACATTTTCTAAGCAAACTTCTCATGTGCTCCGTTCACTTTCGACTGAACTGACTTTTGACTGAGCTGAATCAGCTTTGCTTGGTTTATATTTTACCTTTTTTTCTAGCTAACAGATTTGCAATTTTATTAGTCAATGTCAGTTAGGTAGCAGGAGGTGCTGGTTTGTTATGTCAGCAATGACAGAGGTATTCTCAGATTCTGTAAAGCATGGCTTAAAAAGCTATTTGTTAGAGCTAGCACTATGAAGAAAGAGAGGACAGCACAGACAGTTCTACATACCTTCAGATGCTGTGAAAACCAGGCGATGCTATGAACACGCCTCTAGAGCACACGCTGTAGACCCTGTCTGTGGAAAACTTACCCCATTTTGGTCACTTGGGCTGTTAAAAAAATTGTTACAAGAAAAAAATCTCTGTTCATCATTTCTACTGTGAAGCAGAAAGGATGTTCACATAAGTTGCTGCACTTTTAAGTAAAGGCAAGGACACACAGGTGGTGTAATCACCAATACCAAGTGGGAGCTGCATGCAGGCTCTTCTGTTACAATTACCAAATTTCCCCTGCAACCAGGGGTTATGCGCAGAACACAGGCATCAATGCAAGCTGCACAGACAGCACGCTGCACCTATTCAGATGAAGTGCTGAGCGTTATGTGTAGCATTAACTCCTCGTTGGGCAACAGTCCTCGTGTCAGGATCACTACAGGAAACTATGAGAAACACCAGGCAGATCAACAGTATATACACCACTGAAACTGGAAAGTTTCCTTGCACTTCCTTGTAAGCATTGTTTAGAAACATCTTAAGCATCATCAGGTCACTGCTGATTTCTTAAGTTTGAAATTGGTTCTCAGTTATTACACAATTTCTAAGTCCCACTATGCATTTATCATGTGCTTCATCTCCTCATCCAAGCTTAACTCCCTCATTTTTAACGGGGAAGAGGGCAGCCAAGATCCAAGTATTGATTATTTCTGGCTTATCCATCACAGCGAGCTTAAATAATTAAAAGCTTGCTGGCAGTTGAATTGATGATCATCAAATATCGTGCTTAAACTTCATCTGACTGAGAGCAGCCATGCTGCAAAGCCAGACTCAGGTTTCCTCAGCTCTCCAGTTTGATCCACAACCTGATGGAGGTAGGTTGGAAGGAAGTGCTGAAGGTCACCTCGTCACAGACCCTGCTCTAATCCACTGTGTCAAGGCCGGGCATCTAGTTATCACGTCTGGGAGAGCAGCATTTGTAGAGGTAGTTTATTCTGCAACCACCTCGTAATGCTTCTTTATCTGGAGAAGGTGATGTTACCAAGTCCCAGAGTCACTGCATAGGCTGCACGAACCGCTGGCTAATGCAGCAGTCTTTATGATCCTAGAGGGCAAATTCTGCTTACTAGAATAGCAGCTGCATTCACAGATTGGTATTTCTGGAGATGTGAAAATAGTTCCAAGAAGGGTTTTTTTTGTCATTGGTGTTTTTTATTTATTTGTTAATACAATTTACTCTGGCTGTCTTGGTTAAACACAAACACCTGGTCATTTCTATTCCATTTCCATGCACAGCGTTGTTTGCTCTTATGATCCTTTTGGTGTGCTATTAAGCCCAGTTCATTCTCTCCAGTCTACAGCTGAGAGGTTCTGAGTAAAACTTCAGAGGATCTACCATTCGCTTAAAAAACAACAACAAAAAAGCCTTTTGTATCTCCTACACTATTCTCCACTCCATTCCTTGGCAAACTTTAGTTTCCAGTTTTTTTATGACTGTGGAACATGGTTGAAGTGTCAGTATATTGTTTGTAATAGTGGAAAATGCTTTTTTGGGGGAATGTTAATTTAGAAGCCAGTGAGATGTATTATTAGTATCCCCTCTGGTGGTACAGTAAAATTCATCTTTTTGACGCTGCTTCATTCACGTCTCCCTGATGATTCTCTGCTGTGGACCGAACCAAGTTACTCTGTGCCACCACCCAGCCTGCCATCTGCCAACTCACGTGGACTCTTACAGGATCCACACTGATCCTGTGAGGCCGAGAAGCTGCACAAGGCAACTCTAAGTAGCACAACTCTCACCGTCACGTTCTGAAGTACAGCCTCAGACAATATTTCACCTCCGGTGGTATATTTGACCTGCCAGTTTCAGCCTTTTTTTCCCCTCCAAATTTAATGGTATTGTCACACAGGTCGTTTCCACGTTAAAAAGGGGTAACTGCAGAACCGGAACATGAATTCTGCAAATTCTCTCCAGAGATGACGCTGCCAGCACAGAGTGCTCAAGGTTTCCAAGGCAGGAAGATTCACCCTCATGCACAGCGTTACGTGTAAGCCTGGGCTCAGCAACTGCAGCCAGTCGGTGCAACCACCCCGCCGTGATGTGCCTTCACACACACCAGGATGCTCTGTGGTTTTAGGCCCACCTCAACATAAAGAAAAAAATCCAGAAGTCATTTTAATATAAAATGTTTTTATTGTTTTTGAAAACATTTAAAAAACAATTTTTGAGCACTTTCAATAAAAAAAATAACTGAAATGCTACTGCAATATTCAACTACTGTAGTTTCAGCAGTACAACAGACAACAAAACACTGGGGCAGGGGGGGAAAACTGGATTTCCTGCATTAAATGAAAACATGGAACAGGGATTTTTCTTTCCTTATGGTGCAGTAAATAAAGCACAGTATAGTACAAGACTATTATATGAACGTCAGATGCACTGCACAAGAAATGCTTTCCTTCTTTTCAGTTCAGAAGTCAGTGCTTATTGCAATTATTTGCAAATTATTTACTTCATGAATTCTTATCATGATAAAATGATGCAAAAATGTTTCTCAACACCCGAACAATAGAAAAGAATCCAAGAAAAGAACATATTCAACAATAACTAAGCTGAATTAGTTAACATAAAAAAGTAAATAACTTGTGAATAACTATGCTCACATGGCTAACGCTGGTTAGCCAGTTTCAATACAGCAAAATAAAAAAAATAAAAGTGGTTACAGGAATATATCTACTACTGTACAAGATTAAGTCATTAACACTCATGCACATTTTGTGATCATGTATTAACATGGTGAAGCAAACTAAACTTAATTTTTCCTGCTGTAATATTCTCATGTAAGAGAATAAGAAATAGACATATCTCATTGAGATCAATGCACATTGCTACATAAGACAATTTCACCTGTCACTTTTAATGACATTTTGCCTTTTAATAATGAAACACATTAGAAAGACTTTTTTATTTTTTTTTATTATTTTTTTTGTGTGTGTTTTTCGTTTTGTGTTTTTTTGTTATTTTATTTATTTATTTATTTTTAATCTGTGGGCTGTATTTGTTGCATTTATCCTACGGAATGTGCCTGCCACAGGTTCAACAGAATTTTAGTGCAATATATGAACCCAGAAAGTTTGCTGGACTAACCAACCAAATTTAAAGTGTTTGCTGCAATACAGTACACAGGCTACAAACTCACTAGTTCGTATACTTTAGCAAAAACTGCTATCAAAATATTTTATTTCTAATGTTAGCAGGAAGCCAGTTATGTAAACAAGGGGTCAGAACTGTCTCAAATTCTTAGTTGTGGAGGATCTGACACAGGCTTCCGTCTGTTAAAAATCACAGAGTTTTCCTTTGGGTATTGCATACTTTGGTGTGCAGTAGTGCTCTGTCTCAATGGAAAGAACTAACCAGCACTAGGTAGAGGGACCTAACAGGGTATTAGTCGTAACACCAACATACAAACACCTATAAATTAACACACACCTATGTACAAAGCTGTGCCTATGCCTTGGGTTTCACTCGAAAGAATCCTTACTGAACTGAACGTTTCTTAAATTTAACACACATTTGCTTTAAATCCACTGATTATAGGATATGCCTGCTAATTAAGTCACGTGTTAGGTTCGATATAATGTTTGTATTTAAAAATAATTTAAAAGGTACTTTTAAAAACCTTTGGTGACGGCTGCATAATTTAGAGTGCATCAGCTTTTTAAATCTACTCTTGCTTTACTCAGCAATGTTCTGAAGAACCAGAAGTTAGGCAAGAACTTGTTTACACCAAGCCCAGGTCTCGGTGCCAGCGCCACGGAGGTGAGCCCAGCGCAGCAGACGTCCTGCCACCGCTCTGCCCTGGCAGGCAGGGTTTACACACTCACAGCACTTTGCACAGGGTCACAAAAGAGAGGTGCTGAGCGCCTCTCAGATCCAGTGAAGTCAACAAGAGGGTGGTCAGCACCTTTCTGGCTGAAGGCCACAGACAGGTAGACGATTCAAGCCCTGCCTTCAGCAACTTCTGTCTAAAGGAAAAATGGTTCCAGCCTTACTGAGATCCCTACCAGAACCCTACACTGCAATTCTGAGAGTCCTCCCCACTTCCTTAAAAATACTTAAAAGGGTCACTTGGTCTTAAAGGAAACCGCACCGTCGCATGCCCACGAGTTTTAAGGAAGGATCTGAACTCCCCAGGTCTGTTCCTAACGAAGCGTCAAAACTTCTGACACAAGCACAGTGAAATGAGGCCGCACGTAAGGTGCTACAGCTTAGCACAACTGTTCGTCCCTGAAGAAGAGGCCCCAGACTGGGTGTCAGTCAGAGCAAGAGCAAAAGAAGCCATGCTACACCGGTACCTGCAGTGCCGATGCAACATCACAATTTGAATCAAGCACAGACAAAAAGCAAAAATCCAGTACTGAGATCAAGACATGAGCAGAATCTGAAGAAGGAGGGAAAAAAAAGTCACCTAAAAATGTGAGCATCTCTTCCTCAATACATCTAGGAGGGCTTATTGTGCCTTCCCCTTCCTCAGTTCATGGCTGCTCATTCAAAGAAGGAATGCAAGAGAGGAAAACGTTCTCTGTTCTGCTTTCGGTTTTGTACCAATCAGTTCACAAGATAAATAAGCAACGTTATACTAAGCTTCAGGGATGGTACTGCAGCATCAAGCACATTTTCTAGTATTTTAATTGTTTTTTGTTTAAAACAGAAAGGCAGAAACTCTCAACCTACTGAGACGCAGAGAAAATAACATCTTCCTACACCCTCCACTATGTTAAAAAAGAGCAAACTTAAAATCGAATCTTTAAAAATAGTATTTTAATGAGCTCCAATGGCTCTCTTGTTTTTAAAAAGAGGGAAAAACATCACATTACTTCTTTAGCTCTGATAAATAATCAAACAGTACCTATCATTTTAAAATAGGGTGTTCCTCCTAGATTAAATCTCAGTGCTCAAAATCTATTCCCATGAATTTTACCTAATATAAAAACACCGAAATGAAAACTAAAACACCAAGCGTAACGTCAGGAACATTAATGGATAAAATAACTACACAGATCCGTATCTCTTAAATAAAAAGTTTAGTGCATCTTTCTTTTCCCTTGATCATTCCCGCTAGTTTTCCCGTCTCCGCATCTTACTGGAGATGGGGATGGCAGCAGTGCTACAGAGATTTTCCACAGCTCTTGAGCAGCTCTCGAGACAGCTACACAGGGGTCAGGCACCTGCGTGGCAGCTGGGTCCCCTGCAGCCGCTGCCCATCGGCTACATTCCTGCAGGCACCCTGCCTTTCAGGGCTCAGCGGAGGTCAGGAAGAATCACCTGCTAGAAGCAACAAGCCATAGGAGTACGGAAAGCCTGCTAACAAGCTCGACAACACCCACCCGAAGCCTCAAGCACAGCCGGCATTGCTGGCTGGCTATTTACCACTTCTTTATTTACTACAACAGTAAATGTTGAATGGGAAACACTATAAAATTCAAATTTTAATACTGGCTCTTTGACAGCCCATCACCTTCAGAGGTTTGTTGAAAATTGCTAAGACTGCCTTTGCACTGCTCAAGCGTGAGCAACTGGTACAGCAAACTTTTTTTTTTTAAATGCCACAAAACATAGCAAGTGTTTCTGCTGCAGGAGGCACTTCCATTAAGACAAATACAATACGTCTGTCTTTTAGATACAGTGTGCTACATACAGACTATAAAACAAGGTTAACCCAACATTTCAACAGCAGGATGATCCTTGCTCTCCATCCACTCAAAGCCCGAAGTCATTGAGTTAATGGATTCATTGCAGATCTGTTGAAACAAGGGGTCATTTTTTAATTCCTCCAGTGTAGCATCATCGTCTTGTCCCTGCTGACGACCTGGATCGAACAGTAGATTTGTGTCTAAAGTGTTCAGATCGTTAATGCTGCCTGAGAGTTCGGAAGACAACCTGATGTCGCTGGAAAAGACAGATGTAACGTTCAGATCTGATGCCACCTGATTCACCAGCTGCTGGTTTGTTGGCAGACTGTCCTCCCCCAAAAGGTCTTTTACAGTGCTGCTAAAATCTAATTGCTGCTCTCCGATGTCTGATTGTGCTTGGTTATCTCCAGAAGAGAAACTGATCTGATCGGTGCTGCTGTTTTTTGTGAGGTAATTTGGTGTTTGGAATTCATAAACTGAAGTGCTGGAATTAATCATATTTTGCGGGTTGGCACTAGGAAAAGCAGTGGACGTCTCTAAAATCTGCGTGAGATTCATCCTGGCCGTGTAATTCGAGGGCATGTTGTTCATTCCCAAACCTCTCACTGCATCATCGCTATCAGAATCAAGTTTGCTTAACAACACGTTGGTTATTTTTTTAGTATTTGTTTGTTTCTGAAGAGACGGGAAGGCTGTCTGCATCATTACAGTCAACGGGACCGACTGGCTTCGTTGCGCGATGTTGTTGGCACTGGTGTCTGCCTGGATGTTGGTGAACACGTTGTGGACTTCCGGGGTCACCGGGCTCCCGAAAGGCGTCACGTTGGAGCGCGGTATGTTGGAAACCGGGTAAACGGTGCTGCCACTGAGATTACGCTGGCGATGGACAGCAGGGCTCACGCTCCGGCATCTCAGGCTGTTATTGAGAGTGGAACTGGCTCCTTTGCTGTCCAGAGGAGCGGGAACAGCAAAACCCTCCTGCTTGGTAGTGTTGCTTACAGGGGCTGCCTGGTGCTGCACGGGTGAAACGGGAGTCACGCGACCGAAGTGAGTGTCGTGGTGGCGTGGCTGAGACTGGTACGACTGGCCAGGAACTGCAAACGCGTGAGGTTTCCTGAAGCGATCCTCCACCAGCTCCTGGTAGCTCGTAAGGATGCCGTGGTTTGCAACCGATGAGTTGGCGACACCGCTGTACCCGTTATTCATCCACTCCAGCTTGGTTTTGTCAGGGTGGGTAGCCATAGGCCGCTGCATCGGCTTCACGGGGCTGCTGGAAACAATGCTGGCATCGTGGTAAGCCATGCTGGAGCTTATGGGAGTAAACGCAAACGGGTTTCGGCATTCCACAGGGCTCGGAGGGACGCTGCTGCTGCAGTTTGAGTGCGGCGTGCCAATGGGCGTGTGCCGGCTGCTTCCTAGGGCGCTGTCTACGGGAGTTGTCTGAGCCAGCCTGGAGCAAGGGCTCTCTCGTGACACGTTCTGAGATCCAGAGATCATTTCGGAGGTGGGGGTGGGAGTCGGGGTGGGGGTGGGAGTCGGGGTGGGGGTGGGAGTCGGGGTGTGAATCGGAGTGCTGTTGTTATGGATTGAATGGTAAAAATGCGTGCTGCCGGGATGAGACGACACAGGAGCTCCTTGGGCTGCTGTCTGACTCTGAAGCGCCATTCCCAGACAGCCACCGTAAGGATGAGGATTGTTCATTGACATCTGCTCCTCCATGAGCACCAGCTCCTCCACAATGCTGTCCTGGGTCAGGTCGTCATCAAATGAAAAGAAGTTCTCATTTGACTGAGGGACCGTATGTTCAAAATCTTTCAGCTCAGACTGCAGAGGTAACTGATTTGAAGGCTGTGCTTGTATCTGACCCAAGGAGGAGTCCTGGATCTGGCTCTGTAGCTGCTGGTTGTACACATCCTGCTGCAGACCCTCACAGTGCACTGGCTCCCACGCAGACTCCTGTAAGTCACTGGAGCCAGAATGTCCTGCGATAGTCATAACACTGATATCCTGCTGCTGGTCACAGTTCACAGATGCAAAGTCAGAGGTTTTGGAGATATGGTGCCACGCGTTCGGGTTAAAGCTGCCGTCGGATTTTGAATCATTTTCTATGATAAACATGTTTCCTTCCAATTTCACTTTTATATCTGGAGATGATGCTGATGCAAGCTGCTGTCCTAAAGCAGCGTCACTGGTATTTAAATCGGCGCTCAAGGAACAGTCTGTCGCTACGACTGCTGGAGCTGCGGAAGGTACAGGGACATTTACAGGTACCTTGCCGGGGACTTGAGCAAGCGTTGCAGCACTGTCACCGCTAGCTAACGAAACAACCTTCAGAGCCTTCTTAACGCTGTTTGCTTTTTGACCCTCCGCAGCATTACCAGCTGAAAGCTGCCCCACCAGTGGTTTCTTTACAGGTGGTACCTGGGAATCTTGAAGCGTAGCAGGTTGTCGCTTTCTTGGACTTTTAGTGCATATTTTGTCTTTCATTGTAGACTCACCAGTAGGAGGTGAACCAATGCTGGTGCTGGACAAGTGACTGGCAACTGAGAGCTTTAGAGTGCTTTGATTATTGCCTGCTGAAGAAACCGGTGTGATCTCATTAGACTGCGTTTTATATTTGGTCCCTGCTTCTTCAGCTCCCTGATCGCAGCCCTTAACTGTTTTTGCCTCCACAACACCATCAGCTGAAACCTTCAAGGTTGTGACCTCAAAATTTATTTGTTGAGCAGGAGGCAGGCCAGGGGCTGCCTTTATGGATTTAGATACATCAGAGCTCTCTTGGCCCTGCACTGGGTTCTCATCCAGCAGTGCTTCTGGTTCCATTTTGATCTCAACTGCAGATGCAGCTACAACAGTGCTAGGTTTGGATCCTGGGGACTGAAGCGAAACGAGAGATCCATTTTTCATCTGGGGAGCAGCTCTCCCCTCTTCCGCTGCTCCCGCACCACTATTCACTGAAGGTGTCTGTTTGACAGGCACACTGCTGCTGCTTGGGGCAAGAGATATTGCTGTCATTTTTACCACATTTAAGGAATTCACATGTGGAGCTGGCACAACAGTCTTGATTGGGCTACTGGTAAAAAGCACCGTTGTGGGAGAGCGGATGGTGAGAGCACTGGTATTTGCTGGCTTCGGTAAGATCTGCGGGTAGCGATGTCGGGCAGAGCGGTCACCAACGGGGCTGGCGGGAACATTCTGGGGAGTCTTTGGTGACTGCTTGACTGATTGCATGTGCTGAGTGACCACCTGAACATTGAGCGGCAGGACCTTGCTATCAGACGATCCCATAGGACTGGGAGATGTCACCAACTGCCTGGTCCTTGGCACCTGTTCACAGAGGGAGAGACACGGGGTGGTGATGAAGCAAGAAAGTCCTCAAAGCCCACAGACTACTTCATCCCCACGCATTTCGGAGGCGAAGGACAATGCAGCTCAATACAGCAAAGCTAGTGACTTCAAAACAAAGCAAGCTCTTCAGCTGTATGCCAGGCAATTGGTATTTGTCTGCCTAGGATTGGTAGACACATGGCCTCAATTTTTAAGGAACAAGGCACTGGTCTACACATTAGGCTTAAGAAAGGATTATTCTCACACAATCCTTCACCAAACAGAACAAAAGACAGAAATACAAAAGATAAAGAGGAGAGGATGCATTCAAAACTGCTCATTTTCAAGATTTCAAAAGCAAATCAAACGCAAGCCGAGTATCAGGCAGAGAAACTGCCTTATCTATTGAAATAAACAGCACAGCTGATGTCCTAAAAACAAATAAACTTCCTCCCAACCCCATTTTTTATGTCTGAAAGACAAGGAAGCGCCACATTATCAATTTCATGCAAAAACAAAATTGCTGGTGTCACCTAAGTATGCCGCGCCAATGCAAGTCCATTTGGATTCCAAATGAAGGGCTCAGTGAGCCACACGACCTGTGCTGGCTTTCCCATCTGGTTAAGCTTCATCTCAAGGGTCATTATTCCCACATGTAACCCATATTGCTAGCTGAAATCCCACTGTCAAAGATTTCAAAGATGAGCAAGGCCCGTGTGACACGATCAGAATACTGCTGCCTCCCTGTCTGACCCAAACTCAGTCACATCGTCACACCACTGGTGGTGTAACAGTCGCTGGGACAGAAAAGCATCAAGGCACCCAATTCTGAACAAAACCCATTTTTCCGTCCCCCTGACATTTCTACTTAACTACTTTCACACAGGGGTTTCTCTAGGATTGCTGGAGAACATTACCGGTATCGGACTGGGGACAGCTGCCACAACGATACCAATGGGCTGAGGAGACAGAATTGCAGGGCTGCCATTAGACAGACTCGTCACACCATTGCTTGCAGTGCCTTCCGTTTTCTTTGCTGGAGACTCTCCTGGCAAAGGAGACTGCAGTTTCTGTTCCTGCTGCTTCTTCTGGATCTTACGCTGCAGCTGCTGCTTGGCATCAACAGGAGATGACAGAGTTTTCACTTGTGGTTGAAAGGAATTGCTTTCAGCAGTAGGTATAAAAGCTGAGGGCTGGGGGATCCCTTTTATTCCTGAACACAAAAGAAGAAGAATGAATTGTAACAACACAAACACTGTCTGTTGTAGTGCCACTTCTGTATCCAACTGCAGACACACAGCAGGCATCTCCACAACAGGAACACCTCATCCATTTGTGCATTTCACACTCGCGTCTATTCAGTGTTTCAGTTTCTTTCCATATCTGTGGCAAAACTCCTATCTGCTAGGCAAGCTGGCCATTAGCTGACAGATTTTAAGTATTGGCACCTTCTTTCTAGTAACCCCAAGCTACGTATTTTGAATTACATCTAAAAACAACGCAATTAATTTAACTGACAGTAGAGGGCAGTGGATATGCTTCAGAATCATCTAAAATCCATCATCTACCATGTTTTTGTTACGTTATCTATATTGAAAGCAGTTTTAAAACTGAAAAATCTTTCCAGGAAGCTGTGGGTCCGTGGCAGAGAGGCGCAGCTCCGAACAGATGCTACCTACATACCATGTCAGAACGGACTGCAACCAGCATGCGGTCACGGACAACGGTGACAGAAGGGCAAGAAGAGCAGTGACAAGGGAGGAAAGGAAAAACAAAAGAAGGAAAAGGTGAAAAAATGATGGAAATTAGAATTATATATATATATTTGGAAACAATGCCTTTGCTAATCACAAGCAAGCAGTGGTGCTTCCAAGGAGAACACTGTGGAGTTGGTCCTGTCTGTGCAGCTGGTACCAATTCCTGTTACAAAATCACGTCACATCTATGGTCTTCCATTCACTCACAGTCAAGAGGATAAGCACGCTCTCTCAAGGACCGCCCAATTCTCTTGAATTGCCCTTCTAAATATGCTTTAACAGTTTCATTTATATTTCCATAGGTTTCTCCGTTACTTTAAAATAACTCAATTATAAATCAACCACCACCACTGAAGGGCAGTAACTTGGGTTTAGATACCCAGTACAAGCTCAAAAACCGTCTTCTGGTAGCCCAGCCTTTGAGCAGCAGCCTGCGAGGACCACAAGAGCCTCAACTCTACAACGTGTCTCCACTTTAAGCGTTCAATTCCTTCTTCACAGAGCAGTGAAACGCCCAAATATATTGCAATTACTGTAAAACAAGTGACCTATGTGGTCTGAGTACCGAAAGCAAGTAACATTTATCAGGAAAATAACACCGCAATTTTACCTTTGAGGGTAAAAGCTTTCTTTTTTTCCCTGCCAGTTAGTACACAGAGACACTATAGTTCCTCACGATAAAGAGGAATGGGAATGACTATCTTATTTACCATCCCAGGCCATAGAACCTCTCCTGAAATGCGTATCCAGGCTCCACAGGCATGCATTGGAAGTAACTGCCTTTTTCCTTGAAACACCACCTTCTCCCCAAGGCAGTAGGGGATCCAGAAGGGGATCACCCGTCTTCAGCCTTGACCACCAGTTTCCATTTGAAATGTGTGAATTTGTAATCCATTCTTCTGTGATGTAGTGAAACACAAACTAACACTCCTCTTTACCTTGATCCTTAACAAAGATCTGACATCAAGTGCTGGAATCCCAGTTACACAAACCGCCTCTGGAGAGGGCTCTCCTGTCCCTCTCAGTGCCCCTCAAGCCATTATTTCTAGTGTAAGCCATAAAAACAACAGCTGACACGCTTCTACTACCTGACACAGATCAAACATCTCAGGAAAATTTACATCTGACATACCAGAAATGCCTGTAAGAAAATCTGCTTGGGAGAGAAAATTAAGACGGACAATTGTTTCCAAACGAGGACAAGTGATCAAACAAACACAGTTACACCAGCAGCGTGCCTACAAACCCCCACTGTCAAGGCACCCGAATCCTGATCTAGCACGGTACAGCTCAGTACAATTACATGCTCCAAGTTAATCCTGCCTTTGAGTGCTTTGTAAGACCAGGGTCCTCAGAGGAATTGGAGAAGACCTTGGAAAGAGTCTGGGGAGACAGGTGTCCATCCAAGTGCCACGTGCAATTTCTGCAGGCCGGCTCCCAGGAATCACCACTCTGCTAATGACAGCACCGCGCACACATCCCTGCCTTCGGTGCAGCAGTTTTTGACCTGAATGGCCAAGATGGACTGGCAGAGCCACATCCTGACTGCTTCCCACCATGCACGGACTCCTACCATTCATTACCTCCTAGAATCTAAGCTAGAAAACCAACTTGAACAAGACCCCTCAAACTGTATCATTAATCATTTCCGTGACAGAGAATTTCTTGCTTCAGTTTCTGTTGCTGAATTGCTTACCCAGCTGTAAGGACTTCCAGAGAAGTTTCCGAAGTCTTTTCAGTGACCAGCCCCACACTTCACTGACTGTGATTACGCAGTAGCTTTAAGACCCACGAAGGTTTCTCTTCCCCCACTTCCCTTCCCTTTACCTTTCCCTCAGGCAGCAAGCAGTTCTCAAGAAGCACGACTCTGTTTTACCAGACGTTTTTATACCCAGTCCTTACGTGACCATTAACACAAATCTAAACTGCAGCAAGAAGCTGTCAAGCAGACAAAAGGTTACCACCACAAACTAAACTGGAATCGGTCAGGTTCAGCTAACACCTGTTGGAGAGGACTCAAACACCAAGGTCTGGAGTGGGTTATGTTCCTACTCACAGCACGGGAGACAAACTGCATCAATCCCTAAAGGTCCAGAGCTGTCCAGACACCTCACTCCTCCTGGTCACCCCAGATTAAGATTACAAGAAATCCCTCTGGCTTAAAATGCATCCCTCTCAGGAGAAATACCCCCGTTTCGTCAACTCAGAATGAAGTTAGCTCATTACCTGCTGGTGCCCCTGCCATTACTGTTAAAGCTGCCATTGACTTGGTGCCGATGTAGTGACTTTTTACAAGGAAACGAGCCAATTCCAAGACTGTATCAAAAGGCTGGCTTAGCACTTTCTGGGCCCATTCACAAACAAGCCGGCAGGCCGCAGAGACAACTTCCTCATCGGCACTTTGTAGCTGCCCAGACGGCTCTGTCCCATCCAACTACAACAAACGGAGAAGGAATGGTTACTTTCATTATTAATCACTGAGGAGTGAAAACAAGAATACAGAGCAAGTGATGATCAAAAGCACACAGGAAGTTGAATACCAATTTTCACAGTTTTTCATGAAATTGGGAGAGTGAGACCACAACATCAATGCTACCAAGAATTACACGTTACTGCTTGTTTCCAAAGGTACCATATGGACCTGGTGTTTCTGGAAGAAAATCAAAGCAAGAACCCCAGCATTCAGACCACCTCCAGTTGATCCTCCTTGCAACCAGAGTCTTGCCACCTCAGCAGCCACTGTTACCCAGGACCTGCTTCTTTCACAGGGGATTCTCCTCTAATGCTGAATTATTATTATCAAATTACAGCAAAACCAAAACAGGATCAGAGTTAAATATATATATATATATATATATACACATCTTGTAGGTAGCAGTACTGTGGAATTCTGCTTCCCCTCCAATGTCCTTTTTTGTTTTTTTATAAAAGCACTACTATTCTTTCTAGATTTTCATAGCAAAACCAAACAATGATTTAGAAGCTGAGCATCATAAAGAAATTCTTAAAAACTACACAGCTCTTCAATTTGCTTGGGAAACTTAAGATGGTAAGAAAAGCTTAAGATAGTAAAAGTAACATAATAAATGTTAATTTGCACAAATATGTGTAAGTATATAACATACCCCATCTCCAGTTTTATGAAAGTCAAGGTTGGGCAGTGTTGGCATATGAACAAAAGCCTTCTTCCTCAGTCCACTGTAGCAATATGTGATCAAGAATTAAGGTCTACATCATCTCTGCTCGTTAGGTGGCACACAGGGAGGAGGGGCTGGAATTCCTCCCATACCTCTCCTAAGCTTTATACTCAAACTCAGCAACAGCTCTCAAATTCAATGTCATTAAACATAACCTCACAGCAGCCCAGCATCAAAAGCCTCAAAGTTCACACACAGTGCCTCTTCTCTATGATGAGCAAGTCCTCGTCAGAATCACTCATTTTTCATTTTCTCTAAATGTGTATTTCTCTTCCCTAGATCATGGAGTTCACATTTTCTTGCACTAACATGGATGGAACACAATTACAGTAAATTAAATGTAAGATGGCTAGGTTTTAAGGCAAGTGTGAAATAAAGTCATATTTTAATCATTCTGAATTATAAACTCAGGAAACAGAACTGAAAGAGAATCCTGTCAAGCTATAATCACATCATATAATTTCTTCCTTAAAATTTGTCTAGCTCCATCCAGAATGCTGCTATGAAGTTTTGGACTCCACTTCTAGATAATCCAACATTGTACTTAATGAAAAATTTAACGGACATAGTTTCTTCATTTACAATTACGTGGATTTTTTTGGTCCCCTCTAAGGAAGACAAATAATCCTGGGCTGCCTGCTAGCATGAATTCTCTTTGTAACCATGCTTAGAGTAAAACCTTGACAAAAGACAGTGTTACAGTGAGTCCGTATCGTTACAGCTAGTTCTTTTGATTTTTGTTAATTAGAGTGTACAACCTCCTTGAGATCTTTTGGCCTTTTAAAACCCTCCCTTCCTTGCTTTCTGCAGTAGCTCAACCTATCACCAGCACCACAGCAAGGCGCTGATGGAGCAAGAGTTGGCCCTGTGGGACGCAGCAGGCAGCAGGTTGCTTCATGACAGTTTCCAAAGATTCTCAAGGGAAGGTGCAATTCTCAACTTGGAAAAGACTAGATTCTTGCGGATGAAACTGCTGACTTTGAAAATCAGTAACAGTTCTTGGTTTTTAATGGAATACCTCAGCTTGCTAAAGACTAGACAGAAACAGCTATCTATGCAGTAAATACAAACCATAACTTCATCTCAGAAAAGCCTGAGAAAAATCTACATCCTTGTAGCCTTTCGATTTGATTACTGCATTTCTTTCCTAGCAGGGCTTCTTGTCCCTAGACTGAAGCAGCAGAACCACCAGTGATATAAGCTGACTCTCTTCCACAGCACTTGCCCTGACTTGTTCCAAGTGGCTGCCGGTTAGCTGATAAACTAATCTGTCTCAACATTTAACTGTGCACACTTATGCCTGTACAATATCTTGACCTACACTATGACAACATCCATTTTCTGTGTACTTCAGGCTTTGTTGTAAGTTACAGCTAAACAGGACAGTATTTTTGCATACCCTTTGGGAGGGTGAATTTCTCTCCCACAGGCAAGAAGGGAAAGAAGTGGGTGGGCACAGGGAATGAGACCACAGTCAATGCAGAGAGACATCGCTTCTCATCCTAGGAGCTCTAGCTCTGAATTGTCTCAGGAAGCATGCACCATGCAAGGAAGGAAGCAGTCTGTTCCTCTCACCCCTGCAGGACAAGCCTTCAATAAGTGACTTCCAAGTCTCTAATCAGCTTTTTGACTGCTTCCCAGTAATCCCCTATCCTCTTTCAAACAATCCTGAACAGTGGATTGAGGAGCTGCAGCTTTATGAGAGATTTGTAGCACCTCTTAAGAAGGATCTTTGGCTTTACAACTAACTTCTAAAGTACTGGTGTGCACAAGTATAAAATGAAGCAAGAAATGTTTTGATAATTCTGAACTTTTGATAATTCTGAACTTGTACTGCTAATAAAATATTATTGTATGTATGTATTATTGTATGTACGTGAGGCAAGTTCCTCTACTTCAATATTCCTCTTCACACTATGGGATAAGGCTTTTTTGGTTCCTCACTGTTGTGACAACTAAGCTTCTCAGAAAGATGGTGTGACCTAAATTTACTATCTTGTTTTTTAAGTGGTATCTTGCAACTTAACACTATAGCATTTAATAATTTTAAAGAATTTTGGGAAAGTGTCTGCACATTTTATTTAACATTACTTCTAAATTTAGCTGGTAGTTAAGCTGTAACAGCAGATGTTCTCCAGGCAATTGCAGAAGAAGTTACTGAGAAGTGTTCTAGCAAAGGATATTTTGATTTGCCTCTTGTGCCTAGACGACGGGCCTTCATATTCGGAAAGACATTTTTCATGATCTTTCCAAAGTCAGCAGCACTTAATGGGTGGTAGCCAAGATTGTCACAATAGCTCCTGCAACAAAGAGAAATAAAATGTGAATGGAATCAAAGTTAATACAAAAGGCCAGCCTGCATGCTAGACTCCAAAGGTTTTCGAAAAGAAAACACTCCAACCCATCCATATTTAGAAGCACATATAACATTAATGAAGCTATCCACAACGAACTGAATACATAAAAAATGTATACGCGGAGCTATTAATACCATCGGTTTTGCCTCGTTCTCTCCTGAGTTCAAAGACAAGTCATGTGGAGATTTAACAAGTAGTGGCATTAACTAGAGCACAGTTAAGATTACTCCACAACTTAGTTTGAAGCTATTATGTTTCTATTCACTTACTTTAGGACTTAGCGGTGACATTCTCTAGCCAGAGGTATGGCTTGGGTGTGGGAAGGCCTGAAGTCCTATTGGGGTATTTGAAAAGCAGCAGGTCAGAGACTTGCCTGCCTGTACAGCTGCAATTTGAGACAACTTAGCGAACTGATTCTCATGAGGCATAGCTTCCCATGGAACCAGCTTCACCCTTACAGGTGTAACACAAACATGTATTGGGGACCTAGTCCTCCTAGCAACTGTTTGCCCACATTGAGCTATAAGATCTGCTTAATTATAGTTATCCTTACGTGAATTACCAGCCCTAAATTCACAGATTTCTACTGCCTCTCCAACTGTAGATCTGCTAATCTTCGCACAAGTGAGTGAACAAGTTGATGACACAGGACAAAAAGGCAACAGAAGGTATTCATTTTGCTAAATTTACTTTTCTAGTAAAATGGGTACCGTTATCTGTCTTCAGGTCTCAAGAACAGCAGAAGGAATTTTGTTTCAACATCTATTCAGAGGTTTCAACACCTGAGATATTTAGAAAAACATCTCCTTGAGGCAGCAGCGAGAACTGTTGGTTACACTGCAAAATGTGAACATTCTGAAAAATCACAATCATGTGAAAGCAAGGGAGAAAAACGTCAACTGCTCCGGAATGCTTAGCTAGGCAGCAAGTGCTTCAGGCTGCACAAAGATGCCACCACTGCTACGTACTGCCTGTTGGTCAAGAGCGTTGTAGTATTTCACAGATGCTGACATGCTCAGGCCCAGAAGCGTACCGTTAAAGCATTCTCTTTCAGACTTCCTCTGGTCACCGAGTCAGCACCTCAGCAACAGGCTCCTTTCCTGGGAGGAGCCCTACCAGCGGCACACAGAACCAACCTGTCTCTGAACAGAAGAGGTGACTGCACACAGCTCGGTGTGGGCATCGTGGCAGGAGAGCATCAAGACAATCACTTCGTACACTACTTTGCTCACTGCTCTAACTTGGGTCCATGCAGGCAAACCCATCTCTGGTCATCAAGGAAGAAAACATAAAAGCATCACTCCTGAAACAGAAGTTTAATTCCCAGCATCACCTGGTAAAACCAGTAACAATCAGCAATGGCACCTGCAGGTAGTCCAGTCAGACGGCCTTCTCTGTAGCTACACAGAGAGATATTTGTGAGATATTTCCAGGGCATTCATTTTCTCTGTAAATACATTAGTTATTACAGAGCAGGTATATGCTGCTTTTACTTTGGCTGTATGCAGGCATCCTCTATTTGCAAAGCACTGCCACAAGTGTTACGATTTCGATGATAAACAGCAAGGTTTTTCTATTTGGTTCTAACGTTCTCCGATAGAGCTCGTGTGCCCTTACTTTCCCCAGCTCTGTCTGCAAACTTGTACAGACTGCTGTTATCCATGGGACAGAAATGAAAGGCCTTTGTTTCTCCTTCCAGAATGAAGAAGGAAATGCAATGCAGTGCACAGGAGCCAGTCTTACCAAAACTTTCAGCCCGTTCTTGTGAGAACTCTCACTTTTTTTTTTCTTTATTTAAAAGGAATTGAGGGGGTGGGACACAATGATGCCCCTGACACATTCCCAATGAAGGTGGACAGACCACAGGAGCAGGAGCTGCTGGACACTGCGGAAGCTCCACCGCTGGAGGCACAGCACCACAGATTAATTTGAGCGGGAAGGGCGCTTGGTAGCACCCTTTCAGACTTCAGTCTAAACACCAGCCCACAAGAGGCTCAGCTTTGAGGTCAAAACCAGGCTGCGCGGCTTTGCCCGGTCAGGTCCTAAAAACAGGCAGAAAGATTTCACACCCTCTTCGGGCTCCCATTCCAACGCTTCATTTTCCTCGTTCCTGGATCGCCTGGATAAAGCAACATCATGGCATGGTAAAAGCTGGCGCTGCTCTGAGTGAGGGGTCGGACCACGTCACCTCCAGAGGTTCCCCCCAGGTAGTTTATGTTTCTGTATCAGACATCAGGAACATTTTTACCTGATTTATATACCAACAAAATTCATTTCAATGCACGTCAGTTGCAGTCTCTGGATTCTGGATTTGTCCCTTTGAAGTTAATACAAAGGAATGCTTCTCCAGCCTAGCTGCACCCTCTTAGGCATCAGACACTTCATGCATAATGCCGTTCTAGACACGTCTCTGCGCTTTTTTATCTCGAGTCTTACCAGACTCCACTGGATTTTAACTTCCCTCTGAAAAATCCTAAAAGGTGGGTCTTTGCCACTTTCCAATGCTGATTACAGGGCTTCGAGTCTCAACTACCATGTAAAGGGGGGCTCTCTGAATTTCTCTGCTGTAGTCAGCAGTAGTTTTGTCTGAAACTCAATAATGTCAGCAAAACAAAAAAAACTAAAATAGCAAAACAACACAATTAGGAACCTATCAGTCAATCAACTTCAAAGATAAAATTATTCCCTCTCCAGAAAAAAAAAAAAGAAAAAAAAGGAAAAAAATCAGTTCCTCGAGTCAAGCACATCTGTTTCAAGACAATTGCTAGCAGCACCAAGCATCCAGTTATACGGTCCCCCCGAATCCATATTGGCAGCTCCTGCGAGCTTGTGACTTCTGAGCTCTTATGATCATCCTGTAATTTCAGTTTTCAGACAGATCCTTCCATATGGCCCCTCCTCCTCCTGGCTTGGCCGAGGATCCTACATGTCCATCTGCGATCTCTCATTGACTTGACAAGACATATCAGGAGTCTCTTCCCTGAAGCTCTTCTCTCTGCTATTGCACTCTTGGCACATCGCTGAGCCCGGGAGCTGTTTTGCTTATTTGGAGGGTGGGTGGGAATCAGATGGGGGAGGGAAGGTCTACAAAGAGACAGGAGTGACAATGGATGCACGATTGCTTATGTTTGTCTGTACAGAGCGCTCCTACACAGTAAATTTGGCAAGGGAAGTCCATTTTCAAATGACACGTACTCAAGACAGAAAATACAATGGGAGCGCGCTCGAATTAGACCACAAAAAAGATTAACCAACTAAAAGCCAACGAGGATGGCCAGGCTGTGCAGCCCAGCTTCATTAGCTTCCTGCGCAAAGAACTGGATCAAATGGAGGTAACAGATTACGTTGAGACAGAAGGGTCAGAGGAGAGCTACACACCATTCCTCAAAACTGTCTTGCTGACTTAATATTGTATTAAATTGTTTCTGACAGAAAAAAATGTGGCAAAACCATCTGATTCTGGAGGCATCGCTGAAACAAAATGACTGGGGTGTTACGCGGAAAAACTGAAAAGACAAGAATAGAAAAAAAGATGGAATTAAATAGCTCAAAATGCAAAATAATGCACAAGAATTAACAAGTGCTGCTGCTGTGAAGCAGGCACTCATCAACTGAATGCAGCAGAAAATAAAATGGATATGTTAGTCATCCTGTTGTTAATTATGCTATATCCATAGCAGCTGATAACAAGGTGGATACGATCTTAGAGTAAAACAGCAGCATTACTTGAGGAGAATTTTTCTGTCGCTGTATGTACAAGGCAAAATCTCACACAGAACATCGTACGTATTCTGCACACCCTGTTCGAGACAGCTGAATTCAACACAAGATGGGTGCAGAAAGAACCACCATGAATAGTAGGAAAGAACCTATTGCATGAAACGAAACAAAGACCTTGGCTTATCCAATCCACCCTTTCTAAAAAATGGGTTAGAACAAAACCTTTGGAAGAGGCAGGCTCTCCTTAAGCTAATGAACAATGCTGGCAAAGAAGTCCTAGAAATCACAGAGGATGGAACAGAGATGTCTGAAAACCATCCAAGAAACGGAATTCCGTATCAGATTCTTAGACTAGTAACAAAGCAAGGAAACAGTTGCTTTAGACAGGAGTTTGATCAGCTTTTAAAAGAAATACATAGGCACTCACAACAGAAGACTTGACAACACAACAGGTCTCATGCAGTTCCTATTGGAGTTTTCAGGTAAAACACTGGTTAAGAGCTATCAAACAAGATTAGCATGCATCTCACATCTTCAATTTGTTTCATGTCCATGGTAGTCCCGTACCTACGGCCCTCTTCTGTTCCAGCTTCTGAATATTCTTCTTTAACTTGCTAGTTAACATCTTTAACACTTAGTACACACACAACCACCTCAGGTGGTATCAAGTGGCCCAGCAGCCAGTAAATCAAGGATTAATGATTTACAGACCAGATAAGAGATACAAGCTCACTCAAAGACCTCCTAATCTATATTAAGTGAATCTTCAGGGCAGCAAGCATAAATATGAACAACATGACTTTCTTTTCGTGCATCACTGCAGTAGCAGCAAGAGGACCCAAGTGCTTACTGAAGGCTCAAAAAATCATTTTGTGGACAAGCAAGGATTTCTTTCTGTGTAAGTACTGCCAGACTTCAAATCTTAATTCTCTAAACTCAGCTTAATCCACACCTGGCAGCCTCCAGAAGGGCGTTTACTAATAAAGCAAAGATACTTAAGGGAAACTGACTGACGAGAAAACACAGAAAGGATTTATTTGATGGGAAGCAGCAACTATTCTCTTCAGGCTCATAAGAAATTAGGCAGATCACCATGAGTCCTCATAGTATCTTCCAGGCTGTATTCCCCTATAACTTCCAAAGGAAGCTGGTGGAAGCACCACGTGCGCTGAAACGCAGCTTCTTACAGCACAGCACATCCTGTCAGAGCAAGTGGTATTGCAGTGCCAACAAGAGAGGTGAAACAGCTCTCATTTACCTCCTTTCTGAAATTCAGCTGCAAGCTTGAATCGTCCCAAGTGCTACTGGCTCATATTACGCTGCATTTAATTCCCCCTTTTGAAGGGGCAATAAGTGACATACTCATTCACTTTTACCTAGCTAGAGATGTGAATTTACAATTAAAATGAGTAAGAAACCAAAAAGAAGCATCATTGTGTTAACTTAGATGAGGGATGCAAGGCTACTGAAATGTGAAGGAGCTGGAAACGCTCCCAAACGCTCTCAACGTTTGCCAGTGCTGGATTTGTGTGTGCACTGTGAGCTTCTTTTTTCTCTTCATAGACAAAACACCAAGGTGATGCAGAAGAGCAGTATTTTTATTAAAAAATATTTTGACCAAAATTTACAGCAGGAATTGCAATGCTGCTGTGATGCAGCACTCTTCTGAAGCCTTCTAAGTTCGATTTATTATGTGCAGGGTGCACAAGTTTCCTCACTATGAGCTCGTGCAACATTTATCTTTGCACACAGAGGAGAGAAATTATAACTTGTAAGTAAGAGAGAAGTGAGATTCGAGAGGACTTAACGCCCCTAGGTAAAGAAAAATGACTTATCAAAACTAACTCATCTATTTATACGCCTGTTCCCCACCTCCCACTCCAAAGCTATTCTTCCTTTGGTGTGCAAGAATAGCTCATAAATACACTCACAGAAACGAAACGTTTTAAAAACAGAACAGATGCTTTCAAAAGAGAACAGATTCCAAACATTTGATATTTTCCTGAATATTTGCTTTCCACCCTTATTTTGTTAGGCAAAAAAATACAATACACAAATACTCGATGCAGCTACATACAAAAGCCATCCAAATTTCACACTCAACAATCTGTAGATGATGATTTTTCTGGGCATCTGCAGCTTGGCACAGCATGGAAGCCAAGCAGATTTGTTGCTGAAGCAGGCCATAAATTATTAAATAAGAAATATATTTAAGAATAACGCTTCCATTTCTCTCCCGCACAGCAGCTGCCGCTGTTGCTGTGTCTGCGTGAGCGGCTCCTGCTCGCGGATTGGCCACCCCGGCACGTCTGTGCTATTGGCTGCGTTTCCAGGCTGCGTCACTGCTCAGCCCAACGGTGAGATTTCAGAAATAGGTGTGCGCCTGCTTATCGACCCCAGGCAAGCTCATGCCATCATGCTGCAGCTCAGTCGGAGCAAAACAACTCTACCAGAGAGAGTTAATTAACATGAGGTATTCGCATAATGCGGCGCTGCAACGACTACCAAGGGCTGAATCCTGTAGGCATTTGTGAGGTGAAGGCACTCAACTCCCTGCAAATTATTGTAATCATTCAGATTATGGAAATACTCATACTAGGTCATGAATCTGTTATTCATCTTCAGGCATCTGGGCCTTTTTTTTTTTTTATTTCCTGTGGGGAACGTTTTGTAAATGAATCCAAATCCAACTTCTGCCAGACAGCTCGCTCTCCCTGGCTTCTAATCACTCTCATTACACGATAGCTTCGAGACCTGACAAAACAGACTGACTCTCAGTGGCCTTGGTTACTGGTTTCATGCATATTCAGGTACATTGTGCCTCCGCAGAAATCAGGTTTGCTGCAGGAAAGACCAATACTTATGTATTATTCTGGAGAGAAAGGTACCATTGACCAGATCTTACGTGCCAAATACCTGCCTTTCCAGGAGGAACAATTCAGCCCTTCATCCTTGCTCAGGCAGTCATTTACACGTGTACGTATATATAATTAGAACAAAAAGCACTGTAAGACAGCAAGTGGCACTTTCTATCTGTGCCACTCTGTCCAAAAAATATAAACAATCTTCATACTGATATTTACTTGCTAAGAAAGACTCGCACATAGGTAGTGCACCACTTAAGCAGCACAGTCCTGCCTTCAGCGGCACAACTACCGAGTGGAGCTGGCCTCAGTTACATTAGCACACAGGTCCAGATGGCCGTGCTCTTCCAGGGGCACTTGTATATGTATGTCAACGGAGCAGTGTCACAGAACCATTTACAGCTTCGTACAGCAGTATGTAGAAGCACTCACTTGTATTCATCATAAACCTCCTGTTTGGGAAGGGATGTCTCAGGGTGCTCTTCCAAGGTGTTCCGTATCCAAGAGAAGGCATGCATCTGCTGTGCACGGCTGGACGACATGGAGATCTGATCGCTAGTGAGAGAAGAAGCAGTTCTGATGAGGACTTTACTCCATAGTTCCTCCCCAGTGCTAATTTTTGCATTTGCACAGGCAGAAAGATGCCAAAGACAACAAAGGCCAGTACCTCAAATGTGCAGCTATTCTTTGAGGCTAAGGAAGTGTTATTTCCCTTTTTTGTATACAATTCAACAAAGCGACTCCATCCTCTGGTTCTTGCCTGGTACACAGCCACGCACAGAGTGACGGGTTAGAGTGTGCCTACCTCCTCTCTGGTTATTATTTTTTTGCTGACCATTCCTAAGCTTCTGCCCACTCAGTCTGCCAACTGCCCTTTGCAAATACTCAGCTTTCTCAGCAAGTGCTCTGAGTGCTTCCTGTAGGCATCCGTCTGCCTGCAGCCAGCCTACTGGGAACAGATGCTAACTTCATGAGGTTGTGATCTTCGGGATGTTTTTCTAGATCTGCCTTTAACCAAACAAATGCTACCAGAAATACCATGAGCTCTTTCTTTCCCCCAGCATCACATTGATGTTGCTGTATTATCACTTCCTATGTAAAACGTGAAGGAATGATCACACTTAGGCTGCAGAAGGTATTGTTGATGAGTCTTGCGTTTTAGGTTTATATTTACAAGATATTTGAGCACTGAAGCTCAAGTATTAAAAACAATCTTCCCCAACAAATAAGTTCTTAATATTTGAAGACAGCTTCTGCTGCCAAACACGTCGTGTAAATGCATGCTCAGTCAGTGCCACAGAAGTTGTGTTTTCAGCACTAGCTGCTTACCTTTACCACACACATACCTTTTGTCTCCATTGTTGGGACCCGAAGGCAGCTGAAGGTAGAGGTAGAGTTTCTCTAGGTCTGTAAACTTCTCAACTTCTTGCTAGATAACAGAGGTGTTTTGGTTAAAAACAAAAGAAGGGGGTGGGGGTAGAAAGAGCAAACAGTAAGAGTTGAGCTTGACAACTAAAATTGTCATCCAACATTGCATTCCAAAATAATATTCTTTCAAACAGGAAAATACTTATGTGAAAGAATGTTACTGCGAGTGCCCTGGGTCTAGAGCTACGATTTTCTGTTTGTACACCACTGCACACTGGAAAGCACTGGGCCACAATGCCAGCTCCACAATACCGTTACAGAATTCATACACAATAAAAGCAGAATCTGGAGAAATGACAGTAAGGGAACACTTTGCTAACTGGACATGTAACGTGAAAACCTCCCTTATATTCTCAGAGCTCATTTGAAGCACCTCTGAGAACAAAGCATCAAAAAGCAGCTAAGCTGTAACTGCGCAGACTGTCAGACCCGATCCTGCAATCCACACCACCACATCCATCGTTGTGTCACAGGCTTCAGTGTCATTCAAACACGTGATGTCTTTGCTTCCTTTGGAATCAGAATTACTGTACTAATACTGAACATAAGCCTTTCAGTTACCACGAATCCCTGCGATGCCCGAGTCCTACTCCAGAAGATGCCAGCTGAGCATCAGACACCAGAGGGAGTTCTACCTGCTGCATGCAAACAGCGAATACTACGTATGAGCTAGTTTGGGGCCATTCCAGATCTCCCCCAGAGACTCCGACATGCTAGGAGCACCAGCTGAGGGAAGGTATTGAAGCCTGCTCAGCAGCAGCAGGAGTAAAGCCAAGCAGCAACGAGCACACAGATTCTGTCTGGAGAATGGGACCAGCAGCCAGTGACGCCTGTCTGTTTCAACAACAAACAGAAGAGTGGGGAAAATAAATCCTAAACTTCACTTCAGACTGGGGTCCCTACCCATTCCAGTCAAGAAGCACCTCACTTCTGCTGGCACAAAGTTGGCAAGAGAACTAGCCAGAGGTGAGTTCCCCCTCCTCCCTGCTGGCTTTGCAATAAGATAAGCAAAGCAGCAAGAGAGGCGCTCTCAGAGCTCACTGCAACATTTCCGACAGCAGCCAGGGCACAGACACTGGACTTGGTGCTTTTATTTGGCTTCTGCAAGCCACAGCATTAGGTTTTTCTTTAGCCCCCCCTCCCCCCCCCCCGATAAACCCTTGAAATTTGCTGACACTGATGCCTGCTGATGTCTAACAGCTTACGAGGTGATGGTGCACACACCACCAAAGACCCAAAGAGGTATTTCTGAACAGGTGCCTTGTGTGAAATTCTCTGTTCTTCCTCCCCCGCATGCACGATGGCATCTACAGCGGTGGGCCTTCCACCACCAATAATGGTTTTATTAAAAAAACATTACTGAGATCATTCTCCAAAGAAACATTTTGGAGAAAATAAAGTTTATGAAAAGATAGAAATGAAACAGCTGCAAGAAAATTCACGCTTGTTTATTGGACTTCCTTGTTTTCCCTAATGCCTCTGACACCGAAGAGGAAAACAACCTCTGGTTTCCAAATCTACCGTGCTACTTGGCAGTGTAGAGGGGGGTTTTATACTTCCATCAGAAAATGCTGAAGCGGTCTCAGTGCCCGCTGCAGCTGAAGCAACTTCTGCTGCCTCCCAGCTAAAGGAGGGGGCCGCACGCGAAGGCCCTGCCCAAGCTGCAGAGGCAATGCCGCGCAGGTCCCCTCGGACAGGCATTCGTTCAGACAAAACCTGATTTACGTGCAGGGAAGAAATCTGACTGGGATGACGTTAGCAGAACCTTCATCAGAAGTTGCCAGTGAACCACCGACTCTCATCAGCACAACTGCATCCCTGGAGCTAAGGCAGTTGAGGATGATGGCTCTCATGCCCTCAGCGAAGGAAGAAGGGCAGCAGCATTTTCCCTCTGCTTTCCCTTAAAACCCACTCTTCTCCACAGGCTGCACCCTCCGCACAGCTCCTCCGGCTGTGCAGAGCTCCTGGGGAGGCAGGCCCTTGGTGGGAGAGAAAACACGCAGCCAGGATGCAGGGGACCTTCGTGGAGGTAATCCTACGTGGGTGATAATTAGATAAAGCTAAGCTTATTAAATGAGACTGAATCTATTTAGACAAAAACATCTCAAGGCTGAAGAAGTTGCACCAAAGGCATTGAATGTGACACTGCTAAGTGATTCAGTGAACAATGTTTTGCTTAAAAAGTTCTGAACATTATGTTTTGCTTAGGCTGGTTTCTCTGAATGTTTCTAAAACTCTCAAAACTTTGTTTACAGCCTCATTAAGTGCAGTTTCTTATTGAACCGTAGCCCTTATCTGCTGGCTCTCAGTGGCAAGGCTCCAGTGAATTCAGTAGTCTCTGTAACTGCGACTGCTCCAAGTATCAAAAATTTCTAATTCTTAATGCAATCAGAAAAGCATTTGGGAAAGCAGAGGAACGTTTCAGCTGGCCTGCTGACACCAGATCTCTCTGACCAAGTTAAAAAAAAAAGTGAATGCATCCTGAATTTCACTTTGTCTTCAGTTGGATACATATGGAAATGAATAAAAAGAAAGGACAACACAAAACATCCTACCGGTTTTCTTATTTCCCACTAAGAAAATAGGTCAATACCTTGTTTGGCAGAAATCTAAATGTGGAACAGAGTGGAAGAGAGTCAGAGCATCAAGAGGAAAACTGCAATGCTGGCAGCATCTTGGACAAATTCCCCTCTGTGTAGCCACTTAAAGTTCATGCTACAGTAGTACTAATATCCATACAGAATGTACAATGTCTGGGGAAGCTTTTCTCACTACTTGCAAGGATCTAAGTACATTTTTTGCTTGAAGTTAACAGACCTTGATTAACTGGTTCTATCAAATCAGCTGAAGAATGTTTAACTCTTCAAAGGTTATTTATACACCGTATTTCTTGAAGCTGCATTAGAAAGATGCATAAGAGCGCTAAACTGGTTGTGTGACTGAGGTGTAAAGCCATCACAAAGCACCACTCTGCTATTCTGGGTCTTCACACATTATATTTATCTCCTGTAATTGGAACCACATCAAATGAAGGAAGATACCGTGAAGATGGGGAGCAAGGAGCATTCATGCTTGTTTTTTTACAATTTGGCTTCAATTTAACCAAAAAAATACGTCAAGTGTTCAAAATATTTTAGTGATTTTACACAGAAAAACAGGACAAAGAACTAGAAACCTCAGGTCGCAGACAAGGAAAGCCTGATGGTAACATATGAAGAAGTCTCTGGCATTTTTCTTTATTTTGGTAGTCACCAAAGACAGGCAGTTCACCAAAGAAATGAACAAAATATGTAGCAAATCAATTAAAGCAGAAATCCATTTGTGCATCCAAGCAGCATAGATCTGGTCCAAATGATTCTGTCCTTTTACTGACGAAGGACAACGCAGAACAAGGACCTCTTAGGAACACAAGCAGATTTCTTTTTAATTCTAACAGGCATTTTCTTTGAGCAAATAAGCAGGTCTAAAATAACAGCAACTTTTTTTTTCCCATCAAAAATAGTTTTTGAGCTTTGGTTCCATACTGACACTAGCTAGACACAAAATTTTTCATGGCACAAAGGGACAAAGATCAGTTCAACACAGCATGTAGCTAAGGAATTCATCTGTAATGCAGGAAACAGGAGACTCCCGGTCCTGCTTGGAGAAGCCAGATTTCAACTTCAGTCTCCAGACTGACATCGTATCACTTGGTTTCCTGACTTGGATGGATTGAATCTTTCTGTTTTTCTCCAACTGCTGATCCACTGGCAGCTCACAAATGTTACTCCGATTTCATCTTATTGTTGCCAGAATGGATTACCATGGGAAACTCCAAGGAATGTTTCTTTGCTTTGTATTTTGTTTTGTTTTTTTTTTAAGAAAACATTTAGTCAAGCCCAACTTACAATGAGGTAGAGGGAAAATACACTAAGCAACGATTACCAGAATTACATTTTCTTGAATGCTGAAGAACAGCACTGAACTTTGACTTATTTTATATTTCCACAATGAAGGCAGAATTACAGGTTATTTCTGTCCTAAGGGTCTGGTGAAAAGGAGCTGAAGGCCAGGGGCACTGCTGCAAGCATTTTGCCATACTACTATTTTAGAGAGCATGGACTGATCTTAGTATTTCTCTCCACGTTCTGAGTATTTATATATAACTATATTCTAATCTAAGTAAAAAGGGCTATGCCAATGGCAATGTAACTTGCACATACTGGCAGACTGGTTCTAAAACCTGTCATATTTCAAAGGAACAAACATCTATTATTTAACAACCAGACTAAGAATAGCAGAGTAGTCAAGCAATCATCTCCCCACTGCGTGAAGAGGGAAACAAGAAGCAAAGGTTAAATAATTTGCTCAAGGTCAGACGGTTTGTTGGGAAAATGATCCAGAAAGAAGACAGCTAAGTTGAAAGAGAACCTATTATTCTGAAGAGATGCTAATAAACATATTTCTGTAAGCTTTATCTGAACAGAAGCAGAAACATATTTCAGGTGCTAAGTATTCCAAACAAGCCCTAAAAATACATGGCAGCTTAGTACTGACAGAGCATCCAAGTACAGCTGCCAAAGCTGCCCAGAGCCTGGTTCCTGTAGGGCCAAGAAGCGACAAGCTGCCACCTCGAGCGCGGCGGGACTGAGGCAGGTTGCTTCCACAGCACACGGCACACGCTGCTGCTGCCCACGCTGCCGCTGCTCCGGCCACTGGCAGCTTTGGTTTTCCCAGCCGCCGGTCCAGCCATCTCTCACCAGCACTCATCTCTTTCCAGAGGACTAAGGAAAGCAGCCTTAGCACTCCTGCTAAGCAACTACATGGAACATATGATTGTTTACGTCAGGTTCAAGAGTTCAGTTAGTATGTGGCAAGAAATATAACAAGCGAAGTCATAGGAGACTTCCAGACATGTTTACTACAGTTAAAAAGATGTTATAATGAATTTTTAATGGCTGTTTACACCACAATTCTTGCTAATTACCTTTTTTTTGGATTGCACGGCATACAATATTCTTATGATCTTCCAGAAACTGACAGGATGTCAGATGTAAATGGTGCAATGTAACAAGTAAGAGGCAGATAACTTTTGTCTCTTGTATAAATAAAAATTACAGTCCCAGTGCCCTTACACTAGCTGTTTTCCATAGTCCTCTGATGCTAGCTACCCTCCACGGCAGGGACAATTCCCATCACCTCTGTTTCTTCTCCCTTTTTCTTCCTATCCTCTGTTAGGCAGCCTGTGTTCTGAAGAGCACCCGTGTGCTGCTCTGCACATTGTGACTGGGGCTACCAAACACAAATGACAACAAGCACAGTCTCATCTTTATTATTTATGTATTTATTTCTCTTTTACAGTTACTAGCAAACTGATAAAGTTCAAATGCTTGAAGCTGTTACCAGTACCTCTCAACATAACTGAAAGCCCGTCACAGATCTCCTCTTTACAGTAAGAGATGCAAGGGATGAGCGTTGGCCCTTTATAGCTCATGAGACTGATTCAGAGCCCTGAGACGGTTGCTATCTGAACCAAATCTAACCAAGTGCACTTGAAGGAAGCGTTCTGACCTGCCCATAACCTTGGGCTCAGACTGCAGCAAGCAGCTGGGTACTGCTCAGGTCCAAACACCCCAATCACAGACCATTTGGACAACCCCATGCACATTCCAACAGCGAGGAAACCTCCTCATCTGTTTTCTACAGGGCAAAACTGGATAGGTCTGCAAGGAAGCTCCAAACAATTCATTTTGAGCTGTATGGCCACGGCCTTTTAGCTTAACATACTTCTACATTCTGTCTTGCAGCTTACAGCTTTCCAAAAGCACGTAAAATGCTTCATGATTCAGCTTCATTTTTGTTTCTTGAAACTATTCTGGTCTTAGATTTTGCTTTTTCAAACGACCTGAACAGCATTTGATCTACCTTTGCTGCCCTACAGTCACCTTTCCACTGTTGATAGGATTGCTCTGAACGCTTCAGCAGGACAGACAAGAAAGCACCTGGAACAGAAAATCAGGCCACCAGGAGATGCTGCTCTGTCCCAAGCTAAGCTATGAAGGCTGCTTTGCGTGCAGGAGCACTGCTCAGAAAAACACCTGGTGGGTGATCACAATTGACTCGTGCAGATGATCGGTAACACTGGCTCACACCGACCGTAAATCTCTACTTCAGTATCCTAGATTCATCAATCTGCAGAATTTAATGCAAGAATCGTCCTACTGTACATTCTGTTTTCTTAAAACAGGTTTCCAAGAAGCAGGCGACAAGTTAACTGCTACTTGTTTATTCATTCTCTGATGCTCCTTAAGAACTCCTACCACACCTATCTCACGGCAGAAAAGGCTGGTGTTAAGAATTTTACAAGTGCAGTTTGCCCACTTGCCAATGAAGACTCATGTACAAAGATCTTACGTTCACCTGCTTTGTATCCGCAGATGCCCCTGAGGAATAAATCGGACAAAAATGGCATCACGCATCATGTTCAGGTGGATGCCTACAGGAATTCTTTTAAGCATAGGTAAAACTGGGTCCAAAGTTTGTTTGCAAAACAACAATAAAGCTTACTTGAAATCTCTCACCGTGATAAATTAAGGTAACATTTAAAGGAAACAGAATTCAGTGCCATCTGAATTAGCCTTTGACAACACGACTTCAAGGAATATTCTTATTTAGCTCAGCCATGTAGTGGAACAGATTCTATTTGGTAGTATCCAGATGGTTGTCTATGTCATGTTTTTATCTTACCCGCCGGTACTTCTGGATGAAATGCCAAAGGTAGGAAGTCAGAATAAGCAGTCCCTTCCAGTCTTAAGGCTTATGTACTCAGACTCTGATTTAAAGAAACTTGAAACCTATTGCTCACTATTAAACACAAACAAATCCTCTCAGTTTGTCCTAGATACTTGCTTCCCAGAAATAATCTCTACTTGCTGGCTAGGATCCTGTTAGTGTATTGCACAAAGGAATGTGATCTTGATGTATTTCAAGGGCTTTCCTTTCTTCAGTAAATGAAGCATCTGTTTTACGTACAGCTGAACTAACAGGACCTGTAGCATTGCTCACTTCTGGGAAGGTAGTCAAGGTAGTGCACGACTTCAGAGGTTGGCAAGATTTAAAATAAACAAATAATCTGACAATTATGACATGAGCAAGACTTTCACAGACCAGGGCATTAGTCTGACAGGCTTTGTGCAAACATGCAGTTCAATCTAGTTCCTTCCTTAAAATGTGTCACTGGCCATGAACTATTTCAAGGAAACAACAAGAGCAATAATCATTGTCATTAGCAGCCTAAAGAGCAATGGAACCTGAAGGCACAATTAGCTTCTTGCAGGCTCTGATCTGTGCAATCCGTAATACCTCATTTCGTAAAAACATGTTTACAGAAGCAGTAAGGCATCTTTCTAAGTCATATCTATACTGATAGCCTCTGCAAAGGGAAATCACTTGCTGCCGCTAGAAAGGGGGCAATGCTTCCCTGGAAAATGAGTACCAAATCTACATCATGCATTTGGGAGCGGGGACACACACAACCTGAACTACTTTTGAGCAGATTTAGAGGTAGTACCTTAAAGCATTGCCAAGGAATGACTTGATAATAACTCTCGGCCTCCAGAGCTGTCTGTTTTGGTCTTACAGGTCTATCAAATATTAAAAAGCATTCTGGAGTTGTACTTACCAAAATGCAGTCCACTTTAGATTGTACAGTTTTGCTAGACGTGAGGGAAGAAAGAGAGAATAGAAATCTTGCATTAATCTAAACAGTAACGACAAAAATATTACACATTAGAAGTGCTATCACTATACCATAGGCTTAATCTCCTGCTAGAAAATACAATGATAGCCTACGGAAGTACACTTAATCTGCAACGTTTTTGGTAGAAAATCACTGCAAACCAAGCTATTTGTTAGAATTTTTGCTGTTTTACCCTTTTATATAAGAAGTGTATTTAAAACGAAATATCATTGCAACTGGGAACTGTTATCCCAAGCTGCAAAGCAGCCAGGATGGATCTCACTACTTTTATTGTAAACTCTTGCACAATTCAGATGCATTTTATTTGTTCATCTGTAAACACAATTCCACCCCCCCCCCCCCCCTTTTCCCCACACTTCACTAAATCCCACCACTTCAATGCATTTATTTCTAGTTTTCCAAAGAGCTGCTACAAAGCAGACCACTGGTATCCCACTGACAGCTTCCTTCCAAGTTTTCCACTTGAGTCCCACTACCTCCCCGTTGGCTTATTAAGAGTCTGGGTGGGGACTGAAATAAAATTTCCCATAAATGACCTCAGCGTATGTGCCAAGGTATGGTATGGAACTTATTATACTTCTTATAAACACACCCATAAGCAGCTTTTGTGTTTCTGGAGGAGTACTGTATGCTGTGTGCTCGGTTGAAGGCATTTAATCATTGCTCTGAACAGGAGAACGAGCTTTAACATGCAAAAATAACCAGTCTTTACTGCTGAACGCTTCCTGAACAAGCACTAAACAACCGGTGCGAGTTTAGGAACCACTTTGCTGCTAGTAGAATGGAACATGATTCATCGTCCTGCTACCAGAACTGAACATGCCATTTCCAGTTATGTTTCTCTTGTACAGGTGTTAACACACACAAAAGGAAGGCCGAGCAAGGTACCCGATGGACATGCTGAAGTCACAACTAAAACAAGCCAAACACACGACTCTAGTGGCTGGTGGAAATAGGAGCTAGAGCTACCGATGCGGCACCTATGTTACATCCAATGTTCAAAGAGGCAGCAGCCTGGTTGTCCTGTTTGTTACAGCATCGCATTTTGAAACCAGAAGGTCTGAAATATGTCCTGCAGGAGCTGCTGTTACGGATCGCCTCCGCCCCCCTTCCCGTACAAGGACCAGGTAGGGCAATAATGGCAATACAACAAAAGCATCAACAGGCACAAACGGATAGCAAGTCCACCGATGTAGGTACAACGGTGGCGGTCCACTGCTGCTGACTTGGTGCTAGGACAGTCAGCTGGGAAGACACTGGGGAATGCTAAGGCAGGAGTGAAGCTGAGCTGCTGGGGATTTGTGCAAACACAGAAAGCTAAAGCCAGTAAAATGCAAATTTTTTCCTCGCTTAGATGAAGGGGCTCCCACCCACTGTAACAATCGAAGAAGGGCATCCAAATGCCATCTCACTCTTCACAAACCACCATCCTACTAGAAAGTCAAAGGACACCAAGCGTGGAAACCTGCTGCTGCTAAGAGGTATCACTGCATCCGACTCAAAGCTGAGCAAAGCAATACCGAGCCTCGGGCTGCTCCCACGGCACAGCTCTCACCCTGGGCTCCACCTTGCCCCACTGCCTCCTGCCCCTAGCAGGGTTTCACAACGCTTGTCCTGCTACAGATCCACAGCCTTTCATAAAGCAGCAGACAACATGTGCCCACTCTTGTACCAAAGCCTCTCCATGGCTTCACGTGATGCAGAACAGCAACACAGAGGATACGGGGACGCAGGGGACAGGCAGACACAGTCCAAACACAGCCTTTTCTCTACAGACCTGCTCACGATGTTTTGTGCTAGGTTTCTCAGAAGGATGTGCTGCTGCCAGCACAGTTGACAGCCCTGGCAGATTCTGCCAAACCGCCCATAAACGTGCCCATTTGCATTAATATTTTCTTCTTGCAAAAAGAAAGAGGCAACCCGCCAGGAGGCAGCTGGGCAGGAGATCCCTGGAGCTGTCCTTTTATCTCCAGAGATCAGCCCGAGTCAGTAAATGTAAATTCTCAAATTGCGTTCAGACTCTTCCAGTTGTGACCCCTGCTCCCACAGCACTGATCAACAGTGTCTGGAAGCAACAGCAAAGGAGCAATAATTGGACCAGTGAGTACAGCTTCTGTTTCCTTTTTGTCAACTGGTGGCACAACAAGGATAGTCGAGTTCGTGTCCTCTGATCTGCGCACAGATGTTGTGACATTTTACAAGGCAAGGGTCCCACGGCCCGAGCAGGAATAAGCACGATGCCTATTTTAACAGCAATTTTTTCACCTCCCGCTGTGCGCTCCTTGGTATTCTAGGACATTATTCTAATTTGTTACTGGTAAAGTGAGGCTCCTTTTACCCTAACCATACCCAGGTTAACATAGCCTGGCTTCTTAAAGCCTGTGCCTGATGAGAACCACTTCTTACTTACCTTTCAGTGGAGTTGATCCACATCAAGGTACAACAACAACCCTCCGAAGAACCAGCCCTTTGGCTGGGAACGTGCTGGGACAGCGATCTTTGCATGGTCCTGAGCACTGCCCAGAAAAGCTACTTCTGGTGAAACTGTAAGAAGGACATCTCCATCACATCAGGAGATAAAAGGACAAGTGACAAACGTGGTGAAGGAACAGCCACCCCAGGTAAAATGTATTTGCCAATGTTATTTATTTTACCCCACTTCTTCCTGTGCTAGCTTACAAGACAGATGTGTTTTGAAAGCTGACAGTTTTCAAGTTTTAAAGAAATAAGCCTGATTCTGTCTCTGCCAAATGCATCTATTGCCCAATAACTACTTTAACTACAGTAACTGCACCAGTCGGGCTCAGCTTTACAGGCACAAAAATTTAATTTGGTCAACTCTCTTGGGAGACTTCTGGCAGGAGTTACTTTGGTAGGCCTCCTACCAGCGATCACAAAGCAAGGCTGACTCAGACCCTGTACGCAGACCGACTTCTACCACGTGGAGGCCGCTACCCACGCGCTTTGCTACACGTCCAGTGACAGCTGCAGAAGAGTACCCAAGGTGACAGATATTCTCACTGATGAAAATAACCATTTGAGTCTATCAGTGACCTAAGTCCACCTGAAAACTCAAGTCAGAAGTCGTACTGCTAGCACTGCTCCTCCTGGAGAGCTGCTCCACACAGCACCTGGGCGCTAGCTACAGCTTCCATGCCAGTACCTGCCTGGAGCATGCAGCACCGTTAGGGTATCCATTCTTCTGCAGCTCTTTATGCTGGAAGTCTGTCTCAAATCAGCTAGTTCACTTACCCGATCTACAGCCTAACGCGGGCTGCTCCAAGCAGTTTAATCCAGGAGAAGCAGTCCCTTCTCTGACTGAGGGGATCGCCGTCCCGTAGGAGCGGTAACAAAGGAGCTTGTTTTTGACAGCTGCCTGGAGTTACCAGCTTGCACGAGATACAGAGCCTCCAGCAAGAACCCGGGAGCATAAAGCTATGACCTCTGCCAAAAGGCTAAGTGACCCTACCGCAGCCAGTGATGAAATGTTTACTCAGTGGACGCAGCGAAGCAGGCTGTTCGACAGTTCAGATATACCCAGCTACTCCAGAAAGATGTATTTCAGGCCCACTGCCTACGGAAATGCTTCTCAAAAACATCAGCTCTGTCCAAAACAATGCCAGTCTGAAACAGTTTTCCTCTGAAGAACTACCCTTAGCCATCAGGTGGAACACTCGAGAACAAGAGCCCAGCTTCTTTTAATGAGTTCAGGAGCATGGAAAAGGGGGATTATTTAGCCTGTGCTTTACAGAAGCGTAACACTAGCTCCCTGTGAAGCCTCTGTCTTTCACAGAGCCCCCCAGGCCTACATCTTCCCCAGGAATACCCGGGCAGCTTTCATGCCGCAGACCAAAGCCTTCCCAAAAAGCCTCTCAGCAGTTTTCACAGCCTCGGCTCCTGACGCAGGCTTTAGGCCCAAGACCTTTGACAGGTTCCTGAGCACTGACTGTCGAATGTTGCAGCAATTTAAGCTTCTGAACGCCGCAGCCCTGCTGACAAACTCCTGAACGTTGCTCTAAGCAACACCTTGGCTTCAGGGATACGTAGCTGAAGCACTCTGAGCAGCGTGGGAACGTCTTACTACAAGATATGGCAGAACTCAGTTGCTCTGAGCACATTCAGTGTTTCCTTAATGCTGCAAAGAGTAGAGGCCATGTAATCACAAGGGGTATGGGAAGCCTTATGCCTGAGATCAGAGAGAGGGAGGCAGGTGGGAGGCGTAAAACAAAGCCCTCCAACTTGCTAGCTGCTGCTCATTTAGCTCTGTCAACCTTCTCAAAGTCAGCGCAATCACTGGAACAAACCCTTACCAGCTTTGCAACAGTAAATTATTTGTTCAGCATCAAAGCTAGCAGCACAGGGAATGCTGGAGGAACACGTATGCATGCACTGCAAACACGCCGCGTGAGCGCCCAGCCGCTGCGGCCCAGCTCCTGTTCTGGGAGCCGCTGTGCAGAGAAGGGCACCAGCAAAGGGGCTCTCGGTCCCGTGCCCGGCAGGAGTGGGACAGCAGCGCCTCCACGACACTGCCATTCACCCCAGCAAAAGACGCCCCAGCCTCAAAAGCCACGCAGGACCTGGCTCCCACCATTCAGGCACTGGCAGCAGACTTAATCCCCAAATGGAGGCAGTTGTACCCAACTGCAACAGAAGTCCAGCTTGACAAAATTCAGGAGGTAAGTGGAGCCACGATTTACAGTGCAAAATCCTGTAATGGTTTGACTACGGTGCCTCGGGAAGCCTGGAGCCCCTTCTTCATTATGGCTTTAATTCCAGCAGTGAGCCTGAAACAAACCTCTGTATCCTCTTCAGCACGGTCCTGCAAACATCTGCATAAACCAGAACACCCTCCTGGAAACAGGCTCCAGAGCTCTGCTTCACCTGCTTGGTACATTTTGGACAGCCCAGGAAAAACATGATTTCTGCCTAACCCTAATGCAGGTTATGAAAGGGAACAACTTTCCAGCAGCGCTCAGAGCTACGCTGTATGTTCTGAAGACAGGATACAAGTCCTGAGCAGCCAGGAAGGATTTCCCACGGCAGAGCTCCCAGAGCACACACGCTGAGTTACGTTATTACCTGACACATGTATGCAGCAAGAAAAGTTGCGACTAGAAACAAAAACGCCGGTGTGCAGTTACCTCTCCCCATGGTTAATGAGTTACCACCGCAGATGACAAGGCAGTTACCAGTTCAGACAACTAATGCCAAGAGGGAGGTCTGTAAAGCTCTAAAGCTTCCTTCGGAGAAGTGGGGGGATGACCACAAGCTTTTTCTCTTGAGAGCTCAGCACAAAACCAGCAACGATGTGGTACAGCTCCAGCAAGGGGCAGGAGCAGAGGCTGCTCAGCAGCCGCAATGAGGTCTCCCAGAAACTCCCTTGTAGCCCCCGTGTATGGCGACATGCTGCTACCCCCGTATTTTCAGGCAGATATCCAAAAATAAGCCTGCTGTGTGAAAGTGGAAGGCACCTAGGTAAGAGAGCTGGCAGCCAAGGAAGAATTGTTTTGGTCACGTGGCCCCTAACAAATGATCCAGCTATGTGAATCTCAGTTTCTCACTGCACCAATTGTTCCCTCATACAATCTTCAGGGGTTGTCCCCCACACCACTGAACAATAGGGTCTGCAGGCAGTCTTGTTCCTTCCACGGAGGAACAGCCCCAAGTGAGCAGCAAGCCTTCCCTCCCCGCTGTCTCCCAGGCACAGGAGGCATCTCAGTGCTGGCAGCAAGCGGGAGTTCTTCCTGTTCAGTTTGCTGCGGCCTCTTGGCCTCTTCCAACCTCGTTAGTTCGCAAGGCCAAGTCAGACTCCGTTACTAAATACCAACCGTGCCAATTCAGGGCAAGTCATTTCTCTGAAAGCCATGTCAAAATAGAAGGGATAATTATTGAACTGAACGCACACCCTTTCCAAAAGGTTCGGATCTCTCTTCCAGGACGCTGGTGACAGACAACATTTCAGAAAAGTCTATTTTGAAGGCTGTGAGGAAGTACTCAGTAAGAGTACTTCCTCACAGAGTACCCATATTACAGCAAGTGGCACTATCAGAAAGGTTCTATCATCACCTGCTTACTGCCTGCAGGATTCGGCCCTTAATTCTTAGTCTTGCTGAATTAATGCTTCTCTTCGAGTAACAGCTCTAAAAATATCTTCAGAGAACCTTCCATTCAGAAGCACAAAGCAATGTTAAACTGGAGCCAAGGATCATCTAAGGAGAAAATTATGAAAACAGCCGCCTATGTCTGTTGCTACTCAATTAACATCTTAACATATGCCATGTTACGTTGTCTGGCTTGGCTCATATTGATAAAGAAGTAAAATGGTTGCAAAAGCATTTCAACTAAATATTTAGAAAGCAGAGCTGCAAAAGGTTGAAATCTGTTTCAATTACTGCACTGATGACTACACTGCCTAGCTAATGGAGGCAGAGCGTTCGCTAGCACAGGCCGGTACAGAACAGCTCTTGTGAAAGGGAAGCACGCCCAAGCAGGGCATTTCCACAAGTCAACCTTGGCATCCCCATTTCTGAATCCCCTCCCATCCTCACCTCTCACGGGGTGACATGGAAGAGCCAAAAAGCAGGGCTTCTGATGCCACCTAGGGGCTCTCTCCCTGCCTGCACTTTCTCTCCTGCGGATAATTCAACTTGATGTCTTACAGGCAAAATACCAAACATTGCGGGCTATACTGGGCACCTGTAAGATCCTGCAACTCTCGGCGACTTAGGTGATAGTGTGTCACGGGATGGCTGAATCCGCCTCAAAAACGGAGCTTTTCCAAGTGTCTGCTTAAAAAAAGCAAGCGAGGGACCAAAGCCATGGGAAAAACAGCCCATGGCAGTATAAAGATGAAGTCACACCCTTACACGTTCACCTGTAGAGGCCATTTCAAGTAGCATCATCCAAACTGCAAGCTGTTTCTCAGCTGACCGGTTCATTTTCCTTTCTGTGTCACTGCCTTCATGTCAGATCATGCAAATTGTACAGCCAGAGCTGAGCTGGATTTCATTGAGTCAGATCCGTTTGCTGATCCAACAGAAAATTTATCATCGCATTAATGCAGACGAGCTTCCCACTGAATCAATTAACTGAAGCAGCTCATCCCACAACCCCACGATCCCATGGAAGGCAGAAAGCGCAGAGCTGCAGGTTCCATCCCTTCAGTGATGGCTCACAACTAGATCACTTGCAGCATAGCATCGTAATACCCTCCTAGTGATGCCGCAGTGGACTATCAGAGGAGACAGTGATTCGTTCTGACACTATTTCAAACACTTAAAATAACAACAACAAAACAGCAACTGAGCAGTGAGATTCAGATGACAAGTTTTGAAGACTTGGGACTTAACAGGGACTTAAATCTCCTGCCTGTATTTTAAGGCTATTTTAAAACAGGGAATAAAATCTTTATCAGACAAGTGACAAGTCTTTCCAGGCAGAGTTCTATTTACTTGCAGAAAAGACACAATTATCCCATTTTGTATTCTCTCCCAGGTTCTCTCAACAACTTTTTGGAAAGATTTTCTTAAATAAGGATGTTAATCTTGAAACGAATCGTGGAAATTTACCTCATGTGCAATAGCAGTTTTCTGTCAAACCCAGTTGTACCTTGTCCTCTGCCACGCATTTCACCTTTAAGCTAGCACAGCTGACTTCTCAAATGCCAGCTTACACTGCCGTGTCATGGAATTGTCACAAATGAAGACGGATTTGGACTTGAACAGACCCAGATCCGTAAACAAGAGCACCGCCAGTAACAGCAAACTTACCTCAATCTATTCATCTAAACTACTTGAACCTAGCACAAACACAAGCAAATGCAACCAAAACATTTAATACAAGACAAATTAAATCTTCCAGTACTCAAAAGCAAGTATATTCTCATTTCAGATAGAAGGTACAGGGACTGTAATTCTGTCTTGGAAGCACATGAAGTATTGTTATTTCCCTAAAGCACAAAAATAGCCAGAGTTCTGTCCGCTGGAAATGTACCAAAGTATCTAACTAAGGTCTCAAAAAAGTAAATACAGAAAGCAGCCACCAATTTGTAAATATTGGCTCTTCAGCTTGAAGGCAGACTCCTTTAATCCAAGCCAAAACGCTCTTCTTTGCAATATAAGGAAGCAAGAAAAACACCAAACTGATAAAACAGTGGGACAAGCCGAGCTGCAACCAACTGATCTTCCGTGTAACCTAATCTATGTCCTTCCACTCGCACAAGAGAAAACCCAAGGTCAGTTTTAAATTAGACACAAAAAGGGGCAACACTGGACCACGCAGCTGAAAAAAGTACTAGATCAGCATGCCACTGCATTTTAAGTTACTACAGGTTAAAATTAGTCAAACGCATGACTTCAACACTTGTTACTAAAATAAATGCAAAAAAATATTGCATGTAGGATAAAAAAATATTTAATCCCTTCTAATTCCTGAGACTACGATGATTTTTATACATTATTAAATAACGCCAACTATACAAAAAGCTGAACAAGGAAGGAAGGTAAGGCTGCTAATGAAACACCCGTCTCCAATGCAGCCCGTTATAACGACCTGCCAAGTAAGAACTGCTGAGAAATAATTAGTTGGCAGACATCAGAATACCTGGGTCTGAAAATTAAATGTATAAACATCTCTTTTAGCTTTCTGAGGAAACCTAGCTCTATGCAAATGCTGAAGACTCATTTCCACCATTCTTAAAATAACTGGGAAAAGCCTGCCACAGCCACAGCATGCCAGGTGCTCCATTCCAGCATCACAACGGTCACTCAAGTTCCTGTTTTGTATTTCTCTTTTAAATTACTTAAATACACTTTTTGGCTACAAATTACTTGAATAAACTCTTGGAAGAAACAAGAAAATGGTTTTATACGCTTCTCACCCCTGTTTTTTTCAGCACTGATCTAAATTAAAATCGGTGCATATTGTTACCTTCAGGCAGGACCCTCTACCAAAGATGTGCCGCCCTCTGTACGTTACGTGGGAAGATGGTAACGCCTTCAGAGGAGCTGCATCCTCTATTTATTACTGACAATCCATACGAGGCACTGCAGGGCATTCCAAGATCAGCCTGCATGGATCAATGGCCTAGAAAACCTAAACACAGAAAGCACCGGCTGGTCTAAATAAAACGACACGAATAAAGTCCTACTTGAGAAGTCTTTTTGTCTAAAGCATGTCCAGCTAAAAGCAGGGAGGTTGGTGGCTGAATGGCAAATCACCTGTCACAGTGGGTCACATATTTCACAATGAAAACTGCTTTTAAAACTAATTCCAAAGCAACCCACGACCGCTGCTGTTTCTGCATTCAGTCTGTAGGTAGCTGTGAGATCTGCTGCTGCAGTTTCACCCACGGTCAGCAGAAGCCCAGTCCAGTTACAACATTAGTACTCAAGGCTTGTATTTCTGAAGGGCCCGACTGGGAGATGCTAGAAAGCACGACAAGGTTTGTCTCAAGCCTTTCTCCCACATGGCTCTACAAAAGGACGCCTAGTCAAGCCACAGGGGGGGCACTCCTCAGCAGCACTAGAAACAACAGAAAAAGGAATCGCACCCACAAACAGAGGTGCACAGCCCCCTCTGTACCATCAACTTGAGAAAGACAGAAGGATTTCACTTGCCTGCAGAGCACCAGGACAGAGCACAGCGTAACACAGGCTGCGGACCTGCCTCTCCACCTCCTTCTCTACAAACCAAGGCTACAAAAGGCCGGTGACCAAGTGACGTGGTGTGCATACACCCACGAGCAGAAGGGAATGCTGTACGCTCTGCTTACATGTCATACCCAAGCAAAAACGTGCAAATGTGTACAGGGTTATGTTTATCACACAGAGTTACACAAAGCTCAGACTAGGGCTCCCAGACGGCAAGCACATGTTTTCCACTGCTGGCACAGGTGCCAGGACAGCGTATCTAAACCTGCTGATAACAGCGAGGTTTTGTTCATTTCTCGTAGTTCCTTTCCACGTCTCCACAACCTGCAGCTATCCTCGCTGCTTTTTGTTAACAAACAGGTTTGCTACTGGTTGTACCTCTTCTTTATCCTATTGATTTGGTAACCAGGATGGTTATCACCTGCTGAGCAGTGCCATACCCCAGCTCTATCCTGAGCAAGCCCCAGCACACGCCAAGCCCAGCGCTGGGCACAGAGACACCGCCACTGGAGGGGTCCCACAGAGCTCGGGTGCCCCACACACTCATCCCCACTCCAAACCCAGCAGGATCAACAACTGCAGGTTTCCCGTTATCCACTTGGGAAGGAGCCCTGACTGCCCCAGGATACAGCAAGTGTTCTCCAAGCATCTGCCTACGCCTTTCGGGTGAGGTGGGCACAGGTACTCCACCATGGGAAAAGCAACGCCTCTCCCTGACATGGGCCATGCCGTTCGCTGGCACATCCTGTAACCCTGCCCCTATCCCTGACGTTTTATGGGGGTCAAAATTTAAGAAGTGACTACACGCAGGATTAACACAGCACTGCCGCCTGTAGCAGCAGCCATGCAACCCTCCCAGTTCCTCACTGCTGTTAACAGCCATGGGTTCCTTCCAGCCTCCATCCTTCAGCCTTGCACTTGCACCCAGAGGTGTTTCACCTCCACTTCCAGGTTTCAGCACACTCTAGACACAGGAACCGCACGGTATAAAGAGTCTCAAGTAGCCAAAAGTCTCTTGCCTGCCTCAAACGTCACTTCACTGAACACCAAAGCAGTACATCCTGTAGGCTTTCCACCCTATTTAATTCCAAAACTAGGATCTTAAGAAGAGTAACAAACACATGCTACCCCACATCTCAAGGGCTGAGTTTGGAAAGTCTGAGCTCCCTTAGCCTGCAGCCCAGGTGAACTTCAGTTAACTTGCAGACTCAAGAGCTTGTCTAAACCTGTAAGCTGCACTTCATTAAAATTAAAGCTGCACAAAATTTAATTAAGTTAAAGCCACGGAAGTTCATACCCGCACACACCTATTTCAGTTTGTACCTACAGAGCTCAGCCTGGACAGCTGCACTTGCTCATAGGTGGCAGTTCAACTGTTTCAGGCGAGCACCTTAGGTGCCTGCGCTGCACGAGCAGTTGCCCCAAGGCAGGCCCACGCTCGCCAGCTCCCCGGCAGAGGCAGCACCAGGCCCGTGCAGCTTCACGGCAACCCCAGCAGCCAACCCCACCGTCACCGCCGCAGGGACCGCCAGCACAGGGCAGCTGGGCATCACTCAGCCAAGTCACCGTCGCTCCACCCACAGCCTCCTTCACCGCAACTGCAATGAATGAACAAACAAGTTTATCAGATTATTTATTTCCTCTAGCACCCAACTTCTAAATGGGCATCATCGACAGCAGGCAACCAACCGGTACTTAGCATTCCACGTTCGGGCCTGTTGCTCCTTAAGCACTCTGATACCTATTTTATAAGTCCTCGTTTTGTTCAACTTTCAACCTTTCTTTTAAAAACAGAGCAGAGGGCATGTGACCTGCCCTGGTTTGAACTACTGAAACTGCAGCCTTGCAGGTCAGAAACTGAGTTCGCCCTCCTAGGACGACTGCAGATGTTCTGAATGCAGAACGGTTACATGGGTTCATTATCCACGATACGCCCGTGCCAAACATCCCAAAGACCTGCAGAGTTATATATACCACGACTTACTCAGTATAACAGTCAGAAAGAAAAAAGCTTGTCCTCGATTAAATCTAAAACAGATTTAAAAAAATTACATTAAGTTTCTGAATTCCCCCAAATCAGTGCCCCAGAAAATGAAGTTTAGGTTGGATGTAGACAGAAAGTTACTGAAGCAATATTCACCGAGATCATCGCGCTGTTGAAATTCACCTGTAGGCTGCAGCACACAGCAGCTACCACCTTTGAGCACCTAACAACCTGCCGAACTGCATTTGTTCCCACCCTAACGTGAACCACGACGTCTTGTCTGATGGATCCCTCCGGAAAGAGGGACGTGGTCTAACAACACGACAGAATTGACTGGTCTGGATTTTCATTCCTGTGAGCCACACCACGCGTAAACATGCCGGCAGGAGAGCAGACGTCTGCACTGAAGGAATGAAAACGTCTTTTCCCCATTATTAGCACAGTTTGATTTCAATTTTCGAGGTGAGCTATTTGCTGCTTTTCCACTCCTTTACCGAGTAGCTGAACTAATGAAGTCAACTTCACCTGAGTTTGACAGCTTCAGGTAGGCCCACGTCTTCCAGAAGAATGCACTTGAGCTGTCTCCTGCTCCTACCCTGAGCCAGATTTGACACAGAGCCACTGGTATTTAAAGTATTCAGTGGTACCTATGAAATTCTCTGAAGTGCCAAGAATAGCTCTGAATTAACAATTACTAGATTCTGCACTGAAAACACTTCCCCACGGTAAATTACTTTCACCCTGAACATCTGGAGCTACTGACAGGGAAGATTCAAGTACACGGGCATGTGTGTGTGATTACAGAAACAGGGCTTCCACTCGCTCAAGCAATTGAACTTTATTTTAGCTGCGAGTTTCACCAACTTCAACAAGTAGAACCATGATGGTACAGGAACCTTCTGTTCTGAATCCCTCTAAGAGAAGTTAGCTTGAAGAATGGAAAAGGGAGATGCAGCCCGTGGGAAAGTGTGCAATGAGAGCTAGACAGGGACAGCTTAAACTTGGTGGTACTGAACATCGTGGAAATGAAATTGTGGATTTCATTTTTGTTGTCAATGGTGCAACCATTTCTTTTTGCCTTCATTAACCAGGAAAATCGACTATTTATAGTGTACGCAGATAGCTGTCTGGATATGTTCATGGATCAGGAATTTAATTACACAGGTTAATAAATCTTCACGGTCAGCTTCTAGCATTTTTTGCCTAAGTAAATGATAATTTACAGAATAGGTTTTTTTTAATTGATAATTCACTATAAAGTGCATTTAGACAAACTTTCGCCCGATGTCGTGCACAGAAGCCAACATTTCCAAACGGCTGTAAAAAGCAAGTCTTTTTCCTTATGCCTTAAGCACATTTGTTGATCATGTTTTTTTCAGTCTGACTCAGTAAGCTCTCTCTAGTTGTTGAATTCAATTAATGGTTTCTGCTCCCAATATCCCTATTCACATCTTTAGAGCTAGATGTGACAATCCCACTTCACTCACTTGTTGAATGGAAGAGCCCAATACACCGTTCTCTCAGCTGCCAATTCATTTCTCAATTTTTCCCAAGTTCATCACTGAACAGTACCATCCCAGTCCACCGTAACAAATGTAACTTTGCAGACCCAAAGCTGCCTGAATTCCTCAGCATGCTGTGGATCCAGGTGTGCAGCTAGCAATTACTGACAGCAAGTTAATTGGACTCTTTCAAATATCAGCTATCTAGTAAGTTTACATGACTACTATTAGCAACTGTGGTCCCTAACACAGCTTCTCATTTAAAATGCAGACTTAATAAAAATAAATAAAAGCCAAGGAAACAGGCAAGCTTTTTATGTATCCTTTCTGAAAGGAAGGCTGTATTTCAGAGCTTGGATACAAGGTTCCTGCGCCACAGTCTGACAGGGGTAAGAGTGTTTCAAAATGATTTAGGCCTTTGTTTCAGACCTCTCATCCCAGCAGAAAGAGCTGCAGCTTCCATACCCGGGAAGCAAGAGATGTCACCGGCGCCTCACCCGCAGCTATGGACTTTCACATAACCCAGCCCCAGAACCGCGGAGCCCTTGTTTACCTTTCGCTGAGAAACTCTGCCAGAAGTATGAAACAACAAAATCCACAGCGCAGGAGACTGCAGCCGTCGTAGCTGCGTGACAGCGTGTCAGAATCAAGACAGGCTGCTTCAGCTAGGTGCCTGTCCTGCAAGGGGGCCTCCAGGAGCACCTGATGCCTGCATGCTCTGCCACGACACCCTGCACAGCAATACCACAGAAGATAAAAAGGTCCTGTGTCATGGCTGGCTGACCCTGAAGCTGAAACCTCAAGTCCCACTTTCAGATTGCCTCCACACACCTCAGACGCTGCTCGCGCTGCATGCATCCAGCACCACTGTGACCAGCTCTCCCACAAGCGCGATACACGCCCAAGCTACCTGATAGAATTGGCAATAAAAATAGCACGTGGTACTAGAGGAGGGGGGAATCACTATTTTTCAAAACAGGAGTTAAAATTCCATCCACACAAATATTGCATTAAACATACTTTAAAGCTTGTTAATTTCTGTTACTGAAAAACTGTCTTTTGTATTTTAGTGTGGCAATGGTGCTGGAAAGGAAGGGAGAAAGCACACAGGGGGAAAGCAACAAAGACTACTCCAAGTATTTCCAGGTGACTTCCAAACAAGGGCAAGAAGCTGCAGAGGAAAATGCAGAACAAATTGCCCATCCTACAATCCAGCAGACCTCAGTCACAAGCTAATTCTTTTCTGTCCAAGAGATGCTCTCGGGGCAGACACTTCCAGGCAACCTCGTATTAAGGAAAAAGTCCCAACAGTTTGTCTGTATTGCTGACAGCTTTAAAAATAAGTTAATTCACTCCTTTATAGGCAACCAAAGTAATGAACTGTAATTCCTCCTGTCCAATGTAATCCAACTTTTCCACTGGCCAAGTCCCAACAACCTTTTACTGGCACTTAGGAATTTTTGACTAAGAAATATGGATTGCCTCCATGCCCGTGAGACTATCCATCAGAAAGGACAGCCATAAATTACAGACGTTGACATTAAACCACAAATTTCCTCTAAGGGGAGATACAAAGATGCCTCAATAAACGAGTTCTCCCCAGTAACAAGATTTTCTTCCCAGACCTGAAGTACCTGACAAGCAGTAGGCGACACCATCCGCATCCAGCTCCAGGGAAAAGCTATGCAGGATCTGTCGTTCTGGAGGAGCACAGGTGCATCCTGAGAACACACGGCCTTAGATGCATCCCCCGACCCTGCAACAGCCCTGCACTTCACCGTGCAATACGCTTAGAGGCTGCTGCTAGAAAAAGGTAACAGCTGATGCAACCTCAGCAATATATAAGGGCAAGATAAAAACTTGAAATGATGCCACGTTGTAAACCCTGGACAGTGTCCACCGCGTCCACCTCCTTTACACAGAAGCCAAACAAGGAGACTGTCACTCTCGACACACCATCAGCACCCCAAGTGCATCCCCGAGCTGAATTTTGTGACGGCCTCAGCTCAGCGAGCAGGCAGCCAATGCACCCTCAGCGAGCAGGAAGTTGCTCCTGACCATAGCTACCGTACGGGGTTAAACTAAAACCGAAGTAAAAAGCTCCTTCTGCAGCTGTACCAAAGGATCATTAAATACAAAAGACGTGCTTAAAATATTCTGTTTCCCAAGAGGATGAAGGCGGCATGGGCGCTCCAGTTCACGTTCAGACATCTACGGTCCATTGCAAGCCCTCAGGCAGCCTGTTTGCAGCAGCCGGTGACAGCAGCAGCCCCACGCCACAGTCTGATGTGGAAAGGTGGAAGCAAAACGCACCTCAGTTTTCGAGAACTAATGCAGGGGATGAAGTACAAAACTCTAAGTGCTTATGTAAAAAAAGAGGACTTGGTTCATATGAAAAAACAAGTAAGCTAGTTATTCAGGTAGATTTTTAAACACAATCCCAGCTACTAGGGACTGGTTATTTCCTAAGTGACTTGGGAATTTTTAGGAACTGGGAAAGAAAAAATATTTAAAGCAATACAGGCAAAAGGTTCCCATCCTCACCTGCTCCTATAGTGCCGAGAGCACGTTATATTGAATGTATGTACTGAAGAACAGACTTAACTTATCCCTCTCTATGTGGCCACTTTGGGGTGGGGAGCATCATGAGACATCTCCTGGAGCCCACCCTGCGTTCCGGTATCATTTACAACTCTTACTGAGTAAAACACAGCAACAGACCCCCAGCCCCGCAAACTAACAGAACTCAGACTAACACCACATGTTATGCAGCAAACAAGACTTGGCTACTCTAAAGGCATTAAACACCACGTGCAATTTATTTTACACTACAAGTAGTAGTTTGTGTATCCTAAGCTTATCCCTCCTGCTCAGCTGAAAACCTGCCCCATTCACTAGGTGTGACTCCAAGCAGCTGTAGAAGCAGAGCTTTGCACGTCTCTTCCCGTTCGGGTCCCCTGTGCCTAACTTCTTGCAGTGGGGGTCGCCAGCAGAGACCATCCCCATCTACCGCGGCTGCGAGAAAGCAGAGCCTCCCTGCCCTCTGACTGATGTAACGTCACTGCATCAACCACCAGCAATTAAGAACAAGCAACAGGGAAAATATTCAGGAAGTTTTGAATGTTCTTCCACAGTCTTAATGATTAAATATTCAAAACCAGAAAATACTTGGCAGCTTACTGAAAGCCTGTTGGTGGCACAGCAACTGATAACAAGCGTCCTTCTTGATGACAGATAATCCTTTTTCCATTAAATCAAGAAAGCATTATAATTGAGATGCTGGCTACCTCCACGCAAAACAAAACCAAACCTTAACATTCCCCTAGATCTGAGGGAGCACAGGACAGCATTCCAACAACTTGGGAATTTTTTGATGTATTTAGGGGATTTTTCTCACTGGCTTGAGAGAACCAATTTGTGCCAGCCTTCTGTCTAGGCTCTTTCTGGATGACAGATCATTGCAATTTTATCTACTTAATTTACCTTTTAAGTCATCCAACAATAATCTTTGAAACACGCAGTCCAGCACTCAGTCCGGACTGCTCTAGAGGAATGCTACAAGTTTACATCCATTTCCTGCCTTTAATTTTTGAAATAAGGAGATTCTTCTTTATATACGAAGCTTTGCAATATTAGATATTAGAAAGAAAGGCTTGAACCAAAAATCCAAATTTGGATCGTGATCTGAATTTTGCAGCTCTGGCCCTTCTCCAAATACTTCTGTTTGGCAAGCTGCAGAGCGGAGTAACAAGAGAAGGCAACATACATAAGTTATGGGATCTGTATAAAAACATTAAGCTCAACCCCTGCGCTCAACCACATACACACACAAAGCACCCAAGCCCCAGTTAATAAAAAGATCAAGCAGAGCTTCAGTATAAATCTGATCACCCAAACCTGAGAAATGCTGGCATCTTAACCAGCTGTATTGTTTTTATTTTTTTCCTTTTTTTTTTATTTTTAAAGAGCATTCAGACAATGTGGGGGATGGCTCAGCGTTCTCATCAGAGATGTGGATTCCTACCTGCCACTGGTGTACACGCGTGCAAATCAAACAGAACTGCTCCAAACTGCAAGCAACCCACCTACAGAGGCCTGAGGTAACAGACCTGCAATTCTGTGCTTATTAAGAACTCATTAGAAATGCCATCCTGAAAACCACGATGTCACACCGCCTGACTTGCTTCAACAAAGATCCCGTGCTGATAAGTAAAATGTTTATGAAACAAGGAATTGCGTATGTTTGATCCTGTGAAGTCAACAATTTCACGTACTCCTATGCATTTTAAATGAACGGCAGTAGAACTTAGCCAAGTCTTACCATTTGAATACTGTTTTGCTCCCCACATACTTTATTAGATCCTATTGTTTCAAGAAACAAAGAAAAACAAAGCCCACGAACATGGGGGAAAACCCACTCTTCCTAAAAGCGGCTTCACAGAGCTCATCTCTCCACAAAGCTGTGCCACCCAACTCAGAGCCAGGATATTCAATAAAACCTCAACTCCATTCTCAAAAGGTTACCTAAAGGTCAGCATTCGTTTTATTCGGGTTTATTTTCTAACCTTGTAAAAATGCCTGCAGACCAAATTGGCTTCCACACCTGCTGACCTAGAAACTCCAGCACCACGGTGGCCGTGCCCCGTTTCGGCAAGCTGCCGCTCCTCCCGCAGCGCCCTGGCACCGAGCGCTGCGTGCCGACCTGCCCGCGCCCCGCAGGTCGGGGAGGAAGGCTTTCTCAACAGCAAGGGGGGCGTTTTAGCAGAGGGCAACTGGTCTTTCAAGCCACTTCAGGGAGAAGGAATTCTCCCAGCAGAGCTTCCCCCGAAAAGGAAGCTTTTCCTCCATTCAGAAATGGATAGTGAGAGAGAAAGGGTGGAAACCTGGGCCTCTTTCGAGGGAACCAAAGGTCTCAAAACAACCCACGGAGCGGCCGTCCTCTGGGAATAGAGGGCATTGTAGAAAAAGCGACAAATGGTGCAGGTTTTATTTAGCCCAGCTCAGGAGATCTGCACCACAGACGGTTACACCCTGGCACTGTTCAGAATTTGCTTATGGTTGAAGAGAAATAGGCACACAAAATGATCAGACAAATGGTTTTACAGCAACATCGTCCCTAGGAGATGGCTCTTGCCTTCCGAGTGTGGTTTTCTCTGCAGCAGCAACAAGGGAGCTACCTTGAGCAACGCACGTGGCAACAGATGGAGTCAGGTGAAACAAACCCCATTTTCTGTCCCTACCCGGTGGAGGAAGCAGAGTGTGAAGAAGAATTACGTGCTGTAAGATGCTCTGTCCATGGAAGGCCAACCTCTCCTGAAATCATCAAGAACTACTCTAAAACATGGCCCATAGCTCAGTTTTTTTTCCTGTGTATTTCACTGCTTATACACTACGTTGGGAAATACGTTCAGGACAGGGAAGTCTCACAACCATCTGCAAACACCCGACCAGAAAGACAGGGAAAACTGAGCTAGCGACCAGCAGTATTTGCAGTTTTACAGCACCTCCTGGCTGAGGAGCTGGAACTACTTTTTCCAAGGGGCTAAGCACACCTCTGATGTTACTTAGACTTACTGCATTAAGTGTAGCCTGTACATGTGTCAACAACAATTCTAGCTCTTCCTCAAAGTCGTCAATAACCTTTATTAAAGATTTTTTTATTATTAAAGAATTACAAAAACTTTGTTTAACATCCTCAACAACGAACTGGCCAGAAGGAAGGAGGGCTTGGTGCCTGGCGCACTCCGGGCTGGGGGCACAGAATAACCAGGAAGAGCCTGTAATCAGTTACAGGAACTTCAGTTCTCCACACAATTTCAATAGACCGGTTAACAAAATATAGAGGCTTTTTTTTTTTTTGCTTTTATTCCCCGTCTTCCCCTCCCAAGCTACAGAAAACTGAAAAATTGTATGTGCAGATGGATTAGTCTGCAGATGAATCCAACCTGGCTCAAAAAAAAGGAAAAATCTTTCAAAATATACACGAGGGGTTTTATGGGAAATTCAACTGTAGTAGAAAGCTACCAAAAAGGTGTTTGCACCCACGTTTTCTAAGGGCCTGAAACACCCTCTCAGCTTCCCTCTTCATTGCCAGGTATCTTGTTAAAAATATTCAGACTGTCAATCATTTTTTCCACTCACCCAACCACATAAACAAGTAGTAATTCCTATTATGAAAAACCTCAGTGGCATTTCCCCGAGTGCGGAGCATTGACTAAGGCAGCAGTCTAAGTGACGACGCACTCTTGCTGACAAGAACTAATGAGGAGTGAGAAATGCAACTGCAGGAGCACGAGTGGTGTAAGTCATGACAAAGAACGGCGCTTTCCAAAGATTAGAAAATACTGATACTAAAATCACCTAACCTGGTTTTCTAGCTCAATACAAAAAGCCCAGAACTCACCAAGGCACAATTTACCTCCTCCTGCCCTTTCGAGAGGAGACAAGCTGGGCCTTAGACCCATGTAATTTAGCACTATGTGGCCCAGCTCATGTGGTTTTCCAGTACAACTTCTAGCTAGAGGAGTGATTTGAGGACAAAAATTATGGATCTGAAGCCCACACCCACATCCAGTTCAAAAGACCAGAAAAGCAATGCTTTGAGTTTGCGGCTCCGTGCTGCCCAGTCCTCAGCATGGTTCACACGGGAGATACTGGGGATGGGGAGGCGAGAAATTCATCTCTCGGGCAGAATTACTGCACTCAAATCACCTCAGATGCCTTTAGGACAAAGAGCTGAGATCCTGGCTGAGTGAAAGAAACGGGGACCAGCTCACACGCAGACACAAGTACCGGATTACTGTTTACACCAGTAAACAAGTACTCATTTAAGAGCTGTCACCAGTTATTTTCAACAGTGATCAAGAAAACAAACCCATCCCTTTCTTTCGTAGCTATGGACTGAATTTGTGATTAATGCAGTGAGCAAAGGGATGAAATTGTCTAAAATTGTTGGTCCTTTTCATCCCCCCCAGCAGGAGCAGAGAGCATCAGCTACCACCTCTCTCCCCGAGACTCCTTATCCCAGTCCTCGTGCCACGCTCCTTTACATACGTTACTGGCTGCCTTCAGCTACAGGATATTCTCTGGCAACTTAATGTGATAATGAGTAGACTCCGTCTTCACCAGCATATGTCTGGGTACGGAAATATTCCGTACAAACATCACATGTTTGTAAATACAGTACCCTCACCCAGGGAAAAGAATTGAAACCCCATTAGTCTATACGCTCAGACAGCTGACTGGGGAGGTTTTCCGGCCTCGGGCTCTAATGTCTGGACAAAAAGCTATTAATAAATATAAAAGCTTGAAAATGAAGCTAAGGGAAATACAAACAGGCAGATTAAGGCCCAGTGTCCAGGGAAGACTAGGGCAGCTCACAAACCCGCCCAAACTGACGTTAATCAGGTCGTCGGGGCTCCGCAAAGACGTCTTCTTCCTAGTCTAGACTTCTAATCCGTCAGTGGGAAAAGACATCTAATATTATTTCTGTCCTTTTCATCGACACCGTAAGAACTCGTCCGACTGTCTGAGCAAGTCATACTTCACACGAACCAAAACAGACACGGCGGGGTTGGACGCGTTCGAGTGGGGCAGCTCGGCAAAACACAGCCATGAACTTTTAACTTCGGTTTGGCTACAAATAATTCATCGGCGGCAACCACGCAGCTTACCTGCCGACATGTGCACACGGTGCCGTGATGTGAACAAATGCTTCCTGATTTATTGGTTCGCACAGCTAAGACACTCTCTCTCCCCTTCCTCAGTCCACACCACCAGTCACTTTATATAGAAAGGAAAACAAAACAAAACCCAGACTGGACTCCTACCAAGCACATTTTAAAATCCTCAGCACATAATCTGACTGCCTTCAATTTTAACCAGCAGGACCTAACCTATTGTTTGATTTTAAGGGACTTTGCATGTTCACAATTACTTTTGTCAAACTACATTTTAATCTAATAAACACAATAAATTAAGTATGAGTTGAAATAATGAGTAACTCATTGTCCCCCCTGAGGCCTACCTCACTTACTATATTTATATTTGTCTGTACAGTGCAAGGACATGCACAGACTTGTTTGTGATCCTCAAGTCCAGTACTTCAGTAGCTGCTATATTTTGCTTCACTATTTTCATTGACAATACATTTTGACGACTAAAACCTTTTTTTAAAGAAACAAAACAGAACTAAAAATACCCATTCAGCGCGCACAAACGCGTATGAGAAAAGAGGCAAAAATAAATACAGCCGAGCGCTTATCTAGGTGTGCTAAATCCTTAGGGAAGGAAGCGAGGACCTCGGCATGCCAACTGGCCAGCACACACAACTGGCGAGGCACAGGAGGAGGGGAGGAAGAGAAGGGAAAGCAGAAAAGAGGAAGCTCTTCTGCACGTTGCACCTAGCTCTGCTACCAACAGAGCACTGCCATTTTCACAAGCCCTCCCCACTGTTTATTCATTACCAGCACATGGCTCCGACCGAACAGGACAACAGATCCTAGACTGCAAGTGCAGAAGAGGTGACTTTCCGCTCTTTTCTCTGGGCGCCGTACGCACGACGGCCCTGGCAGCGCTCCTCAGCCTCGCTGCTCAAGAACAACAACTGCACCTACACTACAACGCGAATTAACGCGGGACTCGAGCTCCAAACGAGCTCTGGCTGATAGCAATACAGAAACGGGGGAGCACACAGAACTCGGAGCAGGCACAGACAAAAGCTTTGAAGATGCCAAAGAACAGGTTACATAGCAGAAACGACCCCATCTCCAAATACTGCATTTCTGCAGCATAACCTGCATAACTGACAGTGTCTGAAAGTGGCAGAGAAGTCCCAGCCCCATGCAGAGAGCTGTCAGGTAGCCAGGGAGGAAAGGTCATGCTCATGTGAGGAATGTCTGTGAAACCACCCAGGAGACAGGGCTAAGAGGTGCTGGCAAAACCTCTGCTGGTCGCAGGCACTTGGCACCAGGCGAGCCGCTCACATCGGGCAAAACTCTGCATTCCTTTGTACCGAGCGGGGAGTCAGGCCATTCATCAAGTGTACCTGAATCAAATAAGCAATCTTCATTTAAAATGCTAACGTATGCGCTCTTTTCCCTTGAAAAGAAAACCCCGAATAAAAGGGGAGGTTTTGCTTAGTAGCCATTTTGTCTTCAACTTGGACATGATACCTAATCTGAATGTAATGTAAACATGCTCTCTAAGGCTCATTTCCAAACAGCACGTTCATGGAAAGAGAAGAAAATCTAAAAAGGACGCCACAAAATACCGTAATAAATTAGGACAGCGTCAAGATTTCGTGATCTAAACAGACAGGAAATTCTGCAGTTTGTGTTTCTTCTCTAGGTCACGTTGCAGAGAAAAACAAAACAAAAGGTAGCAAGTGTTGATTAAGGAGGGTGAATTATTGCTTACTGTTCCAATTCTAAAAAACAACAACAACCAAACAATAGACACGATTTCTGCATGCCATTCAGTAAAGCAACCTGAAGGGAAAAATATATTTGGATTTGTTTTTTCTTTGACAGCCACACAGATTCAAAACATAAAAGCTAACTATAGTATCAATTGAGATGCACGCCGCATCGCTGTGTTTGTATTAGGGTGAACGCACATACATAGCCGTACCATACACACGGTGTGTATCTATGGAAAGTATGATCTATGGTGAGTAACCTATATTTACAATTCCCCAGTTTCACAAAACTGTACCAGCCCCCTCAGCCAAAAGCAGCTTTTAAAAGCATACAGAAAATGTAAATACTGCAGGTGGTAGCCTCTTGTGGATCGGGGCTGGGGGACAATGACCAAATATTTCCTCTGCAGAGCAAGTTAAACTCAATTCGTCTCTTCACCCCAAACGTGCACAAAATTAATATTGTTAAGTTAAATGTTGTTTTCTGTGAATTTTTATTTAATTGGGGGGGGGGGGGGGGGGTGGATTACTGGCCAGTAACTTGCAAGCCATCATGACAAGTTTCAGCCAAAACTGCATTTTGTTTGCCAGCCTGGAAATTCGGAAGAGCAGGGGTGCATAAAGAGGCTGGAAAAATGCCCTCGTACTGCAAGGCTCTGCATTCCTGGCTGCATCAACACTCCACGCTGGGGGTCTCGCCTGAACCAAGAAACAGCCGTGCAAACAGAAGGCTGTGCAACGCGCCGCCTCATTAAAATGCCTTCAGCAGGTGAGCTGATACCCCCGCGTTTCAACAGAGCCGCACCGTAATTACCATTAGCGTTGAATACAAATGAACCCAAACACGCAGCACCACCGACCAACCCCTTCAGCGCACGGGACCGGCCGTTGGGGGGCCAGAAATCAATAACAACAAGCACACACTAACCGGGCGAAGGGAGGCTCGCTGCCGGCCTGGGGCACACCTGTGCGCGACCCCGCGTGTTTTCGGGGGGGGGGGGCCCCCCCCCCCCCCCCCGCCCCCCACCCCCCAGCGCGGCGCCCCCCTGCCCCTTGCCCCCTGCCCTTACCAGATGGAGCTGCGGATCTTGTGCTGCAGCGCGCTGGCCTCGCCGCCCTGCAGCCCCGGCACCAGGGCCGGCAGGGCCCCGGGGGGCGCGGGGGTGCCGGCCGGCCGCCGCGGGGGCTGCCCCTCCGCCTGCTGCTCCTCCGCCATGGGGGCGAGGCGGCGGCGGCGGCGGGGGCCGGGGGGGGGGGGGGGG
>CM021740.1:3483889-3660386 GCA_011075105.1 Heteronetta atricapilla
GGGGGAGGGGGGGCGGCCCGCGGCCGGCGGTGACAAAGCGCGGAGGTGCGGAGCGAAGCGGCTGCCGGGCGCGGAGGGGCGCGGGGCCGGCCCGGGCTGGGCGCGGGGCGGTGCGCGGGGCCACGTGAAGCCCCCTCCTGCGGCGCGGCAGCATTACATCAGCTGCAGGCACCTCGCAGCCTCCCGAGGCTGGCACCGGTGGCGCGCACCGCTCAGAAGCTACCGTTCGGGGAAGAAACACAAGTGTTCGCCGCGCACGCGTCCCCCGGGAAGCCGGTCACCGCCATGGAGCGGTGGCACGCCGCCTCGTCCTGCCCGGGGGCCAGACGGCCGGGAGGGCAGCGGGCTGGGGCCGTCAGCCCCGCACAGCTCCGGCCCCGCTCTCTGCGAACACCGAAAGCGGCTCACGCTGCCCCTCTCTCGCCCCTGTTGTCGCGGTCGCTCCAATTCCTGTAGCATTCAGACGGGAATTCACAGCTTTCCATTTGATTTATTACCGGTGCCGAGAAGCCCCCGAAGCCCCGAGCCGTGCCTCCCCCTTTCCTCTTGCTCCTGCACAACCTGTGCCTCAATAGCAATAAATCGGCCTGGGGGGGCAGTGGAGCCCCAGCCCCCCGTGCCCCTGCTGCGGTGGGCCCAGCGGAGCCCCCAGCCCAACGCCAGCCGCGGTGCCAGGCACAGGGAGATGGGGCAGCACCTTCCCCAGGGGCCGCAGGACGGGTGATGGTGCTCAGCCAGGGCAGAGCGATGGCTGCTTATGTTCACTGCACCTAAGGATAAATGAGCGACTGCCTAGTTTACACTGGTCCCGGAAAATGCAGGCCTAAACCCAACTAATAAAGTAGATGCACACGTGGAGACACGGTATTGTTAAATTTAGGGGATAAGTATTTGTAAGTGACGATGTCACCAACCAAAGCAAGTGCTTTGAAAAGTAAATCTTCGCTTACATTTCCACTGCTCCAAAGTAAGATCATTAATGGCTGTGACAATGATGGTGATTTTCTTCTCCTCATAAAACCTCTCATCAGAATTACAAAAACAACATTCTCTTGTTCCTCCCTCCTACTAAAAGCAATTTTTTAAACTTTAATTGGAAATTTCCGAAGGGCATCCAAGAAGAGAAGAAAGATAAAAACTGTAATCAGAAATAAACAAAAAAACAATCAATTCAAAACCCCTACCTATTACGCTTTGTGCAAGGAAAACTACATCAACGCACTCGTAAGCTGGTAAAATAAAACAAAGGTGTTCCTGGTGGTATTTTCCAGTTTGGTTTCCACTTAATACAAATTGTATCAACAGGGTCGGGGTTGCCTCTGCTGAGATCTTTTGTTTGACCCTGTGAAATCTGAGCCAGAGCTTAACCTACTTGGATGCCAGCCCTAAAAAGATTGGAGCAAATGCATATCTCCCCTTAATTGAAATCGATGGGCCTACACATCAGAATAAGGTCCATCAGATGTGCATCATGTTTGCAGGACCACAGACTATTAAAAAAATGGAAAAAGTATAGGTAATTTCAGTGTTTTTTTCGGTCTAAACCAACAGCTGGAAGACATTTATTATTTAGTTCCTTGAGAACTTAGTTCCCAGCAACGTCAAATTGTGATCATGCTTATTTATAGCTGTGTTGGCGTCAGATGACCAAAAAAGAAATTAGTCACATCTACTCTGTAAAATCTGCTGCGCTGGACACACACCGGCACCACAGCACCACCACTGCCGCCCTGTAATCACACCTGGTGTTTTAGGGCAGAATGTGATTAAATTGGCACCAAGATTAATTAAGTGGGCCAGACTCCCAGCTTGCATTTTTGTGGTAGAAGTGGTCACTAGGCTTCAAAAGCTCCCATATCTCACCATCAGTTCACCTTTTTTTTTAAAAAAAAAAATACTTTTTCCTGTGCTTTTTTGGTGTGAAGCCTTTCAGCTCTAAGTCCATTTCTGTTGCTTGCTGGGTTTGAGTAGTTCTGATGGGAACACAGAGGCCCCAAATAAAATTGGGTGTAAAGAGGCTTCCTTTTTAGACCTAGCAGTAAAGAATACTTTAATAGTTTTTTTCAGCCTGATCTTGAAAGAAACGGGGCATCTTCCAGCTCCAGCAAGGTTACCAGGGGCAGGTGGCATGCCCAGAGGGACTGCACAGCACACATTGGGTGGGAGAGGTGCCCCAAAGAGCTGCCCGTGGCACACGGCCCCACCAAACTGCCCCCTGTGCTACCTGAGCTTAAACTATCTTTCAGGTTGTTTGGCCTGCTTGGAGCCTCCCCCACGACTGATTCAGCTGATGGGAGTTATTGCTGCTAAAGATTTAAAGGGCAAAACCCAGAGAGGTCTGTTACAGAATAGCATCAGCACAGAGGGTTGTGCTCTGCTCTTCAAAGGCCTTTTTCATGTTAGGAATAACTCCAGTGTTTTTCTCACGTTCCCATACAGCACAAGGTTTGCCCCAGGTTTTTTAAATACCGGTATTAACACTGAATGAGGGCTTCTACCCTTTATGTGTTAGGTAGGCCAATAAATGGAGGCCAGCTTAGCTGCCTCCTGCACAACCAGCTGAACTTGCCTTGTATTTCATACAGTCTTTGTACCTCTGCAAAATGCATGGAAGAAAAATGGCAGCTTCTTATACGCAGTTTACGTGGTAATATACAACTAAAACAAAGAAGAAATAGATCCAGAATAATTGTTTAAACAAAGAGGAGCTTGTGCTGACACAATTAATGAAGACACTGAGGAGGATTGTTTAACTGCTAAGAGACTAACCTGTTCTCGGACGAGCTGACAAAGCACTGAAGACCTTCCAGGAACATCCACCTAGGACCACTGCAACCCTCTACTGCAGTCCTTGTAATTACTGGCTTTAAATAGTTCTGTTGGACATGTAGATTGAGGCTCCTGGTCAGTACAACAAAAAATAAGAATAAATAATATTGATAATAATAAAAACATAAAGAGGTTAATTTTAGGTCCCTTTATTGTAAACAAAGGCACGTGGTTAAGTTTAAGCATGTCAGAAACCTGAGCAGTATTTGCAGGACTGGAATCTTCCTTTTATTTTCCCTTTTCCCAAATATCTTTCAAGGAGTGCAGCAGCTGAACTCAGACAAGGCAGGATAGGGGCTTTCTGGTCTTGTGCCTGTTTCCAGACATTCCCTTTCTGCAGACAGTTTTTGCTCATCCAGAAAGTGATGTAGTAGTGCTAAAATTCCTGTCTTTTCTAACTGAAAAGCGCTGGAAGCCTGTTACGCTGGACAGATATATTTATTGGAGGATGAAAGAGAATGAAAGAGCCATTTTGGGGAAAGAGTGAGCCAGCTGTCTGCATGAAGGCAATCTCCACCATGCGTCTGGGTGACAGGCAGGAACTAACTCTATTTTGCCAAGTTAATTCCAAAAGCAGTGTTTGTTTTTCCTCCATTTCTGGAAGTTAAAATCTAACACAAGCCCTCTCTGCAAAGGAAAGTTATTCCTAAATACCGTCTAACCTATTTTCCACTCTTTTTATTTTTTTCTTCCTTGCTATTGTCTCTGCCAGTTGGGGAATATACTGCCTCATGCTTTCAAGAAGTAACGTCTTGCTGCCCCTTCTGAGCAGCCAGCACCGAGGGGTGAGAGCTCTTCCCTGTTTCCTGTCAATAGAGAGAGATCTGCCATCTTGTGTCCAACGCGGGGCCAAGGAGAGGCCTGCACATTCAGAGACGACACTGAGGGTAAGAGGCAGATAAATAATGAAATATTGCTATCTTCATCCTCAAGACAAGCATAAAACAAATTCTGGGAGGATAACTGACTTTAAAACCTTGTTAAAAAAAAGGCACTTTCTAAAAGCTTTAAAGACTGGTTCAACTGCACCCCGTTTTGATGCCTTCTTTGCAACTCTTCTTCCCTAAAGATGTCCGGCTCCAGGTCTCCTGAGCTATGCCCAAGACATCTCCCCCCAGTTCTGATTGTTTTCTTACCTCCATTCATGTGTAGCACTAGTAAAATGAGAGTGCAGTAACTAATAGTACACCTAACTGTTTTTATGTATATTTTTGCTTTTATGTTTTCAATTATTTTTAAAATTCTAAATTACCTAGAAAATCTTCAAACTCATGTCACATCAACTGACAGGAGAAACTGGGCTGTGTTCAAACCTCACAGTGAAGAGGGGGCTATTTTAATTTGAAGGATGGCCTGCTTGGCCAGGAGTTTGCCAGACTTTCCTGGTTCTTGCAGCATCGGAACAGAGTAAGTATTGTGCAGTGGGCATTATCGCAACCTGGAAAACAATGAGAAACATAAAGAGGTAGGGAAGTATTAGGCAGGCCCCATGATCATGAATCATCTCCATCAGAGTACAGTATTAGCTACCACGTTGACTAGTTATGGAAACAGTTTTCTTGGAAACCATCCTCACTGGCTCCATTTCTTCTCTGCTTTGCCATCTACTTAGTCTTTTATATCTCTGCAAGGCAATTTCAAGATATTAATGGAATGGGTGTGCAGATGATCATCAGAAGCAAGATAGCGAGGGTCAAGTTTCTCACAGGCCTGGCTATAGCTGCCATGATAGGTCAGCCAAGGAGTGTGGTGTCTTGCTGCGATACTATACAGATCACTGACATTCTGGAAGTCACGATAACCTGATTAAATTCCCAAGGTCCATCCAAGTTCTTCAATGATACAGACAGTTTGAAACTTATTGTTTCCACAGACTGCCTCATCTGTAAAGTAAAGTTTTCTGGGGCAAATCTTTGTCTCAATGTCATCTCAAATGGGATCATCTGCTGAGTTTGAGAAAGTTAAGAGTATGGTGTTCCTATGTATCACATAGCTGTCTTCAAGCTGCAAGACATCAGTAAAGAAGAAATAGGCACTAACTACTGCAGCCTAAGAAAACTACTTAAAAAGGGACAGCAGGTCATGAAAGTAATGATTCGGACTGTCCTATACAGCAAGGCTGATAAGCAGGAAGGAAGGTTGTCACTGACAGAAATACCAGACTTTGATACTTAACTGAATCAGGTTCTACACGGACATCTTTCCATTTTCGATGACGTTGAATATTTGATAACCTTGCTGGTACAAGTTAGGGGTGAAAATATTTTTAGTCAGACTCCTATGCAATGCCTGATCTTGTCACCTGTCTTGCATGCTGACCCAGAAGCTCAGTTTTAGGGAGACTAACAAAATCAAAGACAAGGAGAGAGAAATGCATGCAAGTTTCATGCAACAAAGCAAACAATACTTCAGTTTTTATTTTTTTTCCTCTTGAGATTCAGTAGTACTCTGGAAGGGCAGGAGGATTCAGAAGTAAACGTTGCCTGCCTGAAATGGCTTGGCTGCAAGGACTGGGTCAACCCCTGTCCGCAGGGGCTCAGCACCTCCTGTGAATTGCTTTGCTGTATGCAGTGGTGGCCACCTGCACAGAAACGTGACCCAGAGAAGCTCACTGCATAACATGGTAATACAATAATTCCAGACTTGATAGGAGAGGATGGGAGAGCACCAAATCCCCAGACTCAGAGCCATGTGGCACAGGCCCTAGCCCAAGAAACCATCAATTTCAGTTATGTTGGGCTCAGAGCTGCGTTTCCAGAAAAACGATGGATGTCCTTAATTGCTGCCTGAAGGAATTCTGGAGGATTTCCAAGTCTTACAGCCTTCTGATAAATTTGTTTGCATTTTCTCCTGTATGTAAATGGACAAGACAATGATCCAGCGAAACCCAAGTGCTTGTGATTACAGCAGTTGTCCTTTGATTCCCCATCTGGTGAGCTGGAAGTGTCTTCAAAGATCAAACACCAGCCTAAGGACACAGTCAAGATTTTTGTTCTCAGAGAAGTTGCCCCACAGAAATGAAGGGAAAGGAAAATTCTATCTGCACGTTGTGCTCACAGAGCAGACAGATAACCTCACACATCAATATGATGCCATAGCCTCATGTTTCGTCTCATCTCTTCCTTCTTCAAGCTCCCAACAAGACAGTAACGTGTCCTGCCTGAGATCAAAGCACTCACATCTCATCGCTACCGGTTCATGTCCATCTGTTTTTAACACTTTGATTCTTTTTGGTCAAAACTTCAGCTCTCCTCCTGCTTGTCTTCTGGCTCACAACTCCACCACCTCCAAGCACCATGTCTATTCATGCGCACACTCCAAGCTGTCAGGACCCTCTCCTCCACACAGCCTTTTGCCCGAAGGCCTGCATCACGCAACTCTTCACAGCATTTGTGCCAGCAGTCACTGTATCTTCAGCATCGGTGGCTGCTGAAGGCAGCACTGCCTGGGCCCGGGAGCGTTGCTGTCGGTGCCTGGTCAGGATGCAGCAGGAAACGTCTGGCATCCACTCCACGACCATCTGCTAAAACCAGGCCTCCTCTGGCAGGAGTCCAACACAAAGTAAATAGAGTTTCACAGCCAGATTTCGAACTACAAAATAACTGAGAAACATGGCTCGCTGCTCCCAGTTTTCAAATTCAAGACATGGAAGCCCCTGGAAGCAAAAATCTTGTATGGATCCTAAGACCTTGGTTGCCAAATGGGTTCATCACAGTAAACAACAGGGAGAGAGTGCAGTGTTGTAGCCATTTTGTTCGGCTAATTAGTTCAATTTACGCATTTGCTAGTATTTAAGATGGTTTCTTTCTCAAGATCAGTGATGGAGAAAAATTAAATTGTCAAACTGGAGGATTCAGCTTGCAATACATGTTTGGGAAACTGTACAGACAGAAGAGTTCTGAATGTTGCTACTGTATGGTATTTTTTATGGCGTAAGAGAGAGAGAAGGACTCAATGAAGTGTGAATGATTTTTTAAAAGAACAGATTGCCATGTATTTTAAAATAGGTCAAGTTTTTGGCCTAGTTTTGTTGAGGGTGCCCCTTAAAGCAACAGGGTTTAATATCCATGATAGTGCCATTGCATTGTTGTTTTTAGCTATGTGTATGTATGATGATAGTTTTAAGGCAGAAATGTTCAAGTGGAAGAATACAATGGCAAAGACTGCGTATCTCAAGCAACATTTCTGAACAAGTTACTCTGAACAGTAAAATCCCAGTGGTGGCCACATTTTATCCTTAATGTGTAATGTTAATCTGAAACAAGCAGCTAAGAAAAAACAAACTATAAATGAAGGCGATGACCAATGATGCCAACGCGCACACCTGACTCCTGTCAAACTTGACCTATTAACTCCCTGGAGTCCTGGGAGTACCACTACTTGCTTTCCATCTTGAAATTGATTAAATCCATTGATTATTTTTATTTAAGTAGAAACAGAAATACAATAATGGCACTTAGACTGAAGATGCACAAGATAGTACTTAAATGAACAAACTATGGCTACGTATGTTGAAAGAAGATGGATTACAATGGTAATGTGTAGTTGTCAAAGCAATAAGAATCTGTATGTGTACATTTAGATTCTAAAAATGGGCATTCAAGATATTTTAAAAGGTGGGAAATTCTGCATGCAATATTAATTAATGTAGAATAAGTACCATTTGTCTTCTACGTACGTAGCGGTCTGGTACCTATACTTAAGGATGCACCTTTGCTCCGAGAACATAGGTAAATGCACACATATATAATGGCATTACATAGACTTAATTACTCAACATAATACTCACTGCATTAATTGAAGTTGGCTTTAGTGCAGCCATGTGGAGTTAAGACAGGACATGAGTAGCATTTTCTCCATCCCAGAGCTCTGGAAAAAGACCAAGTACAAATCAAGACTGGTTGTGCTTGGGAAGTACACGGACAGGACTTGTCACTCTACCTACTCTCCCCTGAGGCAGAGTTGGGAGCTCGGTGCATCGTGATTAAGATAGAGGTTCTTTGCCCCACTAGGTTGATCCATAAGGGATAGTGCCCTTCAGGCACAATCCATCTAGAATGTACCTTCTTGTGGTGAAACGCTGCACTGACCCAATGCACAGCCAGTAATAAACATTAGTTGGCTCACAGTGTTGTACAGTAATAAACATACTGAAGAGCTTGTCACTGCATGCTTCAGGGAAGAAGTACTATCTGGAACAACGAGGTCTACACATACACTTGGTATACAAATCTTTTGCAAGCTGTGGACTTCATTATGAAAACTGTTCTTGATTCCACTTAAACTGTGATTAAAGGCAAGGCAAAAGCTTCCCAAGCATTCATCACACTATAATTTGGAAAGACTTTAATCATAGAATCATAGAATCATTTAGGTTGGAAAAGACCTTCAAGATCTTTAAGTCCAACCATTAACCTGACCTACTAAGTCTCCACGCTAAACTGTGTCACTGTGCCATGTCCACACACCTCTTAAACATCTCCAGGGAGGAGGATTTCACCACTTTCCTAGGCAGACTGTGCCAATGCTTGATCAACCTCTCTGTGAAGAATTCTTCCTGATCTAAAACTCCCCTGGCACAACTTGAGACCGTTTCCTCATGCCCTATCACTTAATAATTAAGACTGTTTTGAGAATGCCTTTGCTTTAAGCGTAGTAGTTGTAGCCACCACTATGGACTAGAACCTTTGTTTTGTACCTGATCCTAATCTGCACCCTCTGCAGATGAACCAGTGTGAACTGCTACACATGTGGCTTTGTGTGAATGGTTTGTGCCATAAAAAGGCACATGAAGAAGAAAGAGGATTTTTCTCTTTGCAGAATACCACGAAGTGCAGGAAAAGTCATTCAGAGAGCTCCCAGGGATAGTGATTTGTGAACAGCTCTTTTTCACATGTGAACTCCCACTACTTCCTGCAAGACAAGATACTGTGCACACAGATCCGGTTTGAGTTTTCGCACTGATGATTCCTTCCAACACCGCTCATATATCAAAATCACTTTCACTACATAATAGATGACAAATTCTTCCAATAGTAATTCTATTAACTTTCTGTCTGCTACAATCTAAATAATTAGAAGAGATGCCAGGCAGATTTGTGCTGCCTGTGATAAGTAGCAGCAAAATGTGAGTAATTTGCAATGATCCCATTTCTAATAGCTGACAAAGTCTTATTTTGCAAATAATCCCACTGAAAAGTCTTATTCAGCATAAATATGTGACTGCAGTATTACTCAGTGAGGACTTGGGGACTGATAATCTGAATCAAGTTGGAAAAAAATAGTCGTGTTATCTACTTGGATTGAATGTGTTTATAAACTTCACAGGGAGTTCTCCTCACCAGCATAGAGCTCAATGGCACACACATTATTTTTTCTTGTCAGGGTGAAATGTAAGAAATGAGAGGCTGTTTAATTCTGTTTATGACATTATACAGAGGTCCAGCTTCTTAATGCCTTCACCTACTTTTGTAGAAAGTTCACACTATGGGATCCTGAAGTCAGCAACGCATCCAGATTTCAGGTGGAAAAAACCTCTGAGTAGAACACCTGTTATAGGGAACACATAGGATAATTACACTGCATGCTGATGAGCATGACCATGTCCCCGAAGGACAGGATCTTACTCTGTTGGACTAAAACAATCTTCTGTAGGACTGGAGACAAGAAAATTGAAAAGACAATGTTGCTCATAATTCATCTGGCTGAACTCACACGTAGCCTACCTAGGCAATGGGTTTAGCTCAGAGTCAAAACCAAGCTATCAGAAGGGTACCACTGAGATGGGGATGAAGCCAGACAGCTTTTGAGGGAACCCAGTCCATGAGGAGGTAGCTTGTGAATGGGGGTGGGAGCGGAGGGATGGGCTCCATGGGCTCCCATGTGAGATGAGTGTGGCAGTGAATGAGTCAGCAGTGGTGGTTACAGACTTCTCAGTACTCATAACAATCTTTGTGAGACCAGTGTAACCAATGTGTTTGGGTTGGATCCTCAACCTAGCAAAAAAAATCAATAGCAAATCAGTTTAAATAGGAGAAGAATGACATCCTTTATCAAGATGCTTTATCAATGTCTTAACAGTTTATTGCCAAAACTTCTAATTAGTTTAACAGTTACAATGTCACTGCTCTTACAAATCAATAACACACACAGCCAAGAAACAGCTGTTCTCATACTCTCAGGCTTCTAACATTTCTCTAACAATTCAAAAGAAAAACAGACCAAAGTATAAACATCAATATGAGAGAGGACTTCAAGTCCTCTGTTATTTTTAAAGTGAACCGAAGAGATGGCTGATATATTTAAACAGCTTTTTAATTAACGTTATGTGTGAAATTATAGAAATTCTGATAAAAGCTCCCAGTTTACAACTGGTATAATTTGAGCATAGGAGCAAAGTGCAAGGATTAAAATGGATAAAATCATGGATTTTACTCTTTGGGATAGCACTCAGATTTTCAGCAGTTTTAATCTGAATAAGCTCTATGGGAGCAGCTCAGTTTACAAACCAGTGCATTTCAGATCTGGGTGTTTTATTACCGCTATAAGAAGAAGAAAATAAATAAATCAGTAGGTCACCTTGCTAACTTCATTTTCCTGCGGCAGATCATTTTCTTTCCTCCAGGAAGTAAGGAATAGAGATCTCTTTCAACATCAGGAAGAGAGGGATTAGGGGCAGCTTTTCCTCTCCTCTTCATTTTCACTTTAACCTGCAGAATGAGTTGACCACATTCTGTTAATTAAAATTTCCCATGTTAGGCAGTTCTGTTTGGTTGAGGTTTGTTTACTTCTCCTTTCAGGTTTTAACAAAGTCCTCTCCCTGAATTCTGGCAGAACTCAAGCTGAGGAATCCACCTGTTTAAGCCAAGTTTAAGATACTGCCATTTACACGGTCCTGTAAGGGCCAGATAGCTAAATGTGATATAAACCCAGGACCAATCCTTTTCTCAGATACAGGCTCTGTTTCATCCGCGTTCAGGAGGTAGGTTGGCCAGAAATAATGTCCAGTCCTTTTATTAACATAGCAGGCACCCAACTTAGAGCTGTGCCTATTTAGGCTTCTAAAAACAGTTTGCACTGAATATGCCCTCTGGCTTCCTGGCAAGGCTGCTCCCATACCAGTAACTTGATCTATGCGCTCTTGGTCACCATAACACCAGCCAAGCACATGGAAATAAGAGCATCTTTAGAAAATACCTCAATGGGTTAAAACAGCAGGGCACAGCTACCAAAGCCATGTTTGAGATTCCTCACTCTGCAATGCAGAGAGAGGGGCTTGGTACCTTCTGGCTGTTTGCAACGTGAAGAGAAAAAGGATGATTGTGCAATTGGCAACTTCTTGCACGGAAAATCTTTCCAGAATTACAGCAACTGACTAGTTTGACTGTGAGTTGCTTTATTCTTCCGGCACTGAGGTAGGGGAGGGGGCAGAACGGTATCAGTTCAGCTAAAGGCACGCAGAGCAATTAACTAGATGCTACAGGCCCAAATTCTGCCCTATTTGTACTGCTGCAGCTTATAGCGTATGAGATAGTGGCACAACCATCTCTGAGGACAAACACCATCAAAGCAGACATACAGAGCTTCATTACTAGCAATCTAACTGTTAAAACGGAAACAATACACTGCACAAAGGCCTGGTAGATCGTTAGAAAATAGGATGTTTTAAATTTTATTCACAATATATTTAATCTCAAATGACATATGCAGACACAGCAAGTAGTGATTCAAACATACCAGACCCACGCCACTGTAAGATATTTTCATATTTTCTGTTCTAAACCTTTTTTAAAAAAAATAATAATTTGAAGGATTGCTTGAATAGAAAGTTCTATAATCATAGTATTTGGTTACTTTTGTAGAAAAACATTATTCTGCTATACAAATTTCCTCCCTTTAATTCTGAAAGCATAGGCAAGTTAAAGGATAATCATAGGTTAGTCATAAAAACAATATGTCAATATTTATATGATGTTCTTTCATGTCTTGGTCTTTCTTTGCTAGTCTGATGCTTCAGCTTAGTCCAGTATGCATCATCAAGATCTGGATCTAATAACTTGGGAAGATGATATTTTAAGATGCATTTGCAATAGCAAGTGAGAATATAAACAGAGTAAGAAAAAGCATCCTTAGCATGGTTCAAAATAATTGCTGAAAGAGGGATCAGGATATAATAGGGTAGAAAAAAACCACCCTATGTGTAGCAACGAGAAGGCCTGTGGGTACATCTGCAACTTCCTTAGGCTCAGATTGTAAAATTTAAGATCGTTCTGAATTTCTGTTCCAATAAAGATGCAGTTATGACATAAGAACATCAGAGCTATTTTAAAATCTGCTCATCGATGGTTTTGACACCACTTTTTAGGGGTCTAAGGAAATTATTTTAAGGAAAGAACTGGGGTTTGAAAACTCCCAACCACTGTTTCAACGGGGGGCAACAACTGGTGTCCCAGGCACTGTCAGGAAGAAAGAGCAGTTTAAGAGCTATCGGGTTGCTTTTCCATCTTACTGGCTTTACAGCTTCATAGTTCTGACTTACTGGGGATCCAACTTGGATATCGATAGATATTTGAGCATAAATATTTCTCTCACCAGAAGTCGGGGCTTTCTCTTTAGCGCAACAGGAGAAGTCCCACTGCTTCACCAGGGGCAGCAGATGGGTGAGGCGAGTGAATGGTCTGTTAGTTTCTTTTTCGTTGCAAGTACGTAAGCAGTGCTGCATCTGAAACCCAATTGCTATAGTATTTACAGCAAATAATAACTCACAGCAAGTACGAAACCAAAAGTATTGCTACATATATGCAGTATATTTCTCTCTTTTTTTTTTGGCACAGTTTTGGCAAACTTGCAGTCTGGGGACTAAGCAAAGTATTGTATCTTCAACAGCTTTATCACAAGTGATTACATGAGCATCCTCTCTCTCTTTTCACATTTAAAACCTCTTAAGATTTTTAAGGTTTTTAGGACTGGCAACATTGTATGGTCAGAGAAGGTACCTGGAACACAGCACAATGGTTTCAGGAGGAGCATACCTGAATTCACCCAGCGAACTAGCATCTCAATCCTCCAGTCTGGGGAGCAATAATACGACTCAAGCTATCCCAAATCTCACAAACAGTTCCATGTAGTTTGCTTGTTTTGAATTTCTCAGACACTTATGGACCATCTTAGTATCAGAGTATTGCCAGGTGTGCACAAGCTGCTTCCCAAAAGATCTGTCCTCAGAGTTAATAACGTACTTTTCACATTTACAACAGAATTACTAGGCAGAGCATACTGCATGCATTGCCCTGTCCTGCTGTTTGCCTCAATTCAGATGCTTTACTCTGGTAAAAGCAGCAGCGTTAAGATTTCCTCCACAGTACACCTCCCTCCTAAAAATCTCCCACATAAGTAAGCATTCTTACTCCTGCAGCTCCACCAATGCTAGCAAGTGTGGGAGGTCTGGCATTTTTGGTACAAGCATATTTGGACTCTCTCAACAATGTCTGCTCTGCTCCCTTGAATACATTTGCAATTAATCAGAGGAACCTACTACAAAGGGTGGTCTACTGCGAAAGGTATCCAGTGCACTTGGACTTCAATGTACCCTTATTGCATTCAGATAACGATGCTTTCCCTCCTCCTGCACTCCCTCTTTTCCTAGAAACTGCTGAATGAGAAAAAGTAGAAGTTCTGTCTGGGGAAACTGAAAACAATAAAAGCTCTCCAATCTGTTTATTGAAAGTGCTATAAAAGAGCCAGGCTCTATATTATTGTATTGTAAAATACAGTGTAGCAAAACATTATTAAAATGGAAGCAGCTGAGTTCATTTTCAAATAGATGATCTGTGGAGATGAACATTCTTCAGATTATCCACACTGCTACAGGGAAGGTACATTTTACATTGATTTTCGCATAAACATTGTATGATCTGATATGGTATGTAGTCAAATAGCTGGAATCCATTAAAACCATGCTCCAGCTGTGCAATCACTGTCCTCACAAAGATACTTTTTTTTTTTTTTTTTAATGTGGTTAATGCCAGGCAGAATCCACAGCTTCAATTATGAGATCATCAAAATATGTTGTTTATTGCAGAAAAAAGCATTTGCAGCAATTTCAAATATCCAGTCAACACCACGCTGCTAAATCTAGATAATAGAAATCCTGGAAAAATTTGAGCTAACTCTGGATTATAGCTGTGGGATTATCTGAATGCTAAATTCCTGTGTATGTTTTACTCACTAACATGAGCACAGACAGTATAGGAAGATGGATGACTATGCAGATCAAAATAAAGTCCATTCCCTGAGACTTTTTAATACTCTAGGTAAACAACCCCTCTCAATTTATCAAGCATTCTGGATTGAATTAATGCTGTCACTGACTTTGCTGTTGCTGTGTAGAGGAATATGGTTTAACTTGAAGAGTTCCTTTAGCAGCGAAAAGTAACAAAGGTTTTCTCTGTGCATCCTTCATAAGACGCACAGCGCAGGAATATTAACTGACTTCTGTATTTGTATAACTGAAATAAAGAAAATACAACTGTAGTTTAGTGCGTAATCAGAAAACCAAATTATACGCAATATTTAGAGAAAAGATCAACTCTGGCTGTCTTGTTAAACCTTCCCTTCCCCTCCCCCGTTGTTTACACACTAGAATTTCTGGCTTTCTAAGGACATACAGTGAATGAACCTGGATTGACCTGACACATAGCATCTCTCAAAATTTCCCCTTGAATGATTCACAGATGTGTGAGCTGTGACCAAAAAAAGCAAAGAGAAAAAGTGCAGGGTACTGCACAGGCTGAGTGAATTTGAAAGAGGTGATATTGTCTGAGTGTGCCATGCCTGAGTCTCTCTTTTACTGCAAGTGCACTGCTAGGGATTACAAATACACGTTCCTTTGGTTGCCAGTTCAGCTCAGTTTGACAACTGCAAGTGAAATTACCTTCAGTTATGGTCACACAGGGATTATTCCAATTCCTGTAACTCTACTTGGGTGCATTAGTCCTTTTACTGTAGTGCTTTTTTTGGTATTTTATGTGGCTATACTGCGCGTTCAAGCACCACACAGTTACACGGCACAGTCGGGTAGGCTTTCCTGGGGAAGAAGGCTAGACAGTAATTTCTGCTCCATGTGAACAGATATCGGATGATACAGAAACAGTCACTTTCATTTCCCTTTTTCACATTCAAATAAGGTATGCAGCTCTGTAGGCAGATTAAATGCAATTTTGGATCCTGGGAAACTGTCAGTGTAATCCTTTGGTCAAAGTACAAACAAATAAAAGAATCGGCCTTAGCCAGAGAGTTCAGCCACATCCAGCTTTTGAGATCCAACATTTTGAGCAGATATCAAATTTAGAAAGAGGACCAAAACGTTGCTTTTCTACTGAGGAGAGGCTATCCTGAATGTATGCCATTGACATTTGGGCATGATAGCTGTTATTCTCAAACTGTGCTTATGTGGTAACAGAGTTGCATTGTCAGCCTTCTTTGGTGTTTGACAAGGAAATGGGGGTTCTGTTCTTCAGCTGCTCTCCCTCAACCAAAGGAGTCATTTCTTACAATTTCTCCCACTACTCTACCTGCTTTTGTGATGAATGTCTGGGTACTAGCTGAACCTGTAACACAAAAGCTTTTACATGAACTGTCTCCAGAGTAGTGGTCTCAGGGAGCTGAACCAGCAGCAGTAACACTGAGGTATTTTCAGATTAAGGTTAAAGCCACCTAGCCACAAGTATCACTACAAGAGTGGAAAGCTAAGGTAACGAGCTCTGGTCTACTCTGGGTCTACAGCTCCTGCAAAACACGTTGCAAAGACTCCAGTCTACACAGGATCGGTACAAAAGGCAGTCTCTGCATAATGGTCTCTGCCATAAAGGTAACATACAGGATAGAAGAACGTGAAAAATAGGTTCAGCAAATGTAAGAGTACAGATTGCAAAGGGCTTATATCAGCTCTTAGAAAATCAGCTAAGCTCATGTATAAAATTAAATTCTAAAAGAATTTGGAAAGATACATTCAGGTTTCATAGTATATTACTAAAGAACAAAGACTTTGTGGGATTAAAACATTAAGAAAAAATCTGAAGTGAAAGAAGTAAATTTATTCATCTCAAACAGCACTGCATAGCCGCAGATCAAACAATAAAATAGGGCACTTCATATTACTTGCAGGAGTGCTAGATTTGCTTCTCCCATTTCTTATATATTCATTGTGAAATTTGTTCTCCTGTAATGCAGACTTAAACTATTCCCCAAAGTTTGGTTGGACAAACCAAACTTTGAAGGCAAATATTAACTCAACTAGCATGTCCTGGAAACAAAGGTATGGTTTGGTTAGCATGAGCAATATCTCAGAAGATGGATCAATTTCCATTCAAAAGGAGATGAAACAAACTTAGAAATCTGATTCAGTAATGCAGTTAGATGACAGCTCACATGCTTAACACTAGAAGTGAGCTTAACCAATAAAAGTATTCCAGTTTGACATAAATCTCCAGCAAAACTCAAATCTTTTCAGAGGAGATCTACAAAAATGGTAGACAGGTAGGGAAGAATATGTTTTCAGTTGTTATGTGAGCAGAGCTTCCTGTAGCTCTATCAGAGCAACAGCCATCATTTTCACATAGGTAGCTTTGTAGAACACCACTGGCACAAAGCTGGACACTCCTCCATGAAGCGCCCCATGCTCAGACACAAGAGGCCAGCAGTTATCTAATGGTTGTTCAACATGACCCAGGAAAGGAGCAGCTTATATTCATTTCCTATTGGACCGCTGGCTGCATAAGGAACACAGCTATACATAGCATGGAATAACATCATTTGCAGCTTTACTGCTAATGTCAACACAGTTGGAAAAGCCACACGGAAAATAAACCACAACCTTTGTGGAGGTGGTTTCTCTAACACAGGCCAGCACTTAGTCATGGTGCCAGAGCAACACAGGGAAAGGACCCATGATTGTTGTTCATGCTGTACTGACTTCAAAGATAAAGGAAAAAAGAACTTATTTTTCATTGTCATTAGCTGCTTTTTTTCTCTTTCATATGCAATGCTGTATGAGAGCAAACCCCTTGGGGGTTTGCTCAAATCGTCTGACAAGAGTTAGTTTATTAAAAACTATTAAGATGATTTTACTGTATTCAATATCTTCTTAATAAGATTTCAAATTTAAACTAGAAAGTCCTCTTCTGAGGTTTGAAAGATTAATAAGGAGACTTCAGCAACTTTACATGACCAGCCTGACACATTGCTTTTAATGAGAGAGCCCCCAAGTGAGGAATCTCAAATATATTTATGACTGAATACATTAAAGCTCATGCCAGTGATAACGGCCTCCTCTACAAACCGTATTTTCACAATGAATACAGAAAGTTTTCATGTTGCACAGTATCACTTATTTTGGCTCAGTGCAACGTTGGACTTGCTTTTTGCACTAAACTACCATTTACAACACAGCTGTTAGTTCTGTTTAAGCAATGACAGGCAAGTGATCTTCACAGAAGTGATGTCACCATTTGGGAGGTATGACAAAAGCTTATGTCCCTCTCAGAGCAGAATTTTATTATTTTGACTTTTAATTCTATTTAAATACATTTTAAGACTCAACGTAAGTGAAAGGAAGCGCTACATGGTTGTAACCACAGACGCTTAGTATGTTGATTTGTATCATTTAAAATCGATTAAATTTAACTTTACACCTCATGTTTAAGTGTGAATTGTTTAATTTATTGAAACCAGAAATCATTTTACAATGAATATTTTCACTATTCAGGCTACATGTTTACAGCGTGCATTCAACTTTTCTTTGATAACAATCACTTGCTTTCATCTCTACATTCCCCTTTCTGTTCCTTATGCAGTAGCACGATCTTGCAAAATCTGAGTTGCAAACACTGGAGAAGATTGTTTAAATCTAAGTAAACAAAGTAGCTGTTCCAATGGATCTTTTTCTTTTGATCAGGTTTTAGGGAAAAGAACCCACAATGCAGTCTTTGAACTTAAATGCCTTTGGAGTGCTCTTTTTACTCAGGACAGCCAAAGGCATAAAAGTTGATTCATTCAAAATTAACGTTAGCCAGTTTTTCTTCTCTCCCACTCTGTTAACCAAAAGTTCAGAGCATTTGAACACAGCAGTTCATTTAATAATGCTAATAAGTTATTTGACAATAAATTTTAAAGGAACGTACAGCCTTTCACTTGCCACTATACTGCTTGTACATCTGTCCTGTGGCACTCAATGCACGTACAATACCTAAATGAAAGTCGGGATTCAACTTTGCTTGGAAAAGAGGACTATAAGGAGTGATGAGGCAGAAGCAAGAACATTTTTCCACTTTGTTGCATTTACATCTAGGAAAGTTTGTATTTATGTATTTGGTTTTGTCAGGGATTTGAAATTTTTTGTGTCATTTATTTTTCTGGGAGGCTTTCCCAGTTATCTGCTGTTGCCTGCTGAAGCATGAATCCTGGGAAAATCGTAGCTGCTCTAAGGAAAAAAAAAAAAGTTGTGACTATACAACAGAAACCTTTAAATCACTGCCAAATGGTCCTAGCCTGCAAATTCAGTTCAGTATTCAGTCCAAGGTTATTTCTGCCATGGCAAGGTAGTTTCTTTGAAAGACAGATGCTTAGCTGTGCCTTACTGTCCCACAGTAGATGTCCAGATCTTGATCTATGCAGTTCCTCTCACAAAGCAATTCCCACTAGTGAAGTCCTGATTTAGTTTAAGCTAACTTACAAATTACTGCTAAGCTACATTGCTGTGATGATACCTTGGCAAAGCTTTTGGATGTGCTCAATATATGTATTTCTCAAAAGACTAAGCTGAAGTTTAGCCCATGAACTGAAAACAACCCCCCTTGTGCTTTTCTTGGTAGCTACCCTCACATCAGAGACGTTCATTAATGTTGTACTTGGATCTCAAATCTGAGGGACTGCCTCAGAGTGCTGTGGGGCATCTTCAGCTAGAGCTGACTTCAATTGCAATTGTGGGTGCTCAGCATGCCTAAAAATTAGGCCATGTATTTTTAAAAGCTATCAAACCCTGTGTTGTTAAAACAACATCTCTTTTTCGTGTGGCAGAAGAAGAAGAAAATCACATGAATTTTTGCTGGCTCTGCAAATAATAACAATCACTGTTGACATTTGTTTATGAAAACAGGTAAAAAACCAACCTAATATTCTCCCTCTGCCCCACACTGAACTCTACGTATATTACTAGAGTTAGTGAAAATGTTTGTGCCTCACCGGAGCTGAAATCATTTCCCAAAGCAGTTTAATGCACTAACGAGTCACATGCATTCACACCAGCAGTTTCACACGGGGGCACGTAGGTGGACTTTTACTTCGTTTTATTGCACTGCTATGGGTTTCCTATCGCAGAGAGGGAATTAACAGAGGAGCCAAGGGCTGAACTGACAATGTAGACTGAATTAGCATTTCTTTTATCAAGCAATGTAGAATGAGCAAATACCAAAACGTGTTATTCTAGTTTAAGGCTACACTGAGAATATATTATTTGTGAATGCTAACACTGACACTTTTAAAATGTTAGAACTTGTTTGTACTTGTTAGATAATATTAATTTGTTCGGTGATGCCAGACTATAGCCACCAAATATTTTAGATTACATCTTACTCTGCACTGAATGAAAAGTTAATAAAAATATGCAAGTATGCATAAATAGTATGCAATAGTATGCAAAAATATGTAAAAGCCAGATCTGTTTTGCTGCTGTCAACACAGCATAGCGATTTTGAGACCATCTGCATTCATCCTTGAGATGCAGACTCAAATATACAATGTGGCAAGTCCCATAAAAGCAACAATACAAAAATGTTTTCCAAATGATTTTTGTGCTGAATAGCATGTGCAGAACATACTCTTCCAAGTGGAAAAGAATTGGATACAAGTCATAACACACCTATGCAAATAAAATACTCATTAAAAGAACAGAAGAGTATTTGGCTCTTTCAGATTGTGTTGTTTTTGGTACTAAATACATGATTATGTTTCTCACTGACAACAGCATGGACGGTAACAATAAATGCAGGTTAATAATGACGAATGGGATCAGCAGGATCAGCATGGCCAGATTTGCATCTGCCCCTGTAGTAACAGGGCTCTGCACTGGGTGACAAGATGGTTTCTTTTTCAAAGTTTACCATGTCAGTAGCATGCCATTCTTTTGAAAGGTGCTTTCTGCTTCATAGCAGCTTGTTGCCTCCCTTAAAATTAAGGGAAACGGAATTGTGTTCTTTAGACAGAGAAACTAACATATAAACTGGCAGTCTTAGTTCCAATGAATAAGTAAGAAATGTTTGGAAAAATATTTAGCCCTATATTACTTCTGGTTTTCTATAATGGAAATTAAATTTGGGAAGAAGGAATCATTGATTTATTTCAACTTATGTAGCCTTTGTTTGAAATAGGATGAAGAAATAACCTGATTTGGAGAGAAAAAAAAAAAAGTGTACTTTCCAGAGGAGATCGAAGAACATTTGACAAAATTATCTAAGGGACAGGTCTAAGGGACTGATTGTGGTCTAAGGTTGTAAAACACTGTTTTTTAAATGCAACTTCACACATTACAGTATTTCAGGTAGGAAATAGTATTAGATTTCTAATTTAAGTAAAATGAATTGTTGCTTTGGGAACAAGCTAGGAAAACAGTGTTTGTATACATCCTAGCAGCTCTTTAGGGATACTGTCACCTAGAAAATGTTATGTCTTACACAGCAGGAGGAATTTCTATCATCAGAGAAAGATAGTTCTCTTACTTTGATGTTCCTGTCTTCTGGAATCTTCTGAACTACCATACTGGAGGACCATGTGCTTTTTTACTATTATTAATTTTCAGTGAGGCAGACTGATTAACTTATTCTTCTTGGTTTTGGTGTGCTTGGTTTTGCTCCCCCCATCCCCCAATAAAAAAATCCACCAGCTACTACTACAACAAAAAAATCATAAACTTGTCATAACCTGGTAACATTACAGTGGCCACTTTGAAGAGTGGTCTGAAGAGTATTTGCCAAACCTTTTGATCCCTAGTAATCAGAACAGAAGTGCCCAAAATCCAGAGATTAAAGGATTAGGCCTCAAGAAAGACTTGTGGTATTTCAAGAAAATGTGACTGATGCTCACCACTTATTTTTTACAGTTCTGATGAGATTTAGTGTTTAAGGTCCTTTCCTGTTCAGACATAAAAGCTGCTGTAATCAGAGTATTACTAGGAAAAACTACTCTGTTTGGGGATTCAATATGTTTAAATTGTTGAGCCAAGGTTATTGTTTGGATTAGGTTAGAAAGGATGACACAGAAATAAGTAAGCTCCAATAGCAAAGCAGAGAAGAACAAAGAAAAATGTTTGTATTTGTAAACAGCATTCTGAATACCCTAAGCAAGCTAGTTACAGCTATATAATAATCATCTAGAACAGCCTAGCAACTAGATGGTGTATATGTCTACACAGCTACTGGAAACAAGTATTTCCATCAAACCGAAACCCACATGAAAGCAGAACTGGAGGCACTGGAGATGGAAAAGACTTACTAGGTCAGCTTGCCCATCCCCCAGCCCTGTTGTCCCTCGAAATCCATGTGCTCGGTTCACACACACCTCCTCTGCTTCTGCCACACAAACTTGATGCATACCAACCAACATCCATCAGTGTCATTGCACTAAAAAACATGTGGTAAGTCTATACTGACAGTAACCCATTTTAGGATACTCATAGGTAAAGCCAGAAGAATTTTTGCAGACTTCCTATGTCCAAGCAGCTAGCAGCTTTTCCGTAAGAAATAGGTGGCTAGTAATAATACTTGGTCTTTATACTTTATGGAGGAATTAGGGAGCCATCAGGAAATATCAGCATGTATTTTTATACACTACAATACAAAATGTATTTTTATACATTACAATATGCAATCATGCCATTTCAAACACCACTAGATTATTGTTACTGATGTTGGGAAAAAAATCCAACAGCTGTCTGGGAATTCCCTCAGTGTCTGGATTATTGATTAAATAGCTTAACGTTGTCTAGATCCTACCATTCCACTAATGTTTGAAAATGCTTGTTGGTAAACAAGTTTGCACTATTTTCTCTGGAATTGCACAAAATTATATATTTTTATATAATATTTATATTTATTATAGATTTTGGGGTAAGATTGGCTGTTACTACAAAAGAACCCCACACAGTATGTATGAAATGCCAATTCTGTCTTTTAAAGAAAAAATAAGATGGGTCTGTGCAGCCAACCCCCCTGACTTTTCAGAAAACTGCTGAACATGAAATTTCACATATAATTCATTCCAAAATTTTGGTCTTCCTCCTTGCCCCTCCAGGAAATTGGAACTAGAAAAATGAAACAAAAAATGAAGGTAGGGAAACTATTCTAGTGTGAAGTGGGTGGGTGCAAGTGTTGCAGTGGCTTATGTTACAGTGATGTGCTTGGATGCAAGTTTGACATCCTCTGTGGTACATTTAGGATGGATAGATAGATGAATAGATAAATAGATAAACAGATAAACATTGCCTGTTGGCTTTACATTCCTTGCCTGTCTGCATGTGCTACAGTCAGCCCGTCTGTAGTTCACTTCCTCGTTACTTGGTTCAGCCTGCACAGGCTGTGGTTTTTGTTCTGTATGAGGCTCCCTGTGCATGCCCTGCTTGTGAAGCAAGCAGATAAGAGGCATGGTGTGAACGGCAGCTTACATCACGTGGACCACGAGATATGGCAGCGTTGTGTGGCACACTGCGGCAACAGAGGCAGCCCCAGTAACACAGACCTCCTTTGAGAGTGGACTGGATTGCTTTGGATTCACTTGCCTAAAAACGTGGGTGTTGACTGAGAAAAGTACCAGTATTCAGAACTGAGAATGTAAACACAGCGCTGTAAACAGTCTATTCATGACTGTTCAACCCAGAGCTGGGTAATCTAAGCAGTACAGACTGTACTGGTCAAAGAAACTTGCGTACACGTAAGAATGACAGAGTTTGCCTCTGTAAAGCATCCCTCCCTTCCTAGTATGGAGGCTACAGCAGGCTGCAGTAAGTCCTGTAGAAGCCATTTCCTTCTAGAGTTGTAATCAGGAAATATTTTATTACAGGCCTCTCTCATATAAGTGAGTTTAATTGAATTTAGTTCTACCACATTACCAAGGACAATATATAACCCTTAACATGATTGTTGATCTAAAAATGGTAAGCTTTTTGCATATGTATGATGCTATTTAGGCTATGTATTTGTTTAGCACAGGCCTAAAAATAAACAAAACACAACTTCAGCAATGGAATCAGTTGCTGTCTCTTTGGCCTGATGCATTTGCAATCATTTTTATGGAGGAACATCTCCTAAAATACTATATTGTTCCTCTGTTTCTGACAAGTAATGTGCACATGCATGGAAATCCTGTGCTTTCCTACAGTGTTAGCTATGGATGGTATTCAAGTCTCTAATAATTGTCACAACTTTTATGAGAGGCATGGAGAACTCTATATAACGAATGTTGAAGACACTAAGCCAATAAGAATATACTAGGAACAACAACAAATTCTAAAATTGTAAAAAGAACAGGTTAATAAATAAATCTCAAGTTTTTATATTTTTATTTTGAAAAGGAAAGTAGTGCACACTTGTGCCAGCAGAAAGAAGAGGGCCATAGGTAACAAATAATGCATGTTCTTTGATCTAATCAAAAGCAAACACTGTATATTGATCCTCAGCTGTCTTCTGCAATAAACTATTCTAACAGCATATCAGCAACACATACCCTTCTGTCCTGAACCACTCCTACCAGCTATACTGACGGAGCTCTTTTGTTCTATGATCTGCCATCTCCTTTGCTGAAAGATCAACAATGGCAATGCAGTGAACCACTTAACTTGGAATGCGTGCATTTTTGTTAGAGCAATTTGACCATGAGAACAAGATCATCCTGAAGAAACCTTATAAAAAATAATGCAATACTTGGAAGCTACAGAAGGATGAAGATTTACAACCACAAATCAAGGAGGGATACTAGCAATAGATCCCAACTATTGCTCAAAATGATCACAAATATTGATCCATTTGAAATTTACACTCTGTTTCAAAATGACCAAAACGTGGTATTATAGTCATGATTTTTAGGTTAACATTTTAGAAATAATTAAATGGAAACCGGGAATCTGCTAACAAATCATGTCAGATAAATCTCAGACCATACCAATACTTTGCTTTCAAGTGCTTTTTTTCAGATAAATGAAATAAATTCTCCTAGCTCTGTAAGTATCTCGCTATTGGTTGTCCCCTCTACTATAAGCCTATTCTCTACCCAGTTACCAGCTAAGTATTATGGAATTAACCACAACTGTTAAGGTCACATCAAGTCAACATAAAAGTGATAAAACGTTAACAGAATAAGGGATCAAGAATATAACAATCTCTTCTTCCTGTTTTCTACATCTCTGGAGAAATACTTTAAAGTTCACCAAGAAATACTTATCTAAACATATTCATCTTTTCGTATTATTTTAAATATAGGTAGTTGAATTTTAAACCCAGTACAACTGGATTTAAATATTTCAATAAAATAAATCGTATTAAATAAATCATGTTGTGGATCATGGAGAAACGTGCAAATCTGCAATCCTAATACGTATGTATGTTATCATTCCCAGAGGGCTCTACACAAAAAGAACTGTGTTGCTGTGTTTGTTAACGTATTTAATCATTTATGATATAATAAATTACCCCACTTTTGTTTATCAAGTTAGCTAAATGCTGGCTAAAAAAACAGTGGCTATAATCTCTCTAATCTCAACCAGTGATCTTCTTGCCTGCATACCTAACTAGCAGAGATCCTCTAGCTAATATTTATGGCATTTTTAATGTCATGATCTTATACAGCTATGTTGGATGAAAACTTCAAAACCAGTAAGTATATTACCAAAATACTTGTCTGCAAAAAGAAAAAATACTTCTGAAAAAAAAACCACGTTGCTGTTTGGAAAGAGCATATTCATCCTTATAGCTTTCATATTGGCATTATAGCTTTCACCTTGTTGGCATTCTCTAGCTCCCCTGTTTCTCTTAAAGTCCCCCAAAACCTCATTTTGGTTATGATGCTTTAATCTCTCTTGGATCTGACAATTTATTACTTAACAAATTCTGTCTTTCCCTTTGTGCAGGTCCAGTTTCTTCTACTGACCTCTCTTCCTTGTTTCTCCAAATCAAAAGCTTAACCATTAGAGTTAAATTCTGCATGTTGTTCTTCAAAGGCCAACAACCATTAACATTTTGCTATTCTTACTGACCAAAAAAAAAAAGTCTGTAACGGACTGAATTCTTGTCTGATTGTTTTTTCCAAAAGCTCTGTAACTTCTTTTTCATAGGCTCGTCCTTTTCCCCTTTGTAACAATACCAATGTTAACATTAAACGCTTTCATTTTCTATATTGATATTTGTAATTTTTGCCTTCCACTAATCACATTTGTCCTGTCTTTCATTTTATCACCATTTATCCCATTACAATTCATGTCTCAGTGCTCAAAGTTAATCTCCAAGCATTTCTTCTGTTTTGCAACTAATACTTCTGCAGAAATCCTTCAACTATACAGCCCCTCTGTGTTTAGTCAGCTAAGTCCTTGTGATTTCTCCTGTGTATATCTCTTCATTAAAAGCATAGTCTATATAATTCAGGGTATATTATTGTTACTGTATAGACATCCAGACACACATATGTGACTGTACATCATTGCAGAGAGAGACAGAAATGTTAATGAACTAACCCCATCAAGGCCATCCAGATCCAGATCTCTGACCCTTAGGCTCAATGCAGTTCAGAATGTGGCTTTCCTGAGTCTTCCTCAGAGGTGCAGGGTTCAGAGACTGCCAGGGAGGGAAATCAACAGGAGGGCATCATCATCTAGAAATGTGTGAAAGGAAAACAGCTGAATGAGCAGGTGAGTGGGAGTACAAACCACGTGTGAAAAGGGCAACGACCCAGTAGCTGACTCGGAGGGAGAGATGCATCAAAATCAAACAGCGTGGGTGTGAGGGACAAAAATAATGGAAAGATTCAAAAACATAGCAGAGGACAAGGCTAAAAACAGACAACAATCACAGAAAACTAAGAACAGAAAATGCACAGATGAGAGAGCATGAGTGCACTAAATGGGGTAGGAGTGGAACAATTGCCATATTGAAAAGGTGATGACAGAATTATACGCAAGGCCAAAAGGCTTAAGGTGAAAGAGTTCTAGTAACTATTTAGTACAATGATTGGTATAATGCCACTTCAGACCTTGTCACTTGTCCCTCACCCAAACTCTCGACAGCCCAGCAATGCTGGGAGCCGCTTGATCCTTGTCCTCTGGTCAGGGAGCCAGTCACCCTTAGGCCGCAGGCTCTGTCACGGGCTCCCGACACGGTGTGTGTGAGGAAAAACGCGACCAAGTACTTCAGCTTTCAGCCGCCTGGCAGCGGGGCTGAAACGTGGCTGTCCGTGCCCGCAGCAGGGGCCCTAACGTGCACAACGGGGACTGCCCCTGCCCCCGGGACCTAACGGCGCCAGAACAGACTTGCCAAGGGCTACGGCCTGCGGTGGGGGCGAAAAAAACGCCGCGAGAGCGGCAGCCTCTTGGCCCGGCGGCGGGGCCGGAGAAAGAGCGGCGCCCGCCGGTTGCCCGGGCGAGGGCGACGCCACGCAGCAGCCGCCGCGCGAACAAAATGGCGGCGGGCGGCAAAAGCGGGGTCCGGCGGGGCAGCGGCCTGCCCGGGGTGAGGCGGCGGCTCGGGCGCGGGGCGGCGAGCGGGGGCGGCGGGCAGGGCGAGGGGCAGGCGGCCGGGCCGGGCCCCGTCCCGTTCTCTGACTCATCCTCGCTGCAGGTGCGCAGGGCGCCCGGCGGCCCCTCGCCGCCCGCTGGGAGCAGCGTGGTGAGCGGCGACCTGCTGGCCAAGGAGGCGGAGTACAAGTAAGGAGGCGGGGGGGAGCGGCGGGCCCTCAGCACCTCACCGTCACCCCGCTCGCTCACGTAGCGGGACTTACAGTTAATCCCTAGCATCGGAATCTCAAACGCTTTTACCAAATGCACGGATGAGAGTACTAAACGTGGGGTTGGAACTCTTTTTTTTTTTTTTTTTTTTTTTTTTTTTTTTTTCTGCTGCAGTGCAGCCTTCCTACCGCCGTTTTGCACAGGAACATCAGTGTTGGCTCTGTGCTGCGCTAGGCCTTAATTCAGTCATGGACATCAGATTTTTCTGCTTAAAAATAATAATAAAAAAGGTATTACTTTTAAGGAAGATCTAATTGCTTAAGACTGTTTTAAAAAAGGCTTAAAAGTTCTGAAGCTTAAGAGAGACGCAACGATCCTGGAAGGCAGCCCTCGTTGCAGAACAGAAGGCGCCTCGCTGCCCTGGTGTAAACGCACTCACACTCCTTCCGTCAGCTCCCAGCTCCTCTAAGCGGGGAGGAGTGTGGTCATCCAGTGTCCCCATACACTGCGTGGAAAGCCATGAAGTGACACATGTAAAAACACGAGCATATTTTAATCTATGTATATGTATGGTGATACCTTTTAAATATATATTCATTTAATTGTATGTGTCTCCTTACCCAACCCCAGCTGCTAAGTACACTTAAGATAAGCATTATAAGTAAAAACAAAAGTGTTGAGGAATTAAAGACCTAAATGTGTATTAAGCAATGACATAACACAAAGTAAGGGGCTCCCTTTCCCTCTGGGAATCATAGTCTAAACCTTACTGTTCAATATGTATATGGTGTTTTATTATAGATTTGATAGAAACCCAGGAAACTGTTGAATCAATTTGAATAATACCCTGAAGTATATCTGGTAGTTCATTTGTAGGAGTTATTAAAATTTCATTTAGTTAAGACGGATACTGTCATAATTACATTTATGTCTCAGATCTTTCAGAAAGTCATTGACAAGCATTTGTACTCTTTCAGGCGACTGAATGCAGAATTAGAAGCAAAAACAGAAAAACTTGTGCGTCAGGCTGAAGAAGTAATGGTGAGTAGGCTATGCAGACTGTTATATAATTTAGCCTTCGTTCACATGCACACAGGGTCAAGTTTCAAAAGAAATAATTTAGACCATGACAACTAAAGGTATTTTGGTTTCAAATCCAATCTAAACTTTACTTCCTATTTTCTTCTTCCTTCAAAACGGTGAACGTCTGCTAAAGACACATGCAGGAATAATTGTGAACGTCTGCTAAAGACACATGCAGGAATAATTTTTATATAAGTCCATCGGGTAGGTAGATGTTCACAGATGCATAGAGCACTGCACAGATTTATACTTAAAATCACATAAAAACATTTTATGATGTTTAAGTAAAGTTTCTGCAAATGTTTCCATGTCTTAAATAAAATGCTATTTTAGTATTTGAAAACCAGATACTTTTGCAGTAATCCTAGTGAAATAAGATCTACGTTGTTCAAGCTGAAAGGAATATAAAGAATAACAAACAGAAAATATGTTGTTAAAAGGAAGCTTTCTTAAAACAGAAATTTTTCCTGTTTGTTGGTAGTATGTTTTAAAATAGTTTTGGCTGTGTACCAATTTTTATATTAAAATCGAGCAAATTATGAAAAAGGGTGCAGGGGTGGTCTGGTTTATACCCAAAACAGTTCAGAGAAGGTGCTCTGAATATCAGAAATACTTATTATAATGTTGCACTTCAGAAAAGGCCTAGAACCCAAATTCTTAAATATTCTGGAAAGATACATGTAGTTTGTCTACTGTTGAAACTTCATTTCTGTGTCCTATGAAAACATTCTCTCCTCTTGAGTTCAGATAAGCTGAGTCTAACTGCTTGGCATTTGAACAGAAGCAGATGAAACATCCAAAATAGCATCTAGTTTCTTCCCTTTAGAAAAACAGCAACAACAAAACCACTTTTTTCCCCTCCTCTAAATGCAGCAGCAGATCAGATATTCTTGGGACACTTAATAGACCACATCGCACTGCCCGATTGCACAGATACAACAACAAAAGAAAAACAAGTCTAAGTTTAAAAAAGAAAAACTAAACAGGACTACTGCATTTAAGTTTTGGTTATGTTTTCTAATTGTAACGTAGAAACGTAGGCTATCTGAACATTCAGTGTTAGATAGACTCAATTGTTTTCTTAAGTACATAAAGTGTATCAGTATCCAAATCATGGCTGTATCACATAAAATAAAACAAATATTTATTTTTAAGGGTTACTCTGAAATAAATAAAATTGAAGATTTGTTTCACCTGCTCTGCATTTGCTTTTCCATTTCAGAAAAAAAATGAGAAAGGGTAACAGCATCTCAGACGATAAGTTGGGCAAAAGTTTTATGGTAAAAGGCAGTAGTTACATGTTGTGGAACAGAAATAAACGCTTGGGGATGTCAGTGGTATTTTAATTTCTAGCTATCTTTTCCTATGTTTGATAAATTCTTTTCTATGGTAGAGTTTCCGTTTTTCCATAGACTATAGTTGTGATCTGTGATTTGAGAATATATAATTTACCTTTAATGGTTTATATTGTCTTTTTTTAAATAAAGAAAAGCCAACAGGAGACACTATCTAGACCAATTTCAGTACAAACTCAGTTCCATGAAGATGACAGACAGAGGTATGTGCTTTACAATTGCTGTGTATAATTCATGGGGAATCTTTAGCTCTGATCTGCACACCTTGACTTGCCCTAGTCGTGCTCCAGTTTTGTCTTATTTTTGCAGCATACTGTGTTAGTGGAGTCTGGATTTTATGCTATTTGAAATAATTTATACTGAAAAACTATTTGTTGTGTTTTCAAGGAAGTCTTAATTTTGCTGAAATACTCTATCTAGGAGGCTAAATAGCTCTGACATCCGTAGAATTGGGAGCAAAAGTAGCCGTTTTCTTTACAATACATAACAGTAGACACTGAGCAGTAGATATTTTGTGTCCAGTTCAGCTGATAAAACAAAGAAATACTGGTTCTCTTCCTTCTAATTTAACTTGGCTTAAATGCTTGTGGGACAGGAAGTGTGTGATAAAAAAACAACACAAAAACCGAAGATAGACAAACCTTCAGCTGCCACCCTCTGGTATTTGGCTATCATTACACTTCTGAGGCCAACATACCTTTGGTCTGTATGAATTGGGCACAGCTGGGGGTTTTGGCCTGTATGTTCAAATTTGTTATCATGTTCAGTCTAGAGGTAACAAATTTGGATACCTGACGATATTTACTTAGATGTTCAGGGGCATTATTATTTACTCAGTTGTTCGAGGGATTGTACATTGATAACACACAAAGTGGGTGGATTTGAGATACACCAATATGCACTTTAATCAAAGATCTGAGCTGGCAGATTCCTAAAAAGATACAAGGGTCAGACTACAAGCTGTTTCAAATGTTAAGCTGCAGCTGGGAAACTGTTTTGAAGTAGTATATATGAAAGTCTTCTAGAGATGATCAAGTCGTTACTTTCATGCAAAGTAAAAGTGAAAAAAAGTTTTCTATGACCATAAAAAAGGTTTTCAGTACACAAAAATGTATGACTAGAAGTCTGTGATGGAAGCCTGGCTACACCAGCAAAAAACTTCACTACTATAATTAGGATTACTCCTGAGCCATTTTAGGCTGTGTGCATCACTAGAGGAGGTGGGGAAGAAAACAAAAACAAAAGTATTATCAGTGTAGCTGTGCTTTGCAAATTTACTCTAGATCTTTCTTCAGTTGTGTGTTCTGCTGGATGGATTTTGACTACTTGACAGAAGATTTTTAGGAACTTCAAACCAGAGTTTGGTTATAGGGCTATTTTACAAGGTAATGTGATGAGAGGAATCAGCCTTACAAAGAGAGTTAACAGCTATGAGTGTATGCATTTGAAATAAATGGAAGTGCTGAAATAATTAGGAAAATGTTGGCAATTAGCACATCAGAGTAGCAGCTAATCTACCAATTACCTATGTAAATTAATAGGTCTTAAAACAACCACAGTCTGTTCTAGTAAACATTTATGTAAGAGAAGAACTGAAATCCCATGCTGTAGTGGGAAAAAAATAGAAATGTGTGCTAGGAATTGGGCACACTGATTATCCATGAGTGAACATTGAGGCCATCCAATTAGATTAGCTCCAAGTATTTAATATATTTTTTTTTCCAAAATTATGCAAGCAAATATGCCACAAATCTAAAGGAAGCACTTAAGGTAATTTTGAAACCAGTTTCGTTGTTCGCTTTATGGAGAATGAGCACTAAAGCAACTGGAAAGAGGGGGAAACATTGAAGCAAAGAAGGAAATAGAATCAGGAAAAAAAAAAAGGACAGGTTAAGTGCAAAAAAAATAGTAAGAAAAGTTAAAAAGAAAAGGCAAAAATATTTAAGCCGCTCTCTAAGTCAGCGCGTATTTTAAAATAAGTCATTCAGGATTTTATAGCTTAATTTTGGCAGAGAAACTCGAATAACATTGAGACAAAGCCTCTCCAGCGACACTGCATTGAAATCAGCTTTTGTTTACACTTTCACTCTTGAGCGCGTTGCCAGGCTCATGGCGCTGGGATCTGGGCGCGCATGGGCAGGCGTGCCACAGGCTTGGAGTAGGATTAGCAAACACAAAGGGTTTGCTCATGCACATGCACCTCGTGTTTACATGCCGAGATGGAATTGTTAAACGTGAGCTTCTGTTTCAGCCTCACCACAATCGCCTGCCTGTTTACTTGTATACCTTTTCAGGTTTTAAACATTAATTTCACTTAGCAACTATAGAACTATATCACGAGGTTTTAAAGATGTCATCTGTGTGCAAGAAGAAAAAAAAATGTTAAATGAGTTTGAGGAATTCAGTGAACAATGAGGTTTTTGTTTTACATTTTTGTCTTGTGAAGGCAGCCGTGAGACAGCAGAAGTGGTAGGATCAAATTGGGGTTGGAAAGAAGAATATTGTTGTCTTCAGCATCAAGTGCTGGATTTTCATATTTTTCAGAATAATATGCAACTTATTTCTGTGGCAGAAAATCCTCACCTTCTGCATGCTCCTGGCACTAGCCAATAGGAGGGAAGCATGAGGAAAATAGGGTAAACAGACAAGAACTAATCATCCTGTTCTTGAAGTCTGTTGCCAACCGCACAGATGATTTTTTTGATTAATCTGGAGCTTTGTGCAGATAATTCTTGCTGATGAATGATGGGTGCCAAAAATTTGTAAAGACAAGATGTAAATATTTGCTCAAATCTGCTGAGCCAAATCACTGAGATGACTTGATGTGTCTAGATTTTAAGTTTTGTTAGATATATTTTTATTTATCTTTTTATAAGCTTGCATATTAATTGAATAGCTAGAAGTTGTAAAAGGTGGTTAAAAAGTCATCTTTTGGTACATTAATACAGATCTGCAGAACTCAGATTCTAAAAATAAATTATACTTATGACAAGAAACTTGAAGCTAATAGTGTATAGCACGCTAATACTTTCTTCTTGCTTCCAAGAGATTTTAAAATAATCATTTAACCTGAAGTTCAGTTGCTAAGACGTATGGTTTCCAGCCAAATAAGCAGATAAGAAAGCTGCTCTTTCATTCCTGGTTTTTATCTGTAAAATGGATACAGTATTTGTGATACGCGTTTCAGACAAAATTCTGAGGCTTTTTTTTTTGTATAAATCGCTCCCATCTCTTATTCACTTGACAGTCCCTGTCAATTGACTTAACAACAGTCAATCTAAGCATACCATAGCACTCTCTCCTAGGATGTAGAGGACACTGGCTTATATCATCATTTTCTTTGCTTTAAGTCAGCAACTTGAATGTCAGGTAAGTGTATGAGTCCCAGAACTGTTGGTGATCTTTGGTAATGGTTTGTCAGTCCAGCTGTTGAAGCTGTTAACACTCCACATGCTGGCAAAGTACTCCCTGGTGCAGGGAATCATGGATGAAATAACCTGGTGATTGCTGCAGTCACCTGAATAGCAAGAGACGAGATTGAGATTGCAGTACATAAATAAACTGCTAGGTTGGAGACCATATCGGAATAAACATCTTAGGCTCACCAGGTGATTATGTAGCAAGTGAGACAGAATGGAATGACAGAATGCGAGTGAACTGATGATTGAACTTGGTATATCTTCCTACATCTTGCTGACTGTAGATATATAAAACATTGCTTTCCTGATTCAGATGGTGGTGGATTTTTATCCTAAAATGTTTTTTTATACACATTTAGTTAATTCTTTTTATTTTGTTGTTCCTGCAGAGATCCACTCTTCCCTGAAGTTTCACGTCTTACACACTCACATACCAAGGTATCAATGCCAAAGTTGTCCTAGTTAATTTCTCTTCCATGTATTAGTTCTGGTTTTGAGATTGTGCACCACAGGGGACTTACATGGGTGGGAAGCCTAAGAAAAACGGTGTTCAGACCTGAGTGCTACAGAGACAGATGGACCAGCATTTCCAGTATTTTTTTTCCACAGTGCCACCTGTACCTAGGTGGACTTCTACCACATTTTTTTTTTAACTTCCTCTTCTGTAAAGCATATCTGTCACTTGATAGAAGCGTTCAGTGCTTTGAACAACAACTTAACAATTCTAAGTGCAAAATATTAGAACCTAATTCATTTCTTCCTTGCTCAGTATAGTATTAAAGGCAGGGCTGCAGTCTTCTAGTAGTCAAAATAACTTAATAAAGCAAGGGAAATATAATGGAAAAGGGGAGTTGAGATTAGGAACAAACTGTAAAAACTCAAAAGCCTCCACTTTACATCGAGTCTTTTAGGAGGTGAGCTAAAGTTTCCAAAACGTTGTTTCCAGTCATTTATCAGAATACAGTAGAGAAGACTAAAAGATTATTTGCTTGGATGAAAGTAAGAAAATAGTGTTAATCTTTTTTTTTTTTTTTTTTCCTACAGGGAATTTATAAGATTGAAATAACACAAAATATTTTTGAAAGCATGATAAGCATTGTTCAAAGAAATGCAGTCCATTGACAAATAGTATCTCAATAATATTTGAAAGCCTTGCTTATGCATTAATTTATTATGAGTATGTCTGAAAGGGGTCCCACAAGCAAGTAACTATTGGATGTGTTATAATTTGGGCATACGGACATAAAACATGCAAGATAAGCACCAGTACAAATAAAGCAGAAGAGATTTGGTGCTCTCCTGAGATTCTGAGGTTTTGAAAATCATTCTTATTCAAATACAAGGATGCTTTCCTATATCAAAAAGGAAGGGAAAACAAACGAAAACATACTAGGAAGTAATAATTTCTAACTGATAAAAATCACTGCTTTCTGCAAAATTTTGTAGCCACTAAACAAGAAGAAATGTGCTTCCATGCCCATGGCTCAGAATAGACCATGTTCTGGAAATAAGGGGGAAAGAACAACTTCAAGGTATATTATGTATCTCTCTTTTTTTTTGCTTGTAATAATATATTGCTGTTTTTGTCTTGCAGGTTATTTTTATTCATATGCTGCTGTGTGTAGAGGCACCAAACTATTTCCTCTGTAGTCAGCTCCATGTGTAGCTGTCTCTGTTTACTTGCATGGAGCACCTGAAATCATTCCCAAACAGCTGATTATGACAAACTGTTGCTTTCCACTCAAGCACTTCTCAAGGCTAACAGTTAAGCTGTTAACTCCTTCAGCGAAAGGATGCCTAATGAGCACGCTTGTGGGAAATAAGTCTGGGGCAACTGGAGAGAGCACGCTTTGGTGCTGCAGGCTGATTTGTGATCAGACACATGGTGCTATCTAGGGCCTCTGTTATTCCTGTGAATCTTGGGCTTACAGGACAAGAGAGAGTTGGTAATAGTCTCACAGCTTTCAGGGGTTTTCAACAAGTGCTGAAAAGCTCCAGTTCTGTAGACAGCAAATTTGAGGTCATATAATTAAAAATTCGAGATTTGGACAAAAGAAGAGTAGAAAAGTCATGACATAAATCTTGGAGGCAAATGAAAGCTGCTACAAGAGAAAATACAGACTTAGAGAAAATACCAAAATAGGATGAAAACTGTCTGAAGATGGCACAACATGAAATTAGCACAGGCCAGAATTATCTTTTAGGATTTAGAAGTCACTTGTGGATCATTTGTACCTCTTTGGCTCAGGTGAGGCTGTCATGATGTCACCATCTCATGAGATTTAGAAACAGAGCTGTGCAGGTAGAGAACCTTTAAGATGAACGCAAAGTTACGGGAGAAGTGAACTAGCATGAGTTCTGAGGCTGCATTGGAATAGGGATACACTGAGTAAGAGTTAGGAGCTTCAGGTTATGTGGGAACTAATGTCATTGTTCTATAAAAGAAAGCTGAGGAGATAGCCTCTGTAGCAGCTGTGTCATGTATGTTGCATTCAACAATGTCATTAAAAGCTCTGGTATGCAACTTTAAGGACTAACGAAGTTTCCTACCCAGGCATAATGATATATAAGTTGTGGCAGTAAGGTGGGAATGTAGGTAGAGAGAACGAAGCTGGAGAAGTTAACAGCGTGGGGAAGATACAGTCAAACTTAAGACTGAAGATAGTAGTTCAGTCCAGAAGAACATTTCTCTGTTTCTTTCTCTTACTCTGATTTAGTTTTGAAATTGTCAAATGAGAAAAACATCATACTAAAAGCTTAGCAGAAAGTAGTATTGTTTCTCTGCCCCCCGCAGTATAATACACAAGCTGGTGTAATTATGTGGAATACAGTAAAGGTATTTTACATAACAAAAATGTCAAGCTGCCATTGATGCATTTCAATATGAAAGAAAGCAACAAAGTTGCTTTAGGTATAGCAAATATTTTTGTATTTTTTTTAATTATAAATTTCACATCTAGGGCTTGTATTTTACTTTTTTTAGTGCAGAAATAAGAAATCGGGAAGCACAAGATGCTGATCGTGTTGAAGTACTGGAGGATTGCATAGATTTTTCTTTAGCAAAAACAATAAGTGAAATTGAAGGAAAACTAGATAAAGGATGCTTGCCAGATTGTCTAGATGATGACGTTATTCCAAACATTGGAAATGAAATTGGAGCAGGTAGGTTTCTTCATATGGTTACATACTTTATTCTTACTTCCTGACTGTTAGTAATGGTTTCTCTGGAGGAAAAAAAAAAAAAGTAGACATTAAAGGGGAAGTTCTGAAGTCCTTAATTTATATGATGGTAAAACAAAAAGAAGGGTTGTCTTCTCATACAGTCCTAAAGAAAGAGAAGATCACATAGGAATAATCATGGAAAAAAGTGATTTTTTTTTTTAAATCCTCATTTCCTCCTTTCTGAGCTGACATTTGAATGTTTACGTATGTTGATTAGTGGATACAACTTGATTCATTTCACTCAGGAAATGAAAATACATGATGCTAGGATGCTAAACTTGTGTTTCCAAAAAGATGAGGTTTGGTCCTTTGCACAGATTGTGGTGCTTGTTTGTCCTAGAAATAGAGTAGGAAAGGGGAACTGCAGCATTTATTTAGCCAATGAAGCTAAAAGCATGTTGCACATTTATCTTTTTGGCTCTGGTGTGATAAAAGCAGGTTTATGTAGTTTCTTATAATGCTAAAGTAAGCATGAAGTCAGAGATTCATTGCAGTAATAAAATATATATATATAAAAACTTGAAAACAAAAATTTCTTCGTGTAATCTAATAGCTGGGTATCAACAACTATGCCAACACAAATAGCTTGATTTCTAACCTCATATAATTCTGTGCAAGTCTTACTTTAATAAGTCTCCCAAAGAGATCCTCAAAGCTTTCTTTTAAATGGTTCTTGTTCCTGAGCTAAAAAGAAATTGCTTTGGATTGCATTGAAAGCTTACACCATGTAAACTCAAGGTAACTCAAGAAGAGTTGTTACTGGTGTCTAATAATCAGGGCCTGTAGACCAAGAGCATTCAGGATTGTTTCGTTTACTTCAATGATGAAGTGAAATGAAAACACTCTGGATTGATTTTTTCCTCCTGAAGTTTGTCATTGCTTATTTAGAATACCCTGATACATCTTAGACAGCATTAATGAGGTTTACTACTGAGTGTTCTTAATGATGCAGAGCTGCCTAAGACAGAAGGGAAGTTGTCTACAAGTCTATGGGCTAATAGCTTGGTGAAAGAGGAGACAGAAATGATAGAAACAACCAATCTCTGCAGGCTGTGATGTAGCCCTAGACCGATCTATTCTGAGCTTACATTGTTCAATATACAGAAAAATAATCTGTAAAAAAGAGGAATCATAGCATGTAAAGGAACTTGTGTTATCAAACAATGATTTCAGGATAGTGAGAACTCGCATGGAAATCTTGCTGGAGAAGCTCATGCTACTGAGTGAGGTGATAGAGAGGAAATTTATCTTGAGCATTAAAGAGTCCAATATAATACTGATGGAAGAAACATGAAATTGTACCTACTTCTCAGTGGGGCTTACGTGTAGTTATTACTAATTAAGACAACTCCAAAAGCATAAACCGATTGTTCGTTCACAGTGGAAACAACAAAGTGTGTGTTAAAAATTGATTAGAAAATGACAGAAGACAAATAGTGGTTTCGTTATGCACTATGCAATTGATGCTATCCAATCTGAGTATGACACATGGTTTTATACACCCCATCTCAGAACCAGAATGCAGAGCTAGGAAGGACAACAGGACAGTTTATAGTAACAATCGCAAGCATGGACCAACTTGAATTTGAATCTTCAATTTGAAAACAAAACATTTGAGGGAAGTATGAAAAATTCTGTAATGGAATCACTAATGGTGAATGGAAAGCTGACTTGTGGTGATAGAAACACTAGGCAATGCCACATTAAAATGAATTTAAAGCAAGCTAAACAAAGTGCTTTTTCCGCATCATACATAGTTAACCCATTACCACAGGACATTGTGAATACCAACATGTACTATGTTTTAAGAAGAAAGGAGTAACATTGAAGTATGTGAAAGAGAAATCAACCTGATAGCTTCAGTGTAGTCTCCAGCTCAGAAAATCCATAGCTACTGGTTACCAGAAGCTATTAAGTTTGTAATGAAAGGGAAAAAGTCAGTCAGTTAGTATTTTATTTTCCTGTGGTGTTCTCCTAAATCCTTCTTATTACTGGCATCTGCAGAGTTACAACCTAAGCTGCAATAAACTGTTGATAACGGAGGGTGGGTGAAACAAAGAATTCCTATTACAGCAAATCAGTAAATGTAGCCATCTGTGCGTTTACATTCAGCTCCAGGTACTCCTCCTCCAATTTATTCTTTCTCCCTTGTACCTACTGTAATGGTAATGCCTATGTTGTTCGCCTGGTCCTCATATTGTTTCCATGCTACATGCGTGTGGAAGTTCTTGTAAGTGATCTGGGGGAGAGTGAGCAGTGGGGATGAGAAGAACACACTCTCTTCACATTTGGCTTGCTTTGTCATTATGATAGTGTATTTCTTAGCTGTCCAAGAGCAGTGAAGTACTGCCTTTGTTTAAAAAAAAAAAAAAGGTTTGATTTTAAACTACTAATTGAATATTGTTGGCAGTGTTCTTAAGAAAGTGCACAAGTGTGTAGGAGGGGTGTTAATCTATTAGGAGGGTTTTGCAGTCTACATGTAATTCCTTGTTGTGAGCAGCATGAAATTACTTTGGGTGTAACTACAGCTACAGATTGATTGCAACGTAGACATGCCCTACAATGTAGTTTCCTTGATTTCAAACTCAAAACGTGCTGTAACGTATAGTATGACAAAAGCTTCCAGTGATTTTCTGTTTTGAGAAGAGTCTCTTGCAGTTTAAGGCTTCTGTGTTAAGCCATTAAAAAGAAAAGTCTATCTAAAGCTACTCTAAGAATGAGAAACTTGCAACATTTATCTATAAACCTTTCTTTTAAATTGCCTATATCTCTTAATAAACAGTCAATAGCGTGTGTTTTTTAAAAACAAGAACTTGCCTCTTCTCTGCATTGAGTCATGAATACTTGTGGATATTAAATAATAAATTTTGGTGTTCACAGAAGCTCAAATCAGGTGTCTTAAGGCCAAGCTACGTGTTATGCAGGAAGAGCTGGACAGCTTAGTGAGTGAATGCAGGAAAAAGGTAAGATCTGAGTTTTCTTACCTGTGGTAATAGAGTACGTCCCCCTTTTACAAATAACCAGAATAGAATCCCCTCACCTTTATTTCGGCTATTGTTTTTATTTTTTTTTCCCTTCAGTTATTTCTGTATAAACATAATCTTAAACTATAAGCTTTTAAAGCATACTTCATGAAAAAGAATTTGAGACAGGAATGAATGATGGGTACTGAAGGTGTGCCCCAGCTGTAGGGGCACGGTGGTGCTGCAGTGTCCTATAACACTGTGGGGAAGGAGGGCACACCTCTAGAAATGTAAAACCCAAAATAGTTTTTGTCTGTCAGCCAGAGGGATTGCCTCTTTTTCATGCATTTGGAACCAAGCAAGGATTTTGAACTAACTTTCCATTTTTTTTTACAATTACATTGTTGTTGACTGTGGTCTCTTAACTTCAGAATGTTTTTTCCTGCTTTTCCCAAGGCCCAAATTTGATGATGACATTCAGAACACCTGACAAACCACCCATGTTTTTTCTCCCAAGGTTTTGATTGAGATTTAAGAAGCAGGAAGATATTAAAAATTGTTTTGGAGATAGGTACCTAGAGAAAATCTGTAGAAGGAATTAGATTTTGATATTTTATATCTGTACTTGATACTGTATTTAATATTTATCAATGTGGTTACTTCTACATTTCTACATATCTATGCTGTGATCAGAAGAAGGCTGTAACATCAGATTTTCAAGGCGCTTTCACTTTCAGATTAAATACCATTTTGTAGCTATAGAACTTCATCATTCCATGACAAAAATACTGTGGAGTTCAGTTACTCTAGCAGACGACAGGAGAAAACCTCGTACCTACTTCTGCTTCCATACTACTCAGTATGTAACTTCTGTGGTGTGAAAATAACTTCCTTACATTCTAAAGGCCCCAGGAAGAACATGATTGCAAAGCCTCGAGACAGACTGAGCTTTGCTCCAATTCACAGTACAATTATTGTAAGGAAATCTGTTTTAAATATAACAAATGGGAATTTCTGAGGTGCGTGTGGTCACTGAACACTCAGGATGAAGCACCCATTTCCCATGTAAGAAGCATGTATTCCTGGGGGCTGGGAGGGTAGGAGAGACTTGGTTTTTTTAATAGAAACTCCACTTTCCTAAGTGCATGCCTTATGTTTTTGATAAAGAAATGAGGGGCATAATGTAGCTCCGAAATAACCTACATTAGTATTCACTTACATTGTTTAAAAGGTTATAAGTTTAAAATGCCTTTAAATTATAAGGCTTCATGTGGGATATAATTGCCAGTAGGTCATGAAGCTAGTACAGGATTCACTTCATGTTGAGAGAAACTTGGATTTGAATACTTGATGTATCCTGGAACATTAGCTTGCTTTTAAGTCAAAACCAGGTAATCCTTTAAAACTTAAAGGCTTGATTATCTGTAATTACATGCTCCTCTTTTTACTAGATTTTTTCCCTAATTGTGTGCATTTAGCTGTTCTCACAAAAATGTCACAAAGTATCTATGTGCCATTGTTACTCATATAATTCCATAACATTCTGATGGTTCTCACAGCCTTTCAGTTACAGGAAATCACATGTTTTACATATTACTACAAGACAGTCCCAACTTCAAGACTGCAGAAAAATACTTTTTGAAGTACTGCTCTGGTGAATTCATGATCTGTTGTTTCTTCAGCTCGCCTCGTGAAATCTATCATCATCTAAACATTTTAAAATAGCATCATTTAAAAATGATTATCCTTATATCTACGATATATATACTTGCAGATTTATTTGCAAAATATTGCTATCACAATATTCTACTGCTTCCTTGCAACTTTTAAATTTTGGTTTTGTTTTTGCTAATTGCTGTCAAACAGGATGATGAAAATCAGGGTTTAAAATCTCAGCTTAAGGATACTGAGGAAGAAAAGACTAGACTGCAACGAACGATCAGCGTGCAACAGTCTCAGAATGAAAAGTACAAAATGTTGTCACAAGAAGCAAACAAGAAAAGTGAAGGATTACAACAAGAGGTCATTGCACTAGGAAAGGTATTGCAAATAGTAGACCACATTTAGTATGGTCTAATCACTTTGTAGAAAGAAGAAATGACATTTTGCTAATGGTTTTTCATCTGTTTCTACTATAATACATTCTATATTTTAAAATGGAATTTTGTGAAAGATCTGCAGGAGACAAAACCACCTTTTCAGAAACTGCAGTCAAAGCCATAAAGAAATCTTGAAAATACAAGGCAATTGTATTTTTCTGGTTTTAATTGTAGTTGTTAAACATTACTTCTGTTAATGATTTTTTTGTTATAAATTGCAGAAACTGGTGGAAGTTCAAAACAAAACAAAACAAACCTGCAGCTCATTGTAGTATCCTCTGCAAGCAGAGGAAAGGATGTCTCTCTGTTCCTCAAAATGGACTATTTGAAAATCAGCCACTCCAGTTTGGATGTATCAAAATTAACCTGGCTCCTCCTGCAGGCCGCATATGCAAAATTGTGTCCGTGCCTTGTGACAGATGGCCTGTATAGCCAGCTTTGGTTGTTTGGAACTTAATTAAAGAGCAGCATGTGTTTTTCTTTAATTACTGAGAGCTAGAGAGGTTGACATCAAAATCCTGTGCTACATATAGTATTGTACAACGTATGTAATAACACCAGGAGAATGTTACCCTCAGGAACGTGGGGAAAGCAGAACGCTTCACAAAGCCTCATTATACCTCCATCAGGTTGTGCTATGCAACTGTATAGGTGTTCTTTCATCTTAGTGCTACAAAGTTCGGGCATTTTAAAACTAATTTGTTCTAAGTTTGTGTGTAGTTTCTGTACAGATACTTGGAGGTTTTGAGTTCGCTTAAGTACGTACCTTGACTGTTGATTCTGTCAGGAAAATAGGTGTTGGTTCTTGCATATTCACAATTAGAAAATTTATCCCACAGTTTAAGATACATCCATTGCAATTAAAATTTTATTCACATCTGCTGTACGGCTACCCAAAATATGGTCTCTTTCCTCCGTCATCTTTGCTTTGATTTTACCAACCCACTTTGGTTATTCCTACCAGGTTGGGTTTTCTAGCAGTTGTCAAGGTTACTTATCAGACACAGTCATGACAAACGGTGGTAGTGCTTTAAAGTACTGAGAAGGCAAAAAAAAAAACACCACAATTTTGTTCATTTTTTAAAGTCTCTTCAGTATCCTTAGCAAACAAAAATCTTAACATGCTTACAAATGTGTTCACTTCTCTCTACAGCCCAGTGTTGTCGCTGTGCATGTTATGCAACACCCAGCTGGTAGTTGTCTGAACTGCTTCTGTTATGACATTAGTAGAAGACCAAGTTGTGATACTGCTATGCCAAGTTTGCTTAGATTCTCGGCAATTTATACAACTTCACTCATCTCCCTGTTGCTTTTTTGTATGTACCTAGGCAAAGAGTTTCACCAAGCTTTCACAATTTACCTGAAACATGGTAATTAATTTGGTATTTCTACACTTAATTCTCTTTGGTCTCCCTGACTCTTACCTTCTTCTAAGCATCTGCCCCCATCTAGGTGATCTACTAAGCGCCATCACCATGTTCTGTTTGCTGCCTAGTTAGAAGAATATTACTGCCTCTGTGTTCTCTCCCACTGGTTAATTCAAATTAGTTATAATGTTACATAAAGTTTAGGGAAACACCAAACTTTTGCTCTTCATCCTTTGAAGGCTTTGTGCAGGGATTTTACAGCTTGCCTTGAAGGACTTAATATTCATCATTTTCTCTCAAGTGTTTTTGGGGGATGGGGGCAGCAACAAAACAAAAGTCTTGATGCAACATCTTTGCCGACATTCACCAATACCATTGTGAGGAGTTAGTGAGATGCAGCTTGCTCTCCTCTTTTCTTTATCCATTTTGGATAAGATGTCCAGCTTCCCAGAAAGACCCAGTCCAGTCATAATTTACCTTTTTTTTTTTCCTGGGGATACTTGTCAGGTAGAAGTTTACCTGGGTACAATATAAGCATGCTAAAGTGTATTTCTTGGGTAACTGACAGTTACTTAAAGTAACCACAACCAGAACTTGTGTGGAAGTGAGGATATGGAACAATTGCTCAGAACAAGACTGCCTAAGGGTAAAGGGTTAAAAATAAGATGCTCCCCCAACCCCAGGTTGTTTAAAGTAATCCTTCTGTACCCAAAATTTGATAGACTTCTTTTTTAAAAAAAGTCTGTTTCTTTTTCACAAATGACAAGATGTGCTCTTTCTGCCAGAATTGTTTATTTCTTCTACTTGGTCTTTTATCTGTATTCTCTGATCTTTAATCTCATTACTCTATTTCTCAGCTTGGTCTCTTTTTCTTATTTCCCCGCTTGCAGCACTATGAAATACTCTCATCAGAGATAAGAGGGAACTGTTTCGATCGTTGCCATAAACATTGGGTGAACTATTTTCTGCCAGATGAAATGGTTACTACCCTGAGGCATCAGGGTAGGCTGTTTTAACTTCTAGTTTGTAATTACATATGATAAGCTGTGAGAAAAAGAGGTAAAGAAGCAGTTGCGAATCCTAGCCACCGTTCTCAAGTCTGCCACAGGTTGAACATGGCAGCACTTTCCCTCCATTTTTTGGACTGGGCATACCAGTGGTCTGCTGTATCAGTCCTGGGTCTTACACGATCAGCTCCACAATACTCTAAGAGAATGCTAAGAGAGAGCTTCGAAAGACTTCTCAAGATTTAAAAGGAGGAGGGAGAAAGTGGATAACAGTGGTATTAATGGTCTTTGATTCTATTCACAGGCCACAGAAGTCCACTAAGCTCTCAGGGATGAGCCTTGCTGCAAATGTCTTGGTTGTATGGTGTTCATCAAAAGACCATGATTGATAACGTTTGTTTTTGACCTTTTCTTCCTATACAGGAACTAGAGAATTTAAAGCGTGTACAAAAGCAGGCCACAACCAGTCAGAGTGCAACAGAGGTTCGCTTAAATAGGGCCTTGGAAGAAGCAGAAAGATACAAAGTGGAGCTGACTAAACTGAAGCAAAGTAACAAGGTACAGCGGTTCAGAGGAAAGTTTCAATTTGTGATTACTCAATACTGCTGGAATGAGCCAAATCAGCTTTGGAAAGTACAGCGTCCTTTACAGACTATCCCAGAAGTAACTAACAGCAAGTCATCGAGGGGCTTGATAACTCAGCTCTGATGACACTGCTGGAGGAAAAAATGCATGGAAGAAAATTACAGCCTCTCATTTTTTGCCCCCTCCTTTTTTTTTTTTTTTTTTAATAATAAATGTTCCTAGAAAGGGGGGGGAAGTACACATACACAACTATTACACACACAGGTAAATGCAAACAACATTATTAATTTATCTTCTATTTATTCAGTGGAGCCAGCAAATGTTATCTTTTAAGTCTTTATTTTCTTAAGTTTTAGTGAGGGAGTATTTTGATGCATCCGTTCTCTTTTCTGCAGTGTCATTTGTGGTTACTATTTGTCATTTTGTTACGTTATGCCAAGTTTCTCTGGTTAAAGCTTGACTTGAATGAATAACCCATTTCTCATTTTACTCCCATGGTAGGATGTCGTTAACCAAGAACTCAAAGCAATTGAAGAATTAAAAGCAGAAAACAAGAAACTGCAGAAAGAAAAAGGAGAGCTAATTGCAGGCTTCAAAAAGCAGCTCAAGTTAATTGATATTTTAAAGAGACAAAAGGTAAGGACACAAATACTGTTGTATTTTAGATAACTCTTAGCTGAATTTGTCTGTTGTCAAGTTATGCACTCACATAAACTAGAGCCCCGAGACCAGGAAGTTGGAATACAAAGGAACAGCAGCTTTTATTAGCACATGTTGCTAACATTTTTCTTTAAAGTAAAAGCTGGTCCTCTTTTGAATTGACTCCATTCCTAATTTGGAACATATCCTGTTATGGTAAAAGTTTACTACTGACGATCTTTGAGACAAAGAATATCTGTTTGGTAAAGAATAAACATTGTTCAGGTTGTAACAGCAGCTCCCTGCAGTGCTGTGTCAATAGAATCCATTTTAGCATGTGAGGTTTTTTTTTCCCTCCAGCATATTACTTGCATATCATCAGCTGTAATATGGCGCCCTCCCAGGATTAAGGCATTACATTTCAGACTCACATTCTTCTTGGATTCTCAAAGTGCATCCTTTGCAATTAATCCTGCTTCTTTGTTAGTACACGCGTACAAATCTGCCCAAGTGCAGATCTCCCTGTGTGTCGGGGAAAAAAAGGGAGTGGGTGAGGGGAAGAGTATTTAGCCTAGGTGTGTATTTACTAGAGTGAAGGATGGGAGTTGAGCTATGTCCTTCTGTACCTCCTGGAATATCATGCATTGAGTCACAATGACATCTACATGGCCGCATGGGTTTCCTATGTACATGGCACTTGCACCCAGCCTTATTTTGAAAGTCATTTGTTGGTATATTCATTTAATATCTCCTGCACTTCCTCTCTGAGGGCATAGAAAGAAGGACAGGGGCTACTGCTTTCAGGTTTCTTTAGTATGTGAAGCTGAGACTGAATATAGAGTAGGTAGTAGAACACTTGCTGAAAATTCATGTTGAATGGGATCACTGTTGAAGATTGTTCCTGAAACACTTTGGAAAATGTATTTACCAACTCTGCAGCGTCCAAATACATTTTCAGCATATACCTATCAAATGAGCTTTGATGGAACAAATTGAAAGAACCTGTAGGGTTTAATGAAAGCAAATTACAGTGAAAGGAAGATGTATTAAGAGATGTTGCCCAAATCAAAAAGCCTTTCCCCTTACTGTCAATGCATTTAGGTCTTAGAGCGCTGTCACGCTTCTCCCTTAAAGGACTGCATTAGGTTCACGTGCTGTCATTTGTATCAGTTTTCCTTCTGATGTTGCCTGGAGGGTTTGCAGAGCTATGTACTTCCGAATTGTCTAGACACCTTCTTGGTAGAGTGGTTCGCTCCTGCTCACTGCTTAATCTCTATCTGTCCATGCAACTGCACAGTGTAGTAGAAGGAGAAGTATCAGAGATAGAGTTAAGGCTCTGCTTTTTGCACTCAAACCACAGCTGTCAGCTCAAGCAAGCAAGTAATGGTGACTTGTTGAGCAGAAGCATCGTAGAAGGGCTAGCTAGCCTTTACGATAAGAAAATAGAACATGTGCCCTTCAGAGTGCTGCAGTGATCACCAGACACTTTGTAAACACTCGTGAAGTTGTTGAGCCTCCAGAGAGAAAGAACAGCCCTGTACGAAGTGCCAACTTCATAAACAAAATGCATGCGCTTACCCTAAGAACGAACTGCAGTGTGGAAATACACCCTTGCATTTGGAATACATCTCCAACACAGGACAAAGGAGGACAGAGTTGAAATAAGAACTGGGGCTGCTCACGTACTGCCAGTAGAAGAGTTTTTCTGGCAGTAACAGAATTGAGAGGAAATCTTGGGAATTCATCTAACAGAAACACTACTAGCTTAGCCTTGTCTGGCCTTTCTAGCTCTTTAATGTTTTTTAGAGAACAACAGCAACAAAATGTAGCATTCACTCAAAAAATAATTTACATGCGCTAGCTCATGTTCTGCTGGAACATGAATTCACTGAAATGCGTGTCCAGGGATGGTGTTTCTGTTTGACTGAGCCAGAAACATAGTGTCAGATAAACCATACATTTTTAAAAAATAGTTTAAAATACTTAAGAAACAAAGCAAAAAATACATTAAAAAAAAATACAAATACCATAACAGAACTGCACTTAGTAGAGAAAGCCACTTACCTTCTATTATTAAAAATATTATGTACTCACAAAAAATAAGATGTTGTTAGTTGTTGGCCTTTCAGAACAGACAACAGGTAGAAAAACCAGGAAGAAAATGGTGCTAACGCTGCCTCTTATACCTCTGCCTTTTATATCTGGCAGCAGAAGGAGTGGGAAATGCACTAACACTCACATGAGGCCAATATACGTAATCACCAGAAGACCTTCAGGTTGATTTTACATCAACCTGTTGTTGATTTAATGAGGAAAACCTAGTTTGGGTCTCTTGTTTAGTATTCACGTGTAGTGAGATGCACAAAGCAGGTACTAGTCTGGAGGTGAGGATATGCTATGATACGCTGCTACTACATGAAGAAAAATAAAGGGAAAAAAAAAGGGAAAACAAAAAGTAGTAGGGTGAGTTGCAGCTGGCAGCAAGTAGGTGTTGGTGTCCAAATGGGACTCTTTAGACCATTCTCTGCTTGCCTTGAAAGAGAGAAACCCATAGAAAATCGTAGTTTTAAAAGGGAATTAGGGAAGTTAGTCTGGGTGTTACACAGGTGGAGGGCGTTACACTATCAGGGGGAATTGCTTAGGCTGCTTTGTTGTTGTTTGGAACTGACAGTGTGTCTGTATAGAGAGAAAAAAATAGATAGCTCGTAGGCCAGACCTGTTTCCTGTTCTTTAAAACATAGCCTTTCTATTAAAAAGTGCATTCTGAATAAGAACTGCTTAGATAGGACACGGTCCTTGCCACTTGAAATGTTGGTAAGAGGCTATTGCTGTGTGGGGATGCGGACATGTGGCATATTTGTGCTCTCTGCTGCGACAGCAGCTGCAACCCAGGGAGCTTGCAGGGCTTCCTGGCTGCTGCGCCGTTCTGAGGGTAGCTCTGTGCACATGTGTTGGCCATTTAGTACTTGTTTTCTCCAGTCACCTGGATGATGTTCTTCCAAGCAATTCATTTTTTTTTAAAACAGAAAATAGCCTTGAAATAAGTTTTAAAGTGTTGTTTGTTCCACTCAATGGTGCTGGTACTGTATTCCTTTGCTAAAACATTCATTTAACATTAAATCAAGTGTTTTAGAAGCATTAGTACTGTGAATGAATCAATGACGTGTTTGGCTTTAAAGTTGGGGGAATACTGATCAGCTTGAAAGAATCTATACACAGTTTCTTAGAGGTCATGGGAGTTGTCAGTTTTCTGGTAATTTCCATGCCCTGTTAAAACATATTTTTAAAGTAATACAAAGAACTAAGAAAAACTACCCATCCCCTTTTACTAGAGGTTAAATTGTATTACTTAGCATAAAAATAACTGCAGTATCCTTACACAAAAAAAGGAGAATTTTGCAGGAAATACGAACAAATTTGAAGCCCCTTTCAGCTATCCCAACTGTGCAGGACGTGATATTAGACATTCGCACTAGCTTGGCTTCTGATTCTGGTTTCTTTTATTTCTTTCAAGATGCACATTGAAGCTGCTAAGATGCTTTCTTTCACTGAAGAGGAATTCATGAAAGCTCTTGAGTGGGGGAATTATTGATTCAATTAAAAAACCTGTTTGAAATACAAGTCAGATGATCCGGCCTTTTGGCACTAAAATGTTTGTTAATAAATCACAGTGATTTGTTTTTTGTTGATTCCGCTTGTGTTGATCTTATTTAACTTTTGAAAGCCTGCTAGCTTGTGTAGCAGCATCCCTTGAAATACAAATTGCTGAGTTTCAAGTCAAACTGTCCATTCTGTGGTGAGCAGAGGCACAGAGAAGGCAAGCAGGATTCCAACAAGGGAACTCCGTTACCATTTTTTTTTCTGTTTTAGTATTCAGAAATGTTTGTTAAATAAGGTAATGCTCAATTCAAAGAGAAGTCAGAGTTTAGTCTTAGAAAATTCCTTATTGCGACAGAAATAAGTTCACAGAAGTGTCACGTCCTTTTCAAAACACATTTGGAAATTGTCACGGTCTGTTCTCTGCAACAGATTATTGGTTTAATCATCAACAGCTCTTCTATGAAAACAGTCATAACTTGTTTTAGTTGTTCATCCTACAGCGTGAGTGGCAAAAACATAGCTGAGAATTGCCCCTCAGTAGCCAGAATGACTCCGTAAATCTGATACAGTTGTATTGTTCGAAATTTCTACTTTATTTAGTCAAAGTAAAAAAACCTGACTCTTTCCCTGGCGACCAGTTGCTGCTTATGGATCCCGTCAGGAGTGATGGCTCCATATTCACAGGTGCCCTACTGCCATTATCTCCTTGAGGATTTGATTATGTCATCATCATAACCAAGAACTAGATAAAAATGTGAGTGTAGATGAGCTGTGTACCTTAATGAACGGAAGCAATAAACGTCAGTCCGGGCTGCACCAATCTTTGTCAGACCTCAGCTATTTCAATGTATTCCCCCCAAAGAACAACTTAATAGGAACACAACACACAAACAGTAAATTTATGTACAGAAGTAATAGTATAAAGTGATTCTGACCTGAAAATGAGAATTCTCTCTCCTTAGATCCTACTAGCAAAGTAACGTGAGCTAGCAACGAACAAGTAATTCAGATGTACCACTTGTAAGGAGAAACATTCAGATTAGTATTTTAAGTGTTATGCAAATATAGATATATCTTTAAATTAAAACCAAAAATAGTGCATCAGGATGTTATAGTCCATTATGAATTATCCATCTGAATTTACAGCGTCTTATGTTTCTGTTCTGTTGCTAGCGAAAACATTTTTAAACACTGCTTCAGCCCAAACTCAACTGTCTAATGTAATTGACAAATAATAACTCAATTTCCTAACCATTTATTGGTGAAAAATGCACGTACAATATGCATTTAAATAAAACTCGCTGTCCATCAGATCTTTCACTCTTAAAATGGAGACTTTTTTGACAATGAAAAGGAGCTCCTCGCTGTTAGTTAACACCGACAGAAATTTTCATTGGAAATCAGATGCCATCTAGTGGCAAACCAGGAGAGGAGATGGTGGAAATTTCATCCCTCTTCAGAAAATGCATTCTCTCTCCTCTTCTGGTAAGCCAACCTGAATTCCTCACCGAGCATGTTAATGTCATCTTCACCTTTGAGTGTTCCCTGCAATAAGGGGAAAGAAACACACGTAGAAGATAAAACAAATTAAAAATATGATTATGGATCTTTTTGTGTAAGCTGTAAAGCTTTTATCTATCCATAGTGCCAGTATTGCCTTTAAAAACAAACAGCTCTGAAAACCACCGCCAGACTTCAGTGGATGAACTTCTAATTGCTGCACTCGGTGCTAACCTAGAGCTGCCGAGCAACTACCCTGAAAAGAGGCACTGGCTGAGTTGGGTCGTTACCGCCCCGTAAGTTTTGTTGAAATTAGCCTACACAAAGAAATTATTTCAGAAATCAAGTGGTAACAACTTGAACAGGAATTTTGCTTTGGAAGACTAAGTGTGTTTTGGGGAAAGGAAGCACTGGAACCCAGAAATCAAAATCTCCAACCCTAATTTTAGTGGTCATACTGAAGAAAAAAAGTTAACACCAGTACATGAAACATTAATTACATCTTACTGAAGTTTTTGATGCAGTTGTTTTTTTTCTAAAAAGCAGCTTTTTCATTTTCTTAAAACGCATCTGACCCACAGAACGTATCTTGCAGAATTTAGGAAAACATTACAAATTACAGCAGTATCAGAGGCTTCAAAATGAGGCAGAACTTTGGTGTTTATCCATTTTGAGTGAAACAGGCATTTTGAATCAAATAGGCTTTAGATACAATGGACACCTTTCTAGCTGGAAAAGCCCTACTTAAAAACTCACATTCCATATCCCAAAGGCTTGGTATGTGCAAAAAGGGCTGAGGAAGCTTTCAACAAACTCTGTATGCATCAATATGGCGAGCAGTGATACGGCAATAAAGAGTATTTTTCCATTGCTGCCTAATTCAGAAAAGGTGAACACATGAGAGCTGACACAAGGACACCCACTGACTCCAGGTAATTTACACAGTTACACAACCTTACCTTGAACTAGCCAAGAGAAAAGGGATTTATAGAAAAAAAATCCTTTGAAGCATTTCAAATACAGTTCACTTACTCTAGGAAGATAACCCAGTAATTTAGATGCGTGCTCTTTCAAGAGTTTCTGTCTCTCTTCTTCAACAATGAGACGAATGTTTTCTTGTCTTTTCTCCTCTAACTGCCTTTCTTCGAGTTCACGTTCCTACAATAAAGAAATAAATTTTCTTAACCATCAAGTTTCAGCTCTGTCAAGATTTATTTCCCACCAGTATATCCTATACTTCCGGAGCCTTTTTTAATGAAGTAAATTTAGAACTTTTTATTAATTTTACCTCCTGGTCATGGGAAAATTAGTTTGAAAATGATGGAAAAACCATATGTAAAAAGGCACTAGTTAAACAATAAGTGATAACTACAAAAAAAGTCTGAGACAAAATAGAAGACTGAATACCAAGACTTGGGTTATAGTTAAATTATTTAAAAGTCCTTTGAGAAAGTTTGGTAAGTCAAGGTCTGGTTCCTTGTGGAGTCTCAGCTGACTCAGTCTGTTCCTGCCTCACTGCTCTAGTCCAGGAAAAGGAAAACCAGCCCCGTGTTCCTATGCTGATGACGAGAAATCGCAGTTCATACTGTGAGTGTCATCTGAAAACCACAGCATAGCATGTAGCATGGTTTTTAGTTTATGCCAAGCTTTTTCTTCCTCAGATGCTACCTGGAAATAATTGAAATCAAGGCTGCGTTTTCCCCTTCTTACATATCATCAGCAGTACTGCCTGATGAAGGAGGCTGAAGTGGGCAACAGTTGGGTCACTGATCATATGGCTCTCGAAGAGCTATTTGCAGAGCATGTCAAGTACACCAGGATCTACAGCTGTCAAAGGCTTTAATCTTTTCAGCTGTAAAAAGTTGTCTCTAAAGACTTCTTTCTTGTCAGCACACTAAAACAAAGGCCTGCTTTCCACCTCCTGCCCTCAAGCATTTCTCTGCAATTCCTTTGTCACCTTTCCCTTGTAACAATAGCCTTGTTACACAGGATAAAGTATTCTCATATTAAAATGTTTTGGCTCAGACCGACAGCAAAACTGAACATTTCTCTTACTTTATCTGCAATAAACTGTCTGTGACGGTCTTCAATAAGTTTCTCCACAGCCCTTTTGTGTTCGAGCTGTTTCATTCTTCGTTTCTGAGCATTCATCTGTTCAATGCGATCATCCTCTGCAAACTTGGCCAACATCTGTTGTCTGAAGGCTTCTTCCTCTTCTTGCATGGCTTGTCGCAGTATCTTCTTTAAAGCAAATTGCTCTTCATATGTTTGCTTTAAGTCTAGACGTTGCCTTATTTTCTTTTCAATTTCTGCCTGTAAAGGAAATTCAATAAAATGCTTTTTATTGAAAATACTTTGGAAAATTTAAATTTCAGCCAATCTACCTGATTTGTCTCAGATAAAAATTACTGTAGCTGCTACCTTCTAGCATACACGAGTGGAGCAAGCGTTCCGAATTTAACGGTGGTCTCCAGTTTGGCAAGTGTCTTAAAACTGTAAAAATTAAGTCAAAAAAAACCAACCAACCAAACACAACCACTTTTTTTCCATGAGTACGAAGTGGGTCAACGAGACATTCCTCCTGAACGACTCCCTAGGAATAACAGTATTACGTATTATCTGTGTTAGATTTTATCTGAAATCTGGTAAGAGACAGAGTGGGCAGGACAAAGCAAACGGATGTGCAAAAAGCAAGCAGTTAAACTGCTTAGCTCAACCTGAACTTGCAAGTTACTGTCGTGCTGCTTCGGAAGATAAAATCAATGTATAAAGGCGACTAGGAGAGCATCCTAAACCTTCAGGTGTCTTCCTGGTTCAAAGAAAAGTGAATACCTTAGGGATGGCAAAGGAAATTCAAAAGACAGATTTTTTCCTCCAAAAACTAAGTTTACATACAAGCTGCTTGTCCAGCGTGGTACATTTAGGAAATACAGTCTGCTGGAGAGAGACACTTTGTGCCAGAACAGAAAGAAGAAACAACAGAATGAGAGCTGGGGTCATTCAGCCTGGAGAAGAGAAGGCTCTGGGGAGACCTTACAGCGGCCTGCCAGCACCTACAGGGGGCTGCAGGAGGACTCTTGTCAGGAGGTGTAGTAATAGCACAAGGGGTAGCAGCCCTAAACTAAAAGAGGGGAGATTTAGGTTAGCTGTAAGGAATAAATTATTTCCTCTGAGGACGGTGAGGCACTGGCACAGGCTGCCCAGAGCAGCTGTGGCTGCCCCATCCCTGGCAGTGCCCCAAACCAGGCTGGACAGGCTTTGGGGAGCCTGGTTTGGTGGGAGGTGTCCCTGTCCATGGCAGGGAGGTGGTACTGGCTGGTCCTTAATGTCTCTTCCAACCCACAGCACTCTAAGATTCTATGAAATTCAGTTAATTTAATAAACCTGTCAGAACTGAGCTTTTTGCTTTGAGGCAGCTCACATACTAAAATGGCCCTAAAGAAGTCCCTCAAAACCATCCCAAAGCCACAATAAACACAGGAGACTTTGCAAAATCCAAAGTTTAAAAAAAAAGCAATCCATAAATTACCCTGACAGCACTGCTAGAAGTAAAAGTTTTGGAAATGGGAGTTACTTGGCCTTTGAAGAGCATCCTCAGACGCAGAAGGCACTGCATAAGGGATATATATTTTGTGATTCTGTGTGACTCTGTGATATACTCTCACAGAAATGTTTTTGCAAGTGTCATGGCTGTAGTGGCAATTGCCAGAGACTAAAGGAGAGCTGCTCCATCACAAAGACATCAGAAATGAACGGACAGAGGAATACTGGGTAAAATACTGTCCCCCAGCTTTCACCTTATTTTCTAGATCAGCAATTCGAGTGGTTTCATCTTCTCTTAACATTTTCATATCTGGTCTGTTTAAATTAGGTTAGTTTACCCATAAGTAATCCATAAATTTTATATTTTTCTGCATATACACTTCTGTTCGTCTTTCACTGAAGTTTCATCCAGACCAGCTCCCACTAACCCGAATCTCCCGCAGGAAGAACGGCAGAGTTGCAGTGCTCCTCTCCACTTGCATTCTCCCTTGAACAGTTTATGCACGTGTAAACAGAGGACACGTACTACATACAAAAAAGTGGTATCTGCCAGGTGCCAAAACATCCATACAGGTATCTGCAGAAGTCCAGGCAAAGCGCATTTCCCCCCCCAGTACAGAGATAGTGCTTCAGCCACCTGCCAACACTTACCATCTCCTTCTTCCGCTCTGTCTCTGCTTGTTCTTCCAGATACAGCTCTTGTCGTATTTGTTCCAGTTCTTCACGCTTCTGTTGTTCTCTTTGTAGATTCTGGGCAATCTATTACAAGAAGGAAAGATTTCTCAACGAAAGACAGAAACATACAAAATAATATTTTATAATATCAAATTTCAATACCATGGCTTGAAGTCTTTGCTTTTTCTCCTCCATGTCTCGAATTTTAGCCATCCGATCTTCTTCTCTTTGCTGCTGACGGTTGGCAAACTCCATGATTTTCTTATTTTCTTCCTCTATCTCTTCCTGTTTCCTCTGCCTCCAGATAGCTTGTTCTTTTTTAAATTCGTCGATATACATCTGAGTTGCTCTCATTTTTTCTAACTTTAGTTGTTTTTCCCTGTATAAGGTCAAAAAAAGTACAAGTGCATAAATAGCTATCTAACATACCGCAGTGGCATTAAACAGGCCATATGCTCCTCGTTAACAATATATTCCAGAGACAAAGATTTAGATGACTCTCCTTACCCATTCAGCAGGAAATCAGATGTCTTAATTACAAATGCTAATTAATGAACTACCCCTGAAAGGGAATCTCATGTTTAATACCTTTCCTTCAGGACAGACTGAACACGTAGGTGCTCACTACTGCTCTATTTTATACACGCTCCATCCAAACAACAGAGGGAAGGAAGCCCCGTAGCCCAAATGCCTCAGAAGCCCTGAACCTTTTTATGCCCTCAGAAAACTCCTTTCTTATCCATGGCCCTAAGACGTGGCACACAACGTATTTCATTTTTAACATGCATCACAAAAGGTAGGGACACGAGGCAAGGTAGAAACCTGTGATATGCAGTCATTTCCAGCATGACAGGCCTAATGGAAGCGCTCCTTAAAAAATGGATTTTGTATCTGGGGAACAGGACCACAAGACTGACTGAAATGACAAGAATATTCTGGCTCTTACACAGCAAAATCTATGCAAGTGTCTCTCTTGTTACTGAAGTGGGACCAAGAGAATCTTTCTTGAATAGGAATAATTTGTTGAAGTGGCCCTTAGCCTATGAAATAGGCAGATACAAGTTCATTTTTCTACATAGAATTATATACGCTTTTAAGTTTAAAATAAAAAATAATAAAAATTCAAAGTAACTAACATTTGGTCTTCCTCATAGATCTTCCTTACGATTTCATCAATCATGAGTTTCTCTTTTAGAAACTCTTCATAAGCATCCTGCCTCCTCCTCTCTTGTTCTTCAAGCTGTTTCTCCAGTTCTTGCTGATACATTATTTTCTCCTTGTTCCGCCTTAGTTCTGCAGAACTTTCTTCTTTTGCTGCCCTTTCATACTCTTCCTTCATCTTTTGGGCTATTTCAGCATCACGTTTCTACAGGGGAAAAAAAAAAGCAATGTAAGATTCCTTTTTGCTTCCACTTGCAGTGAAAAATTACACGGCATATAAAAGGAATTATATTGCATTACAAAAACAGAATGTTTCCACCTTAATCTTTCTCTCTCCCTCTACACAAACACATGTAGTGCCTTAACTTGCTTCATGCCTTAAGTAGAACCCTGGAAGAGAATCCCCATTATCGAAACAACTTGAGAAGAACTAACAATACTTCAAGGAAGCCATGTATTTTACCAAGACCAAGTAGAGTGTTCACAACATGAGTGAAACTAGCTCACAATGGCATAGTGACCAGCAAGTAATAGAGCCATGCAGAACATCCTCAATAAGGTGAGGATTTACTTAATTACTCAATTTACTTAAATTTTGCATCAAACATTAACGTAATTAGAATCACCTGCCTGATCACCAACATTACCCTATACGTATATAAAAGTTCACAGTTCCTTTTTGAAGTTACTCAGACGTGCTTGTGTTTAATAATAGTAAAAAGCATTTTCAACCATCTGCTTCTGAGATAAGGATTCACCACAGAACCGTGTGTAATAATTTTAACTTCAGTAAACATTACAAAAACAATGAAATAAAAACTATATCCCTTCACACAGCTTAATTCACTACTGCTTTGACTGTAGTGGCAAAGCAAGCCTTTTTCTTACGGCTAATCACTTCTCCACAGCAAAAACCAGATTTCAGTATACCCCAAATTCTTAAACTTAGCAATAACCTAGATAAAAAGGTCAGCCTCAAAGAGAATTTTTACTACAATCTATACAAAAAGTTAAAGCACTTTGGTGGTTTCTGAGAACGAAACAGGACTTGGTTGAAAACCACATGCTAGGATACACTGAAACTAATTACCATTTTCTCATACTGTATAGCTTCTTTTTCAGCAATCTGTGCAGCTCGCTCCTTATTCATATACGCAGATTTCAGTTTTTTTTCTAACTCTCGAAGTTCAAGACTGGGGAAAAAAAAAAGTTTATCCTATTACAAGGTATCTATAGGGAAAAAAAAAAAGAAACTTCCCCCACTGAAGGCATATTGAGAGATCAAATCTCTTTACAGGAGTCGAAATGACACAAATTGTCAAACAGAAAGAAACAATGAGACAACCACTGAACAGGCAATAAAACTAAACCACAAATACCAACTGGTTTGAAATAATACTACAATAAGAATGATAAACTGATGAACATTTGCTACTGAATATTATTGTTTCGTACCGTAGGTCATTGTTATGGTATCCACAATAAAGGTTAACGCACACAACAGCTCCCTAGAAGTTAGATGATGCTCTTCAGCTGTGCAAATAGATATGTTATTGCATATCTTGCATATGGACAACAGAGGGAAGGAAAAGAAGGATTTTCATGAAAGATTTCTAAATATACATGATAAATCTCTCATCCTATTGAGGTCAAGAACAAAATTTCTTGTGTGAAATGTCAGGCCACAGTAACAGAAAACAGAATGAGTGCTGACGTTAAGCAGCCAAACCACTGGAGAACATCGGTGTCTTTGCACGTGCAGCAACTCAGGAAGCTGACATCTGCAGAGCCCGGAGACAAAAGCTACAGTAGTGAGGAAAGACACAAGGGCTGTTACCAGAATGTTCCCAAAACATTTTAATGGAATATATAACCTGTCCGTAACCCAGAGTAATCACTGCAAGAGTCACAGAGCTCCTTTCTTCCACTGGTATATTCAAGGATTACCTTAGACTCCTAACTATTCTGAAACAGGTCTAGGTAATGCCTTTTAAAACAAGCTTAAATAAGTAATTCCTTGGAAAAGTTTCTTCAGATTGCATTACAGAAAAGGAAAATGGTTTTAGTTTTGTTTAGGTTTTATCTTCATTAACATTTTCACCCATGACATCTGTACAAACAAGAAACAGCACAATGCTGTATTTACTGTTCTTTTCAACCTTTTGGGAATATTACAAGGATATGCCAGGAATTTAACAGATACAGAGCATGGAAAGCCAATGATACAACCAATAAGAGGAAGTTACATAAAAGATGCGCTGCTATCTAGCAAAATACTCATTTTATTTCTCAAGGGAAAAGCCTCATTTTAGATTTTTTTTTTAAAAAAAAAAAAACATTGCTCAAATAGAAGAGTAGAAAAAGAAAAGTTTCAAAGTTCAAAAAGTTAAAGCCTGTTCTAGAATACTAAATTGTGTGTATCTGATTGGAACATACTGACAGCTCCTCTCCATTGCTAGAAACCATCCCACAGTGTCATCTCACTGCCTCTGAGGCTCAGTCCAAACCACGTTAAAGGAGGAAAAACAAAAAACAGCTGAGAGATGCAACAGGCTGAATACTATAGTAGCGGGATCAAGGCTGAGTTTGATTTATAGGAACGGCTGATGGGTGAAGATTTCAAAGGCGGCGGCCCGCTGTTGGAGGATTTACCTGTTCTCCCGCACTTGCTGCCTCATCTTTTCGTCCTTCAGCTCCTCGTGCTTGAGCCTGGCCAGCTCAGCCGCCAGCCGTTCCTCCTGCTCCAGCTGCCGCGCCCTCTGCTGCTGCTTCTCCTCGCCCTGACCCGGACAAACAGTTCCCGTCACAGCTCGCGTTTGGAAGGCGACAAATGACAGGACCGCGCCGCTGAACGGCTTCAAACACCCTCGGGACCCTCTGCAAAGGTAACCCCAGGCGCCTCCCGCCTGCGCCGGCCCCGCGGCGCGGCCCTCACCCTCCGCACGGCCTCGTCCAGCCGCCGCTCCTGCTCCACCGCAGCCCACAGCCTGGCTGCCCGCCGCCGCCCGCTGCGCTCCTCCGCCGCCGCCGCCTGCGGGCGACAAGAGAGAGGCGGTGCCGCCGGGCCGCCCTGACGGAGCCCGCAGCCCCGCCGGGCCGCCCTGACGGAGCCCGCCGGCCGCCCGCCCGCCATCCCCGCTCACCATCGCTCCCGCCGGGCCCGCGCCGCCATGGCAACCGGCGGCACCGGCCTCGCCTTCCGGGGCGGCCGCTGGGCGGCGAGGGCCCGTCCGCGGGGAAACGGTGGCCGGGATGGCTTCCAGACGGGCTCCCCGAGCGATTCCCCCCCAAGCATTACTGAAAACTGCATTTTTATTTCCGCATCTCTAAGCGCACAAACTAGATGGCAGCATTTAATTACGGATTTCTGTCCTTCGTGGCGATTGCCGAAGGGGAAGCCGTCACGGAGCGTTGGCCGCGGCCCTCACCAGAAGAGGGGACTCCTGGCAAGGTTCCTTAGCGTGCCTCGCCCAAACCCGACAGGCAAAAAGGAAGGAAGATCTAACCCCGACTTCTCCCGAGACACCTTCCACAGCACACAGCTGCTCACTCCAAGAATTTCTCCCGAATGGCTTTGCTCCTGGAGGGACATCAACCCAAACTCTACTCAAATACCTTTTGCCACTTTTCTCATATTTATTTTCCCTTCTACAGAGTTGCGTGAGATTAAAAGCATTTAAGCTCATTTAAAGTAGCGTTTGAAATTCATTGTCACCTATTTGATAATTAAAACAATTAACCTTAAGACAAAAACCTTTCAGAAATGGGTAAAACAAAAAGTTGGCCTGTTGCTATTGATTCTGTACTAGGTATGCTTCAATCTGTATACATGTGGGATGGGAACACTTATTATTTTAAATAAATTTCCAATATTTTACTAGAATGCCCGAGATTAGTGCACCACTTTCTGAAGCTTTGGGTATTCTTCACACTTTCAAGAGAAAAATGTTCTCCCACAGCGTGTGAGCCATCTTGAACCGAACTGATGCAAGCAGCTGGGACAGAAAGAAACACGGTGAACACTCCCTGGGACTGCCTTCTCCCAAGTAAACAGCTAAATGCCTCAGTTAAATGGAATCTTCTTTCTTGCCAAAGAAAATAAGATCAGCTCCCCTCACCTTACTTCTGGAATCAACCGTAAATAGCCTTCAGATGTAGAATTTAATTTTTGCACACATGTCCTTAATTTGGAACAGCAACACTCTTAAAACAAGAAAATTAAGTATACCTAGGTTCAGCCTCCAGGAGAGCAAGGCATTCAGAGAGAAAGCTTGGGCTGAAAGTGTTTGAAAAACATACATGAGACCAGCAAGTCAGTTCACAGAGTCCTTAAAATTAAGAGGTGCCTTGCATTCGTGTATCAACAGTATTCATGAGCAGTGTTTCTTTCACAGAAGGGACGGACCGCAGCACTAATATCCAGCATGGAAAACACTTGGAGAAGGGTTACAGTCCTCAGTGCCTCATTTTTCTTTGATTTTCCATATATTTCAGATTTGCTCCAGTGAATTTATAATGTAAAGAAAAAAAAAAAATCCAACCATAGAATTCTTTTATCCTCAAATCTCATGGCAGCTTGTGTTCAGAAACTCTTACCTTTAGTGCCCTCATAGTTTTCTCCAACAGAAATTAAGCCATGGGGAAGTTCAAAAAACATACTGCGTGCACAGATCTCCAAACAGAAAGCAACATTTCAGCCTGTACAATCACCCAGTGTATTGGTGAGGGGAAAGTACTCCAGAAACCCCACACAAACAACCGTATGCACAGAAACAAGCCTTGCCCTACTCCTTTTATTAAATACTTTGAGGTGGAAAAAAATAATTTCCCCTAATTCCAATACAACTGCTGGTCTCATTTATTCTTTCGTGTAAGCTTCCCCAAGAACTGCAGGCTCCCATCCTAAAGCTTGGTTGTCTTTTTTTTTTTTTTTTTTCCTTTATATCCAGAACCTCTCCCTTCTTTCAACGTGTGGCCATTAGTGTCTCAGTCTCCCACTGTACCTTCCCCATAGCTTCTGGGGAGCTGCTGCTCGGTCCCCCCCAACCAAAGAACTGACTGCACCCCCTCATTTGGGTCATCTGTAAACTTGCTGGCCGTGCAGGCACGTGGGTAGCACACCTGCATCTGAGCAAGCACTTCTCTCCTCTGCCCTTCTCTCCTCTCCCCAGCAAGGTTGTCTCCGCTGGATGATCCACCTCCACCTGCGGGAAGCATCTATCTGACTTTGCTGCTCCTCCCAGCTGCGCGGTCACAGCAGGTCTCGGCTCCTCGCAGAGGCCTCTGTGGTAGGCTCTAATTTGCAAACAGGTCTGGCACTGTGTTTTAAGTGGACCTACCTTTTCCTTCTGTCAAAAGCAAACCTCATTGATGGATGGCACCATGATTTCTCGGTTAAAGGCCACACTTGTAGTCTTGGACGGAGTTGCTCAACACATCTGAAAGCACACAGTGAAAACGTAGCTGTTTTGTAGCCGGCTGTATCAGACTCCTTACTGTCAAGTGTGTTGTGCTTAAGTTTTCTTTCCATGATATGAATTACCAAGTTTTTAGAATAACAGATAGTGAAATGTCTGCTTTACTACAGTTTGGAAAGGAAGGAGTCCCAGTTGCAGAATTACCATCAAACTCTTGTTTCACACAGCGTTTCTTCTTGCAGTGGTCTGTTTATAGCTTACTGGTCAGCACCCTGCCTCTCATTCCTTTTTCCTAACGCCATTAGAAACTCCCAGGGCCTGAAAAGCATCAGGTAAACCAGCAGCCAACGTACAAGCGAAGCGTTTAATTCAGCAGCCCTTTCTCAGGGTTAACAGAGCACGTTAATAAACGATTCAGTTCTCAGCCTCAGTATCACCACCTACTGAGCCACCTACCGCTGCAGAAATGGAGACTGCTGAGGAACGAAAACTTTGCTCATGATAAAAATGACAAAATGGAGCATTAAAGGGAAAGAGAAGGTTCCCTTTACTTCAGGGGTTTAAACCAAAGGTTATGCAGGAGCACACAGCAGATAAGGTCATTAAATGAAAAAAGTGATGCCATTTTGCAGCTTTACCTCTTTTCTGGGGCATTTTACCAGATGATCATACCATGTGACAGTGACAAATGCATTCCAGCTGAGATAAGAGATGTGGGTCATGCTGACTTTGCAACAGTATAAGCCACTACTGGGGATAACATGGTGTCTCTGTGAGACAATTTCCCTTCTTCAGATGAAAAGATAAACGTGAATTAACAGGGAAGAGTCTGAAACATCTGAGCAGCGGTATTGATCTATGAAAGACCTAGATAAGTCGCAGAGAAACTAATGCTTGCTCTCCTTGATGTTAGTGATGGATGGGAGAGCAGATTTAGCAGCTAAGGGGCTATCACTGTCAAGAAAATCTGAGCACTCATACTACAAATAATTTTTTGGGGGGGGGGGGTGATGGTGGGGGAGGATTACTCTGCAGTAGAGGGGAAAATATGTCCCAGGGCAGCAGCAGGCAGAAGTCATCTTTTACTTATGACATTATGGATTGTAAACAAAAATATTAGAAGGAACAAAAATATGCTGTGCTTCAAATCCGTTCGGCAAAAATACAGCTGCTCCTGATGAGAAAATGTGGTTTTAATAAATATTTAGCTATATAATTGAGTTTTCAAAGAATAAAGAGAATAAACGGAGTCTCAGGCCAGAAAGGATGTTTGTGAAAAGGACATGAACAGCAATTAGTCTTATAGGGGCAGCATGTTCTTTGCTTCAGTTTCAGGTTTCCATCCCTGCTCAGCTGTGCTGGTCAAAAGTAAATGTTGTGAGCGTCTAAAGGCCGATGTAGCCAAGCCAATTAGAATGTATATCCGCAGCATCGTATACAGCATATATTTCCAAGTAAACTCAGAGTTCTTAATATTTCCTATTAATATTTATTGCTGGCTTATTCTTAAGGCACCCACCCGCTCTTCTGAGGAAGCGCAGAGCTTCTAAAAAACGGAATACATTAATTCTGAAGAATTAATCTACAGATGAATTTTACTCCACAGTGACAACATCACACTCCATTGTTTCTTACAAAGGGGATCTTTGCTGGTTGGACACAAAATAATTATTATTTCAGTTAAAAGGGCAGACTTACATTAAAACAGACTCATTAGCTATTTTGTAGAGAGGATCTTTAAAAATAAAACCAGTAAGGTAGTGCAACTGCACTTGATTCTGCTTTCACGCAGGTAGATGATCGCATGGTCCCTTCCAGGCTTACCTGTTGACAAAACCATTCTTCATCCCTCGGTGTCTTACCTCCGTAACATCCTCATCAATTCCTTGTTTCCACATCAGCAGTGCCGTAAAACACAATGCTTCTTGAAACATGCAGACCAAACCCGTTTGGACACTGCAAACAAAAGCAGGGAATCAAGACACTATTTCTTCCCTAAGCTTCAAGTCTCTTTCCAAACTTCATCCAACCCGTCAGGATTTGTTCAGGGTTAAGGTGCGAGGCTGCCTCAGACTCATTGGCCGTTTTCTGGTGTGTCTTCTCTGGGTGCTTCTGTCTCTGTAGTTTCTGTCCTATTCCTATTACTCCTACCACACTAAGTTTGTGGCGTTCTGCAACCCGTCATTCAACCAACATTATTTACATTGCTTAGTAGTTTTGTCAGTGGCCTATAGATTCTATAGTTTCTTATTATTTTAAACCTATACTGTAGAGTTCAATTGCTTTTCATAATTGCTGCCTTTATTTTCAGGATACCTGTACCATCAACGTCAGCCAGGTTTAGTACAACAGCCGACAGGATTGTGTCCCATTCAGTGAGCTGGGAAATGGGCTTCTACAGCACACAACACAGTCTGAACTTTCCTGTCTGAACTTTCCTGCCAACTGGCTGCCTGGCTAGTAGATCTGCTCAGGTTATGGAGCACTGAATTTCTCAAAGGCATTTGGCACAACTTTGCTACCATTCAGTGATTAAAAAATAATTCGAAAGCCGTGTCCACCATGCTCTTTTTAATCCAACTAGCAGACCCAGGGGAAAATACAAGCTGCAGTTACCAGGCTTTCTGCTTCAGCTGTAATCGTTTAAGCAGATGTCCTAGGCAGAACAGAGCTCTGTGCAAAGATGGTTGTAAAACCACTATGACATTCTTGTTTGTGCCACAAGAGCTTTATCCACTTCAATTCAAACTTTTGGTCCCCCAGTTAAACTGAAAAAGAACGGAGATCACAAGTTCAAGCAAAAGGACTGATTTCTTTTTAATGAAAATGAGCAGCGATGTTTAGTTGAGAATCTAAATGTTTATGGGTATGACAATTCTGCTTATAAAACCTCATCAAGAAAGTTGTATGAAGCTTGCTCGGACTTTGAGCGCTTTGATTTATTTATCTGTTAAGAAGTGCCCTCCAAGATAACAAGATCCATTTGTAGCGTTTAATTTGGAGACAGAGATTAAGTAACAAACTTGCATTTATGCTACTTTTTCTTCCCTGTCATTGTCTTTTCTGCATGGGGTTCAAAAGAGACATCTGAGTGACCATCCTGCAACCAGCTCACCTGCCAAGATGGGGAAAGGGACTGCCTCAGAGGAAAACCTGTCACTGCCTTCAACCCAGCCATCATCCTGCACTTCAGCTTCTGCCTGCCTCTTAAGCACTCTACCTGGTCATGTTTTCCATTTCCAGCATTTTTAATGCACTAGCGTCAGAAAGCACATCTCTGGAAGGAGTATTTATCATTTCCATGACTGAAAAAGATATTGAGAGAAATCTGTCAAATGCTGAGCTTTACTCTTCTCCTCCTCCCTGTATTAGCCCCCATAGTGAAGTGTGTACCCAGTAAAGGGTGAGATGGCACATGCTCCCTGCACTGCCTAATTCTTGGAAGCACCAAGCCCAGGTGTTTGTATATATTTCTAATTTGGGTACAAAAGAGCACCAAGAAACGTGATTAGAAGAAAGCAGAACCCCTCTCCTTCCTGCAAGACACACCAAACAGTCATTCCAAAGAGTTAATTTTAACATTTGTGTATAATTAAAAGCTGAGGAACTCTAAAGGGGAGTTTAGCAGAGAGGGGAAAACAGACAAAAACTGACATTTTCAAAATGCAGCATCTAACGAAGTATTTAACAGGCTAGTCTGTAACTGTAACCCTAAGCCACAACATCACTGAAACAATAGGAAGGGCAACCGAAGGGCTATAAACAGAAAACAAACAACAACCCCAGAAAGGGCTGAGAGCAATGTGAAAGCCCGTGTCCATCTCCTGCTCTGGCATTTCATCCCGCCAGTCAGCTCCGCAGAGGTCTGTAAAAAGCCCTGGGCTGGTGACGGCTCTGCTTCCTTGCCCCGCGTGGGGACATCTGCAGGAGTCCTGGGGCATCTTTAGCAGGCTCCCTGATGTTTTATTCAAAAGCCTTCAGAGAAAAGAAGAGGGCACAATAGTTAATGACACATTTCACTGCTGATAGAACAGCAACTTTGTGCTTAAAAAAAGAAATAATCACCAGTGATGTGGTGAAGCGCTCTGTGCTGCTGTGGACCAGACGAAGCCCGCAGAGGCCTGGCTGCCAGGTGTTCCCAGCCCTCTGCCTCTCAGCCCAGCTCGCTTGCTGGGTCCCTGAAAAGAGCACCCTGGTGCTGGTGGCTGCGTAGCACGGAGAGGGCCTGAGAGGCCTCCTTGGGTGGCCGCAGCTCAGCACCGCCTCACACCCTGAAGGAATGCCACAAAATGCGGGGCTCAGCCAGCCCCAAAAGCTGTCCTTTCCCAGCCCGCCGTTGATCTCTGAGCTGTCCCTTCCCTCAGGGCACAGATTTCACATGGAGCAGAACCAAGACGGTAGCTGGTCTGTGCAGGAACCTTTGGCAGCTCTTCCCGAAAGCAGCAGGCACTCTTGCTTGTGCCTGCTGTTGGGCACTTGCTCTAGCAGCAGCAAGAGGAACAAGACAGAGTTTTCCCCTGATCAGACCACAAGAAGTCAGTTCACTCATCTGACCTCTCTCAGATCATTGGACTTACACTCCCACGTACTCTCTTCTTAACTCTGCCTCCCCGGCATCCTTCAGAAAGCTGAAAGCACGGCCCCGCAGGCTGTGAGCTTGGAGCCCGTGGCACGCCTCAGGCAGCAGCCTGCCCAGGGGCACGACTGGGGCAATCTCACCCACGCGGCTTTGCTAGGCAGTCAGTCCCTTCTGTCTGCCTCAGAAAATGCTCACATAAACCATCTCATTCCTGGTACCGAGATGATCACAGAGCTGTGCCGAGGCACCAGCTGGCTCTGGTCACAGAGCTGCAGCAGGAACGCAGGGGCCTTCGCTGTCTGTAGGGCCGAGGAGATACGACAACGCCGTCACTGCTCTTTGGCTTGGAAGGAGAACGGAGGATAGCAAGTTCTTTCTTCCTTCTCTGAGCAAGGTTATCATATAGAACTGTAAAAAGGAAAAAAGAAAATAACAAAAGGACTTGGACCAGTAAGAGACATTTGCTTCCATTTGGTGTATTAAGACAAGTTGGCCACTTGACTTCAGAAGACAACGTACACACACTTCGTGTAAGTAGTAACTATGGTTTGGTTGTGCATTTATGCTTTGTACGGTACGCAAACTTAGTACTTCTGAAACGAACAGGTAAGTTGAAATTGTATTTCTACAATTTAGAAACCAAACCAATTCTAATTTGCTACAGCTGGACACCACCTGCAGAGTGCTGTTTAAGTACTCTGAACATTACACACTTATCTTTTAAATATTGATAATGCCATTTCTCATTTATGTGGCATGAAGTCCCACAGGGAATAATTATGCTAATAAACCTTAATGATTCTCGCAAATAAATGATCAAACAAAATTGCTACTGTTGATTTATATTAATGGATGCCTTTAGGAGGAGATTTGTCAGGATGTGCTGCTTCTTGAGTCCCAATTCATCTTATTTAGCAGAAGAATGTACATAGTTTGTAAAACAGATTAAGTGTTTAAAATACAATGCGTTCATAGAGTTTCTACAATCCGTAACATTCAAGCACGGCTATCTTGCCTTATGGTAAAACTGCATTAAATGGTTTCTCCGTCTGTAACTTTCCTTAGTCTTTTTTTTCCTCCTCCTTCACCCCTTGTGACTAAAAAAAAGTCCTCCTGTTGAAGACCTTTTTCTTAACCGTTCTGTTACTCATGTAGGGATTGGTGACCAGTTTGCTGTCCTAGTAGATGAACGCTGCTGTTGACAACTTTTTTTTTTTCACTGCAATGAGTCTGAAAACATTTTAGTGCTTTAATAAGGGCGCATCACCTGAAGTTGATGACCCAAAGGATTTTATAGGATATGTAATTATAGTTTCTACTTTTCTGCTACTGTTGGATGTACAGGAAATCCCCATCTCACGTACATCTGTACTTCTGAAATTTTAACCAAGTTCATTTGAAAAATACCTTACATCGGCTTGCCTTTCAGATAGTACATGTGTTTGAAAGCAGTATCAACGTGCTTCGTCTACCTGTGATTATAGGGCAAGAGATGTTTTAAGCGCATCACAAGAGAAGAAGCTAAGCAAATAGCAGGAAAAAGGAACTTTGACATTTTGAATTTAAACTTTAGTGGAGCTAGAAAAGGATAATAAGTACATACTTCGATGATGCTGCAAAACACGTACATAGGAGCACAAGGCTGCGGTGAGTCTGGGGAAGAACCAGACAGGCAGAGGAGGCAGAAATACGCTTTCTTCGCTTGCACAATTCCCAGTGCCCAGTGGTGAGAGTCATACAGTAGGTTTAATTCTTTGCTTGGACAGCTTTGTTAAATTGATCGACTCCAGCAGCAGAACGAAGACACAGGATGTTTTCATCTTTGAGGGAATAATATGGCTAAGAAATCAGTAATTTGCTAGAACTTAACCTACCCAGAGATTTTCACTTTTTTTTTTTTTTTTTTTTTTTTTTTCCCTTTTACCCCCTCCTGCTTGTCTAGGAGTACAGCATTTCAAAGAAGAGCTAAGCAGCCTACCATACAAACATTTTGTTTCTTTCATAATGTAACTAGCTCCCACAAAGCATGACATTGCATTCACAACAGGTTGGTATTTCAAAGGATTGGCATGAATGGATTTTAATACTGACTGGATAATACAATCATGAAATCCAGCTGAAACACAGCACTAATTCACTCCATGCACAAGGCAACCAGTATCTGCAGCACAGTGATGAAGGTCTCTAGAATGATCTGATGGTTTGAATTATTTCTTCAAAGAGGAACACTCCTTGAAAGCCTGTCAGGTAAGGCTTTTCCTTTGCAAACCAGGGGCTAATCCTGCAGACTCCAAAACAATGGAGATTCTAAACACTTGAAGGGCTGGAACATCCAGTCATTTTCTTACATTCTGTGGACTAATAATCCTCACATTCGTCAATTCCACTGTAAAAGCTGGTACTAAAATCTTTCTTCTGTTATTCAGAGCACTATTTCTGTACACAGTTTGCCCATCCTGCAATTCTGCTGAACAATGGAAAAACTTAGTCTCATTCATCCCTCGCATGTGGGTTCTTTAATAGCTCTCCAAGCAACTAGCAGGGAACATTTTCAAATATGTAATTACCTTTTGTGTGTGACAACAACACAGAGACTTTGAGCAATTAGTAGGATTGGACAGGCTAAGGATTAGGTGTACCTAAATTCTGGTTTTGTCTGTAATTTGCTGCATGGCATTCAGAAAGGTATTTTATCTTACTGCTTTGCTCATGCTGGCAACAATGCTTGTCATACTTGGACAGCAGGAACATCAGGCAGATTAGTGCGTTTATACCTGTACTGCACTTGGATGGGTCCACCACCACCTCCTGAAGGCTATCACTGAACACACCTCCCCAGCTACCTCATTGCCATTATTCTCATCTGCCTCCCTGCTTACCACAAAGCACTACTGGTCTCATGCTCTGACTGACATAAGCTCTCTAAGATGATGGGGCGTTTTTCTTGGAGGGCCCTGGGGCAGTCTGGGCTCTTAGGGATACCCCGAGCAGAGCGGGGAGGCTCCATGCTCCCAGCCAGAGCACTGTGCTGCAAGGCAGGGGCCTTAGTCCTGTCTCTGGCTGTCTATAAGCGGTATATATGTGCATACGCATCCTCCCTAAAAGAAGTTTAGGCAATTCAATTCAATTACATGAGACCTCCTCTTTGCCCCACAAACAGAGAAACTTTCTTCAGGTTTTCTTTGGCCACTGGTGCTTGTTCTGAGATCATTTCTGAAATCACAGAATCGTATCATAGAATGGCTTGGGTTGGAACAGCTTCAAAAAAGCATTTGGTGTCTAGCAGAGTAAATTGCCTGACTCAGCCTGTCTCTTCTGCTACCATTTCTACTATAGATCTTTCTTCTCCACCTTGAAGCAATGTTAAAACCTTCTACCAGTTGCACAGGGAAAGCTGTCACTCCTAAACTGTCTCATCTCTTCCTTCCAGGTTGTTTCAAACTTTGTTAGTCAGTCCAACCCCTCTGCTCCTTGACTGACCCCACACCATGTCTAATGCTTGTTATCTGAAATACAGTTGCTCCTTATTCTCACACCATCTGGCTAGATACTTCTGCCTTTGTACACCACAGGTATTCTGACTTAAGAATCTTTAACAGTTCATGCAGTTTAGTTACAATTTAGATATATTTCCTTTACATGTAGATAATGAAATATTCACTTACACTGTGGCTGTATGCACATAAATTGAGATTCTAAATGGATCTGCTGCAAAATTGCTGGGAATTCAAACATGTTCCTTAGTGCTTATACAGTGAATTGATTCTATTTTAATACTCACCCATTTTTATCCTGTCTCCTAAATAATTCATGCTTATTGATTTCTACTTATATGTACCAGTGCATTTTGACATCAGACTCCTCACTAGCAGCTGCATAAAACAAGATTCCTGTTATCTAGACTGCAAGATTCACTCTCTTTTTTAAGAAAAAAGTACTTTCTTCCTTTCTTAAAACTAACTGGAAATGAACAATTCATTCTCGCCTACTTGTTATGCAATGTGCCAGTTTCCTGAAGGACTATAAATTTGTATATATATTTTTTTTACCTAGTTTAGGGAGGGAGAAAGAAAGAAGAAAGATCTGCCTACAAATGTCAATATTTGAAAATATGGATCTCCCCACCCTTCCCTCCCCCAGTAAATAAAATAAAAATTAGATTATCTTTGCCTTCCAGGCAGCTTGTCAAGCAAATACCCATCTTGCTTGGCTCCCAGGCTGGATTAGTGAGTCATGGGGAAGCACCCTGTTACCCTGCGCACCATCAGAAGAGGATGGTGTCCAACCCAGCCCAGACGCAACGTGTACAGGAGAAGGGAGACACCTGCACAAGCCCTCTGGACACCTTGAGCTTGGGCATAGTGTCAAGGCTTGTCCCCAACTGTAGCAGGAAAACAAACAACAATACTCAAAATGTGCTTTCAAAGTGGGATATGAGAGTTGAACTGTAACATTAGATGTCATAAACGGTACATGATCTTAAATAAATCCAATACCCATCAGTCCTAAATGTAGAAAACCTACCGTCTCTGCCCTCACCTGCATCAGAGAATTCGTTTCTTTTTCCTAAAGCAGTAGTGGAAAAATAAGATGTTTTTCATACCAAAATGGCATGAATCCTTCCTTCCTTGAGTACAATTTTCTGGCCAGTTGTAGTCTTTGCTAAATGACTGTTAAGGTAGTATACAGAAAACTAATCCAAGTAAAACCACAACAAATCCTTGACATTTGTTGACACTTTTTCTAAATAATACTGCTCAGAAGTTATAATCTAACAATAAAATAAGCAGAATTTGCAAGTTATCTTTATATAATAACAATAATGTTAAATAAAGTTACTCATAGTGTACTGTGAGTATGCAAAGCCCTTGTAATAAACTCATAATGAGATAGGGTAGAAACATGAAAAAAAGATAAAAATACCAAGACACAATAAATGCTAAAACACGTATTTTTGTTCTATCTACATCCCAAAGATGTTTTCTGTGAGTTCTTTTTATGCTACGTCAATTTCACTTGAACAAAGTTAAGAATCCTTGCTAGTTGGTAATCTTCTAGGTGTAAGTAGAAGCAGTAATTAAGATGCTTAAAAATAAAGCCGTGAAATAACATGACATTCATGACACTTGCAGTAAAAATGCATCCAAGCTTTTTTGTAGGTCTCCTTCAGGAAATATTTTTGTTGTTGATACTTCAGAAACAGTGACAATTTTAAATAGGTTGAGTAAGTTTTAACCTTAATGTATTAAAGAATTAACATATTCAGAGCATGCCATAATGTTGCTCAGGTGAAGGAGCTGAGTCTCATACCCTGTTTGTGACCAACACAGGAAAGTTGAGAGACTCCTGAAGACCCCAGCACTGCAGGAAGTTTTGATTCCTTTCTCAGGAGTCACGTGGAGAAGCCACATCTTTACTGTGCTTTGCTCAGGGAGTGAAAGCCACCCTGTACAAGCACTGACTTACCAAGGGACAGGGAGGGACGATGAGCTTTTCTACCTCTTTGCATCAGACCATCTCCAGTCCTGGGAGATGATCTCAGCCAAGAGAGGGCTACTTCCACTGAAGGAGAAATAGTGCATTCACAGCAGAATGGCATTGCCAGAGACCATGCTCACCACTTCCACTGTGCATGATGACCTGGTCCCAGACCCCGCAACGACCTGCTTTGCTAACAATAAGATACCAGGCCCTTGGCATTCACAGATCTCAAAGCAGAAGGCTGCACTAATTACAGCTGTCTGGATTCAGCACTGTTAGGTCTCCCTGAGGATAACCAAAGGGATTTTTTTTCCCAAACAATTTATTCTTAAAAGATTCTAAAACTATGCTATAGGCCTTGGCTTATTTCATAAGGTTGCTCTTCTTTTAACTTACAAAATATCAAAAGTGTTCTGTTTTCCTGGACAACTTCCTGTGTGACTCACGGTTTCCATACAGCTTCACATGCATGAATCCACCAAGGCTACTGAATATTTATCAGACTTTGGGCCTTTTTTTTTTCTCCTGAAAGATTTGCATTTAAATAAATAACAACAAAAGAAAGAGTTGAAAAGAGTCTTCCAGAACACCCTTTCCCTTGTGTTACCTCTTTCAACTTTTGTACTATCATTGCAGACATTGTCTACCAAATATTCCCAGGCAGACAGAGCATACATTAATGCTGCAAGAAACAAGATGCAGTTCAGAAACACTAACATCATGTGATCACATAAGTTTTCAACATGCTTTTTTATTACTCTTATAAAAAATTCTATTATATTTGCTTAGCCTTTCACTAAAAGTCACGTTGCATTGCTGTTTATTACTTTGTTGTTATTTTATTGCTTTCCTTCTTTCATGAAGATGCTCTGCCAGAAAAAGCAAATTGATATTCACTTAATTTGTTTAAAATTAACATCACTCAGAATAATCCTTTTCTATCCAGCAGGGGTGAAAATCAGAACTTCGGAACATTAATTCCTGCAAGGACCAAAACCAAAGCACCAGGATCTCCTCTGCCTCCTCTTCACACAGGCTTCTCCCTTTCCCATGCACACCCTTGCAACATCCCAGACATCCACTGAACAGTGAATAATCTCAAGACCAGAGAAATGGAGACTTCTGCTGCTAACGAGAAGGATGTTCAGGACACAAAAGTATGCGGGGAAAAGTTCTGAATGGGTTTCTTCCTCATCCCTACTCAATATAGAGAAAGGGATGTGGTAGTAAAATTATTAATATTTAAAATTTGAGAGGTCTGGCTAAGTTTACCCTAACAAAAGGAATATTCTTTTGACCAAAAGCATCAGTTGTGTGAGTACTAGAAGAAAAATATGAGCCAGTGTTGCAAAATCATTGATTTTGATTTCCAGTGAAGCAAAAAAATATTTATATATGTATGTATGTATATAAATGCTCTCTCTTTTTTAAATATCTTTTACAAAAAAGACTTGAGCAGCTTACAAAAGGAAAGGAGAGAGACTCTAAGAGCGTTTAGGAACAGTAAAAAGGCATTTTTGAGCAGCGCATACTTTTCACATGCCCACCTGCAGGGATTGAGCTTTGGTCACTGGCAACATCTGGCTGCTCAGCACCTGGCCAGCCCTCCCCCAGGCACCAGAAGAAAAGAAAGTGAGAGGATAAAAACAAAAACATGGGTTACAGGAGGAACAGTCTATTATGGAAAACCACCGCCACCAGGCAAGGCTTACAGCACTAGAGGGAGCCAAGCTTTACATACTTTCATAAATACACAGTAAACCTCCCCCTCAGCCAAGCTTTTGCACCTAACATCTTTTTAATTAAGTTTACAAGGCACACAGCACTTTGGATCCTGGGGCTCAGCTAAATCTCTGTTTACCCAGTCAGAGCCTTGCAGCATGTAAGTGTAGGGAAGGATCCTGCAGCGTGACCCTGGGCGCTGCTCTCAATCCCTGCAACACAGTGCCTGGAGGCAGGGACCAGCCTCGGGAGCTTGGTATTGCTTCCAAGGACCCGAAGGAGAAGTGAGCCAACCTCTGCTACAAGTCCGCTCATCTCAGAGGAAGATAACTGAGCTCATCCTCCTCTCCCTAGCATTTCCCCAGCTCCACAGAAAAAAAATAAAGTCAAGTTCAGCAGTTTCTGGGACAACACGCTGTGCCCATTCTGCTGGCAAGAGCTTAAATGCTGTGAATTTTCCCTTTATACTTTTACCAATCTGTATCTTTGTAAACTCAGAGCAATTTCCCATCCTGAAGAAAAAGTGTCTTATTCTAAGTCCGCTTTAACGATTGTGCCTACCCCATTCCGCTGAGATTGTTCGGATGCAAGACAGCGTAATCTATTTAGCTTCAAGGAGGGTTTCTCTTTGACGTGCTCTCCTAATAGACCATTTATCAGGATGAAGGGTGCTCCCCAGAGACTGCAGACAGCAGGACAGGCCTAGCCTGAGTGACAGTTTGTCCAGCAGAGATTGACTTTAATGAAGCACGGAATAAACAGGAAGATTAAGAGACTGCAAAAATCAGTGACAAGTTTTGAGTACACCTGGGTAGCTTAAAGTGCAGCACACATCGTTCACTGAATTACAACTGATATATAAATATTTTGGTGCTAAGGATTTTGTGGATATTCATCACGGAGTTTCTTTCTCTACAGCAGCAATCTGGCAGCAGCATGGATATGCTGCATGGGATACGTTTTTAGCAAAGTTCACACCATTGTGGTGGCATCTCCAGCTGAACCTGTCAGAGCTCCTGCTACTGCCAAGAGAGAGCAGCAGATCCACCTGCCTGCTGTGTCTACTGGAGGGTGATGCATGCCAGCACCTCTCTTCACTGGCTGTTACCAGAAGATCAGCGCAGATGCAGACATCTCTGGACAGACGACTTCCACCCACAAACCTCAGGCACTGAGGCCTGAGGTATAACCACCACGCGTTGCCCTTCGTTCTAATACGTGTGGCTCCAGACATCTCTCCACCACTTGCATACTTACTTCTTTTGCTGGACTCCAATAAACATTAACTTGGTAAACTGAGCCTGAGACTGAACCTCTGAATAAAGAAAAGTTTATCATCCAGTGGCAATAAGCTACAAATGTAGAAAGGAACCTTCCTACTGCCACACCTCACAGCTAGAGATGTCTGATACACTGCAGGCATCTATTACCAGCCAGTAAGACCCATTGAATCTTCTTGCCACTAGTTGATCTGAATTTAAATACACGCTTTTTGCTAAAGCAAATAAACCAGTCCCACTCCATGCTGCAGATGCCAGTATTGAAGAAAACGCAGAGTACTGCTGGGATAGTTTATTCCCAGGAAAGAGAATGAGAGCTTGAGCTCCAGTATGTAGAGCTGCAGAATTCAAGCAGTGTTTACTACTTTCAAATAGCTTTGTTCTTGCAGGTCAGAAACTCTTTACCAAAACAAAGCAGTTTCCAAAAAATATTCCAAAGAATAAGTTTCCAAACAGAATAACTACAACACATACTCTTCCTGTAAAATTTCAGTTTTTGACAAAGTGCCTACATGAAGTCAACTTTAGACATGCACACTGTGTAGTTCACCTCCTTGTAAAACGCCTGCTTTGTCGTTGCTAGTTTTCACACGTGATATCCAACCCAACAGAAAATGGCTGCTCCATTGCATAGACAACTTGTTTTTTTTTAATATCATATGTAATGTCTTTCTGTAAGTACAAGAATTGAAGTTACATGTGAAACAAGCAGCATACATGTGATCTAGATGTTTTAGGATCCCGGTCTGCCCATGTTGCAATTATATGTTCTCAACAGATGATGGCACCAGAATTCAGTCTGTAAATAAACACTACTGGGTAACTGACAGACTGCTTGGATAAGTATATTAAAACAAATGTACCAAAATTTAGCTAATTTAAACTGTATAAAATAGACATAAACTAAGTAAAGGTTGGAATGTGCCTTTTTAAAATAAACTGTCACCTTTCCGCTGCTCTCTCTTCCCCCATGTCTCAGACTTCAATCCTTAACCATTAAACAAAGATTTTGCCTTTCAAAGTGTGTACAGAAAAATCAGATACCTTAGCCAGTCTTACTTCTACGGGATGCTACAGATACATATTTTTGTGACCAGAGTTGTCATGCTTTCAGCCTTTGCTAATCTTGTGCTCTGTACAGCAGTGAGTCTTCTCTTAAGAGCACAAGCTAACCACAAGATCAGAAGCACAACCAAGAATATTAAACTCGAGAAGGTATTGGCAGTAGGCAAACTTTACTTTTAAATTCATAAATAATTAGACTGTTAAAAGTCAGAAAAAAAACTACTCCTCTATAGAAATTTTCATGAGTTTCTTACTTCATCTTTTTAAATTGTCCTGGTTTAAACATCATCAGTTTGGGCAGGCGCTTGAGAAAATATTAATTTATAAGAAATTGAGTCTGCCTTCATTGCTTCTCAGGTAAACATCGTGTACAGATGTAAAATAAATGGAGCAGTAAATATGGTTGAAGACTTGGTAACTGGATTAGTAATAGTATTTCTAACATAGATTATTCACTAAAGCAGGAAAGAGAAAGGTGTTAAATAATTCAGCAAGGAACAACAAATGAATAATTGGGCTGTTAATTTACTGTTCTATAGTCCTTGCAAAGGTTTAATGGAACCTATGTTGCTTAAACTATTAAAAGTGTTTTATATTTGCCATATGTTAGCAGAACCATCATTAAAACTGTAATTTATTATTGGAACGAGCCTCAAAAATATTATGCTGAAGCCCCAGAACCATGTCCTGGAACCAAGGGTCAGATTAGCATTTTGTTCACGGTATTGCTCTGATATGCCTCAAGCAAGACAAAGAGGTCCATTAATTCTGAAAGGGCAAAACCCCACAAGTGTACTTGTTTAAAGTGTAATTAGTAGGTTGAATTCTGCAGTCCAGAATAATGCTAGTGGGTAAGCAATTTTTTAGTGGGCAGAATGTACTTATATTTCATGAAGATTATTTAAACCCAAAAAAACCACTCCAAGTCCCTAACCACAGAAACCAGAGAAAAACATTGTTGACACCTAACATATTCATACGTTGCTACTGCCAAAATGACTACACTGAAATTTGAACGCTTAAACTGCATCTTCTGTGGTTAGAGATCACTGTGAAAGCAATTTCTACAAGCTGTCTGTTTATTCCTTCGAGCTCATTCATTTACTGGTAGCACTGTCATTTTCTGACAGACAATAATGAAGGTATTAGTAGCTGCTGTACCCTGCTCTGTGCATTTTATATACCTTTCCTCATTAAAGAGTATTTTGACACATTATAACAAGATAGCATTCTTATGCTTTACGCACAGGTAACATCTTTATAGTAGTCTGTCTATTAAAAATAGCATTTTTTAATTATTAGATACTCTTGTCTTTGCTTTTAAGGTATGACAGATAAAGACCTTCTGTAAGATGCCAATATTTTCCTAATTAAATATGCACATATGAGGGAATTTTACAACATCCAAATAAAAGCAAGATTCAAAACATACCTTCATTCTTCACACGAAGTACACTGTAGGGACCTTTTTTTGGTAACGCTGAAGCTGTTGGTACTATTCTAAAATACATCTTCTGTTTTATTTGATTGCTGCTTCTCTCTGTGTATTTTGAATATTAAACTATGGTTACGTGGTTTGGTTGGAAAAGGCCTCATAAATCAAAACACTGAAATTGAAATGCTTTTTTTCTAGCTCTGTACCATGAAAGCTCTACTTCATCTGATTTTCATTGGGGATGAATTTTAGGAGGTTTCTTGCTTTCCACATTTCTGATTTTGTTCCTTTAAAATGCTGCTTTTCTCCAACCTCCCACTGCAAACTTCTTACAGAGTTGTTGTTGTTATCTAGGCAAATAAAGTAACTTTAAATCTGGGTTGGGCCTCTGCATGCAGTTGTAGTGCAAATGAACAACACACCAGTAAGTGCTGCGAGTTAAAATGCCAAAGTTGCATAGTTATAATAGCAGGATTTTATTTCTAGTTCCTTAAGTAACTAAAATCAAAAAATCAGGGCAAAGCAGAACTGGTTTTGTTGAGTATTTCACATTTTTGCACTAGCATTTTTCCTCCCAAGACCACTACATCACTTACCAGTCTCATGTAATTCCCATCCTTGTCAACAGTTACAAGGACCACGTCTTCATGCAAGTCCATAATATTACTTTATCCCAAGAGCAATGCTTGACTGATGAAAGAACAGCCTGCCAGCCTCATACACAGGTTGTAAAAGGAAATAAGATAGAGTCATCACAGCAGTCCTTTCTTCCAGCTAAGTGGGCAACACTGCTCATTTGGGAAGAGCGTTTGCAAAGAGGTAGATCACACTAACTCATCTAGATTGTTTTTTTTTGCTCCCTGCTCACAGAGTAAGGGAATTAAATAAGATGCATACAAGCCTGGCCTCCTACTACAACTGAATTTGACCAGCATTGCAGCATGCATCTTCTGCAGATTAGATTCTTAATGACTACATGTCAGCTGATCTCATACCTTTGATTCATGAGCTGTATCTATTCTGTGATCCACTACTGGAGGCCCACCAACATGACTTCAAAGTGCTGAGTGAGGTGTTGCAAAGAACAGTTGTGGCAGCAGAAAGCTTATAGTTTAACATCTCTGTCTCAGACTGTTCAGCAACCCTGTCTCAGCTTTAACAACCACTGTACCCAAGTTATTTTTGGATTAACTCAGGTGCAAATGCAAGGCTGGCACCCTGAATTGCTTATATCATAGATGAACCAAGGCAGGTTCAATTGCAATTTCAATGAGGTATCAGGTTAAAACACCTATCAATATGTTCCATTAACACATTTGCAGAATAAAGGTCCTCGAAATGAATAATCCTTGAGGCAATACAATGTCCTCCCAGTATCTGGCCAGCTCATCCCAAGAAAAAGATAGCAAAGCCATGATTCTACCCAACATAAATGAGAAATAGAGACTGGAGGGAAGAGGTAGAAAGACCACGTGACTGGTAGTAACACAGAAAAAGTATAAAGTGAATGAGTTTCTTCATTCCTGGCATTCATTTCTGAGGGGACAGGGAAGATAACTTCAGGAGAAGCTTTGAAAAGCCTCACAATACAAATTTTCTTTTGTTTTAAAGAAAGGCATGAGGATTTTACTACAGTATTTTTCTTTAGCCAGCTTTATACTCCAGCCCCAAATCCTATTCTCTGCTCTTCTGGGATAAGCGTGTGTTTATCTGTGCCTTTCAGTAATTTATATAAAAGTTAAGCCAGTGGTGTGATGAGAAATGCACATTACATTTAAATGAGCAGAGGGAATAACAAAGAAAACAGATGAAACCCATTACAGGTGTCTGTGAGGAAAGGAGTATGGATGTGAAGCTCCAGTCTGAGAATTTTAACAGCTGTCATTAAAATACCCCAGTGGGAATTAGAATAGTAAAGCCTTTAACAAATCTTGCAGGTTACTGATGTTTGGCCTGTGCATCCACAGAGGGCTGAAAATAATGAAGCAAGTTTTAATCTCAGCCAATGAGTTTAGGATAATTTTGTATTCTGGCAATCCTCATTTTCATCCTGCAGAGTAAGTTTCTGTCTTCCACTCTGAGAAATCTCTTTTGTAGAAGCAGAGTAAGATGTAGTATTTCAGCCTTTTGAGTATTCAGACCAATATATGCAGCCAGAGGACTAGAAGTCATCTCACTCTTAAATGTAGCACAAGCAGGATTTAAACTGTAAGCTATTTGAAGTAGCCATGTGAACTGGCAGCTTGATGTCCATTTATTTCTAGTTATAGCACTAGAAGGGTCAGTTAGGTTCATAATAAAAGAAATCTAAGTTCAATTAACTTTTTGTTGTTGTTGTTAATTAGAAAAAAAAAAAAAAAGGAAACCCTTGTAGGGAATCACATATTTGCCTTGTTTATAGAAATTATCCCCACTACTATGAAAGGAACAGTCTTTTTGCTAAGATTACTAGAAATGAAATAACGACATCTGCAGTAGGATTGGCCTGGAATTGCTCCTTCCAGTGCCTGCCCTGGTTACAAAAGAGGTGAAAGAGAGAAAGGTCTGAGAGGCAGGCTGGAGGGCACACACAGATCTCACTGCAAAGCGCTCAAGCACAAGGAAGTCTAGAATAACTGTAAATTATCTCTTACCTCAGTACCCCTTCTTCAAAATACAATGCTTTACCATTGAAAGAGACAAAACAACTTCAGTTCATTAAGTTATAAAATTAAGCAAACCAGGCTGTACAGAAAGATTACAAAACACCAGCCATATATACACACATTATTTGTCATTGTCTATCCCTATACTACACAAAAACATCGTAAGAATAATGCAGTGTAGTATGTAGTTGCATTTTAATTGCTTACTATATATGTGTTCACATACCCACTCTTCACTCAAAGCTCAGGGTGAGCAGGGGCTTTCTTGTCCTCCTCAACAAGAAAGGCAAGGCTGACATCAAGACTCAAAGTACATAGTCATCACTACCTAGATAAAGATATTAAAAATGACAGAAAACCCAAAGACACAGCAGCTATGACAGGCCTTGTCTATTGTCTTCAATAGATCATAATCCCAGGACAACCAACGAGAAGTTTCTACTGCCACATCCAATATTCAGTGTCCTTCAGTACAACTCCTCTATGCTCCTACTGCACACATAGAAGGACAAATACTGGGAAAGTAACAACATAGAGGAAATTAAAAGAAGCAAAAGAAATACATAAGAGAGATGTAGCTTATTTAGCGTGTTCTGTAAGCAGCTGTAACCCACAAAACTAATCATGGGCAGAAATGCTTAGCCAGTGGTCTGTAAACAATTGTTGTCTGGATTACCAACATCAATTTAGAAGACATATATGGACGACCCCATAATCAACCACTAAACCCTCCTCTATCTTCTGTCTACTTGTGCAAGACAAGTAGAACATTAGAATCCACACTAATTCTGAAAATTAATAGGAGATACTTAGCATAACCCAGATCTCCTCTTGGTGGGGAAAGTTAATATACTGGAGAATCAGGAATCCATAAAGCATGTAAAGTAACAGTTCAGCCTACTTAATGCAAGACCCTATAGGCCACTGCATATCATGTAGCACTTCAGATGCTCTTCAGAAAAATTATATAATTTTATCTTGCCAGAAATAAAGAACAAGTTGCTGAAAGAGGCACAACGCTCATTTAAAAGGATTGCAGTATAAACGTAGTCACCATAACATGCTTGTTTACATATTAAATCTTGAACTGCATTTTGAGTGTGAAAACTGTTGTCTTTACTTCACATGAGTACTTTTTAAAGACCCCAAATTATGGGGAAGTAACTACATGGCTTTCTACAGTATGCAGCACTATGCTCAAAATTTAAAAAGAAAATAAACATTACAGTATCCAAAGTACATTGGGATCTAAATTTCAAGATTCATAGGTGCTTGGATATTAATGTTTGTTGAGTTTACATCAATATTCCAACCTTTATTTAGACCTAACTCATAAAAGTTCTGCAAATACTGGACAGTTCAAGCCAGGTCTTTCCATTTTTTTCTGGTAACAAACAGGTAGCTAAAAAAATTTGTTTTTAGTCCCCTGGTTCAAAAAAAACAACAACAGGGATTTTGATATTCTGTTCTTCTCCCATATATTGATTTACCCAGGTAATTTTAGATCAGTAAAGCAAATAATTACAGGTTAAAAAGTTTTGCAAATCATTAGAATACTGACTTCAAAACAAGATTAGCTTCTTTTATACTTATTTCTTAAGAGAAAACTAATAAAGATAAAAATCAGAATTAAGAAAGTATTTTTAAAACAGAAAAATATATTATTGTGTTTGTGAGAGACAAGGGAAAGAACAGCTTTAACTTTCCTTGCTAAGAGTTTCTGCTTGTAATGCCACACCTCTTAATTGTTATTTTGAAGGTTATTCATACCAACTGCAAATACAAAGCCTTTTTCAATCATTTGTAGTACATAAGATGTCCAAAACGGGATATCCAGAAACAAGGTAAAAAACTGAGTATTTACATTATGCAAATGAAAGGTAATTTGCACACCAAATTTGCAGAGTCATGAAAAAAAATCTTATTTAAAACCACAAATATTGGTATTATAAAACTGTATTTAAAATCCAATTCAAAACATAATAGAACTTCATCAATTGACAGTTTATCTTCTTCCAATTGTCAACTAGAATCAAGCAAGAATGATGGGGTTTAAGAGATTCCCTTTTCATAAAGACTGCCTCCTTTTGCTACAAAATCTAAAGTATGGTTTAAAAAGTTTTAGCTAGCTACGGCCAAGCATGACAGAATTTGGCCCAGCCTGCAGACAATCCAAAACCATGCCTCCTAAGATTATTAATCCTTTGCTAGTAAATTTAACCTTTAAAGTAATTTATTGCAGGCTGAGGAAAGCAGAAAAGAAAGCAGCTTGACTGAAGATGTAAGGTGAAGAGAGCACTGCTCTGGTTTCTTAAATGAGTCAAACCTGTGTAGCAGCTGGAGCACAGGGAGCACGCTACTCATCTCAAACCTGCCTGAAGGTTATGTGAAAACTGGCTACACCTTGTAGCACAAACTCATCAAATACCACAGGGAAATGTGCTTGCGTACAGACTGCAGGGTATGGTTTACAGTATGTACTTCTCAGAATGCTGCTGGAGTAACAAGGAAGTAATAAGCATATATGAAAGAGAAAGGACATGACTGCCATTAGGGAATAAGTGTGCATTAGAGGCTTTTAAAATTTAATTTGGGTACCAAATTAAATCTCGGTTCTCTTTCCTTCACAAACAACAGCAACCAAAAAAGCTTTTGACCTAAAATAAGCCTGTTTAAAACTGAATGCAGCTATTACTCAGCCTTTATATCGTACTATCACCCTGAAAATACTACCAAATGAGTTCCTATAATTGTCCTACAAATGTCAAAATCCCTACCCCAAAGAGTTGGCAGGTTGTGTTATAAAGTCTAATTATAGTGTGAAACCAGAAACCTCCTTACAAGTGGCAAAATTCTGAAAAATCAAGATAATTACAACCCTAGCTCATCCTGATTTGTGAAGCTATTTTTAGAACAGTATAGGCTGATGTGCTCTAAGCTTTTTTACATTTGCATTAAGTCCTCTGTGATTCCTCCTCTGAAATGTGTGCATATGCTGAGTCCATGTGAGATTCTACCACTGGCGCTTGTCATAAGAATTAAATCCCTCTCAAGCTTGTTTACAGCTCAGTACTTGTCATACTGCTCCCCTGAGTTTCATGGCTGTTTTTTGTTGTTGTTGTTGTTTTTCCTCTCTGGCTCTGTGAAAGATTTAATTTCTTTTTTGTTTATGTGTGTACTTACACTTGCAGGTGCAGAAAAGAAAAAAATTGCTGTACCCAGATGTTTTGAAGCTGCAGGAGCATACATACAGCTGAAATTAAGGAGAAAAAATATGTTAGATAAAAAACAACCATCTCATACAGAATTTTATAGCATATTTAATAAGCCTATCATGCTTCTTTGACAACTAGACTCTTGAATATAAGTTTAGGAAAACCAGAATATTCTACAGTTGCTGTCTCTATTCTTTTGCAAAGAGCTTTTTAAAGTCTGAAGGTGGTCCAATTACTACTATTTCCAATTTTGCTAATATCTTGTTGTAGTGGTTACAGACTCCATTATAAGTACAGCTACTGCACACCAAGCTGTCTTAACTCATTACTGAATTATTGAACCTTAAAGAGCTTGATTCTCAGCCATACTTTGGAAAATATACTGTATCGTTAAAAAAATTACCCTCTTGCTTCTGCAGAAATAGGAGAAATCCTTGCCTGGATTGCCTGTAGAGACCTTAGTTCTTACATCTCAAATCACATCTAGTTCAACATGTCTACATTTCACAAATGCAGCTGGTTAACCTTGCAAATTCATTTACTCCACCACATATTCAAGCAGGCTGCAAAGATTAATAAGCTATTGTTTTATGGGCAACTACTGTAGCTATCCATACACATGCCATAATGGCTTGTCTGCTTCACCTTAACAGCATGTGCAGACACAGAATCTTTCTGCAATCAAGAGAGTGGCTGCTAACTTCTTTGTTCAAGCTCAGCACATGCGTTACGAATCTTTCCTTACGTATACATGTTCCTAGTCAAATAAGTTTATTAGCACAATTACGTGCAGAACAAAACAGTTGTTTTTGTAATTTTTTGATCAGCATTTACTTTATAACTTTTCTAGTCATGCACAATCTGTAACACAGACCTTGCTGGTGATGGTAATGGTAAAAATATAAGCACCCGAAGCAGAATCCAGTGAAATTTTAAAGGATGCTGTTGTGAAACTTAAATGATTAGATCTGCTTTTCTCTTACCTGTTTTCACCTTCAGTAACTTCCTCTAGAGATGGGCAGTTAATGGAAAAGCCTTAACAGTTGCTCTGTGACATTACTGTACAGTCACAGTGTTCTGCCTACTGTTGCAGTGGGAAAGATAGACTGCTGGGCTCTTTTTTTCTTTTTTTTTTTTTTTATTTCTTAATATCTGTATTTTTGATTTTGGTTCTCTGGTATTCCAGTTGTCACCAAAATAAAGACAATTCTTTCCCCAGTGAGGCTCAGTATGTTCCTGATCTTGGAACTGATGTGGCACAGTATTCAAAAGTTTAGGGTTATAAGAGAGGTGCCATGAAATTGGTGAGTATTAGGTCTATAAATACATCGAACTATCTCTTCTTTCTAAGTCTCCTTGGTTTTATACCTCAGCTTTACTAACTTCACTATGCACAACTAAAATATACACTCTTAAACTGATGGCAAAAAACCAAAGATATGGTTCAGTAAACAATGTATTAGAATAAGTCCATTTTCTATGCTAGGAGAATGAACACCAGGATAGTTAAACTGTTTTTTACAGCATCCTCAAAATTTGAAGCACTGCACAAATCAAAAGGCACTACTGACTGACTCCAGCAAACAAAAGTTTTCTACTCTGTGCTTATTTTTTTTTTTTCAGCAGATTAAATAAAAGATAGATATGTGGTTGTGGTGTAGAAAGCACTTTTCACCTACCCAGAACAAGATTTGGCAGTGAAATGTATTTAGCTTCATGGACAGGAATTACCCGAGTTCAGAATGAGGGACCTTGTCAATTATTGACCTTTGCCTAATTGGTGTACATTATATTCAAGAATATCAGATTACAGTCAGGTCAAATTTCTTTGTGCTGTGAGGCCACAGATAACAGACAGTTTGGTCTGAAGCTGAACAGAATCTAATGTTTCTTGACAGAGTCCTCTACCCTCATTAACTAAAAGCAGAAACATTTTGCCTGTACATTCTTTGTTCCACTCACAGTAAAGTTCCCATTTGCTGTTGCTTCTTATTGATCTTTCATTGCAATGATGCATTTAGACAAACCGATGACACTCTTCATTTCCTGATTTGTATCTTCTCTGGAGATTATCTTCAGCAGAATTCCTACCAGATTTAGCACCACCTACAAATAAGAGGATATACCTGTTATTGTAGTGAGACAGAAGTTTAGAGTGGATATATTTTACCCACTCTCATTTGGATAAGCAGGAGAACACCTTTTAAAGCATTTTTTCAGCTTATTTTACAGAGTTGAAGGTCACATACAAAATGATATAGAAGAGATGCAATCAAGAAACTCTCACAGTTTAAGTGGCTTGTTAGCTCTCTCAAACAATGTATTTTGTTACTGTGGAAAGAACTGATGCATTTGTAAGGAGTGTGTAAACACATGAGATAATGAATGCATTAATCTAAACCACATATGATGCAGAAAGACAAAAAATGTATTTTTATTACAGCCAAAATACAAGTGGCAGTTGGAGGTCACAGCATGTTAAAACACTGCTAAGCCACAGTTCCTAGTGCAGTTAAATCAGTCAGTGCTAACTCTCAGTCAGGAAAAACAAAGGCATCCCCTTTCATGCAGAACTCTGTTTTAATTTCAACAATAATCTTTCCCATATATATAATAGTGTCTATAGACAACTGTGCTAGGAAGGGCCAGCTTTAGCGTGGTGGAAATGCGCCAAGTCTAGCAAATGTTTTGAGAGCAAAGGTATCTTGGAGAGGAACAATGTTTCCCAGAGCCCTTAGGTAGCCCCCACCTCACTAGCATAACCTGATTGATCACACAACTTATTACATGAAATCCTATTTCCCTCCAATGGGTAGCTCACCTGGCCAGGAGCATATTCTGATTAGCAGAATCCTCTAAATCAACTATAGAGGCAATTGTACAACAATCTGTTTAGATAAATTTGTGCTCAAAAGAGCGTAAGAATTGTTGCTGAACTCTACCCTCTTGTTAACATGATCAAAAATAAGTTGTTGTTGTTTTTAAACTCTCCATCTACATCAGGGAAAATAACACCCAATTATATTTGCAGTGTGGTTGCACATAAACAAGATGTACGTGTACAAGGCAAACTTGTGGGAATGCAGTGACAGTTCAGTGTGGTTAAGACTTCACTTGACTTCCTATACCACCACCACTTACCCTCCACCAAGGTCAGCTTTTTCTGAGTTTCCTTTCAAGCTGAAATCTTCTAATTACTTATACTACTGGGATTCATTTTGAGTCCCTCCACCCTGTCCCAGATTTATTTAGTAATAACATTTCATTTATAAAGTAAATAAAAACTAAAGTATGTGTGATTAGTACCTTCCTGAGTGGCAGACTAGTTTTTATTTAACGAAATCCTATGCAAATAACATCTGAATTCAGAATCCAGATTTAAAATGAATGTTCTGTAATTACAATAGCATATTGCAACATGCTTGCTTGGATAAACCAAACATATTGAATTTGCATACATCTAAAAACATATTACATGCATGCAAATAACAGAAGTTGTATTATGACCTTCAAAGACTACACTGAAAGATGTATAGGTCTTACTCAAAAAGAGGTTTCCACCTTTAGTGACAGCAGTTGATTGAAACTAATAACGTCTCTGGAGACCCAGCCATAATAAGCAGACAGTCTCACAGACCCAATAGCTTCATTACTTGCAGCTGCTTGGTATACTGAAAGCTCACTGTGCTTATTCCTCTTCTGGCAATGCTTTCCCTTGTCACAATAGAATTTGTATGCAATCCCCTACAGACTACGCCAAAAGCTTTATTTTTTAGGCTGTGGTTTCGCACAGTCCAATGTGTGTCAAGATGCAGGCTTAGAAGGAAAGAGAATCATCTTTTTCACCTCAACTGTATCTGTGTCTCTAAGGGAAAGACAAGCTTTAAGGTACACAGCCCTTCTTGGCGTTGTGAAACTGAAGCAACAAACCACAAAGTGCAAGCTGGAAATAATTATTCTGAATTCTGTTATGTTCATCAGTTCCATAGTTTGAGAGAGAAGGCAGGTGAAGAGCACAAATAGGCACCAGCCAGGGGAGAAACCAGGAAGGTCTTAACATCTACAGGAGGGCAAAGAAATCGCTTCTGAAATAGCCATGGATAAACTAAAAGTGGAGTGATGACAAAATTCTGACTGCAATATTTATTTTAAATTTATGCTGTACTCAGTCCATTGCTGTTAATATCTATTAAAAGTTTTAATTTTACTTCTAAGCTCATCTTTCAAACACCTCTGCTGAAAACCTTGCTTCTGGTATTTAAACTGTTACATCTGGTTTGATACCAGCACTACACTCTCACTAGTATTTTAAATATGCTAAGATAAACAGCTGCAAAGGGAAAGCATTCCACTGAACAAGGCTGAGAAGAAGAGATCTGGGCAGAGTGGATTATTATACATTCCCATCCACAAGTAACTAGCATAATGTCTACTGGGGAAATAATAAAAAAAAGGTATGTTTGCTGTATTTTAAATATAGGTTGTACTTCAATTTTCCTTTTCATCAACAAAATTGCCTTCTGAGGAGCCCAGTGGTAAATGGATTTCTTTTTTTGAATAGATAGAAGTTTTAGGTTATTAAAAGTAAGTTCTGCTTTAAGAATTTTATCTTACTACTTTAAATTGAATCAATACTAAGTGCCAAGCAGGTATATAAACAATACAGGTTCAGTGCTTTGAAGCAAACCTGGAGAAATTTCACAGGTAAACCTCAAGAAAAGGTAACTCATTATCAGCCTTAAAACAGGATGACAGTCTGCCTTGGCACTTCACTGCTGGGGTACTTATTAGCTTGCTATTTCAGAGAAAGGTCACAAAAAAGTTGCAAGCTATAGTTGAAAGGATGTTTATATTAAGCATTAGTGCTAGGACACTCTTAGGAAGAACTGTCAGAACTTCACCGTGTAGCAAAGATGAATAAAATGCTACCATTCACATCTTAATGTTAAGTCACTTCTTAATATATTAATATAAAACTGCATACATGCCACATACTAACTTCTTTTTGGTTCCATCAAGGAAGATTATAAAAGCACTTGTCTCCTCTAGGACAACTGAGGGCAGCCAGTACATTATCTGGGAAAGAAAAGAGAAGACAGTCACACAACTACAAGAGAAGCTTCCGCACATCGGGATCCTTTTGTGAACTCTGATCTGAGATGCATATCTCAAGGTTTTTTGCTATCTTTCAGAGCCATTCAAGTCAACCACACATCTTCCTCAAGCTACAATTTTAGGAACAGGAAAAAACCCATCACTTTATCAGATAAAGCAGGTTAAACCACCTGTCCTGCATGTAACACGCTCGTGATTAAAATTTTGAACTTACTTTTGCTTCTCTTCTGTGTCTGTTGCTTTCCATCTCCATCCAACAACCTAAAAGTTGATTTTACATCGACCATCAAGAATGATACATTCCAAAATACAAAGGATTGTAGCAGGCAGAAAGAAGCTATCTAAATGCTATTTAGTGAAATGCAATGTCTTTGTTAGATATCCCAGAAAAATTGTTCTCCAGGCATAAGAATAAATAGACATCAAACATACTGACTGAGGAATGAAAGCTACATTTTCCAAGGCTGCTGCACCATCAGTATGGCAAGACAATCTCCTTTATAAAGATACCAGTGTATGCCATCCCATTCACCAAAGTTTTTGTTCCAAAGAAAACAGCTCTTTTAAATTAAATGCTTAATATTGAGAATTTAGTGAACTAAAATAAAAAACACTAGGTTTTATTTACATTAACTTTATAACACAAGACATTTGTTCAGCAATGGTCATTCTAAAAAAAAAATAAAAAAATCCCCCACTTTAAATGCAGATACACAGATCAACATCACAGTTATTCTTGTGGTTGCCATAAAAACCTCAGCCTCTCTGAAGTAATGGTTCAAACAGTAAATAAACTTCAACAAAAGCAGCTCATTTTTACATCCATAAACACGCTTTATAATGCCTTGCGGGCATAACAACTACATTAATCTCCCTCAAAAAGAACTGTTTCACAGCTAAACATTTTCCATGTTTTCTTCTCCCCCCACTCCTTTTTCTTTTTTATTAATATGCATCTGGTGCAGTATAGAAGAAAATTTCACATGCTTAGCTTGAATCCATAAAATGACTCAACACAAAATTTCAGTCGAGTGTTTTAAAGCTAGAACAGTGATCCAAAACCTGAAAGAACACAGCACAAAGCTCTGGGCAACCTTTGTAAACTCTTAGGAAATACCAGTCAACATATTTTCATTTTTATAAAGCAGTGAACTAACAGAAATAATACGTCGTCAAAATTATACTTAGATACTTAATGCTCAAAGGAGATAACGTGCTGGGCTTCATCACCACTGTTCCTCGAGCTACATTAAAATTAGAGCAAAAGTTTTATTAAAAGCAAAAATCATTCGAGTAATCATAAAACATACTTACCAAATTTTTTATTAGAGGCATATTAAGCATACATCAAAAATACAGGGTGCAACTACACAAAATAAGCTCAGCTCACAAGCCTCAAAAATAAAACACTAATGAGAACAAGAAGAGAACAATCAGGTATAAAATCTGCTCTACACAAATTTCTGAACAGTCTCTTACAAAACTCCACTGTGACAGCGTACGGGCCACAGTCTTTGGTGGAATATTAGTATACCTTAGAGCATTAAAAAAATAATTCATTGCTTTCTACATGCTAGCATATAAATAACAATGCTTACACTTGCAGAAAAGCTTTGAGTTGTTTTGATTTTTTTGGTTGGTTTTCATTTTTTTACGTAAGGTTTTGCAGAATAAAAAGTGTTACTTGGGATTCCTAACTCAGCCCTTCAGTTTCTAATGCCTTCTGTCACTAAAGCACCAGAGAACATGATGTCAACCTATTGCCCAGGGTTCTTCTCTCTCCATTTCCAATAAGTAAAAATGGACATACTTTTGTTATAAAAATGTTCTTGATGTTTTGCTTCTTCTAGGTTTTGCTTAAAATGGCAATTCGAAATACATCAGCCTACTCTTGGAACTCACTAGAACTATGATTCAATCTGATTATATTCCTGGGTTTAGTCATGCATTCTATGAAAGAACTGAATCCTAGGTAAGCCAAAGTTTCTTTCACAAACTGCACAAGACAAACCGAGGCATTTGCCGTACTTGAGGAAGTGCCAAGTGACTGTATAATCACTGAGCATATTCTATTAATTACAACAGCTTTCCATTAAATGCAAATAGAGAACACGTGTGGGCATGTGACTTCCTTAAAAATACAAAGTTATATAAATAAAGGTGAAGTTGTTATTCAAGCACATATTGTAAATGTCTTCAGAAGGGAAACAGTGATTCTAGTATGGACACCAAGAACTAACATTTAGTTACGTTTTTTGGCAAGGCAAACTTCAGGTAAAACATCTTTCTAAATTCAAAGAGAATGGTGGCACAGAACAACTACCAATGGCTGAATGGGAAACAAAACAAAACAACAATAAAATACTTTTACCTCACTCAGAAAACAAAAAAATTGAATTATGTGCACCGATTACATTCAAATAGCTCAGAATGCAGTCAGTGTTAATTGATCTTCTGGAGTGACATCAGTCAAAAGCACCAATTTAACTTAGCTCTAGGAAACCCACTGAATACACGACAGAGTGATTTTCATCATTATGCAACCTCCTGCAGCGTTCAAACAGCAAACAAATTACTTCAGACAGGAAAACTGCATTAGATTCTTAGATTTTCTCCTTCACAAAACAACATGCCACTGCTTTCATGACACATTTTATTTGCCTATTTAAAGTTATCCCATGGTCTTGCTAAAAAAAACTAGTTCTCTCCCACCTCTTCCTTGGGAAGCGCTGATAATTCATATGTGGGTGCTAATTCATTCATTTGTGGGTTTATGGCCTAACATTACTGTTTTAAGGGATATGGATTCTCTACCTGGATTGAAATAAATAAGGGTTTACATATTAAATATCTGAGAATACATACTTTTGTCAAATACTCGGTTTTTAAATTTTTGATTTTCCAAACTTTCTCAACAGTAGCTTTCCAACTATACATTTTTCATCCACGCTTGTATTATTAAAATGGTAAACATTTAAAAAATTTAATTGCCTGATAAAAGACAAACGTGAGGACGTTACGAGCAAGTACCATACAACTGGCTCCACCTGAAGTTAATGTTTTCCACCACCACATATCAGATTGTTATTCAAAATAATTAACTGGCATGTAAAAATTAATATTCAGATTAAAACCAGTACAGGTTCCTCTTGGTTTATATGAGCACAGGAACTCCTTCAGTAACATATGCACCAAGTTCTACAGCCGGTTTACAACTCTGCAATACCCTTTTTGGGATGCTGCGTTTCATAATCAGTCATGCCTACAAGCACAAAGACACTAGACCTGCTCATACTACCTCAAATTAAAAAATTCACTACAACCTTTAAAGATCAGAAGAATCCTGCAACTTATTGTTCTCAGCCTTTTCACTTGTTTCTTATTTGGAGTTCTTAAAGCAGCAGATCTTGGAGAGCTGTGACTATGTAAGCCGTTCCACTTTTCTTTCTAAAAGGCTTCTAAACCTGCATGGATGAAAATTAAGAAGTACTTTAACATCTGATTCATATAGCCTTTTAAGAGTTTGAAGTGATTTTTAAGACATTGAAATGTGGTTTATTTAGAAGTTCCAACAATGAGCTGAATGGTCTCTAAATTTTAATACTGTTGCTAATTAGACCCATTTAGCAGCTAAGCCTAGTTAACCTAAAAGGACAGAGCAGACTTCAGTAGCATGCTGATGGCCCAGAAAAATATCTTTCTATCTGGAAAAGTTGGTGCATCTAACCACAATATACGGCTACAAAAATATGCTTATGCATAGGCACTTGCTTATTTCAAAAATTCACTTAAGTGTCAAATCCACAATTTTGAAATGAAATAATTTCTGGAATCTGCTAATAAACCTTTTTTTTTAAAAAAAAGGTGGGAAGACTATGCCCAAAGTTTCAAGCTGAGCAATAAAATTATTCACAAAGACAAGATTTTGTTGCAAATATTTACTCAAAAAGTAATAATTTACAGCAGTGCTTTAACAGCTGTTCAAAACATTTAACATTCATTAGAAATAAAACTAAGTCAAAAGCACATTCTGAATGTTTCAAATGGAGCGATGAAGTCCTAAGAGCAAGCTACTGTTAGTCATTTGCATTCCTATACCTAGCTGCTAGCTATAAAGAAAAAAAAAAACAACCCAAAACCAGCAGCTATCTTTCTGTACATAACAGACTACAAAAAGTCCTGAAATCGAACCGTACATTCCTATGCTCTCGTGTCCTTTCTGTAACAGTTAGCATGTAGCAGCTGCAAAATGGCAGAACGTATGCCAGCTGGTATTTCCAGTTTGGGGTTTTCCTTCTTTCTGCTTAAAACAATTTTTACATTAAACCATACTTTGGTTTGACTTACAGACCATTCCTATGGGTCTACTACTAAGAATATTTAAAACAATGGTAAAAGCCTAACAGCTACAGTACTTTCAGCAGTATGTCCTACTTTATACAATTATGCTCGGTATTTCTGCACGGCCTGCACATTGAAAACCCCACAAATATATATATTTTGTCATAATATTTCCACTTTCACTGAAAGTTTATTAAGGTAAGCTTACAGTCTGGCAGGATTACACCTGTACAGAGGTGCATAGATTCATATAATTCTGTTTACATGCTTTTACAGACAGGAATGTGACACCAAATCCAAAGGTTTATTATGTTTACCCAATGTATCAGTAGACCAACAACCATTGCTACAAGTGTGCTCCACTTCAGCATCAGAACTGAATTCATATTAAATTCCACCGTTTCACTTAAGGATTTTTAAAAATCTTTTATTGACTAGCAAATCACTTTATGTGAGATTAAAAAAATAGAATTTATTCCTCCTTTCAAATGTTGGTTTATTAAGATATACCGCACAGAAAAGACAGGCAGACAAATTGAAATGTGTTACCTTTCCTAACTTGGTTAATTCAGTTGTACATACATGTACGTGCTACCTTCATATGCAAAGTTTCCCTGCTGTGCCGCTTTCTCTCAAAAAACCCTACGAGCAACAATGAGCACACTTGTCAGGAATGGTCCATGGTGTTCCTACCATTATTTATAATAAACAGTAAAATGAATGCAATTTCAGCTTGTTTCATTTTCATCTGTCTTGTTTACAGTTGTTTCCATTCTGTTGGGACTGCTTTCTTTAGAAGTCTCGTCTGTTCGCTCTGAGGGTCGTTCAGCTTTCTTTGATGAAGGTGCAACATTACCTTTCTGAAGAATTTCAGTCGCTTCATGCTCTAGCACCTCCGATGGAGTCAAAGGCTCCAAATGAATACTGCCTTGTTCACTAATGTCTGAACTAACGGATTCAGGTTCATTTCTTTTTCTCAAGAACTGCTCAAAACTAACATCTTCACCCAATGTTAGTTTTAAGTCCTTTGCATTCATTGCTGAAAGTGTAGTTTCATCCAAGTGTTGTCCTTTAGTCTGGTCAGTCAAGACACCATCATCTGAACTTTGGCAAGTTTTCAACTCACTGTCACCATGAATACACTTTTGTTCTTTGTCTACTGATTGTTTGTTACTATCTGAATCACAACACGCTCCTTTCTCATGCAAAGAGTTCTTGGAGCTATCGTCATGGAGTTCCAAATTGGGAACGTTTTTTGTATCTGACAATGATGAGTTTTCTTCATTCTTTTCAACCGATGCAACTTTTTTAGTTTGATTTCTATTGCATTCTTTTGTTTCCTCTGAAGACTCATGCTCTTGTTTGCTGAAAAAACAAAACATGTTATTTTTATAACAGCTAAAATAAAGCAACACATGGCTGTGCTCTGCAAAGTGACACTCTGAGCAGTATTGCAGATTTCCTACTTGGTATTTTCATAGCAAGATGGGCTGAATTTAACAAGTGCATTTTTCTTAACCATTTACAACTCAGCCTTAGTACTCTTCAATTCTTGCATTTCATCTCCAGGAATGAAGGTTAAGTTGATCCCTTTCTACGATGTAGAACTTTTCAAAAGACACCATTAAGTTCCTCTTTGATGCAGATGTCGATACAGCTATTTGGGAATTTCTGTTGATGATGTACAAAATAAAAGAAGCCAGTTCATACCTTTATATTGCCAAATTAACTCTGCAGTACTAATGGCAGTCAGGAGAAAAAATAACAGTTGGAAATCAACATTAATTTAAATCTAAAATTTAGTGGAACAGCTAGAAATTTGAGAACTCCTTGAAAAAGTAGATCTATGAGGTCCATTTTTCAGAGTAAAACTGCATGTTGATTAAAAATAGGAAGGAACAGTACTGACTCATACAAGTAAGAACGAGAATCTTACTGTATAATAAGATCTAAAACAGTGTATGAACTTTCATACAAAGTAGCTGCAGTTTAAGTCTTGTATTATCTCAACAAAGCCACATGCAGTCCTCTAGGGTTATTAGGGAAGGGGGAGAAGAAAATTCTCCAGAGACTGAACTGCATAATTCAGATGCCACCTCTACCCATAAAAACATTTAGTCACATGCTATACACAATTTGCTTACGTGTTCATATTATAAATTCTACTTTCTGATTTTTCTTTTTATTTGTTAGAGGAACCACTGGCTTTTCTCGTTATTTCAATGAGGAGCTCTGTTTTTGCTGTGAGGATTTAAGTTTGGTAAAAACATCACTCTAAACCCATTCACATTTTTTTCTGAGTGAGAAGTTGCTCTGATTACCTTAAACAGTGATGTTGATGGACCAAAAAAAACAAACAAAAAAGAGAAGGATTGGAGGGGAGATGAAAGAATGAGTTGGATTTTAGATATAAATTCTGCATAGGAAGTGAAGTTAGGAGCAAGTACATCTCCCAGTTTAACTTTTGAATCTGAAACTTGGAAATAGTCTCTGAACAGTGACACGCAGATAAGAGATGCAACAGATAGTATCATCAATTATCTTGTTAATCAAAAAATCATTTGTATTTATTTCTTCACGTAGTTTTAAATATGATTTGAAATCACTTCTGACCAAGCCCACCTTTAACACTGGATGAGCAATAAATAGTCCAAGGACTTTTACAAGGAATAACCAACTTCCTGTTATTAAGTTTTTACAATATATTTTCACGCTGAGAAGTCTAACCATGTTTTCCTACTGATGTAGGAAGTTAAAACAATTAATGTGATTCACCTATATGCCAGGTGATGCTGAGCTGCACAGAAAATGGTTAGTCTGGTCCAGGCGCTATATGCTGCAAACATTCATAAATCTGTTTTCAAGCTTTACTTTCACTTAAGGAGGATAATTCAGAAATATTCTATTTCCTACTTAGAATTTTTAACACAGGAATATTTTGAGCAGGGATAAGAGATTACAGAAATACTGTTGAACTGTGAAATCTCATTGGCCAGTGAAGTAGTCAAAATAATAATTTTCACCCTGTTTCACCAGTATTTCATTCATAATAAGGAATTAACTCAAGGGACACGTCAATCTTTATTAAATTACAGTTTGCAATTACATATTTGCTACCACTGCCAGACAAAGGTGTTTTTTTTTTTTTTTTTCTTTTCATTTATTGTACTAAAACAGTAATCAATTGGCAATAGATGACTTTTCTATCCAACTTCTTGTCCTCCCTCCCTAACTCCTAGAAAAAAATGGAAAAAGTGTAATATTTGAGAGAAGACACAAGACTAGGTTCTAGCACAGGAATCACCACTCAGAACCACACAGCATCCATGGCTAACATAATTAGCCTTACTTCACCTATTCCTAATTACCGTACCTACTCCAGAAAAACACTTAGCTGTACAGAGCCTTAAATTCTAGTAAATATTTAGAAATGCATTCATATGAAAATCCAGTCGACTGTTCATGGAAGTGTATATACATGAGCTACTTTAGCTACTAATTTTCAGCGAGCAGCCTGAGGGCAAGGAGTAGTTGCAGAGTTAACAAGCACAATACTGTGCTTTACCTGGCCAGTTTTGAACACAGGTATGCAAAAAAAAATGGGTTTAAATAAAGGGATGACTAATACCTCATCAGCACACACTACAGTGTTTCCACACTGTGAATCCTAAATGGGTCACTAGCATGTACACACACATTTCACACTGAGAAACTCCTCAGAAGGACAAACCTCCCTTAACCACTCAAGGGAACCCATCACAAACTCCCTCACCTTCTGGTAATCAGACCCCCAGCTTTGACCAAACCAAGTCTTCTCACTGTAATTCGTTTTTGGTGAAGCATGGGAGGTGGGGAAATGGGGAGGAGGAAAAATCCTTATATATTTATTTCTCATGCAGAAAAAAGCTGTCTCTTACCAATAAAACAGAGTGTAAAAACCAACTGAACCAATTTTTGCACAGCAATAACCATCACGGAAACAAATATCCGGAAAACAGTGATATTTTATTGCTAGACACATCAGTAAGCTCATTTAGATTGACCAGTTCTTCAATGAAATAATTTACCTCTGCTGAGAACTGTTGATGAATAAGCAAAACTCAGCAGCTGTGACGCACTAAAACCCGCAATAAAAAAACTCATATGGGATTTCAAGAGAACATTCTGTTAGTAGCTGAAAATGAGCTGCCTTCTAACTGATACTGGAATGAAACGCTCTACTCTACATGCAAACACTGGTTACAGTGTAAGAACACTAAAATTTCAGGGATCAAGAATACCTGGAAAATATAAGAACAACATTTGTATACAGAAACTGTATACAGTATATAGAAACAAAGAATTTCAGTGGTTAGAATACAAAATCTGACTGCTCTTTAATGAATCAGTGAATTGAAGTTTCTAAAGCATGACATCAACCATGGCTACAGAATATCAAATCTGGGCTATACTAAGGAACTAGCTGCTGTCTTGCCTGTATGAAGCCTGGCTTTAGAATAAGACTACTTCAAGGGACTAGTGGAAGAGACAGCTTTGAGAACATGAGATGAATCTATTAAGTGAAAACGCATACACATACCAAGCTAGAGATGCCTAGAAATTATGAGGATTTTTTTCTTTTTTTCTCATTATATAGAAAATGTAAGATCTGGGGGCCAAGTGAGGCTGAGGGAAGTTCAGCTCTGCTGTATGTGTTTCATTTTGAAATCCTACTAAGTTTGAAGTTTTTTGCTGCAATTTTCTATGCATACTCACTTAATGTTACTTAGATCATTAGTATTTTTTCATATATTAAGCTTTTAAAAACATTCAGGAAAATATATTGCAATAAAGAAAATCATAGAACTTCAGAACAGAAGTGTGAAGTGACACACATCTGCATACGTGGTAGTTGCATGCAGACCCTCAGTCTGTGGGCTATACTCAGAGGTAACAAAATCAGTACCGTGGTCACATTTACATTTTGGTATGAAACAACAGCATGGTTTTGAGGCAAATTCCTTGACTGCTCCCACATACTGGTTTGGTTTACAGAACTGCTCTGGTGTATGGAAGGTGAGGAAATTGAACTGGAAGTTCTGATCCATGAGTGCTCCAACCAGCCATTCTCCAGCTCCTAATGGAGTCCTCAAGAACCCAACCAAAAACTGATGTTTCACACAGCTCTGAAGTATGTGCACAGCATGGGCATTCTGTCCTGGGAACACAAGACTGGTCCAAAGTAATGCCTTCAAACCACACAGCAAAGATGTAGGTTTCTCAGAACCAACTGCTTTGATCTACTCATCTGCTCCTACAGGACTAATTACTTGTTAGTATCAACATAGCTATGTTGGCTTAAAAATTGAGAAGTGTTTGAGGACTGAATACCTCTGGCGCTAGAGCTACAACACTCTAAATGTCTGTCTTAGAGGTCATAAAAATCAACTAACGTATCAAATTAATAGTTTTAGCAGGAAACAGAACAGGTTTATAAATTAAAATGACTTTTACCTACTTAAACACAAGGATAAGAGAATGTAGCACATAATGTTCAATTAGAATTACGACTGTTGACCGATCTGTAGCTTAAAGATAAAGTTAGGTTCTAATACCTGAACTATTTTAGCCTCAATTCTTCAGTATGCGTTTTAAATGAAAATGACTTTAAAATTTCAAATGATTTGCCACACTGCATGAGACTGTGTGATAAAGAAAAAAAACCAACTTTCTAAAAAGAGAAGTAACCTACGGAGACTGAAAGCAGTTTTCCTTTTTATTTTTAAAGCACTCTAAGTGCACCTATAAAAATAACTGTAGTTGTGTTTTGACTATGCTCTTCACAGTTAAATTTGCATCAACAATTGTGAAAGACTACTCATTGGCAGAAGAGATTTCAGGCCACAGGACCTGAAGTAGTTAATTTAGATTGATTACATGATGTATAAGTCTGCCTGCACTGCATGCCCAAAGCAATGTATTAGATCTCAGTTATTTTCCCAGACTGACATTAAAAATCCACAATTTCAATTATTTTACATAGATCAGTAATCGGTACAATTACCCAACAAATTAAAGCTAATAATTTTGTTGAGTGTGCTGTCAACAAACGACACGGGTCATGACACTGAATGAGTCCCCAGGAACTAACATGTTGGGCTGTATGTTAAAATTGCTTTCTGTTTTCCTGGAAATACTGTTAATTCATACACAGTACTACACAAAACGCTTCTTTTAACACTTGATACAATTTATTGTTTTATGAATTTTGACTGATTTGCAGTTTAAGCATTACTAAGAACACATTTTGACATTTAGAACCTAAATTCTGTGTGCCTTCTTCAGTAAATACATTATGACTGCCGTTCAAAAATTTTTATCGCAGAAAATATACATTATGAAAATATCAATTAAAATACTTTCACCCAATTACCTGAGAAATAACACAGCATGTGTTATTTTATGTACTTGAATTTCAAGATGTAGCTGATCATTATATTTACCTTTTAAATGTTGGTGTTTCTGTTTTTCCTTCAGATAAACTAGGTCTTGAAATTTTCTGTAATAATTAATGATATTTCTTTAATTTTACATCCATGACCAATTGATTACAATAAAGTTGTAGAAACAAATTCACACCAACCTTCTCATACATCTGCTAGGTAGTAGAGATTGAGCATGGATCATAACAAAGATGTTTGCGAACAGTCTTCCAAGTAAAAATAAATAAATAAAAAAGCACAGCAGAACTTTAAAGCAACTCTTGTAGCCTTTCTTCATGTACATCATTTCAATTACACCTTACTGAATAAGATCTGGTGAGTTAAGTCTTAACAGCGTTTTATTTGGTGGTTAAAAAAGAAGAAAAAAAAGAAAAAAAAAACAACACTAAATTTGTGTTGCTAAAAAGCCAAGGGAAAAGCAAGAAAGAGAAAGTTGAGGTTAGTATATTTTTATAAGCTTTAGGCAGTGTTTTACCCTACAGATGCTGATACGGTAATTTTAAAAGGAAGATTCTAATCAAAACTCTTATAACGGAACAGACTTTTGAGTCTAATGTAAGTTACTGAATGAAATACCTTCTCAGCTCTGAACAACGTGAACAAAGTTGTGTTGTTGCTTTTTTAAATTAATTTTTTAAATGATAGAAGGTAAAAGTGACTGAAGACTGCCTCGGTGAAAAGGTCAAGGCAGTTTTCTAGAAACTTCAATACAATAGGGCATTCTGCTTATATATTCTCTTACTCTCGTTAAAGAAAAAAATACTTAAGTGACAAAATTAAGTTGTTCATTTTTTGGGTCTGAGTATAACTATATAACTATTAAGTGGATTCTTGTTTTACAGTAAGAGGTTACTGTGTGTAATATTTAAGAGGTTACTGTGTGTAACCTCTTAAATATTTTAAAAATGCATAATTAGTTTTATATATTAGTAGTATATTTCTCCCCACAGAGATGGTGTATTTTATTTCAATGAAGACAAATTTTTCAGCTAATATTTTGAAGTTGTATGTTAATCTCATTCTGTCTTCTAAAATACCCTTTACAATACTTCTATCATACTTTGTTATATTTCTGTCCTACAAAACACGTATGATCCATACTAAGAAACACTTTTCAACTTCAAATTATTGTACTCTTGATGCCCTTCCCTACATTTGGAGATTATTGATCTGTATTCCTCTAGCTGGCCCACTACAGAACCTCCTTCTCTACACACCATCCTCCTCCGCTGTGCCCAAGGAACTCTGAGGAAAGGAAGATTTCTTGGCTTAGCTCTCTGAATTTTATACACTATATTCTAAACAACCTGAATCATCAATTTATGTTTTTGGTTCTTCAGCACCCTGCTTGTCCTTTGACCTCCTGCTACCTATTCCCACAGGGCAGGGTGTACACTGCACTTCAGCTGACTCCACAACGCAGAGGAAAAAATGACGAACACAGTTAATGCAGTTACCGGCAGATCCCGACAGGGCTGATGAATAAGATGTCAAGCACCTGCATGCATCAAAATAGCAAGCACTCCATGGGATCTTGGAAAAAAAATAACCAGAAGTTCCCCAGTGAAAGGCAGCTCACCTTTCTGAGAGGTCCTGGTTCAGACTTCATGTCCAACCTGAGAGCTAACACCAAAGTGCCTGTTTTCTCTGTACCTTCTCCAACCAGAAGGCCTACGGTGGTTTTCCGTGCCTTTTTTTCATCCTTTTTTGTTGTATTTTTAATGAAAACCAAAATTATGGAACATAATTTTGTGGAACAAAAATACAAAATTTCATAAACATGTGGTTCCCATTGAGCCTGCGGGAAATGCATTCCAAACACTGCATGTGTTGTAAAAGTATGAAAGATGGAAAGTAAAAGCAAAACACATCTAAAGTGGTAATGGAATCTATGGACAGAAACAATGCTGCTATTTATGCTTCAGAATCCTTTTGCTTAACAGCACTGAATAAAGACGGACAGGCTTATCACACTGCTACGTAATCTTTGCTTCTGATAAAAAATTCTGATACAAACCTTTTCCACTTTAGAGAATAAGCAAGCAACATTACAAGAGAACTCTTTACTAGGTCTGAGGACTTCTCTCGCTCTCTAACTGGATGGAATTTCCATAACAAACTGCCCTTTTAGAAAGCCAACAGAAAGGACAACTTGTTACACAAGAAAATTCTGTAAAATCTAAATCTAAAGATGATGTTTTTGCAAACAGTTGTGTATGTACTGTGAGATCATTTAGCTTTCTGTTAGGCAGAAAGCATGAGGAAATTTGTACACATGCCTAGAAGGAAAGTAATTCAGGCCTAAAGAGGCATTTCCAGAGATTTTCCTTTTTAAAGAAATGCAAATTAAAAACAGTCAAAAAGTTACAGTTCAGAATCAACATTTACACATTTCTCAGGTTACATTTCAGGTCAATTTCTGGGTTCACTGAAGATATTTACATAAGGCAACTAAACCATTCCTTCACTGGAATGTGGCATACAAATCAACTGAATTGGACTGACTAAAATTTTGAAATCATTGTGTGGCAGACATAATAAAGACATCCCTCCACCACTGCGATACCTTTTTGTGGTAAAACACAGAAAGCTAGCTCTTTGCACTACGCATATCTTCGGAACTCCGTGAAGCAGTAGTGTATGCATAGTTAAAATAGAATTGTCTAGCATCTCCAAACTAGTTACGAAGTTCAGAGATATTGTTTAGACTGTGTGGAGTAAAGAAAAGACATTACCTCCAACTTAGCTTCCCTCTCTAGAATGGAGATTTTGGTCTTTAACCTAGTGGATAATGAATTAAGATTCAATGTCTTCAATAGTGTATGGTTAAAACACAGATAAAACGGTTGAAGATGCTTATAGCATGAAAGCAACTTGGTAATCTGACATCGGTTTACAAAGCTTATACTTCATTTTGAACTTAAATGTACTTCAGAGCTCCAGAAGAGCATTTCAAGATTTCAAAATGTATTATCAGTTATACAAAAATTATAAGATAAATTTGTTTCACCTAACCTGCTCCAGTTGTATCACCTCATGAGTATTAGCAGTCTTAAGAAAGGTATTGGTACTTTTATGGTAGAATTTACTGCAATTATATGGGAGGAATAACTTCCTCCTTACCATAAAGGACTTTTAAACAAGATTTAAGACCCGAAGTGATAAATTTGTTGAAATGTACTCTTTAAGAAGTGTATAAAGCTACACTCTGAGCAAAATTATTTATTTATTTATTAAACATCTACCACAACCCAACCACCCAGAGTAAAGTTGTAGTTTACTTACAGGGCACCTGTAAAACATTGCAACTGACCTCCAACTGCAACTTGGAGGAGATGCTTCCTTCAAAATACCTTCACGGGTACAGTCCATATATTAGATGAGCTATTAATTATTTATATCTATTGACTTCTAAAACCACATTAATTAAACAGCTTATCGCAACATCACTAAGATTGATTTTCTGTGTTTATATAAGTAAATGCTACTGCAGAGATAGCAAGATGTATGTCTCCTACAAAACCTTGTTAAGTCATCACTTCTAGTATTAAATCTAACCTTTCAAATGTTTCCTATAAAAAACTGAACAACCCCCTCAAAATTGGCAATGCCTGTATCATCTTTGTTACTGCTGCATCAAAGGCAAACACTCTGCTTCACTATGGTGCTGCCTCTGTTATATTTCAAAAAATAATGTTATAAATCATAAATTAAATTCTTCATGACCTCACTGAATGTTAATGGCTGTCTGCAAAGTACAACATGCTTGACAGGAGAAACACCTTTATCAACTCAAACTTTATGAAAAACATATAGCAATATTAGGTAGAACATCTATTTTGCTACATTAATCCAAGAAAAAGCAGCTAAAAGCAGACCCTTTAAAGAATTTAACACACACTTTCAGCATACCATGTATGCCTTTAATGTTAGACCTTAACATTAAAGGTCTAACAACTTGGACTGTGCTATAAACAACTATTTACATCTTAATTTGCAATAAACGATGGCAAAAATAACTAGGAAAAAAGTCTGTTTTACGATAACTGCTATTTTAGCACTGTAACAATGTTCATCTAATTACCAGCAAGAACAATGATCAGGGTAAATCAAACAACACATTTATTGGGTCAGAGACTTGAAAGGCTCTGACTCATGACTAGCAATACTGCTAAAAGATGGTGCAACACCAGATATTTAACTTAGCTTTACTGCTTTAATGATTTCTGTGCAAGAATTTAAACAAGTAGGTTGGAAACTGTAATTTGTCTAAAAACAAACACTATTCACTTCTGAAAAGGAAGAACAATTTAGATGCAAAGAAATCAGACACCACGGGACATGCTGTTTATAGAATAATAGAACAGCTTGGGTTGGAAGGAACCTTAAAGGGCATTTAGTTCCAACCCCCTGCCATGGACAGGGATGTCACCCACTAAACCAGGTTGCCCAGGGCCTCGTCCAGCCTGGTCTTGAACACCTCCAGGGATGGGCTTCCACAGCTTCGCTGGGCAAGAGAAGTATTTGTTCTTGTTGTATGAGTAAATTAAGTTTTGCCACCAAAATAAGCAGGTACGAGCTGAATCCAATAATCATACATTGTTGTAAATATACTATAAAAAATAGTTTACATGATCAAATTATGATAGATTTCTGTGGCTATCTTTCTATAGCTTAGAAAACAGATTTCAACTGGATAGTTTACACTGTTTTCAAAGTGAACAAAGTTTATAACATTTTGTGATAACTACATCTTTGTTAATATGGTTCACCTTGAATTACTGATAAATATTCTCAACCTTACTTCTGTTTAGGAATAGGTTTTAGAATTTAGTTCCTTCCAATTTGTAATTAACAAGTTTCAGAAGTGGATACTGAACCACAGAAGACTAACATCCTGTGATGTCCCTAACACTTTGACAAGATATTTTAAATGTTTAGGGCCCAGCAGGTTTCCGAAGAGTTCAATTTCCCGTAGTTCTCAAAAAGCAACAAAGACAATGTACTTGCTTACATATCTGGAGCTGCCGTTCTTCTGGAAAGAACCTTATGAAAGTAAAACAAAGCCTTTGACCATCTCTGGTAAATACAGCCTGTTGGTCCACAATTTTGAGCGATTTTGAAACCTCTCTACAACTCCCCAAAGATTCTTTATTGTACATAGAAATAAACTTCAATTAAGGAACAATGAAAAGTGACTCCTGATAATCAATCCCTCAAATAAAAATTCCCCCAAGATGTAGCAGCTGAGGACAAAATTTTAGCTTGACTGAGATAGTTAATAGGAAGTAATGGCCACAAAACCAAAGAGGTTCAGGCTTTGACTACAGACTAAAAGACAGGTAATTAAGAACATTCCTTTAGATGCTTTAAATCTAACGTCAGTTGGATCTGAATCTTTGTTTGATATACAAGGAATCACCTTGGGCTAATGCAACAAATTTAGAGTCATTGAAAAAAGCAGACTGTAAGATGCATAATCCAACCATAGATAAGGGTATTGCCATTATTTCCAAAATTCATGTAGTCTCATAGCTTTGCCAGCCTTCACATAATAAAATGTATTTATATTTGTGCACATACAGAACTCGAATCGTGAACCACTGTCTTCCCAGTGATTTGTCATGTTTTCCTACAGTCACATAGATGGCCCTGCAGCTCTTTTGGGTAAGCAGTACTGAAAAACTGGCTTGAATCTTTCACCAAACATACCCTTCCTGTCGCTAACCAAAACGAACTTTTCCTAGGAAAGCAGTAGCCCCAGCTGGAGCTCACAACTTTGTGTTATCTCAGTGGCTCATGGTACCTTCCAGGAACCTAGCTCAATTATACACAAGGATTCTAAACATAAATTGCTTATAAAAGCAATATATAAACTTCAAAACTGAGTACCAATCTTCTGTAATTTGCAGGAAATTCTTAGAGACCATTTCTGAAAGCCACAAAAATCTGTGGTCATACTCCTGTTTTGGTTGCTGACAGAAACCTGAATGAAAGTGTAATATCACAGATTTAACTTCCTGAGTTACAACAACAGCATGTTCACAATGAAAACATGATCCCACTATGCTTTTCTGAATGCTATTGTGACAAAACAGAAACAAGTCCTACAAGAAAAACTTGTGCTATGTAACTGATGGTTGAAATTGAGTAACAGCGTGCAAGACAGAACATACCTTCCACCAGAATAAAACGAAAAAGCAGCAAAAAGAACAAGACTTAGGAGTACTGATTGACAGTGCAGATGCTTAATCACAATGTATGCATAAAAGACAAAGTGATGATGAGATCTTTGCTGTTACTAGCAATAATACAGTGGCTGCAGAAGCTCACTATCTCCAAAACTGTTGTTTCTATATGAAAAGTGAAGAGGACAAAAATCAGTCAAAACAGATTAATCTTGTGGAGTTTGATTATGCAGAAAAAGAAAGTGCTGCAAATCAAGACCAACTGGTATTCATCAGAAATCTCTTATAACTAGGAGGTAATAACAATGACTGATGTTAGAGTAAGATTACCTACTAAGTTCCCTGGAAGCCACTAAATTAGAGATTCAACCAAGAAATAAATACACTGTAAGCACGAGGTTAAATTTGTAGGAATGTTAGATGTTCATCATGACAAAATGAAAGCTCATCATATATTCAGACAACTTGTTGATGGATAAACTTGCCACAGATTATCTACAACTACAGATGAAGTCAGAAGCAGTGAAATCAAAATCAGCAGATGTCTTAGCAGCTTGAGCAGAGCATCCTTGAAGATGAGAGATGATACCAAAAGAACAAGGTGCTAATGAACTGTGGCTGCTCCACCCTCAATAAATATATCTGCTTCCATCACATGCTTTCCTCCGACACCATTTAGGAGCAAAAAGAAGTTTAGCCACTAGAGTAAAGCTAATAAATTCCTTTGGCCAAGATTCAGTTTATGCAGTTATGTGTGATAGAAAGCATATTTACTACTGTATATGGCAAAGTCATTGGCAGACAAAATGCAACTTATTTGAATATTAAACGGATCAGGACTTGTATGTTTTAGTGAATACCCAAAGAGAATGACAAATCCCTTTACTTTAAAAACCTAAGATCAAGTTCAGAACAAAATGGGCTTTGGTTCTAGCAGGTATACACCCTCATTTATACACTACTCTAGCTTGGGATGATACTGACAGACTTGAGGAGACAATGAGCAGCAAAGAAACACTACATCACATAAAGGAAACCACTGGCAAGCCTCTCTTCCAAGGAGTATTGCCCCCAAAAGCTGTAATGCTGTTAATGCTGCAAAGCAGAGAGTAACAACACAGAAGAGCCTTTGCCAGACTACAGTACTGAGAGAAAAGACCAGACCTGCTGCCTAAAAGACGTAAAAAAAAAAAAAAAAAAAAAGAAAAACAAAAAGAAAAATACCACAGCTTCAATGCATGAAGAAAAAAGAAAAGGTCTGGCCAGATGCTTGTTCGCTTACATACCAAATTAATCCCAAGCTCGACTGGGTTCAATTTGCTGCTCCACAATGATGTATCAGTGAGCCAAGGCAGTATAGGATACCTGCTCACTTTCAACTCCCCTGCAACAAAAATGTCTACTGTCAGTTCATTTAAAAATATGTTAATGTTGCGCAAAGCAGAGAGTTGAGAAAAGAAAGAAGAGTGCTCGCATAATTATTAAGCCTTATTCCCTCAGCACAAGGTAGATCACTAAACAACAAAACAAGACAACTTATGTAGAGTAACAATTTAAAAAGAAAATCCTGCTGGAACCTCTCCAGCAGGTTATCTGTACAGCTAGGTTATCTGTACTACTAATGACAGGACTCTGGTCCAAAGACAGGTGTCATCAACACTGAACAGAGCTTGTAGAACATGTTTGGTCATTAGCAATAGAGATGAGTTTTACAACACATACTGATAATCTTATACATCACAGAAGATATCAAGGTCTGAAAGATGCAAGAGAAGATCCAAAAGCTTCCAAGAATGTACTATGTGTGTTATCGTGTCCAATGATGGTTATTCTGCTGAGTCCCATAAAAAAGTTATGCCTCATCAAAGTATAGGTCAAGGAATGGGAAGAAACATTAATAGATCACTGAGAAAATACATGGCAAACGTCATGAGTACTGTTTACAGGTTCCTCTTCAGAAGCTAAATGCAGAGCACCATGAACATTTATTTCTGTGTTTACTCTGTACTGCAAATAATTAATACAAAAATCTGCTACAGGGATATGCTCACGCTTTTAGGTTCAGCAATGACACATTCTTGTCCAAAGTATCAGAGACTTATACAGACAAGGACAAGATTTCCTGAGATTAACGTCTATCAACATGTCAGTTTTAAAAAACACAGATTCTATCACCTCATGTAGAACCATTAACTAATCTTACAACAACATCAGAGCTCTCAAAAACAATAGCTATCTGCATCTACCCTAGTCTACCACACTAACAGCTTGCAGAAACAAACCTGTACATATTTTCAACTCTACTTCAGATCTCTTCCTTTGGTGCTCACCCACCTGTTTCTGCCCAATGTTATATTAATATGCTTCACATATTTAACATCCTTAAAATACTTTCATGACACTTCTACTGTTTTCAAGAGAGTAAGGTCCTTGTGCAGTACTGACAGCTTGCCACAAACGTACCTCTTTCCCCACCATTCAATACACCTATAACCTTTCCTTACATGTAGTCCAGCATATATTAATTCCAAATACCTGTTGACAGCTCCAAGTAGAAAAAACTAAGGTTGTATCACAGCTCAACACTTCTTATTTTTCCTTTGTTTGAGTTTCACCAAAATCCAAACTGTTTAAGAACACAAGCCACCCCAGATTAATCAGGGGATTGTAGCTCACCCTCTTAAATGACTTGTCCCAGTGTTTTGCCCGATTTCAATATTCAGTGCTCCAAAATCAGAAGTTTCATTTCTTTCTTAAATGCTTTTTGGAATGGTTTCCTAAATTAACTTCCTTCTCCTGTCCATTCCTCCCAGAACATCTATTCTTTTCAAAAATGTCTATTATTCATTCCATCAGAACATCATTTTTATTCAACTACATCACATGTTAAGCAGTTACTACTAGAGATCTGAAGTTCGCAGCATAGATTTTGCTCTACTATTACTCATAACTGAAGAAGATATTTTTATGTTTGGGTCAGATGAGAGAGTATTCCAGTATCTCCTCTTACTGGCCACTTTACGGAAAATAAGGAAGAAAATATTTAATGTACAGTTACGAAATCATAGAATGGTTTGGTTTGGAAGGGACCTAAAGAGTCATCTAGTACAACCTCCCTCCCTGCCACGGGCAGGGACATCTTTCCTTAGATCAGATATAACTTACTGGGGATATTTGCAACACTCACTGAAGGTTGATTTATGCTCAGAGGCATAAGAAATTCTCTTTGTCCTCATGCATGAGAATCTCTAATCCCTTTAGAGATAGCCTGGTATAGGCTATACAGAGTCAATGACACCTTGTTGTTAAATCTGGGTTAAACTGTTTTCTTTCACCTTTTTAAAGTTGCTTTCTTTGCAGTTTAATCAACATCTTTATTCCTGCATTTAGAAGAAGTTTAGAGAGAACTCATGTTTGTTTTAACTGACACACCTCTGAACCTTCCATTAAGGCATAAACAGTTCCACAAGATACCTTGTAAAGCCTCAGGTACTGTTCCAGTATAATCAAGGAAGGGCTTAGCATGTCTGATCCTTCTAAGGTTAAAAGAATCCCAAACCCTACAAACAGAAGCTCCACAATAGTGCAGGTTCTTTTCTAAATCATTAAAAAATTGAAAGCCAAAATCCCCATATTAATTTTTCTTTGCAAATCACTAAAAAATGAGACAGCATACCTTTTATCACTTAATCATTACATCATTTAGAAAATAATTTCTAAATAATTTATCCTACTTCCATAAAGGTCACAACTTTATAAATATATATATATTTATAACAATATTATGTGAAAAACAAACACTAATTTAATATTATTAAATATTAATATTTAGCAATAAAAGTAAGCTGAATTTACAGGTCCCACTAGGCCCAGACTCAGAAGTCAGGATTGAGAAGCTCTAATACTGCAAGAACGGTTTATTTTTCATGACTTCAGTAATCACTATCTCCCCATTCTTTCAATTCTGGATGTGTTCAAGAGCAAAAAGCTTCAAGTAAAACAAGGGCCTCTCATACATTTTCTATTCTAATGAATTCAGAAGAAACCCAAGTTCAAAGTGCAAATTTTGGCCATCTGTCACTGAATTAATAGGAAAAAAAAAGAAGCATTGAGTGGTAAAACAAAACTTACTCAGATACTTGTTCAGCAGTTGGCAAATCTACAGAAACTGAAAATAAAAATGAAAAAAAAATAATTAAAAACATTCTAAAATATGTAGAAATACACAAGTACTCATTTTCAAATCTAAGCACATAAAGATAACATAACTGAAAAAAAGGACTGCTGTAACAAAGACATCCTCATGTAAGTATTTATATTTGTGTATACTACATAGAAAGCTACATGTAGTACTCACCTTTCTCTATAATAACTTGACAAGTGTGAGTGTGGCTTTCACTCAGATGTGTGGCCATGCTATCTAAGCCAGAACCATCAGTCAGAAAATCGCAGTTAAGACACACTACAGTCACACCTCTAGAGAAGACAAAGTAAAAAGTACATATAAACACAACATACTTATGGTTTTCTTAACTTACAGCTACTGGACAGACTATACAGAAAAACTGCTTTTGCAGCTTTAGATGAGGTGACTCACAGAAGTATTCTTACTTTTTATACTGCAACTAGCACCTGGAATTTTCAGTCACTGACTAGGACACATCCATGCTCGATGTAGTACAAAGAATACCACTTTGGACAGAATTTACCTGTCAGGTTTGAGTTTCTTGGTTCTCCCACCTCCCTCTCCTTTCAAACTTTGCACATTATGAATAGTTGGAAAACAGAGTTGGAAATACTTTTTTATAACTGCCTTGCGTTGAGAAAGAAGTCAACAAATTTGGACAAATTTTTGTTACAAGAGAGAACACTGCTAGTAAAAGAGCTAGTATTTTCACTTTTCTGCTCTAACTTGTGTAAGTCTAGAAATTCAAGAGGATCTAATCTCATTTAATCAATTAACTCATTATCAAAAAACTAAAAACATAATGTTCTGTAACTGGAAAAAGCTGAATTACCGTAGCTCTTCTGAATGCTTCTTGTAGATCCAAAATCTTTTACTTGGACGAGCACTGTGAAAACTAAATATAAGAAAACATTACCACTTAAACTAGTTTTCTTGAGTACATCTCCACATATTCTCTACATACTGTACAAGGTACTGCAATTTGTCTGTGATGAGGCATGAAAATAGAATATTCAACTACTGACCTGAATCACTCTAAAAAAATATGAAATTTTACAGGCTTCTGAATCTCACCTCCAGCTCAAAACTGGTAAAACCAAAAACAAACAAAAAGCCCACATTGCTGTGTTCAAGAGCAGAAGAGACAAAGAACCTCAAGAACATCTAGCATCTCTACTCTTCCTGAGCTCTTTAGTAAATAATCAGTCTGGGAGGGACAAGCCTTAGCTTTTTGGCATAGTACTGCTTGCATGTAGTTATATTACTTCCGTTCGCATTTTAGGTCTGGAAGCACCGTAGCTGAAGCTACACAGCAAAGCTATATGCTGAAGAAGCTTTACTGAACTCAAGCTTCCTAAAGAGGTAGATTTAAACGAGATAAAAATCACATCTTCAGAGAACCTTAAGTTATTTCACTTGCAGGTTAAGTATGTGCCAACACTGTACTCCCACATGAAACAAAAAGCAAGCAGCTGAGTACAAAGGCTGCTGCAGAAACATCCTCCCTGTAACAGCCTTCTTTCTTATCACCCCTTGTTCTTTAGATGGTGATAGGAGCTGCAAGACGTAAAGTAGGGAGGCAACAGTCAAGACTGCATCAAGGAGATAAATGACAGGAGACTGGCTTCCCAGAGATCATAAAACAATTAATCATTATTTGTTAAGTTTGACTGAAATAATTATGAAAGATCTCACAGAAACTCTTGAAGCAAAAATAGAACACAGCATGAACAAGAACATTGGATTTAGGCCCTCAATAAAAAGTGAAAATCCAACCTTACACATGCCCCTGTTGGTCCTATGACACAATTAAAAATCCAGTTAATACACACACTTAACACAATTTATATGAATTTTAAAAGTATTTGATAACCCAATAAAAATTGTGTAGAGTTCTTACCTCATCATGTGATTCACATAGGCTTTGCTACAGCTAGTATTGTATCTGCATAAGCTACAATGGACATACGTAGGAAAGTGGTTTGCAAAATCCTTTATTTCTGAGTAACACTCGATGCATTTGTGAGCTCCCAAACGATACCTAACAGTAACATGAGAAAGTTGATAGTTAACATCAACACTTTAGAACATAACTAGCTCAAACTTTTTGCTTTAAGTCTTTTTAACAAACAAAGAAAGAAGAATTCAAAAAATGTATCAGTTAAATACTTATTATGGGATATGTTAGTACAGATGAATAAAATGTTTTTTTCTTCAATTATTAACATAACGACCTTAATAAAAAAGTGCAAGTTAATGTCAACATCTGTTACTGGACAGTTCTGTAAACAAGATCCTGCAGATGAGAACCTCCAATTTCAGCTGCCTGCATTATCTTTCCATACTTCAAAAGGATTTCAAAGAAATGCTTCATTTGCCACAACGAGCACAAGAGCACGTGGTTTTCCTGTCACCCAAAATACTCTGCAAGCTTTGAAATATCTATAAATCAAGAATGTAATCCTGCTCTTCCCCAGTTTTGCTGGCTATTTTTGGATGTCTTAAAGAGCTACATTTTGTGAGTTTTGGCACCTTACTGAAATGAAGCATCCATAAGTCCAGAAAACACCCATTACATTATTAACAAGGATTGAAAAAAACATTACACTGTAAATATAAAGACAGCATTCTCCCCACAGTCTGCATTTACTTTGACTCTTTTGTTAGCTCCCCAAATTAAGGTACCTCCTAGGACAGACAAGAATTCACATTTTAAATAATGGTTTCAGATAAAACCCTATAGAAGCTGAAGGAGGAAAACAGTTTTCCCTCCACAAGAAAGCTTGCAAAGAACACCCCAACAGATGTATTCACCCTCCAAAGGCCACTTTTAATGTAAATCTGCCTGGTGTATCAGTATTTGAATCATCTGGGGCTCTGTGCAGAGAAAGATTCTAAATTCAGAATAGAATACATGTCAGAGCATCTGCTCTTCCATGATGAAGTCCACCAATTTAAAAAATTATGAAGAATGAAGATTCATAATAATAATCACAACACCAATACATGGGAAGTTTATGAGTCTGCACTTTCTGCAAAATGGAGTGGTCAAACGTTCTCCATTGCTGTATCATGAGTTACTGAAAAATTAATGAAATGACCACTTACATTCAAAGCATACTTACATATATTTTAATGCTAATATTTTACCTTAGATTATGCAGTGCTGTATTTGTAACTTTTTTTTTTTTTCTGCTGCTGTTGGTCCATGCGTTTTGCTTCTTTGATGTAGCTGACGGTTTTGATTTTGCTTTTGACTTATTTGTATTAGATCTATTATGATTTCTAGTGGTTGTATTTTTAGCTTTAGGTGATAGCTGAAATGTGGATGTACTCGTACTAACAGAAGATCCTGATTGAAGAGATCCAACAGATGCTCGAATAGTAACCTAGAAGTATGAAATTAAAAGTTTTTCTATTTAAACTTTTCAAGTTCCCATTTCTGTTTACATCAAAGTTTGAGCCATTTTAGGAGAGAAATAACAATTTCACATAGCATATGAAATTCCCCTCAGTAAAGATTGTCTCAAAAAAAAGTAAATACTGTTGAATAGAGTAAACTTAATCTCAGCAGTCCACCGGATGCTTAAAAAGCTTGTTTTTCTGGAAATAATTAGCTATGACAAAGAACACTGCTCACTCTTCAGACCTGCAACTGTCTACATCCTGCTCTCAAAACAAAACAAAACAAAAAAACAAACAAACACAAGTAGCAGCAAAAAAGAAACAGAAAAGTCACAATAAGAAGACCTGCTAGGAAGATTATCAAACAAATTCATCAATTCTTGGATTTTTTTTTTAAAAAAGTTTCTTGTTGCCTCATGATTAGCCAACCTACTTACTCCAGAACACTTTCTGAAGAATGAAACAATACATATCACCAGGAGGAAACCATGAACTGTTCCTAACAATTCGTGCAAGAGGTAGTGATTTTTTAGTTTTAGAGGCAGCAGAAATTGCTTTGCTTTGGACAAGAAAGGAGAAAAGCATCTCTAATTTCACCCCTTTCCCTACCAATGCATTTTCTTCATTTGCCCCTCTACTTTTCGTATATAAACACTTACCTTTGTTCCAGGAGGCAACCCTTCTAACTGTTTAGGTTTTCTAAATGTTCGGTGATGCTGAGTCTTGTGATCCATTTTTTCTTTGCAGGTCAAAAATTGCAGTCTGCACTTAGTGCAACGGTATATTCCTTTTTTCTTCAAAAAAAAATATATATAGTAAGCAGGAATGTCATGATAAACAAAACTATAGCCATAGAATGTCTCAAGGAATGGTCATCTGATTTTTAAAAATCAATCTGATAAACTCTTAATAATATTGTACAAAGAGAAGACAACTGTGTACAAATGTAAAGCAGTATTATTACGAGATGAGAAGGAATCAGAGGTTGACAGTTAAAGTAACTCAACACAGTACTTCACAATCTTTTCTCTAGTTAAATCACTGACTGACAGCCTTGCTATTAACTTCAAGAAAAGCAGAACATTTCACTATGACTTGGTGAAGAAACCAAGTAGCAGAGAGATTCTTTCCAGAATATTCAGAGATCTTTAAACAGGGAACTTCTGTCATATAAAAACATGATGAAATCTAACTTAAAGACTTCTCACTTAAAGACTTCTCAAAAGAAGCTATAAGGCTTCATCCTTTAGTAATTATTCTTATCCACTAACAACTATAAAAATCAGTTCTATTTGTTGTTGTTTATTTTTTAGGGAGAGCTTCATTATATATTTATTTAGCATTTTTCACTTAAGGATTGAAAAATATCTGCTTACCTGATGCCTCATATAATGATGCATATACGGTGCTCCAATTTTTATTACTTTGAGGCAAAATGGGCACAGCAAATGTTTTGTATTTTCATGAACTGTCCTGAAATGTGTTTCTACATCAGAAAAAGCTGAGGATCTGTAGTTGCATACCTAAAATAAGAAGTTTGACTTTCACGTTAAAAGTTTATTGACAGTAGAGACAGTGAGTGTTTATGTGGGGGAGGGGGCAATCTAAACACAAAACAGTCACTCTGAAATACCTGGCAAACATACGGCATTTCACCTGGCTTATGATTGTCCTTCATATGTTGCAAAAGAACTTGCTCAGTTTCAAAGGATAATTCACAGATTTTACAAATAGCTAGAAAAAGTGAAAAGCAAGAAAAATACAGTAGAAAATTAGCCTGGGATCAAAAGTAAATCAATATATATATATGTGAACAGTGAACTCTATAAAAGTATCTAACAATTTTTCTACTTTTCAGGTTAATCACTCTGCACAAGTTCAGGAAGCCTGTAGTGCAAGGCCCCTAAACTACATGAACTCTTGAAATCAGGGGCTTTCAATAAAAAAACAAAGAGCCTGTCTCCACTCCCCCTCCCCCAGCTTTTAGAAATATTTTTCCAGATACATTGTTCTAACATAAGTTGAATGACTGCCCAGCTTCTATATTAAACCTCATGATTATTGCTCTTAAAGTACAATATCATTATTCTGAGGTTATTAACCATCGTAAGTGAGAAAATATCTAAAAATTCTAGGCCACAAAAAGTTTCAATGCGATATAAGTCAACTTACTAGACGACTCATAAGGTGTGTGTGTACTTTCAATGTGGCACTGCAGCTGAAATGGGGTGGGAAACTGACGGTAACAGTGCTGGCAGGTGGTGTGGCTTTCCCAGCTTTCACTGCTCTGCTTCTCAAGCTCTAAGTGATGCTTCATGTGGTTCATAAACCTTTGAATGATAGTGAACAGGTGCAAAAAGCTGCATTTTAACACTGTCCATGACATATCCCATGCAAAATGCACATGAACCCTTAGAAACACTGCTCGGAAAGCACTTCTCAATTTCAAGAAGTTATAGGAGGAAGTGTTCATTTAAAACAAACAAACAAAAATCAACAAAGTTATTAAGCAAACTGACTATGCTGGAAATCACGTCTCAAAGCTAAAAAAGATATCTTGATTATTACAAGGAATATGCAACATGTCTGAAACATGCTCTAAAACTAAGCAATCTATTGCATTTTTCATGTTTGTTTAGCCAAAATTCCCGTCTTGAAATACACAGAAATTGTCAAAGGCAACAGCAACAAAACATGCCTACCATTCAGACCTCACCACCACCAGAGGCTCAAATCCCCATTCTGAAGCAAGCAGAACTGTAGCTCTGCTGAAAGCTATTAAGTAGTAAGACCACATCTGCAACTAGGACCTTCATAGCTTTATCTGAAATTACCTCCATCCAGAACTGACGGCATTCCAAGACCTGCCTTTCTATAAAGTATTTAGGTCTGAAGATATGTTATGAAGGGCACTTACCAAAGAATGCCACTGTGCAGCTGATAACCAGGTTATCAGAACCTTGGTGGTGCATCACTACTGAAAGTCACCATCTTTTCCTTCTTAATATGTCCACCTATCTGCAGGAGGACCTACCTTGGCTGAGAAGACTAAGCACTTAGCACATTGTTGGCAGGTCAGTTATTTGTGGAGCAGTGAATTGCCAAAAGGACATGCTAGTTGCATAACCCACCACTGTTAACTTCATAAACTGTTCTATTTTGAATGGGCTTAATTTCAGTACAGCCAAAGGAGCTATTAAATGTAGGTCACATTCACAAAAGGAATGCATTTCTCAAAGTGGTGACCTTGGATTTTTTTTTTTTTAATACAGTCCCTTACTGCGGTAAAGAGAATAGTTATTTGAGCTCAGTTTTCTAATATAACGTAGTTGCTTAAAAAAGACCAAAAAATAATAAATAAAAAAAAAAAGAACTGAAAATATCCAGGTACCTAGCAGAAGAAAGGAGTTGACACCATTAAGTCATGACAGTAAACTCTCTTGAATGTCTGACAACATGCGAATTTCCTAACTGCTTCAGATGAAACATCGGCACTTTTACTCATATACTTAAAGATTTACAGCAAGTTTAATGTTTGTAATTTCAAGAAACCCTTGTTTTGTTTAATAATATGGGTTTAATGTTAGCATAAGTCTGTTTTTATGTTTTTGTTTAGTTTTTTATGTTTTAATGTTAGCATAAGGCTGCATTTTAACCTGCAGGCTGTGCCCTTTGAAAGAATAGTTCATTTTTCTCCAGTTTTACATTCTGCTACTTCAGCTTCCCTTGAAGAATGCATGTAAAACAGTACAATGACCTTAACTTCCAAATGAACAATGACTTGAGTTGGTCTACCCATTAAAACAGCTTACGGAAGCTTTTTGTGGCATTTGGAAGAAAAATTATTCCATCAAAATAACAGTTGTTACATAAGTAAACCACCAACTATTAGTCACTGGAAATCCCTAAAGAAAATTAACACTCACATCTACTGATATCACCATCAATCAGGATGGCAAGTTGTACAATACTTTGCTTGCCCTTTTCAACCCCAAAGTTGTACAGCTGCTCTCATTAAAACTAAACCATTTCCTTTAGACACCATTAAAACTCGTACTCTGATCAGTGAATAAGTTTAAAATATGGATGGACGTGCACAGTAAAAACTAATTCAATTTCTATTCCATTACCCAGTACTATCAGTTTTCAAGGAGCCAAAAATCTTTCTATGCCAAAGAGACAAATTGTGAATGTATGAAATTAATTGCTATAGGCTGTAAATTATCAAAATGTGTAGGAAGTGAATTCAAATACCTTATGTTATTTTTAAGAACTTTCAGACAGCTGAAGCACTTAAATGTTGTATGAGTCTTCTGCTCCTGTTGTACCTGCTGGGTATCACCTTCATGTTTTCCATAATAGAAGTCGTTAACTAACATAATCAATTTTCCTTTCTCAGATTCGTTGATTTTGCTTGTTGTACTTGAACATTCTGTTTTGGCCACTCCCGGGAAGAAATTATTTATCATATCTGGACAACAATACTGAATAGAAAAGGGGAGACGAAGAGACAGACAGAGACAAAGGCATCAGTCGCTCTGAACAAACTGCATCAATGACAACATTTTAAAAACGGAAGCCACCTGCTAACTAGAGCTACATGCAAAGCTCCATTTCCATTCTGTGACACACTAACTTCATTCAAATTCACATATGCTTTTTTAACTCTGAAATGATCTTTTGGTAGTGTTAGATAAAATGCAATGCATTTCCAACACCGAAGAGGGATTATTCTCATAGTTTCATGTAAAATAAGTTTAAGATTTAAATCAGAATACCAACGTTGCCTAGTGGTGCCTTACTCGTTAGAAAAATGTCTACTTAATTTAAATCTAAAAAGAAAAAAAAAACAGCTTTTATGCAACTATTTTGCTGACAAGCGTAGGTTTACAGAGCACCTCATAGAAAGTTTTATCTTTTACCTCTTTGGGGAGGATATTTATTGAAAACATTGTATTTTTTTTCCAGCATCATGAAAAATTCAGAAATCCTACATCACACAATACACATTATTTATTTGTCTCTACCTGAAAGTGTAGATAATGAATTCTTAATGAATACTTAACCCAGTAGCTGTAATAATAAACTTAATGTTTAAAAAGTATGAACCAGTTCATATAGAAAATGCTATGAAGTTTCCAACAGTGAACAAAATCAGAATGTTTCTGAACAGATCTGTCTCCTGCTGGATAACAGTTCTTATTATGCATGATTACTTTCTGTAAGCCTACTGGTAAGGAGTTCATCTTCTAGCATAGAAATGTAAGTCAGTATACTTATCCCCATATACTGTAAATTGACATTTAATTTTTTTAAAAAAAGTAAAGTCACTTTATTTAATTCACAGTTCTTTAATTCAGCTAGTATAGTAAGTACAAAAATAATTTTCTACAAACTGTGATTAGATAAAGATAAAACTTCTTTCTTTTACTATTATTATTATGTATGCTTCTTAATTGCATTTTGAAGCTGAAGAAGACAGGCAGCACATATGCCTCATTTCATTGGAAAATATGGTCAAAAGCGGCAACATTTGGAGCTTCCCATCTCCATTCTTTATCTCTGTGACTATGGGACATTTGGGCCCTGGCTGATTGTAGCCAGAAGCCAGTCTATCTTCACATCAAAACATGGCATTCTTTTTCATAACCAAACAGAAGACCACATAAACTTATTATAAAGTTTATCAGCCCCAAAATATTTTACCTTCATATGATTTTTTAAAGGATCCATAAGATTGAAATGAATATTGCACTTTGGACAAGCTCGTGGAAAAGGTCCTCCATTTTTAATATTGCTTGATGTAGCATTAGTATCTGGAAAATATATTAAGATTCAGAATTCACAATCAAGAGTGACTGATTTATTATTATTTATTATTCTAGCAAAACATGCTATTTGAAATAAAAACTATTACAACTGATGTGGCTGTAGTGAACATACGCAAGGTTTTACAACCATCTTTTAACTACTGTTCTCAATTTCCAAAATCATTTTATACTGTTTGATATAAACTTATATAAAATCTTAGCAAATAACAAGGAAAAAATGGGAGAGGGTAATGGGAGCACAACAGGGACAAAACATTAATTCTGTTCCCCTAGGCCCCCAGACAAAACAGATTATGTGATTTTTTTAAAGAGGTTTAATTTCTAAATAATTGTACAAAACTTTTTTATGCCATGACCTGATCAACATCATGTAAGGTTCAGATATCTGTTTTTGAAAGGAATTTCACCATCTCATTCTCAATAGTAAGACTATAGCTCTCTGGCAGTGGTTGTAACCCTAAGCCTATTCAGTTGCATCATTCCTGTGGAGCAAAGGTGTCTTTGGAAAACCTGGAGAATAAATCATCTCAATAATCACTCCCAAGAATGGAAGGAACAAATATTCTCTTATCAGTATAAATTAATACTTTTCAAGCAAATTGAAAACAAAAACCTTCGTGTTATCTTAAACTTCAATGAATAAAGCCAAGCTTCCAGTTTTCTCCTAACTGCCAAAACACAGTGAGAGCTACTTTTCCAGGTCAAGTTCTCTTGCATTTACAAGTCATTCACAGATCTGGAGGACTCCATGCAGAATAAGCAGTTTAGAACAGATTAAACACAGGAAAAGTGTTAATATCTCAACTTCAGGGTCAAATGTACTGTACCAGGGCTATAAAAAATATAATAAAAAATATACACACAAATACATCCATCCACCTTATAACAAGAGATGGGTTAAAGAGATGGCCATGCAACAACCTAATATAATCCATTTTGTCATTAAAATGACCTTGCATAATCCACAAGGTAGACAGAGATCAAACAGTATTTTTCCATGAGGATAACGTTACTGCTAAGGATCATAATTAAGCAGAAAGTCCTTCACATGCGTGGATGACCATGCAAGAGATTTGCCACAAAACAGTGCTGCAAGTCTTCAGTGTTAAAGTTTGTAAAACATTTTGACAAGTTTGCTGAGGGCAAATTAATTTTGGAATGTTCTGCAGCAAAATCTAAAGTTCTGTGGTGCCTCAGTGCTGGATTTTGTGACATTTGAAATTTGCATGGGATCATGGAACTGCCTAGAGACAAACTCAAAAAATGGGTTCTCAGTAACTATGATCATCCACTCCTTTGTTACTGACTTAGTAATATCCTCTGGTTATCTTCTGTACGCTGTAAGCTGCAGCACAGTATCTGTTTTGCAGCATGGTATCTGTTTTACCCAACACAGGGTGGAGGAATTTTTTTCCCAGCAATATTCCATGTTATAGCTACTTCCTGCTGGTTGCTAAGGAAGAGAATGATAGCAGAACAGCTGCAAACAAGACGTGAAAAATAAATAAATAAATCGGAAATGATTCTAAACAATTTAATCACAATGTGGGTAGCTTCTCATTTTAATGTTATAGGAAAAAGTATGTGGCTGGAAATATCTCAAAGCCAGTAATAAGTTCTGGTCTATTATAATCAGCTGCATTATATTATATAATCACCTTTTGGCTCAGGAGGAAACGTGCCTAATTATTAATATGCTGAAACAGCCAGACTACCTTTCTACTTGTAGGGAGGGGAAGTTCATTCAAAGAGCAACCTGAAACTTCCCCTTCTCCTTTCCTACTACTATTTTAAACCGTATCAAAAGTAAGGCTGGAACTGCAAAAACCACTTTGCAATAGTTATTCTAAATACCAGCATCACAGAATTGAGGAGGGATGTGTAGAGGTGTTTTTGTCCAGGCTCCCATTCAAAGCACATGCAACCCCATCAGCATGCACAGAGCCGTCCAGTTGATTTCTTAATAACTCCAAGGATGGAGATTCCATAGTCCAAGTCCCTCATCCTGCATTCCTAAAATTGTTTTCATCCTTTTAACTAATCAGAATTACTTGATAAATTCAGCAGTCACAAAATTCTTTCAAACTTGTTTTTTTAGTTGGTTAAGTTTCAACCCCATTAAGTTGTTTGAGCTGAAAATTAAGATGAGTCTGGGGCGTTTATTTTGAATGTCTTTTTTCACAGCTACTGAACAACTCAACTAGTCTCCACCTCACCGAGTTAAACATCTGAACAAGGAAGGCCAAAAGTTTGAATATGCAATAACGTAGGGTGAATTAATTTGTAAAGGTATATAAATTCTTGCACTGAAAGGTTTGTCTTTATTTTTTATTTAAAGGCAGAACAATTACTTATTTACATTGCCTTAATAGCATTAAGAATAATGATCAACTTAAACATTGCAAGAGTGCTAGCTTTTTCCATGAACCAGATGCATGGACTGACAGCTAGACCATTTGTCTACCCTACCTTTTGAAGATACATTTTGTGATGGTGTTACTGCTGGAGAGTTAACTGTAGGTGAAACATCTGAATTGCTTCCAGCACCAACCTCATTAGGCTTGGCTTTTTTTGGAGTTACACTGTTGCCTTCAGAAGTAGCAGGACGCTTAGATATAAAAACACTCTCATTCAGACCTAGTGGTTTAAATTAAAAAACCTCAGTTTTTTTCCATAGTATATTACAAACACATTACTGATGCCTATACTTTAAAGGATGGACAAGTCCAAATACAGCAGTTAAGATTTCCCTAACATCATAATCCATGCAGAAGTTAAGAAAACTATATCCAACTCAGAATTTTCTCAGACGGTGGAGAAGAAAAGGGTAAAGGTGAAAGATACACAGCCCCATCTCTAAAACCAAGTAAATCACACTGTGACCAACTGAATTTCTTTGGCCTGCTTTTCACATCTTGACCCACACTCATCTCAAACAGATTCTTAACTCTGTAAAACATTTTGAGACTTCAGTTTGTATGCAAAATACTACCCAAAATAGTGTTGTAATTTCTAATGAGCAATCAGAGCATGCCTGTTATGCTCTATTCTGATAAAGATGCTGATTCACTAATTGCTTGCAGTTCTTCTTCTGTAAGTAAATAAATAAAACACTATAAACAACTCTGAAATTCAGAGTTTCAGTGCCTAATAAACTGGCCCTTCAATATTTGGCTCTCTCTTGTCCTGAAACCAACGCCTCTGTTACTGTAAGATTATCCTTGGATTGGAGAATCATCCAATTGATGTAACCTTGATACAGAGATCAATATTCAAATAGACCTGAAGCACAGCTACATACCAGTAATTCTGAGGTGACAGCACAGGCCTTCAGTAATTCTGAAGGGACAGCACAGACTGCAGACAGCTTTTACACTATGATGAACTATGAGGAGGACAAGACTTGCAGAAAATAACTCCCAGATTCAATATCAAGTAAGGACATTCTTGTACATTCCCCTCCTAACTGTCTAACTGCTCCAATGACTTCTTTGGGTGTAATAAAAAATGAACTACTATCTTTAAAAGCCTTTCCAATGATCAGAGATAACTGGTGTTACATAAAATTACTCAAACTACTATAAAAAAAATAAAAACCAAGCCACTGGTTCACCTCCAAGTTGTGTTTACCCTGTGGTAGCTATCTATAGCTAGCCACCAGTCTCCCTGTTCAGTCCAAAGAATCTCAGCAGGAAATGCTGGCATTTGAGTATTTGAAGATTTACCACATTATGCCTCATATATAGGAAAATGTAATTTGTTATATATCTATGTATCATTTGTTGTATATCTATTTAATGATCCTAACATTCTCCTTCTGACCATACCCTCCGTAATAACCCATTTCTTCCTGACGTAAATGATCATGCTAAACTCAAATATCTCAACCTGTGCATTGTTTACCAAAGACAACGCATTCACAGAATAAACAGGTCATCTGCTAGATGATGCTACCTCCTAGATTTTGTTGGTTTTACATTTACTTATCCTTGATCACAAAAAAAGTTTTTATACAACTGGTATAACTTTTGCATTCTTCTGCATCACTGAGGCCATTTGAGCATCAGGCCATCAACCCACAGCAGGCACAGTTTAAAAAAATATAATTAAATATCTGTCATTGTGTAAGGGACTGGGTTAAGACAGAAGGTCTGATTTTATAAGAATCTTCAGTAAAATACTTAATTTTACTAAGGAAAACTATTTTAAATGTTATTTAATATCTAGCCTATGCAAACCAGTCTCTGTTCTGACTGATTTGTCTTTTCTCTCTAGTCTGGTGTATTTCCTCAGATCACTGATGCTCCAGACTAGTTTGTCCAATCTTCCACCCAACATACCACAAACTGAAATTGTCAAGGACTCCAGGTACTTGAGCCCAGAGCACACAGTTGCTGTTTGGTTTAGCAGTTTGCTTATGAAGTCTATAACCTTCACTTCACACTACCAGTAAATACTTCTGTTAAATATTCTGTGGTTATTATGAAACAGTTGACTATTAACACACACACGGCATCATTGTATACAATAGTGAGAATTACTGCAAAAAGAAGCCACAATATGGTAAAAGATGTTAAAAATGGTAACCTTGAATAGAGGTGATATATGTAGTCTGATAAATCACATCAAATTAACAGAACAGGACATGAAAGCCTTCTCAGACCTGTCCCTCACCAACACTTCCATTAACCTAGTGATACAAACATATGCATATATTTCAGACAGCTCTTGAATACCACTGAATAGTTTTTCTGTTGGTTATGGCATTTTCTGGTTCCTTCAAGTGCATAGTTTCACATACATTCCCAGTGCCCATCCAAGATCCAGGTACGAGCTATCAGTACAGTTTAACTTCCCACCACCATTTAGCAGCCTAACAAAAAGGTTGGTTAGTGTCTGTTAGCAGTTCCTCATTTGCCTGGTTCACAGACCTCAAAAACAAACATTTATGCTATGCTGAGCTAAAAATTGTGTATTCTTCAGTGACCCCACATGCAGACGTTAAACTATCCTGCAGAGTACCACAGGCTGGTTCCCAGTAAGACTACACTTTGAAATACCATATTCCAGAATGCTTTGTGCCAGCAGTGCTGCCCATGAATTAGAGGAAGCACAACACCAACACAAGCAAGTAGGCTTCGGCACATACAACCAACCCAAATGTAAGAGCCTTATGTGACCTTATCATGCCAGCCAAACCACAAAACACACAGATACTTCCTGGGAAATTAAGTTAAATATTACATTAGCCTCCTGTGTCATACGGGAATAAAAATTTAGAACCAGGAATTATAAACCTTTTCATCTATTTTCTCTGTTGTATATCTATCTTACTGAAATGTACAGACTAGGTACGGTATATTACTTTCAATTACAGTCCTTGATGCCTTTAAGTACTTCACTTTTCCTGATAAGAGCCTAATATAAGTAATTGTTAAATATGCAAGCAGGTTTCATAAATTTGAAAAATACAATTAAACTTTAATACCTGTGGCTTTGGAGAACTAGGGTTGAATACTGAACCATTTGCATTAAATAAAAGCCTCATTTGCTTTACAAAAAGCTATTTATTCCACTAAGACAAGAATCAGATCACAGAATAGACACATGCAAAGAAATACACTACCTTCATTGATCAGTAGCTGCAGTGAATGCCTTAGCTAGAGATGCAAAATCATCATACCAAGCGACAGAAGAAGCTACCAGTCCTTCTGTTTTACGTTACTTTTAGTATGACCTGTTAAGCCATTCATTATAGATAGCCTGTTACCTTATGGAAGAATCAGAAGTGTTTGTCATCTCTAACTTATAGACTGAATCCTAGGATTCTGTTCAGTTTTTAGAGAAGTGCAATCCTTCACAAAAAAGGGCAAGTTTCAAGTTACAGCCTGTTTAAGATTGAATACACTGCATGCTTCAAATCTATTCCACCTGCGATGAAAAAAGGGGGTTGTTTATTTGTTTGTGTTTAGGTAGGTTAAATAGTTCCTGTTGAAATACAGTTTAGCTAGATGAAAAAAAAAAAAAAGTTGACAAATTGGACTCTTTTCCTTCCCCTCCTTTTTGCACAGGATCCTTTGATCCCATTTACTCCAACTGCTATATATAGCAGTCAGGAAACCAAGACCATCATCACTGGGAATCCACTCAGCAGACTCAGGAAGTTCTTCTGGCACTGTTCCACAGCCCCTCTCTTGCTAACAGCCGTTTCTATTCATGCTTGTCGAAGAGTGCTGGATACACAGAAAATGAGCCTTTAACTGTCAAAAAAATTGTAGTGTATCTGGCAATATTTTTTTCCATCTAAATGACCATTACAAGACATCAGTTGATATTACAGTCAGTCTAATGCAATGAAAAGCAAAGTCTGACAACACAAGGCTCTGAAGTTTAATTCATTAAACATTATATAGTGTTATGTACAGGGGGAAGAAAAAAAAAGTAGCTATACTATATTCTAAAAATCCTATTTAAAATTATAGCCCAAAGGTCTGCACTACAGTTAAATGACATTACGCTGTTTCTTTCTCTTATCAACTACTACAGTTATACCCACCTGTTACATTCACTGATGGCCCAGTCTGGTACTGTGGAACTCCCGAGTTCTCTCTCACACCAAACAGTATACCAGATGTATTATCTGGTGCAGCTGGTGGAGAATCCATAATATAATCCTAATAAGATATTTTCAAGAGGGAAAAGAAATTTGAGGTTTAACATTTTTTTTACTTGCAGGCTTCAAAGGGTTTATCTTAAAAACATACGACTGCTTACAAGTACTCATAAGTACTCATCTCTAAATCAAGTTCATTACAGTCTCCCCCAAATAGTTTCTTTTGACATTTTAAGAAGTTTGCAACTCTTATCAGTGGTTGTTAATTTAGGCATAGCTGTATATCCAAAAAAAAAACAAAAAACCAACCATATGACCCAAGAAAGCCCATTTTATGAAATATTACTTGAACTATGTGAATTGCTAATTGTAATTACTTTTGTTCAAAAGTCTGATGATGTTTCAAATCATACTTGAATTGTTCTGACAACTGTAGAGCTTTCTTCCTTCAATACAAGCTTAGACATTTGCCTGTTACTCTTGTGTAACAGCTACTACCTGATTTTAAAAGAACAGAAAACAAAACTGAAAGTAGCACAAACTTGCTGTGAGCAGAAGCCTCTTGAAGATGAGATTACACCAGTCAAATTCTATGAAGTGATCAAGCTTTAATGAAAGTAAGGAAGTATCTACAACATGTTGACTGTGAATGGCACTCAAACTCATGGTATCACTAAGTGATATTTTGTTTTCTTTTATGCAGGATCATTTATAAGGGATTGCTTGTAATAACACAGTTTAGGTCCCTTTTCAAAGCACAACTAACCTAAAAGTTGGTTTGTGTTTCTCAACACCTTGATGCTTTTGAGCATCTCCAAATACAGGTATCCTTTTACCCTTCAACTTAAAAGGTTTGCCCTTTAGTACTACCACAACCTAAAAAATGAAATAGAGTCTGCATTTCTCAGACACAACACAGAAAACTTATACCTAAACACTTTCATTGATCACCCAACAGGTATCATTTAGAGTGAAGGAAACATCAAATTTAGTTCTTATTAATATCCAAATTTAGAAGCTGTGGTAGGTGAAAAACACACTTCCCAAGATCGTCAGTATTGCTCACATCTCAATAGCTGTTCATACTAACTAAAACAATTTGGAACATTAAATATTTTCAGCAATAGCAATAATGAGTTAAGAAAAACCTTATGATAGAATTGCATTAAATCTCCAAAATGAGGTACAAATGGCAAAATGTTGGCACTTGATCTTTCTACTCTGAAATAATGCAATTAGTTGCATTAACTTCATCAAGCTGCACTGTGAAACAAAAGACTAGACAGAATTAGCCCCACTTTCTTAAAACATGATCTCCTAACACTCATACACACACTTTGTCATCAATGTATCCATGAGACAAAGGCCACAATACTTTTTGCTGTAAAGATAAGTCTCTTAATATGCTTCTCACTCCACTAAGTCAGCACAACTGTAAAAACATCTTGGTAGAAGCTGCTACCTTTTTAACTACCACCATTTTGACTAAACTTGATGGAAACAAGTCTAAAGGTAGTGCACAAATACACATACAGGTATGATAATTTATTTAGGACTCTTAAGTACCAGAAAAGATTGGAACAAAGTGGGAGCTTTTTCTTCCCACCCCGTTTTTGTTGTAGAGCTCTGAAATGAAGACGCTACAGGGCCCTACTGATAACAAAGAGCCGTTCTTCCCAAGCAATCCAATTCAATCTAAGTTAAGCAAAGGTGTAGCTGTTGAAATCAAGATAATGCTAAAAACGTTAACTACTAAACTTCTTTGCTGTATTTGTTACAAGTAAAAACTACGAGCAGGAGTCGTAACAGAGCATGTTTTACTGTATCCACAATGGCTTCAGACTAGCCTGTGAAATTACAAGTGAAGCCCTTAACTTGCAAACCCCAGTTCTAAAGCAACTAATGCTCAGGTGGTAAGCCTGTTGTAGGCACCTTGGGTGGAGGACTTTGCACACCACCACTTTAAATATGACCAATACAATACATATACACTAAATCTCTTACTACTTTCCAGTTTGCTTTTAAGTGCTGATATAATTTCAGCTTTCTTCAATAAACTAGGTATTTCATTGGCCCTGGTATATACTGAGCGAGAAAGTAAAACCCTGGAAATTCAGTCTCATTTTTTTTCTAAATGTCCCCTTCTGTTTAAAATTATTCTTTTCATATAATCTGGTTCTGTTCTTTTACATACAATAAAAAATAAAAAATATTATCATGCTTTAGAAAGCAAAAACATTTTAAATAATTAAATAAAGCAGCTTTACCGTGTCAATGAAAAAAATCAAACTAACATGTGCAGATGCTCTCACATGTAGGAAGTCTAAATCCAGCCTTATAAATGAAGTTACAAAGGCTCAAGTAAAGAAAAAAAACAAAACATTGTCACTCTGTTTTTCAGAAGACTAGTAACAATTTTAGACTTAATGTGCATGCTGGGTTTCCTAACTGTAGAAACTGTCACGCCAAACTGTAACCTAATCCACACAGAACTGGAATGATGCATGGTATTGGACCTTTGCTCTTTCAAAATTTAACTAGGAAGAACTGAAACCTGAATCACACTCAGACTGAGGAATGTGCCTAGCCATTACGGGAAAGATGGATAGAAGTGGCTAGGGCTTACTGGAAGGCATTCTGAATGCTGAGTCGTAGAAAATCTTCAACGCTGAGAATGAATGAGTCTTAAAGAAGATGATAACCTTATGATACCATATACAACAGCAGTAGCTCTGAATTAATTAGGACTGGCGTAGACAGTACCACCAAAGCCAAATTCAATTCAGAATTTTTGGAACTGATTTAAAATAGTGCAGTAATAAGAACACAAAAAGGAAGAATTAAGTTGGGAAGAAACAGAAGATGTGTGGATGAAAGTATCATATAAAGCCCAAGGTAGAAAAACATAAATATGAAGCAGTGGTCCCAAAAGAAGTAAGAGTAGATAAATGGGAAAAATATCTCCAAAGCTTAAGGAGCTATTGAATGAAGAAAATTCTAGCCAAGGACATGAACCAAAAGAAAAGTAGCATACATATGACACTAAGAAGAGCGAAGGACAAGGTGTCAGGAGTGATATTAAAAACCACAGAACATTGCCCAAGAACCTGAACTATAGTACCTCATTAAAAATAAAAGCACAACAATCAAGCCTTCCTCCCTCCTCCTCTCCCAAAGTATGGTTTAATCAAGTGGCAGAACAATACAAGGATAAGGAAGCCAACTACCCCAAATAAGGCTGAAACTGGAAATACAAATCTGAATCTGGAAGAGTTAAGTTGAAGAGATGGAAGAGTCACCTTCAGTATGTTCTAAGCAAGGAAGAAAACCACCACCAGAACAGTCTTCCTAGCAGTACTCAAGAATAACATCTTAAATACACACTTAGGATAAATTTAAAAAATTAAAGAGCTCATGAAAGCCATAATCAAAATGTCAACACTGAAAAGAGACCATGCAATATGAGATAGTCTCAACTAAGTTTTAAGAGACCACAGAATAAATATGCACTGGGCATCCAACAGAAGGATGCTCTGCTTTGTAAATCACATTGATCTAACTTGGAATAAAGACAGAACAGACTAATACATGGTTAGAGATCCTTTCCTACACCATGCACCTTGAAAGCCGCACTTCTAGCTGCAACTGCTTTACATAGGTGTATCTCTACCAGTAACAAGAACAACCTGCAGGTTTTGGCAAATTTAAAAAAAAAAAAAAGTCTAAGTCAACTCTGATATTCCTGTTGCAAGCAAATTTGATACACGAGAAAGAACTTTCAACAAAAATAAGTGCTGTACGTATACCATCTTCAACCTTCAAAAGAAATGACCATCATGCGAGTTACGTCCCGCTTACATACACGTTTTGCAGCTCAGCTTTCTTAGGTCTGCTTACTCAAAGGTTTCCTAATAAAAAGTTTTTAGAGGCCACTAGCAGCTTTATCTATTAGAACAGAAACACTGAATTTATATGTGAGAGAAGTATGGGAGGAAGCTGTCTCTTGCAACAGAGATTCTGCAAGACATCCTAACATCCTTTTGAAGGATTTAATAAAACATACTACATCATGAGTAAACCTTGATAAAACTCACAGACTTGGAACATGCATCTGCATTAGGTGAAATAGCAGACTTTTGTGTATTAACTCAGGCTGCTTTATAAAGACAAATTTAAAAGGACTTCAGAGCCAATCTGTATGTCCTATTGACATCTGGCCTTTTAATTATATCACTGTTTTAGGCCTTCATACATGCCATGACAGACTAACTTAATTAACATGTTTCACTAGAAATGCCCCAAAATTTCTCTTTACAAATTGCCAATCAACTCCTGAAGACTCAAAATTGGGAAGTACAAGTTCCTTCCTAACAAATCTGCCAGAAATCCAGCTACGCAGGCAACAATTCTATTGTACAGTTTTTCTGAAAATCCAGCACCACTGATGATTTAGCCACAAATCATAAGAAGAATACCTAATTCTCACGTTCTAACAGCCTTATTCATACTGATTCCCTTGTTCAGTAAAAGCAGAATATATGAAGACTGAAAGATTTTCATTTATACCTAAAGACTGACAGCTAGGACAACTACAGGTCTGTGAATCTGCATGGACTGTGGAGATGGTGCCCACTTCATTTTAGCCTGACAGTAGCAGTTAATACACTAGTCACATTGCCTGAACAGTCCCAGCTTAAACATCACACCATAGTTTACCTCATACAAACATAAAATGTCAATCTTCATTCTTTCTCTCTCACAAGCATCCAACTGGTAAGGCAAAAAAGCCAGCATCTAACTTGACTCCCTAAAGTTCTGAGGGAATCCTGAGGTTCCCTGGCTCTCCCTGAATATCTACAATACATGACTTGTGTACCTAATTCCCTTAGGCTTTTAAGAAAAAGCAAGTATCTTGCAAGAGCACTTCAGCTACTCACCCTACAGCTTATGGCTGCTCGCACCCCCATTCTCATACCACAGTTTCACTACAGCTGCCACGTGAACCAAGAAGCTGCCGCAACAGCGTTCTCTCAAGCAGCCATACCCCAAGAGAGGCATTGTAAAAATCATGTGGGAAAAGCTAAACACCAAATGCAAGTCACTGCAAAATGAAATTAATTCATCAATATGAAGGATCCGTCTCTAAGCAAAGAATGCATCTCTGTAAAGTTTAGAGAATGGGATTTTCCATCATTTCTCCATATAAGCTAAAGAAAATTACCTAAACCACATCAATCTATGCTTAAGATTTTTCATTTAATTCTGCTGTTATGAGGTAAAGCTACCATCCTTGAGCCCTGCAACACATTTTAAACATAGTAAGACTTTGTAAATCAGTATTTTCAATATATATTTTAATTAAGCAGAGCAAGGTTATGGTCCTAGAATCTTTACAATTTACATAATGGTAGTCAATAATCTAGTGCAGGTCGTCAAATCACTCTACTAAGTGAGTCAGTATGTTCCTCATTAATTTATTCAAAAGCAAACTGAGTATTTTACAGTTTAAGGGAATAAAAATTTACCTGATTGAGTATTACAGGCTGTGTTGTTACAGTAGTCACTGGCCTGGACACAGGTTGAGCCACTACAGGAACTGTGATATTTCTTGATACTGGCTGTGTCGTCACTGGAATGGTTACAGGTCTGCTAACAGGCTGTGATATTCCAGAACTTGGCCGGGGCATCTGCTGTGTTGATAAACATCCAGCAACTGGTCTCTGCAGTGTCTGTGAAGTTCCTGAAACATTCACTGGTCTAGACAATGGCTGAACTGCTACAGAGCTAGTTGTAGGTCTGGATACAGACTGAAAGACTGATGAAACAGGCATGGCACTGGGGCTGGAGGCAGATGTCGGATAATGGTGACTGTCAGGCTTGAATGTAGTAACAGTACCTGTTGCAAAGGATTCCAAAGTTATCTTTATATAATTTTGTGGTCAGACATTTCATAAGTTTTGTGGTTTTGAGTGTGTTTGTTTTTTAATTACCATATTAGGACAATATAGTACCTCTACTGGGTGCACCATTCTGTATCCCCCTTCGTGATGAGCTGAAGTTGACTCTGTTCAATATATCTGTCAAAAGTTACATTTATCTTAATTGCAGTTAAATTAATAGCTTAAACTCTTTGCAAATTAAAAGCAGCATTCATGTCCACTAATTAAGCCAATTAGGATCTGGCTTATGAATTAGAATATTATTTCTAAAATAACCTTACAACACACAATGTCATTTGTACGAGTTACGACATGCTTATCTACTCTGCTTTTCTTAGGTTGGCTAACCCACCTAAGAATCTCAGGCTTTATTTTCTTGGAGATTAAGACACAAGTAAGAGTGTAAACAAAATAAGAACACTTCACAAAGATTTAGCTCTGCTGATTTTAAGAAATGCATTTATTCATTGCTGTTTGTTGCATACATAGAAAAGAAGTTCTCCAACTCCACAACTGCTCCACAGAAAAGGAATCATTTTCTTTAAACCAGTTACTAAATAATTTCCAATCTCAAGTTCCCAGTGCCAAAGGAAATGAAGAGAGCAGCAATTACAGGAGCCATATTGGAAGTGTATTACAATCAGATTGATTTTCTTACATATCCCACACAGCAGTCTATGACCAGGGTTCTAACTTGTCGGAAAAAAGTGGAGTTTCTTAGATCTAATGCTTACTCCCTAAGCAGTATCAGCAATATTCCCCAACCATCTACATCTTTTTCTATGATTACAATGTATTTGCCAGAATATTACAGCAATATTGATCAAATTAAAATATTCTTCTACCAACAGATTCTCATTGCATTTAATGCTACTGTCAAGTTTCTTGCTCTGACATGTGAAAATATGCATATGAAATTAGATAAACGTTCCAAATCAGTAAGATTGAAAATACCTTCTCAAACCGGGGTCAAATTACATCAGGATCTCAAACGAGGTATTAAAACTTCTGGAAATTGTGCTTAATAACCTCAAGGCTGCTTCCACAGACAACAGCTCATGAGTATGCAGTCCCCAGGTTGATAAATAAATCTAACAGCAGCAGAGCTCAGATCACAGCTCTCAACCTGTCACCTGCATTTAGATCATACTAATGAAAAAGCAGCTGCAAGCGACAGATTCAAACAGGTTTGCATTTTTTAAGATAGGAGAAATTTACTTCTGCAATAATACTATTTTTACTTCAAATGACGCGGTCTATGAGCAAGGATTAACTTAACTCAGGATTTACCCAAATATGTACATTTTCATGTTTATTAACAAATCTATACCCCACATTTTAATTCCAGAGCCAAAACAAAAACCTCTGACCACCCCCCCAAAAAAAACCACAAGACAACAAAAGAACAAATCAAAAACAGACAAGCAAACAAAGAACAGCTACCCTAAAAACTTAAAAGTTATGGTTCACAAAAGATATTCAGCTCCAGGCAGTCTGATACACAGACAATTCAAATCCTAAAATGTAAAGGTAGAGTTTACTATTTGTAAAAACAACATTTAAGAAAAACAGTGATTTGAAATAAACTAGATTCACACGACAACTGATTCTTCATAGATTTGACATGCCGTTTCCCCTCCCCCTTCAAAGTATTGTTTTTCCAGTTTGGGTAAAACAGTACTGAACAAGGTAACATGGAGAACAACATTTTAAAGTAGCAATAAATTACAAGTTTATGTGTATGAGAAAGTAAGCAAGAAAAAATGCGCAGTAACTGTAGAAGAAATAAGCAGTTGTAGGAAACAGTAAAGCAAGCAAATTGTGAATTACTTTTCATCCCACTCTAACTAATCCTCCAGTACGGCAGAAGAGACACTTTGCCATACGTAACACTGGGCCAGCATGTCAAGGCTGGGGTCCTTACCTATTTCCTTCCCATTTTCAACATCAGTCTATAGAAATTGATAATTGCATTGTCAGGAGAAGGTTAAAAAGATTGCTATGCATTGCAGAAAACATACTTTTCAGAAAAATTAAGAACAATATGCACATCTCCATTTGTCATCTGATCAGACAGGAATTTTCTCAAGCAAAAACTAAATAGTAGCGGTAAGCAAAGCTGAGTTCATCGTGGCTTGTCTATCACAAACAACGATTCTGCAGACTGGAGCCTGACTACTGCCAGGTCGTACTACTTACAAGCCAGAGAAGAACTGAGGTCATTCTTCCATAGCTGTTTTTGATAGTCAAGTAGGAGATTAAAAAGAGAAAAGTTGGGGAAAGGGAAGGAAAAGAGAAAGTAACAAGTTATATCATAAGTGCTTTTATGCGTGTCAGGACTGAGTATGGGCAGCAGAATTAGATGCATACATTGCAAGTCTGTATCTTTTACCAAAGTTCTTGAAGCTGCTGAATTATATAAAAACCAGTTTTCACTTCAAACACATATTTCTATCCTTTTGACCAGGAAATAACCTTTATACTGACTGCAATGAACCTTTGTATATCTATTGATCTGATGTCTAGCACCTGAATAGTTCACTTGCATGGTCTACTGCTAATGACCAACAGTAATCCAGAGGTCTTTAGGCCTCCTGAAAAATAGTTAGGGTATTTTTAAAATCCTTTTAGAAGTTAGTAACTGCAGAAAACTTCTTAAACCAAATTTCAAACATTCTTCCAAAGGTTCAAGAGGATCTAGACTATTTTTCAAGTATTTGAAAACATTAACCATTGAGAACTATTTTTAGGTGAGAGAGCTTTAACGTCAACTTCAATGCTTCTCGAATACTTAAGATGTTATTTTCCACATTTTTAAGCTAGTGCAAGAAGTATTAAAGTAGACTTACTATCCCAGTGAGTAACAAAGTAAAACATAGCTCAGATGCAAGATGAAGGTACTATAAATGAAAATGACTGAACAGCTAATAATAGCTCCAAAGTCCATGCAGCAGTGTGGCAAAGAGCCTAATTTAAAATTTTGCCTTGAAATTCTTTACTGCAAACAACAAACGTTCAGAAAATGACTAAGAAAATCTCAGATACAAGCATAGCAGAGACGAGACAAAACCATGCAGCTGTAAACCTCCTTACCAGGCTGTCTTCTGTACTTGACAACTAGGGAATGCTTAGGTAAAACCTTCTAACATTTGACTACAAGATGGCCAAACACAGAGATCCAAAACTTTCATTACTGAAATTAATTTTAATAACAAAAAATATGTTCTCCTTCACTTACCTGCCAAAGCCCAAGCACAGGAAAAACATGGAATTCTGATACATCTGCTGTCATCACAACCACCTAACCTCATTCCCTGCACTACCTGCAGTCGGAGAGAACTACAGAACTTGATGAAAAAACTCAAATTTCATAGGGGGTAATGAATTTATTAATAGAAATCTCTTACTTAGCAGACAGGCTTGTACTGTTTTCACATTAAACGATTTTCCTGGTTGTGCCTTTATTATACACATTTGGACAGTTACCATCATTTTATCAGAATGATGTCCACGCATTCTATCAACACATGAAATGAGGGGGGTGCAGGGGGTGGGAGAGGGACTGCCACATGAAGACTTAAATTCATGCATGTTACTTTAGCAGAGACACTTCCAAGTATCTACGTAAATATTGACTACATTAAGAGCTATGGCATGGTTTCAGCATTGTCTGTACTGGACTTTAAACTATATTGTCAGTACAAAAACCTTCAAATGTCCTTGTTTTGACTTGAGAGATTTACGGTTACAGGTAGAGGCAACTGTGCATTACCTGGATGTTAGGACAGAATTCCCTAAAAATTCCAGTTTTCAGTGTAAGACAGCAAGCTAAAGAACAGCTTTAAGATGTAGAATTTCTTAAATCTGACTGATTTTAAAAATCTCAATTTTCAGTGTAAGTTGGAAGTTTTACACCTTGAAATACCTCTTAAATTACGGAAAATGTTATCTTACATGTACTAGGTGGCTTTGAGCTTGAGATTTCTCCAACAAAGATTGGCTCATCATCATCATCATCCTCCTCCACTTCTTTCACTCTCTTCTGCCATGGTTCTAGCTCCTCTTCTTCACATTCCATAAACAATTCTGCCATCTCGAGACTAGACAGAAAAAACAACATCAACAAATGTTCAGTAATTTTGTGAGACAAATGCTTTACTGTTAACAAAAACTACTACACTTGACAATAATCCCCAGAGAATGGTCTCCCCCCCACCATGTTCAATACAAGCTCAACATGATCTGATCTAGAAGATCTTCAGAGATCAACATCAGAACTACCAATCAGAAATGGTTGTTTGCTTTTAAATAAGCTGTGACAGCTAACAAAGCTTTCCTCTTTCTTTTCACAACCCCTGTTACATAACCACATAACCTTAAAAACTTTTCTTAACAATACAGGAAATAAGAATATAGGTTATTTGGAGTGTAATATATATATGTGAAATAATTTATAATAAGACCAGTATTTTCATAAAACCAAGCGACTGCTTCAGCAATAACCAGTATCAGAATGCCAGTAAAATTGTATTTGCTCTTCCTAAGACTGGGAGCTTCACAGAAATTGATGTCTTAGTTTTGCTTGATGATGCCAACAGTACCTCAAGCTAAGAGAGAATTTGATTGAAATTAATAGTTTTGTTAAGTACATGAAATTCTATTCATCACCGGACTGCTTTGACAAAAAAAACTGAAGAACAGAACTCAAGGAACTTCTTTCATGAAGGCCATAATCAATACAAGAGTATATCTTGTCCTACATCAGGCCCCAGCCACATAACCATTACTAATATTTCCCTTATTCTTGTGCTGATGGAATATTTACTTTACAAAGCCAACTAGCTGGGGAAGCTGGACTTGGAAAATCATTCTATTACACAGTGGTGGTTGCCTGACGCTGTAACTTCCTATACCTGGCGTGATGTCACGGCCGTAGCTCTAATAGCAATGCAGGAAGGAAGAAATGGATATTGCCTTTCCGCAGCAACATGCAGTTAAACTGACCTGTTTACACCATAAGTAACAAACTGTTTTTACCATTAGTACATATATATTGATGAGAACAACTTTTCCCTATTATCAGTAGTAAAATAGCAACATTAACATAATTAAAGACTTCAAGGAAGTGTGCTAGGACTATTTTTTTTTTTTAAATATCCTTTAATGGATGCTATAGGCTCCACATACTCAAAAGCCTTGCTGTTTTCTACAGTTGCAAGCAGATTTCTGCCCAGAGGCAGCTAGGAATTCTTGAAGCCAAGAGCTATTTGTACAGTCATTGATTTCAGAAATGCATCACAAACCCTGACTTTGGTTTTCCTTGAATACCTATAGCCCTAACACCAAACCTCTTAGTAAGTGTCAAAATTCAACTTCATCTCTAAAATCTTGATACTATTTTTCGACTTACAAACTGTCTGTACTAAATCAAGCTCAGAACTTTTAGGAAAAAAGGTTGGTACAATAATGTCATTAACGACTACCAAAAAAAAGACTATATATATAGTGGTATATATACAAGGTGACAAAATCAAGGCTATATTCATAAACTGCTACTTCTTCAACCAAATGATTCCTCTTTTAACACATCAAGGGTGTTCATTCAACAGAGTTTTCTGTGCAATTCCCCATGATCTTCTCTTTTCCAAAAGTATATCAAGCGCAACATATATATTAAACATTGGGTTAAGTTTCTTTTTTCAAAGTATAATTACGCAAAGTTAAGAATACTCATAATCTCTCAACAGTGTTTAAAATGGAAGTCTGCAGCACAGAGAGTGAGAAGCTGTGTAATAGAGTCAACAACTTCAGGATAGGAGCAATGAGCTGCTGTCAAAAATCACAGGGGAGCAGTCAAACTGTGGGAGTGTGGCCATGAGGGTCAACAAGCCCCATGGTTGGTGATAACATGGGACTCTTACCGATGAGGCCATCAAGGAATGTAAAGTGTAGAGGCAACAAAGAGGGGTGATTCAGGAGATGCCTTGCCCTCTCGGGTTGCTTGTTCTCCAGCCGTTAAGGCATGGAAGTTGCTGGGGGTTTGCGGTCGCCTAGCAAAGTTGTTGACCAGTGTAGAGTTAGTGGAAAAGGACTGCTGTGGGGCAAATAGCTGAAGGGATCCAGTTCTCAAGATGGGGATGCAACATGGATATAATGAAGTTCTGTCATCAGTAAAGTAGCAGCAGTTACTGATCCTAAAAGAACCCTGGTGTCTGTGTGGTCTTTACGCCACAACAGTCTTGCACCTGCTTGCAGTGAAGCATGTGAGAGCGGGGAGGGAGGGCCTCGAGGATAACACAAAGACACGGAGCTACACTGCTTCCTTCATCAGCCTAGGATACCGAAGTTAAACAACGTGCTAGGAAAGAAGAGAACAGGACACTAGACTAGGTTCTTGTCACAGGAAAAGAGAAAGAGCGTGGAGCTAATTTCCACTCTACACAGACAAGAAAGGCCACGTGCCAGGTCTCAAAAGGTCAAGGCCCAATCTCTTCCTTCACAGAAGGCCTGTGCTTTACTTACACGGAGACAAAGTTTGTGAGACTCCAAGGCAAAATGAAAGATCATTTTCAGACACCTGGCTTGTGGAACTGCTAACATGGACATGAAGGGTGTGGGGTTATTTTTATTTAAGAAACTTAATTTTTATTTGACCTCAAAAAAGTAATCAGATACAAGATGTACTCAGAAAGGGTGAGAGCACATACAAATGACACAGAAAACACAGAACAGGCACAAACAATCTACATATTAGCACAGTTTTAACAAGATGCTTGATAAGCTCAGTTACAGCAGAACGCAGCTGATTTTTTTATCCAAATAAAAGTGAATTTAATAACATAAGCATGGACATTTAGAAGGTTACGCCAACTAGCAGCACTTCTGAGGAACAATTCCATTTTATGAATAAAAATGGTTTTCTCAAATGGTGACTCAAAAAGTAGGACCACTTTTTAAGGGCAAGTATCAAGTTATTTCAGACCTTTTTTTAATTCCAACACCAGGAATTTAAGGCAATGCTTTTGCTGAGCCTTATGAGTTCCTGCCTTGTTTCTATACTCCTCCTTCAGTCACGATACTACAGCTTTTCATAGGACTAGGACATGAACCTACGCTAATTAAAAATAACCTGGCCTGCTAGCAGTTGAACTGGCGTGACTGAGAGGTCAAAAAATTAGTGGCCTACGGAATTACAATTGCAGTAAGGGGAAAAGGTTTGATTAAAGGAGGCATTCAGGAACTGCTCAAACTGTCTTTGTTGCCAACATCTCCATCCATCTTTAGAGTACAATCAGCTTCCAAGTTTTCAACTCTTTAAACTTGATGAACGTAGAACCTGCACGCCAGGAATCCTCGTAGCGGTTGCTCTCAAAGCCAGCAACAAGAGCGACTTCTTCCCCACTGTCCACAAATATTTCCCAGTGGAGGTGCAGACTCCATTGTAACAAAGGTAAACCCACCGGCAATAACCACTATTTTCCTTATTTCTTTTTAATGTGTATAAACACAAATACATGTTCACAAACATATCTACTCAAAAGTAGTCCACAGATCTAAGTAGGTCCAAAACTCCAATGAAACACTACATAAGTAATCAAAGACAGTGTTTAAAACATTATTCTAACCTAAAAAGTGTCAGAAAGTGTCTCCCTCCAGGGGAGGGTCAGGAAAAGGTTCTTTATTGAGTGGGTGGCCGGGCACTGGGACAGGCTCCCCCGGGCAGTGGTCATGGCACCAAGCCTGGAGGAGCTCGAGAAAGGTTTGGGCACCGCTCTCAGACACATGGTCTGATTTTGGGGTGGTCCTGTGTGGACCCAGGAACTGGAATCGATGATTCTTGCGGGTCTCTTCCAGCCTGGGCTATTGTGTGATTCTATGAAAATTGTGAACAAATTCTTTAAAACATTTTCAAAGTATTGTTAAAATACATCAAGGGATTGCTTAAAAAAGCAACAGCAGTTAAAACAAAAAGGCTTCCTATTTTGACAACTGCATGGTTGACACTTGTATGCATCTGTCCAGCAAAAACTAAGGCTAGCGACAGAAGTTCATTAGGCTAGCACAGATAATCAACATCCTGCACACACAGTTACCAGGCAAGCAACAAACTGAAAAACTGACAGAAAAACAACAACAAAAAATCATCAACTCACTGCACAAGTAACAGCCTCCTGATAAAATAAGTATTTTTAAAATAAGTATTTTGAAATTTGGACATCTTTAGTTATCGTGTTAGTTACATTCAAATATATGTAGCTTTATTGAAGCCAGTTGTATTTATATCCTGCTTTTCACTATTGGGATTTACAACTGCTTATTTACACGGAAACAAGAGAAGTGATACAAACACTACTGAATATAACAAGACTGTGACAGCTGAAGCAAAACCAGCAGAAAGCGACCTGTCCGAGTGCACCTTACAGACACTCGAATCAATGCTATAGAAAATCATGGCAAATACAGCTGCAATTAAGATTAAGATTTAAAGTTACTGAAAACCCATTTACTTCTTCAGATGCAACTCACTTGTTCCACACTTCAGGTCAACACTCAATGTTTCCAATGCTTGATACTTTGGCCTGGCTTAAAGTAACTGAAACTGAATCACTGGTTTGAAGTTGGAAGTATACTTCAAGAGCGAGTGTATTTACATTAGCCAGGAAGTTTCCAGTTTTCTAACAGGAAAGTCGTATTATTTAAAACGCAGACCTCACGATGAGCACCTACACGGCGTTTTTCAGACAACTTCCCCCAGAGGCACGTAACTTTGCATCGTGTTCGCTGCAGAGGAGCATGCCATCTGCGGCTTCACGAGGACGGCTAGCAACCGCATTTTTAATGGGCGCTGCATTTGTTTCAGCAGCGAAGAAACAGCAATGAAGTGGAAACTGAACGTGGAAAGTTTTAAAAAGCCAAAGCATAAACCAACTTCCATCAGAAAAGAAAGAAAAAAAAAGGTTAAGAAAAGAGCAAAACCGAAGGAGCCAACGCTACCCTCTCTGCCGGGAGCTGCCGTAAGCCCCGCCTCGAGAAGGGCACCGCTGCCTCCCCAGCCAAGCCCCCAGTTCCCACCCCCGAGCCGGGCCGGCTGCGAGGCGGCGGGAGGGACGGAGCCAAGTCCCGAGGGCAGCCGAGCGGCGGCCGCTCCGCCTGGGAGCCGCCCCAGGGCCGCCGCTCGGGGCCGGGCCGAGGCCTGCGGGCCGCAGCCGGAGGGAAGGAGGCCCGGCGGCGGGCCCGGCGCCCACCGCCAAGTGCCAGGGGCCCCTCGCGGCCCTGAGCGGGCGGAGCGAGCCCTCCCCGCGACGCCCCCGCGGGCAGACCCCCGGCACCCAGCGGGGGCCCGGCGAGCGGCCGGGGGAAGCCCTCGCGGCCCGGCCTCCGCGCTCCGGGGACGCGACGGGGCTGCGAGGCCGCGCTCCGACCTAAGATGGCGCCGGCCTGGCAGGCGACAATCCCCCCGCGGCCCGCAGCGGAGCGGCGCCGGGGCTCCCCGCGGGGCCGGGGCGGCCCAGCTGAGGGGCACGGAGGCGGGCACCGAGCGGGCTGGCTTACCGTGCTGCGCCTCCGGAGGGGCCGCTCCCGGGCTGGCGGGGCGGGGAAGGGGGGGCCGGGAGGCAGCCGCGCTGGCAGAGGCTCCGCTCCTCACATCGCCGGAGCGCGGCGCCCCACCTCGGCGCCGCCGCCACCGGGGGAAGGAGGGAGGAGGAGGAGGAGGAGGGGGGCGCCCGGCGCGAGGCCTGCCGGGTAGAGCGCGGGGCAGCCCCACAGCGCCGCCTGCTCGCCCGCCGCCGCGGGGCGGGGCCGGGCGCCATGTGGCGGGCCTCACGTGCCGCCGCCTCACGGCCCGCGCCCCGCGGCTCCTCGGCCCGAGGGAGGCCGCACGCAGGGGCAGCGCCGCACCTGACGGGACACAACACGCGTCACGGGAGCCGGTAAATACTAGATTTCGCGCTGCTCACAGAGGAGAGGCGCTGCGCCGGGTTGGCACGGGGGGTTCTGAGAGGCGCTTACCCAGCGGGTTAAATGACGGAGGCGGGTATCAACATTCCCAACCCGTACTGAATGAAATAGTCCCTTCGATTCCAACGGAACGTCGCCGAACTGCTGGGCGAGGCCCTGACTTGACGGCAAGGCCGTAACGACTGGAAAATGCCACCCTGGAACACGGTGCGGGAAGAGCTGTGTCACAGCTGGACTTACAGCTTAGGTGTGAAGAACGCTGAACCTCAAAGTAACTAAAATTCTGTTCTTCTCATACTTTTTAGTCAGTAGAGCTCTCTTATCCCAGACATCTGAGGTATTGGTTCCAAAAATCTCAACATCTCTTCAGGAGTGCTTCTGAGTTTACTGCTGAGGTTAGATTTTTCTCCCCAAAGCTTTGCTGTCCATTCTGCCCTAATTAAAAAAAAAAAAAAAAGTACAATCTTCCAGAAAAAATATTAAATTATTTCTGGTGAAGTGTAAAGGTAAATAATGGGAAAATACTTCACCAAATGTGACCTGCATCTCTCAGCTTTTTCAGTCCATAGTTACCTCAACTGACTGCCCCTGACATCTGCCATAGCTGCTTTCAGACATGCCCAATTTATCTAGTGTAAGTTCTTTCAACTGTAGGTATTTTTCAGAAGAATAAATTGTGTCCTTTGTGAACTTGAGCTCTAAAGATCAAATTGCTGTGTTGAGCACAGTATTTTCCAGGCTAAATTTCAGTATTATCTTTAGCTTGGAGATGTTTCCCAGGTTCCTTAGAACCTCAGAGAAAGGAAAAAAACAACACAATATCTAGTAATTAAATAATTGCTGCTTAGTAATTATGCTACTAAATCAGTTATCACTGTTCAGTAACTAAAACATTATTAAACTATACTATCCTGCCAAAGCCAGTATAACAGAAGACATGCAGTATTTTTCAATAGAGTCTGAAAAATGGCAAGTTGTGGAGATGTCAGCCAAAAATTCCTACCGTTGAGGAAGGCTGCATTGTATGTAACATGAGGTACTGGTAAAGTAACACAAGGTTTTAGCAGGACCATGGCTGAAAACTTAAAAAACTGAACATCTGATATACTTTAAAAGAGAAACCTTACAGCAGCTGATTACAGGGAGTGGATGTATTTCATACAGCTGGGCAGTACGCTGTTGGCTATGGTAGTAAAGTTGAAATCCAACTACTCTGAATTACTGCCTCTGAGATCTATTGGCCTGTAAGGGAGACATTCATTTCCCAGCTGAGAGTTATGGACAGCAATATCTCATCAGTTTCTGTGTTTTGTCTCAAAGGCATTTGTGCTGGGAAGATCAATTGATGACATCCCTCAGTGGTCCAAGATGCTTCAGTTGCTTGGTACATGTTAAACCCGGCCCCCCCCCCCCCCAAAAAAAAAAAATAGAGTTGCATTTGTAAAGCTAAAAACTTTATTGCTAACGTGTATTGTAGATGTAGGCAACTGGAGACATTGATTCAGTCAACTCTGGCAAATGTTAGAGCTGCGAGCCCAATCAAAAAACAAAGTCAGCTAGATATTAGTACTTTTCTTTGCCACTGCCATTCTCTGCCTTTTCCCCCAGGAAAAAATAAATAAATAAAGCAGTGCTTCATAGATTCATCCTACATGTAGAATCCTAGTGTGATTTGCCTCTCCCACTCTGCAGTTCCTTCTGTTCAGTAGTAAACTAAACTGTCATCTGTTCTGTCCCAGGGTCTGTTCCCCCACATCACTTTTTTACCTCAGTCTCATTTCAAGAAGGCACACACACGTTTGTTAAGAAATAGCAGAAACTGGTAGCTGGATTATTAACAGCACCAGAGGGTATAACTTAACTCCTGTTTTATTACTCCTCTGACCTTATGCGGGAGGAGGTAATAGAAGGGAGGAGTACACTGAGTGAGAAATGATGAATACAATTAACAACTTCACTTTGCATATCAAGCAAAATAAGATTAATATGAACAAGTACTGCTTATCACGTTCAGGAATTTCAAGGCCAGAGTGTCAGTCGGCTAACCATGAGGATTTCGCAAGGGAGGGAGGCAGGCAGCAAATGGGAGCCCAAACCATTCCTTATCAAGGGGTAATTAATAACTAGATTGCTAGCTGGTAACTTGAAGGATTGTACTGGGATGGAGCTTCGGTAGAAAGAACACGACTGAAGACATTTCCTTGCAGGTATGGTTGTAAGGGGAATGACATGGACAGTAGATAGAGGATTCTCATTGAGAAGTGTAGAGAGTTACCCTGGTATTCTCTGTAAGGTGGCGGTTGCTTTCAACTGCTTCAGCTGAAGTGTTAAAAAAATCATCGTATTGATTCAGAGATTGATTCATAGAGACTATAAAAGCACTGGGACAGCACGTGTCTATGTCATTGATTTCTGTAGCCAAAAGGCCCAATACAAGAGTTTCCAAGAAAGTCTTCCATTTTTTTTAATGGTAAAAAAAGGCTAGGGGAAAAAAAAATCCTCATACTCTATTTCAACTGGCATGTCTTTAAACAGTGAATCAATGTGCACAAAAGCTTGATGATTGCTTGTCACTCCAGCACCATAGTTTTTAAATTTTTAACCACAGCCATCCCATCCATATGTAACCAAAAGGCAGACAGACTCCATCAGGGTTTTAAGCAACACAAACAATTAGGTTGAACTGCTTTGTATTTCCAGATCAAAGAGCTAGATGCAGGGAAATCAGTTAATACTTTAGAAACTGCTATGCACGAACACCAAAATGTATGCTTAAGGCATATAAACCACCTTACCTCTTATCATGAAATCATAAGGCAAGCTTGTTTTTTTCTGTAGTTATAGAATACAGGCCGATTTTGAGACCCTGTAATCACACCGGTAAGGTTCACAAAATCAGATATATAACACAAATTATATTATATTTGGATTACGATTGTATAAAGAAATTCTTAGAACTATTGCTATTTATATTCATCCTGGAAAATCCATTTTGTTACTAGGATGACCTAACCAATTTCATTTGGCTGAAGGAGACTACTTCCCTAACTCCCTCCACAAACAATGGAGGTAAATGAGACTATCCAGAAAAGGGAATTCAGATTTCTTTTTTAATTGAAGCACCAGCAGTTGCCACTGTAAACAATTTGTGCAAGCTTCTTACAAGTTTGAAGGTTTATAGATTACATAAACACAGGCATCAGTTAAGCTACCACCAGCACTCAAATAACTCTGCCTAGAACTCAGAGGTCAGTCTCACAGCACCACCACCAATACTTAAGGTTACCAGTTGAAGTGCAACATACAAAGAAAGTTACAGGGGATTTAACTAGGGATCGTCAATTTGCCTACATAGAAATGTGAGCAGAACACTAGGAGAACATAAGTTTATCCATCTTCTCAGGAAAACAGAACTTTTAAAAATTAGAACTTTAATAGTACATCCATCAGACATTCACATCCCCTCTGCTGATACTGAAGTACCTCTTATGTAATTGTCAGCTCCGGTTCATATTTTAAAATGAGCCCAAATACTTTCTTCACTATCAGATTAATGAACAAAACCAACCTGTGGTGAGAATGGCTGAAGAGTGAATAAGTATATAGTATGTTCCAAAAAGTCTTGACCAGAATCCTGAAAAAAAAGTATGTTAAATACAAGCCACATATAATTGTGCCTTGTTATTAACATCAAAGTTCACTTTGATAGAGTAAACTAGGGAGAACGTGAGGTCCCCAACACTGGCAATTTTTAGAGCAAGTCTCAGCACGTCAGAAGCAGACTTGGTACATGAAGTGCTGCCTAACTACTGTCAAACAATACTCAGTGACGACTTCTGCAAAAAACAAAAACTTAGTGAGTGAGGAGTCCATGTTGTGTCTGGTGTCACTGTTTGATTGCAGTCGGGGAATCCAGGCGCAATTGTCTACTTGCAATTTTATACGTAGGCAAAGAAGTATAGAAAATTGAGTAAGTCTTACTCATGAGCATTAAAGTTACGGGTTTGTTCGGTATTACTTGTTATTCTTAGAGGCACTGCACGCATACAGCAAACACCAATCCACATGATGTTGTCATTGGAGCTGCTGCCAAAATTATATTAGAATGGATAAGTTCAGACAGGAAGCCTTTAACTAGGAATGCACAAACAGAAACATCTGCAAAACAAACACCATTCAACACATGTATGATTTACTCCAGTATTCCATAAGGTATGCTTGTATAGTTGGTTGCATTTAGCTGGCTGAGGTTTGTTGTTACAGTATCATACCTTCAGGAATTTGGCACAAGTATAAACACTAAGGGGTGATCTGTTTATAACATGATTTTATAATGTGTGTTAGCGTATGTAACTTGTTTGTATTTTCCTTTTTGAGACAATATAAAAAGTCTAACGTGTAAGCCTGAAGAAAAGCATAAGCTTCCAAGTTGCCAGTCTTTTAAACTTTAAAAGTATACCTCTGTAAATTGACAAAAAAAACAATCCCAAACAAATTATATTTTTAACACATTCAACACACCATCACGCAGGATTAAAAAATATACATTATCTAGGAAAGTCAATGTCCCTTTAGTACACATGTAATTCTCCTGACAACATTATTCAAACCCATCAGGCCAGAACACATTCTAAACTGCTTGAGATTACAAGGAACATTGGAATCAGCTGAACTCTATCACAGTAAAAATGCCTGCAGACAGAACCATTGCTATTACAAGTCTGCTCTATTTATTTGGATGGAAAAGAGTTGTAGTGTCATAGAATCATTAGGGTTGGAAAAGACCTCCAACATCATCTGGTCTGAGGAATATTTCTTAAAGAAAACGTTTAGATTCCAGCTATTTTTCATGGTGACCCAAGGTTAAAACAAAGTTAGTAGATTAACATTATGAACTAAGCCTTTTATTCTTTTTTAAGAAATTGATTTTAGAAGATGAATACTACATATGCCCGTTTATCTATTGCAACTGCTTGTCCAGCTCTCACATCAGAGACAGAGAACATACACCTTGTCTGATTCATTTTTATCATTTACCTCAGAACAAATTCAATCCTGGATGTTTGCTACTGAGTATACTCCGCACAGTAAGGAAATCCAGGTAGATAACTACTTGGTTTAACCTTTCAATCCATTTCTATTCAATTAAGTAATTCAGTAGTAAAGAACATTGTTCCATTGTGTTGATGCCAGAAATTGTTGCAATACTTGGCAGAAGCCTTAAATAGCATGAAAAGTGGCTTAATTGACGTATGCCTTAGAGACTTGTTGAAAAATGACACTACTGGGTAAATTTTATAGTCATATTTTCTGCTCAAGGAAAAAGAAAGGTGCATGTGTGAGACTGATGTAAATACATTGCAGGAGTTGTCTGTTGACAGCAATTGCCAGGTCATAATAACATGAAATGCACGAGTCCTATTACTTCATCAGTTTCTTTCCCTCTCACTTGTCCTTACAGTCTTTGTCAGAGAAAAGTGCATTGCTTTGCCAAGGTATCTGGGTTCATTAGAATATTGTGAACCTATTCAGAGGCATGGGCATTAGTTTCATTTTTCCCCCATCTAGTGCTTCCTTTTCCATTATTTGTAAAAGCTAACTCATTACACAAAATATTAGCCATAGGATCTCAAGAGCAAACCACATTGTTGTGGGCAGACAAAAAGAGGATAAATTCACTCCAAAAGAGAAAAATGTGAGTTAAACCTTGTAGAAATGCAATACTCTAGTGCAGCTTTTAAAGTACAGCAGATAGTGCTTGGAGGTGATAAATCATGCATCTTCTTTGATACCATAGCTTACATCGCATCACAATGAGGAGCTATTGGGGAGATTTTAACAATAACTGAAGAATAAACTCCTAAGTGGTAAGCATTTTCTCATCATCTGAAAGTAAGGAACTAATAACACAGATATAAAGGAAGCTGTTGAATGTAATGTTTTAGTAGAATGTTATTCAGAATTTCTGCTGAGGTATCAGCACTGTGACAAATCACAGTAAGAAAAATGGAGAGAGTGGCACTATTTTAAATTGTTAGATTTCTTTATGTTCTTCACAACGAATTGTATTTGCATGGCAGGTGCTGTTCATAAACTAGAACTGAACTGCTTACTTGGTATTGTCACCACATCTGCAGTACATGTCCATGAATTATTAAAAAAATCTGTAACAATAACTGAATTATTTTTTAATCAGGTTGGCTGTTAAACTGAAAGGAAAAAAGTACTAGAGTAACAACAACAACAAAAAAAAAAAACAGGAATTGCCTTATCTCCTAGCCAGTTAGTTTACAGTCAGTGAGGAGACATGCCTTAGTGGTCCTAGAAGCAACACTTTCCACGGGTGTGATCTAATCAGAACTGTAGAGGATATTTGGGGTGCTTTTCTGATTTAGCTATTCCACTTTAAGAAATTTAAATGTCCACAGGAATTAAAAGCACAGGATGCCCTACCTCCTCAATTCCTGGTTTGAGCATCAGGCTTGAGTCATCTGACTCAGTGAACACTTTTGTTAAGCAAAACAAAAAAGGCTGATTCTAAAATTCCTTCTAGTCTGGGTGAGCAGATCTTCTCAAACAGAGGGAAATAAGCAGAGGTCTCCTGTATCCCCGATGAAAGCACTCATACTTGCACTTTTGGGTGAAAGGGGGAAGCACTCCTTTTTCTTTCCTACAGATTTAGCCAGTCAAGTCATAGAATTTTGCATTTACACTGCTCTGTGAAGTTTAAAAACTGTCAAAAGGAAGTGTTGGCCTCTCTAAAACTTCATTTCATGCAAATACCTTGTCATTGCCTTCCCTTTAAATGCATTTTTCCATGTTCTATTGAGATCATTCTCTCCTTGGTTTTTAAAAAGTTCATCTGTAGCATATGAATAAACAGTAACTTAAAAACAATACCATTATAAAAAGTTTTAATCCTTTTAAGCAAGGTTATTTTAAAATGATGAGGACTTCTTTTCTGACCTACTGACTGCTATTTATAAAGATTGAAACTGGCCAACAGCCCTCATATCTACACAGCTGTTTCCTCTTTGAGCATTCAGCAGGGTTGACTTGTTTATCTTTCCTTCAGGCTCCCGCATGTTGGGTGTGCAGCATTCTCAGCCCGAGCTACCCTACTGCTTGAAGAAAACCTAAGAAACAAAGCTGCGAGCAGTAAGTCTAAAACAGAGTTAATATTGTTTGGGCTCTGCATCGGCTCCAGATCCTTGAATATTTGGTTGACTAAAATTTAGCCAGTTCATGGTTCCCCTGCCAAATTACAGAACAGAATGTTTACTGCCTACCTGGTCTTCACGTGTCTGGCAGCCCTGATATGTTCGTACTCTAATCAAAATGCAAAGTCCATCCGAATACCATGGTAATGCATACTTCATTGGCGTTAATATTGACTTAGCTCTGAAGCAGACAAGGGAACTGTTTGCTGTGTAACATTTCAGGTGAAAGTGTTCTAAATGGCTTGACTGAAAATTATGCTTTTGACATGGAAATGTGGAGGAGGGGTCAAGAATTCTGACAAAGAATATGATTTTATTCCTGCACATTTGAATAGTAATATTAAAGTGACATGAAATGTGGTAGGGACTTCTTATAGAAGTGGATTTTTTGTGTGTGTCATTATTTAAAGATTAAACTTTAATTTGGCTTCTTAGAGGTATTTAGCCCACATTATTCAGGAAAGGAGATTTATGCTGTCATAGCACGTGTGCTCTGTGTACCTTTAATAGGTTTTGAGCACATAGGCTGATTTGAGACAAATTTGATAAAAAGGTAGATACCTTTAAAGTAATGCAGAACTTGGAATGTTCGTAAAAATAACTGGTAGGTAGAGAGTACCCATGCCAGAAGTTAGAAGGAATAGTTGTCATCCTACATAGGAGACAAATGCCACAACTGTGGCTTCCACCCAAGTTTGCAAACAAGTCAGATTTAATTTCTTGTGATATCACAGACCTGAGTTAATCATGAAAAAGCACCATTATTATCCCAATAACTCTTGAACAATGAGGGCATGGATGCCTATGAGCATTTGGTGTCTGAGATGGCTCCCAAAGCACAACCAGAATCCAAGGTAAAGTCTGTGTCATTTTATCACCTCTAACACTTACTAGCAGTTTATCGCAAACAATTATTCTTGCTGACTTGTGTTACTTTTCTGCATGCTACAGGGATTCTTAACAATATAATAATCTCAAGTCTCAAATTGGAACCTACAGCTTTTTTGCATAACACTTGGTATAGAAGGGGAGGTACAACACCATTTCTGTGCTAGCCTCGCTGCAAGTTGATATCTTTTTGTTCCTTTTCCTCTGAACCCCATAGCACTTTCTTCTCTCTATGCCCTACTATTACTTTACCCTAGCTGCCAGTGTTGCCTAAGTGCATAAAACTAGTGAAAACATCCTTTCATTTTCCTCTTCAATTTCTGTCTGGCCAATGTTACTTTTCATGCCAGCTACAGTAAAGAGGATAGTTCTGTAACGTGGACCCACATTAAAAGCTAACGGTGGAGAGCAAAGTAGCACTGTAAAACTAAGTTGTAAACAGTAGACAGTTACGGAGAGTGAAGTTTGATGCATGCTTTTTGATCCTTGACCGATGTACCGAGAGAAATAGGAATTTTCATGACATTACAATTAATAGCATCGCATTAGTATCAGCTGAAAACTACTGGGGCTTCGGTCAACAGAAATGTGATCCGGGTGCCACAGCAGTTAATATAATTAAGTTATTTTTAACAAGCAGTATTAAATCACAAATGGCAATGCTATGACAATAAAACCTATCCTAGGAAACAATACGGATAAGCAGAGGCTGCACAAAACTGTGAAAAATCTTGATTATAACATTCTGTAGCCCACAGATTTCTCAGTCAAGGATTTTTTCAAATGTGCCTGCAACAGACATTTTCAGGAGAATTTCCTTAACTGTCCTGACATGTTAATACAAATCTATGTGCAGTACAAAGTTAGTTTTTCCAGACCTTAAATATCTAGCAAAACGCTCAAGGCCTAAACAATCAGTGGTTTGTAATTAATTTCATTGTTACAAACAAAATGTCAGACCGGTAGTTTTCTCTAGCATACTGCTTCTAGTATATGGTTTCACTGGGAAACATTAACAGTGAATCAGTCAACTGCTCTTGCTTTTATTTGGACAGGTGGAGTACAGATATTAAACTTATACAATAAGCAGATGCCTATCTGCATATGACAAAATTCAAAAGAGAGTTTTTCATGTTTTCTAAGCTAATGTGAACACTGTGCATATCCTTTACTAAAAGCCAGGATTACTCACCAGATCTGCCAATCCCCCAAATTAGTTTTTTAAAAGGCCATGTACAAGGCAGTGAAAAACAGCTCATCCCTTTGAAGGTTTGAGACAGGCTAATATTTTACTTTTCAGGAAAGATAAGGATGAAACATCAGCAAGCTGTGGCATGTATGGAGAAGTGATACTTAAAGGCAGCTTTCTGTTCAGAACCATGATGCTAGAGAACTTTCACATAGTGCTGCAACTGAGGCAACTGGCATTTACAAAAAGTTCATTCTTAAACAAAATATCCTCTGGAAGTTAACCAAGTGGGATGGACTTATAAATTTAACAACACACCTTGCTTCTGTCAAGGTACGGTGTGCATACTAGTACTGCAATTTCATTTGATAAAATACACATTGGCTGTAAGATATTAATACCCCAACAAAATAGGTAATAAATGCACCTGTGAAAAATAGGCATTAATTATAAACAGTCTCTGGTGGCTAAAGCTACAGGACTGCTCTTTTAGTTCAGCAGCAAAGTACTCATTTGGGAAACATGATATAATCTCTGGAGCAGTTTCTCAGATGAGTTTTCTGTTTCAACTGCTAACTGGAAATGATTTGCCGAAGCAGCCATGTTTATTCACACTGTTAACCACTTAATGGTCTATAATAGGGGAAGAGATCTTGCTTCCACAGAATCACATTCTTCAAATTCATTTAGAGTATTTTCAATTTGGCTGAAGTACCAATCAGGATCTTCATCTTTTTGTACTTTCTGCGAGTAGTAAACAATGTTTTGGAAATGAAAAGGACTACAGCTATAGAACTGCAATATACGAGAGTCCAGACCTAGAAAAAAAAACAATGTAAATATAAATGGGAAATTCTTGGATTCCTACACTTTTTTGGGCTTTTTTCCTTGTGGGTGGGTTGCTAAGGCTGTGATAGAAACATAGACCTTAGATCAGAATACAAGAGAAGATGCAATTCTCTTAAAATAAGGTGTATCAAAATATAGAAGTCATAGTTTGTTAGAATATAATTCTGGTTCTCATCTTTTGGTGGGAGAATTGGGAGATGGAAGGCAAGACAAAAAGAGTGACTACTTCTGAGAAAATCTGGGATTTTGCCCAAAAGTAAAACAGTTCTATTCCAGTTATATAGTTTCAGGAGCTAAGGCTGAAAAAACATGGCTTGGAAGAAAGACGCATTAAGATCAGTAATAACTTTCCTCTTTTTTAGTAGCTTCTGTCTCAACAATTAAAAACATCTAAAATGAAAGATTATAGTGTTAATAAAGATCTACACTTAATGGACAATCTGAATATATAGATATATAAAGAAATCTTGATCTGATTGAAGAAAAGCAGTTTTAAGCCTAACCCTCCATGCTTATTCATGCCCTTTACCACAGAGTTTCTTACAGGAATGTTTTCCACGTGGGGGGACAGACTGTCTGCCAGTGTCTGCTTTAGCAACACCACGTTTAAAAAGTAGTCCTGCATATTCACATATTGAAATTTATATTTCCAATACCTGCAGATTTAAGAGCCACATGAGAAAATGGATTCTGTTTGTGCTCTGCTCTCATTAGACATCTATTGTAGAAATCTGTTCTCCAAATTCAAAATCTAATTTTTCCTTTAAATTTGAATTCTACAATTTACCAAGAAAATTACACCAGGTCACAAATTAAAATCCTGACTAAAGAAGTGTGAAACAAGTAGATTAAGCAGCTAGAAATAAGAAGAGCAGCATTTCTGATGACATCAGCATCGAGTTATGGTGTTCTATTCCATATAGAGATTATTTTTTTCCGCAGTGGAAGAAATACTACTTCTATAACTTTTTTCCTCTTTTCTGATATTTATTCTGTATTTCTCTAACATTTGCACTGAAATTATTTTTGTATCAATCCTGAAATGTCAATTGTTGTTACATAGCATGTGACAGCTTAATTCCATTTCCTAATTCCTAGTTGTTACAATCCATGCTAAGAACACCCTGCACATTTTCCACATTTTAGTGAAAAACAAAGATTTTATATTAGACTTCAGTCACCTTTTAAGAACTGCATGTTTTTCCCCCCACCATTTTCAAATAAATCACTTCTCTGACGCAAACATTATGCTTGGTTTCCAGTCACACTTGTTGGACTTTTTTTAAAAAAAAAAAAAACAAGTTTTTTTTTTTAAAAAAACAAGGTTTTTAAAAAAAAAACAAGGTTTCTTCAGAAAGCATACCCAATAGGAATTTTAAGCAATGCTCTTTGACATAAGGCTTCTTTTTGACTGGTGGAAAGCTTCAATGCTATCCTGGCCATATGGCTGTCAGCTAGAAGCAACCTCAAAAGGAAGCTGAGAGCACAATAAGGAAGAAGCATCTCAGTTAATGAGGAAAACACTTGAAAAATGCCCTTGACACGCTTTCTATCTGCAGTGGCCAAGATACAGTGGAGTCAGAGATGGCTGAAGGGAAGCTAGAGTGCAGCACCTAGCTGGTCGCAGGGTCTAACAGGTGAGAAAAGATGCCAGTGAGATGAAAACCAGCTGCAGCAGCAGCCCCTGATTGAATGATGTGATTTAGAGAACATTCAAAGTTGTGACAACTGGAGACTGACATTCTGCCCCAGCCCAATCTTCGTCTCTGCTGGAGCTATGGTCAGGATAAACTGGCAGCATAAAGAAAGCTGATAGTTTATTGTCCATTTGGCAGCGCTCTTGCTTTTACTACAAGAGATAAATGATGCATTTTGCTTTATTCCAGCAACTCACAAATAATTTCATGTTTTCTGTGACCACTTATGAAAAAATGACTTCCACTTAGTGCAGCCTACTTCTATGGATGCTGCTTAACTATTTGTCTTAAGTAACTTTGTGGGGTCTCACCAGCTGTTTTATGAAGAAAATCTTTGTCATGATCTTCCCATAGCCAGATTAGCATTGGTAGAGCTTGATCAGTAAAAGCCCTGAGTATGTTTCAGGCTTTTCTCTGCATATCTGCCCAGGAACAGTGAAAGTTTTGGGCTGATCTTTTATTTTGATACCTTGAGTAATTCATTTTAACTCATTTTGAGTTAAAGTTTCTTGACATGATCTGACTTTTCTCAAAGAATATTAAAAATGTTTTTTCTTATCTTTGAATAATAAGTGGAATTATTGTATTAAAAAGAAGATGGAGAAATACATATGAACACCAGTGAGAAGTGTCTAATAATGTCAGACGACAGTATGGAGATCTTGGGAGTAACACTTGCAGACCTATGACTGTTTCAGGAGTTCATTTCTATCTGTATTCTCTACCAGGGTCTCTTTGCTCCAGGTACGCTATATAGTTTGTAACACTGAAGAGGATAACTGCAGCATGCAACACCACATGGCTAATAATCCCATTCCCATTAAATATTTAGAATTCTATCGCATTTCAGAATCAGAACATAGAAGTAACAAATTAGAACAATTCTATGCTGATTGAAATGACTAATTCAGTATTAAAAGCTGTAAGATGAAGCCCTTACTTAAAAACAAAATCCTCAAAGGAAGTTACAATCACTTCTAAACATTTTTCCCTTGATCTTTTGTTTTCATATGGCAGTATTAGGACAAGAGCAGCTATTCCTAAGCTCTAGACTGTAACACAGAAATAATTTGACCCCAACTAACGTTCTTTCGTCTGTAAAGTTGAAATATTCCTGCTTATCTAGGCTCAGAGCAGTTATCAGAAGTTGTCAATGTCAGTACTACCCCTTAGTTTTCAGGGATACCCCATTGGTTTTGCAGCAAGTCAGACCCTGAGATAAATCACAGGCAGTTCTAATGCTGCTCCAGCTGAAGCGATGGATACAGCTCTGGATCTGTAGCTGTTCCTACATGATGAGATTGGAAACACTTGTGACATGGGATTGTACTACTGGTAAGAGCTACAGTCCCAGCAGGCTTCAACAGAGAACATATCTGAACTTCGCTCAGAGCTCAAACAATTTTTAAAGATTTAGCCAGAGACGCTGACAAGCAATACAGAGGCACCTGCCTGGGAGAAGAGGAGCAGGATCTGAAAGACATGCAGTGAAATCTCCACCATATACAGCACCCAGCTTTGTTTGCTCCATGCAGTCAGACAGGCTAATATTGGGCTTCACAAATGTTAAAAAAAAAGACAACTTTGGAGGTCAAAACATTTCCCAATGTCAAATGTCAAAACATCCCCCTATTTTAATGAAATAGATACAGAAACACTATAATTGCAAATTTTAGTTCCTTATTAGGTCTTCTTTCTACTAAGAAATCTGGTTATCAATAATCAGATTCAAACTATCTTCTTACAAGGTACTTGCACTAAGAATATTATCAGAATCCATGTATCATTTTTAAGGATCTGAAAGTAAAATATCCATGAATATTCTATGGTTGGATATTCTAGAAGTTTAGGTTCATTGTTGGACCTGTATTTTAAATCTTATGTCAGAAAATGCATACCCATTTCCAAAAGACAGAAGAACACACTTTTCGTTATTAGCCATCCAATATATTTTTGGCTCAACAAGTTGTGGACAGTTAACAAGATTATTCTATACTTTGCGTTTTTGACTTCACATTTTAGCCTCCTTGAATCTGGAATGTCATCCGAGAAGTATATGGTATCTAAACTTCAGCAACAGAATTAAAAAGTTATAGTCCTTTAACACTGGATGTGATCTGAGTTAATATTATTTGATATGGTGCAGCACAGATGTCTGCAAGTAGTGACTGATTCAATACTATCCATGACATTTTTTCCTACCATGCTCCTTCAGGCTGTGTATATAGATGTGGGTTTCCTAGAATTTTGATGCTATGCAGAGTTCTTTATACTATTTTTTCAATGTTTGCTTGCTTTGCTTAATATGAGTAGAGCTATTTTTAGTTTTGAGATTTGTTCCATTAGGCTCTAAATCTCTCATTCTCTCAACAACAAAAAAAGCTGATAATCTCAGACACCCGTGGCATGTTAAAAAGCTATTAGATGATGGTCCTCTGGGACGATCTTAGACATCCCTTCCTTAGCAATATGTTAATGTCCCACAAGCTCTTGGAGAGTGTCTAAGAATTTCAAATACTGACAGCCTTTGATCTATCGGGTGATCTGGTTATGCATGTGAATGGCATCAGATAGATCAGATTTAGTGGTGCAAGATTTATGAATGTTTATGTAAAGTAGCAAAGGAAAAAAAGAAACGGGGTGCATTTTTGTGCCAGTGTAGGCAAAGCTCCAACAGTGTCACCAAGAAACTGCCAAACAGTTGTAGTTACAAATCAATTGCATGCTCTTAGTTGTGGGTGCTAAAAACAGGACTCTTGTTAGAAAAACCTGGATGAAAATAATGCAGCATAAAGCCTATTCTTAAAGTAGGTGCTTCAAAATATCTGCAAGATATGTTTTATCTTCCTTCATCACCTGCTCAGTGTAAGCAAAAAGCGGAATGTTTCATGCTGGGATTTATAATCTCTGTGGACCGCACTATGGTATCAAAGATGAAGTCAGCTACCATCTGCTCCATTTTATGCAAAATAAATGTGGCCCTTGAACTTCTGGCAATCTTCCAATTCAATCCTCCATGCAGATTTCTAACACTCGTGCTTTACAGGATATCCTAGTATTCAGCTCAGACAGTAAAATTTTACTATTCATGGTCAACTAGTTGTTGACTGTATGGTATTAGACTGTGATAGGGCATACAAATCTCTCCTGTGTTTTCGTTGTGGTTTTCAATTAGGAGAACATTCAGAAACAGTATGTCATCAAACATTAATTCTTTAGCACTGGGCTATGCAAGGGTCACCGGAACTCTCCATTGCTAGATTTTACTTTTTTTAAACACCAGTCCTGTTGCACTGTTAAAATTGAAGACAAAAGGCTTAAAAAGATGAACATAGTTCAAGCGTGAGACTTCGTGCAAACATTTTAGCAAACTCACCCAAATCATTATAGCAGCCTAGTTTTGACATTTTTGAGGGAACTCACAAATTCAATTTTTTTCAAGATGTCATTTAACTTGGATAATATGAAAGGCTAATTTATCTGAATTGTCAATACCTCTCAAAACCCTACTTAGGCAGTTAGATTTTTCTATTTATTTCCATGCTGGCATTTTGTTACCTGAAGCTGAAGTAGTACTTCACATTTGCTTTTATAAAGAAACTTTGTAACATGTACCCCTCTTCAGAGTTTCCAGATGTGATGGAATGCTGTGGCTCTGTTGAAATCACACTGCAAATGAAAATAATCTTTGTTCTATTTCAAGTACATGAAACATCCTATCGATATCCGATTACATACCAAAAATCACTTGTGCTTGATTTTTAGATTAAAAGTGAGCAATAGCATATTTGTCCACAAGTCACACCCTGATCTGCCTTTAAAATATTTTTTTGATTTTGAAATAGTGAAGCAAAGTGTAACTAAAAAAAAACACATTAAAAAGTTGCATTTTAAAATATTAATACTTACTATCAGGCAAGGCAGGAATCAAGACTAGCAAGCAGAAGGGAAATTAATTCACCTTTTGAACTCTATGTGCACATTTTTAGGATTTGATCCTGGTAGTCCTAAACAGTTTATCAAATCCAGGGACCCATTCGCATTCAGATAAAGTCTGTGATAGCAGAGGTTTCTTATCTTCAAAGGAATGAATTCAGATTCTCAATACAAAGAAAAACCCCAAACTCCTGATAAGAACTGTAAATCTTTCCTTTGAAGACTGACACTATGAAGAATTCCTGTTCCGAGAAACTGGAGCAATATTTTTAAGTAACAGTGTCTGGACTTATGTGTCATACCCCTACACAATGCAAATATTTTGATTAGAGACCATGCTCAAAGCTGGGACCTACACAATGCAAATATTTTGATTAGAGACCACGCTCAAAGCTGGGACTGAAGGGAACTCAAGCGGTTACTATAGCAGGCTGAACTGGAGCAGTAGCAATGCTGGAAGTGGCAGTCTAAACAGAACTCCCATGGTTACTGCATTTTCCGTTTGTTGTTTCACTCTCATCACAGAGACCTTTATGTCACAGTGACTACTGATAAAGGGGGGCAGAGAACTCCTGCAATAGTGACTCCTGGTTTAAAGGACTGATGGCTTTTCACAGACATTTGGAGTTTAACTCCTTAAAATACACTTCTCCGTGATGCCAAGATTTTAATTTTGCAGTCCATTCAGTCAGAAACCAACCAAATAAAAAGACTCAATTATTAACTATACTATAGATATGCCCCAGCTTCTCTTCACAATTTTTCTGCAGTGTGTTTATTTTTCAGACAATTATCCTGTCTGACAACAGAAGTTCTAATGCTCAGGTAGGTCCAGGTGCGTATTTACTGTCACATCTCTCCATTGCTGCCCTATTGTCCTTTCGTTAAATGTTAATTTAACTGAAAAGGATGCAACAGAAAGTGTTCAGGAAGATTCCAAGGAGACTGCACACTATTGCTTTCATATTATTCTCCTGCTATCTCTTTCACTTCCCAGCTGTGCAGTTTTATCCTTGATTTTTTTCCCCCGATTCCCTTCCACAAACTGTTTGAGCCCACAGGTCAATTTCGAGTGTTTGTCTTCAAAAGTTACTAACTGAACTTACTTTGAAGGGGAAACACGGCTGGCAAACACAGAGAAGTTATTTTTCCCCTGTAATGATTTTAGCCTTTGATGCATAGACAGATGGTCATGATCTCCTCCTCCTCCACCCATGGATTTTTCTAAAATGACACCCAAGTTTTTCTTGGCAGCAGTTAGGAAGTCTGGCAAACCGCTCACTTCAACTCCAATTATATTGACCACATTAATGCAAAAGATCAGCAAATGAAATGTTCCATATTCATTTGGAAGAATGCATTAAGATTTGCAGTGAAACAAGATAAACAAATTAGAAACAAACGCCTGCTGCTTACCTCCACATTTATATCTGAGGATTTACTGTGGCCCATTTTTTCCACCCAGAACAAATGTTTCTTGCTGGCATAGGGCATTAACTCTCTTTTAGTACTTCTTAAGGCCCTAGCACTTAATAGAATTAGATTTCTGAGAATATCTTTGTAGACAGATTAATACCCATTTACTCTGAGTGTTTTAAGGAATGCTGGTGAATAATGCTTTCCCTTCCTTGCTCCAGGGACACCAAATCTTCAGATGAATGTTATCTCTGGATTTTTTTAATCACAACTTTCCACACTTGTCTGTGCTTGTCGCACACATCTCCTGGGCACAGGAAAAGCAACCAGGAATGTGACTAATTCCTTGTCCTAGGGCTTCTAAGCTGGATGTTTTTCCAAGGCAGTACCTACCATCTGAGGTATATTTCTCTCACAAGGCAATAAGAAGGAAATCTTCCAGCAATTCTTCTCGCACCCAGTTACAGGCTAACTTCCTGCTGGTCCTCTGTGGAGTGGCCCCTGCGTGTTAGCTCCTGTCAGCTAATAACAGGCGAGCAGGTTCATACTTCTCTATAGGTGTGAGCCAGCACAAATACCTTTACCCATGACAGCCAAACATCCTCTAGAGGAAGGTATATCATTAGGCAATTTTGTTCAGATTAGTTTTTCACCATCTCTGTAGAAGTAACAGTAGACAGAACATGTATAACATCTGTATATTGATGGAAGTGTAAAAAAGTCCCCTTTTTTTTCCTACCAGAGTGTAAATACCACTTATAAGCACTTACAGCTTCTGTGTAATGCTCCTACGTTGGTGAAGATGGTTTGTTGACGACACTGTGTTGTTCTACCCAGACTGTCTCTAATTCTGAATCTGATTTGCATCTATGAATTGTGCTTAAGGTGTTACCACTTCCGTGCTGTCTAAAAGGAAGTCTTAATTCTTAAGTAGTAAGCTATCAAATGGAAGACTTCTGATCATTCTGCTTGGCAGAAAAAATCTGTGCTTACGTAGCTGTATTTAGGCAGATTGAACTTGGGCATTTGTATATGAATTCCTAATATTGCTATTTATGCACATTACAGCAAAGTTGCAAATCGTATCTCTTCCTTAAAATATTTAGAGACCTGAAATCAATGTTCAGCATTGAATCGTAGACAGCAGGATTTGAAAGGACATCCCAAACCTAAAGGTGTCCCCATCCAGTCCTACTTCTTTATCAGTCCTCGTCTTTGCTGTAAATATCACACCCTCCTACACTGTATATATTCATTACACAGCTGCAGCTCCTCCTGAGCTAGCTAACACAGCTGTAGCTATAGAGTGCAGACCAGATGGCCAGGCAACACCAGGCTTGCTATTGTCTGTAGGGCACAGTTACTATTGCCAATGATCTCTGCTCCTAGACCCACACCATTTGTCCTTTAACTAATATGACTGTTCTTACCTCAGTTAAAAACTGACCGGTATCATACAGCATCAATAGATCTATGGATCCAGGACTTTCAGCTGTTCGATTAGCATCATCAACTATTTTTTCTCCCTATTTCTTGTGGTAGAAATACTGACCTACAAAACAGTCCTCTTCACCTGCTTTAGCCACGCTGTGCAAAGGTGTTACTGTGCAGTAACACCTAAGGATTTGACTTTCCACAAATGAAAAAACAAGCCTTTTTCATGCTTTACACATGTATTACATGTATATAATGTTATATACACATGAGGAGCAAATTCAGAAATGAGGAGTTAATGAACAGCACCAGTCTTACAGTATGAAGCAGGTGTGGCCATCAACTTTTGACAGCTATCAAAGTGGAACAGCAGAAACAGAAGCCAGGAAAGGAAATGGATCAAGGAGCTTGCTATACTGAGCAGAAAAAGGGGATTGTTCTTGGGGGATAGAGAAGGGGGATCCTGGTGTATGAATGCCTCTAACTTTATAATGCTAGAGCTGGCTAAATACACAGTCACTTTTGAGACTAACATTTCAAACAGTTAATGCATACAATTAGTTCCAATGTCATTATAAGTTACTGAACAACTTGCTTAGAATTTTTTTTTTTTAGAACCACTGTTATTTTTAGAACCTTTCACTGGAAGCAATTCTTAAAGCTCAAGAAAACATGGACATTCTGTTCACATTAGGAATCATAACATCAAATCCCTAGTCTTCCGCATCTACATTCTTGAGCAGGTTATTTTGTTTGTGGATTCTTTGTTCAGCAAGTGCGCTCCTCCAAGCCAGTACAACTAGGGCATCTGTAAAGACGTTTAACTCCTTGATCTGTGCAAATTTTATTGCTAATAATTTAATCATATTTTATGAGTCCAACCATTCATAGTATAAACCTGATTTTCACGGTCTCTCTGCTCTACCTGTTCCATTTTCACAACCATAAGAACAGTCCCCTAATCATTTTAAAGTATCACCATTTTAAAGCCCAGCCGTTGCTAACCTGTTTACTCCACAGTTCATTTTTCCTTTAATACTGCTGTGTTTGAAGGTAAGCCAAGTGTTTCTGTATGGGTAGCTTTTGAAGAGGAGGGAAATAAATTAATTTCTAACACATCTAAAAATGACACTTGATCCCTGACATTTTAGTGAGAGAAAACAGAATCTAAGGAAGCTGAATTTTAAACTTGATTTATAATGTACAAAGACAAAGAATGTTTTTGACCAGGGTGCTTGTGATCTCATTCTTTAAAGTTACCCCACTGTAAACCAGTAATACCTACAAATGCAGCACAACAAGAGGAAAATATATCTTCCTTTCCAAAGCTTTGAAAGAGTAAAACCACCCCACTAACTCCAAAGAGTCTTCTGTGCAGTATCTCTCCTGTGCAACTCATGGAGAGTTACAGACTTCATAGCTAACAGCACCTTCCCACTTGCTAGCAGGAGGGGAAGAATTCTGGCAGACAGCTCTGCCGGTGACAAGGCAGCCTGCTCAGTCCCCTGTGCTGCTCACTGGGCAGAGCAGAACAGGAGAGAGGTCTCTTATTTAGAGAGTGGTCTCTTATTTAGGGCAGCTCCAGAATCTTAACATGGAAGTTAGCCAACTCCTTTAGATCTGTCCTTAAATGCACTCAAGTCAGGATAGATGTGAAATACTCATGTGATTTGTTAGGTTTCATGCATTTCATTTTATTGCCTATGGTCTTGTCACTGTGCACCACTGAGAAGAGTTTGGTCTTACTCTGCTTAAAACAAGTAGGTATGTGCCTGATCCATTTCAAATATAAGTGTTTAATAGCAACTAGAGATAACACCTAGCTCCAGAATGACACAAACACGGGGAAGAAACCATGGGATAAACCTTCAGTCACAATGACTGGAAAAACATTCATGCTGACCATCCTGAGCATAGGTTAACAGCACCTATAAAGAACCAACAACCGATGAAGAGCACCATGAAAGACAGCAATCAGCCTAAACAATAGCCTTCCTCCTTCATCCTCCTGGACAAAGGTATTCCTTAACACCAACAGCCAAGAAGTCTTGTTAAAATGGGTACGCAGTTACTTGCTGTGACAAGTTCCTCCCTAGGTAGGGAGGCAATAGGAATTGAAGGCGTGCGAGCAGTTAGCTCGTGTAACCTTGGCTCTAACAGATGCTGACAGTCTGGGGAATGCTCTAATCCCATCTACTCTGCAATAGCTCCCAGGACTACATTCGCCCTCAGCTCCCTGCGGTAGGGTTGGAAGTCACTTTCCCCATTAAGGCTGGTGGTTATTGCTGAGGGGCTGTTGCATCCTGCAAAGTCGTTAAGTAGTACAAGATTCGGAAATCCCGAGACTGTCCCCTTGAAATTAAGTTACCGATGCTTAGTGAAATGCCATGAAGAACTGTGCACTGCAGCTGAAGGGGCATCTAGTGATTTTGTTGAAAATTTCACTTTCCTCCCCCAAGAAACTAAATTAAACATCTGTCAAGTAGCACAAAACTTGGACACCTGATGCCACCCACAGTTCTTCCACTGAAATGTGAGCCATTAAAAAAGTGTCAGACAGTTTTAAAGCCATATGCTGCCCAAAGCACTCAGAAGAGATCTGGTTTGTTACATGAATTCTTGCTTGAATCCAAGGATTTAGCAGATTTTTTTTTAAAAAAACTGTTAGGAAGCCCAACTTTTTTTTTAAACCCTGAAGAGGCTTGATGAAAAGTGATTATTTTTTTTAAACGGATAGACGATTTTAACTTTGTGAAGATGTTTACCAACACTTGCTTAAACCAAACAGGGTTGAAGAAGAAGACTGCAAGATTCCCCCATGCAGTGCTGCCAATTGATTTCTTTTCTTGCTTGAAAAACACCTGCTATTTTAGCCTTGGGCCTCTCCTTTTGTAGTTTCTTGCTACATTTTTATGGTTTCAGCAAATAAACATCTCTTTTCTAGAGAGCACAATTTATATTAATTCTCACGAACAACACAACTGGGGAAGTCTGCAGAAGGGTATATGAAAAGACTGTCGTTGGTTTTCTGTTGTAACATTCAGATACAGACTCTCGTGATCTTTCGTAAAATAAGATGAGTCTCCTTGTGTTCTTGTACCACTTGTTTAGGCCATTCTCTACATGAAAGCTTGAATTATACAGTAGGATCTTAACGAGACAAGCATCGCACAGCCTTCTGGACTAAACTGAAATTCAGCACATTAGTCATTTTCATACCAATGTCAGCTGCCCCCCTCCAGTAACACTTCAGTAAGTAACTAATTTGATACTCAGCTTGGCACATGTGGGACAGGGCACTCGCTTGCCCAATGCAGAAGCATATGTATCTGGAACTGGCTGCAAATTCAGGTAGCTAGCTAAGCCTCCGAGCTATAGAAGAGAGCATAGTTGTCATAATGTACAGGAAATTAAACAGAGATTGGGGCTTCTGGAGAAGGGCCCCCATGGCCAATCATCATTCCTTCATCTGACATTGGGATGAAGGTAAAATGGCCAAGTACCTCCACAGCTGCTGAAGGTGTAGCCGCTAACCTTTGTAGCACAGTTGACACCGTTGGTGCTCATGGCAGAGAGCTACGGCAGAAGTATTTCTTTCTCCTGGTCACTGTAGCAGAGAAGCTCTAACCTGGACTTGAAGCTCTACTAGTTGAGGCAAACACTTTGAAGAAAGTGCTTTCTGCAGACTTAATAAACCTCAGTTGCATGATGTCTGACCTGCTTTTGTGTTACTATAGAAAAATGTCACTCCATAAAGTTACGGCTCATTCCTAACGCCTCCCCAGTAAATGACTCCCTGAGACTGTCTTTGTGTGGACACAAGATTTTTGAGTAGTACTCAACATTTTAAAACATTAGAAGTTAAAACAAGCAGTAAATAGACAAAATAAACTGTAATCCTCCCTGAAACTCTTTGAGATGTAATATGGAGAGCTTCATATTTTATTAAAAAGCACATTAATTTTCTTGTCTCCCACCAAGACTGTAACACAATGCTCAAGCCTTAGTTCATGGCTGACATGAGCCTGTCTCAAAACATCTACTGCATTAGTTGTTCTACAATAATGGCCCCACTGCTTAGCTCCTAATAAAAGGCAAAGAAATAATGTGTGTTTATTATAACAGTTATCTCTTACTGTTTAATGTAACTTCCTGGGTACGCATACTGTGTACTTTTGTACTGGTCTGCGTAGACTGCAGAGCAATCCAAGTTTCTAGGGAACTGAGTACAAATTGCAAGCCCCAAAAGGGCCCATTGGGCCAGCTGCCACTTACCTCCACCCCAAAGGCAGCAAAGACTTCAGTTAGTTATCTATAATCATCACAGCTCTAGTTTTACAGGAATTCTTTTAATCATTTCTCCAGTGGGAATGCAGTTCACACACAGCATCCAGGAGCAATAAAAGCAAAGTAAAAGTAAGTCAGGAGTTATAGGTGGCCACAGCACAGACTGGGCGAGAACCTTACCAACACGACAGTCCCACGGTCCTGGAGAGAGATAAGGAGAACAGGATAGCTATTGAGAGCAGGACAGCTACTGAGTCTCTCTATAGGACAGAGTCCAAGCTCCACCAAGGGGTGCCTTGCAGCACTTCCAAAACAGCCTTAATAACAGGCACACCTAAGACATAGTTCAAGAAGAAGTGAGTGCCCCCAACCAGAGCTTAAATGGAGCCCGTGGTAAAAGGGTGTGGGTAGGCTTCAGGTGAGGCTGTTCAGACCCATTAAGCCCTATTACTGCATTCAGGGTCCCAGCCCACAACGTGTAGACTTTGTGTCATGATTTCGAAGCCAACAGCTTTTTACCGTTAGCAAAATAACGAGAATACAGATGTAGAGAAAAGGGGAAAACATTCACATGTGCTTTCTATTCCCCAGATTTCTAGTTACTTTGGAATGGCCTTTAGAGATAAATAATAGCTTTCTAAGATGTGTACGATCATCCTCATCGTGCTACATTTAGTCAGTCATTTATGAATTTGACTTCTTTTCTGAGAACAGAGCATCCTAAATGCTCGTGAGCTTTTGTAGTCTCTTCATAACTGATAAATTGTCTCTAGATGCTTCCTGAACATAATAGATTCTATTTTCCTGATTTATTTTGCCTTAGTGACTCTGAGTACTTCTAGAAAGCTTATTTAATTGAAACTAAAATTATTTTATAGAGGTTTCATACTCAAATAAGTACATGACACATCTGTTAAAAACAAGTTTTGATTCAAAAAACAATATTTTAAACAATGATTTTGTGATGTGACTTTTCAAATACCATGTGCTATAGTTAACGTGCATATGAATGCGTACGTAGATGTGTATATAACAAATGCACAAGTGCTGCTATGTTCTTATGAGTAAGTGATCTACCATAAAAAATAAACTTAATGATGAAGACAACAAAACAATCCTAAGAACCAAGACTCTACCCTAAACCCAGCACACGAGAAGATGGGAGAAAAAAAAGTAAGATAGAGGAATGAAAAAGTTGTAGTAGTTCTCTCTGTATATACAGCATTAAGGGAATTAGTAACCTTCAAAATGCTGTCAGATATTGCTGATCTAGGAATAGATATTAGCTTGATGTATAAAGTGGGAATATGGATTATTTTTATGTCTTCCACCTTCAGCCCTAGAAATAATACTTTTGAGATACGGGTTTGCTTTTGAAGGTATGGATTTTTCTGAAATAGATACCTATAGAGGTAACTGATAGCCTGGTAATCTCCTTAGCAAAGAGTGGGCAACAGTGAGAATTGCTTCCTAAATTCTTGAAGGGTTAAAAAAAAATAAATTAGGCAGTATAAGAGATGTTTCTGAATATATTCTTTGAAAACTGGAAAACATTTTTGCTTATTGTCTTGTCTCTAATTTCTAACTTTATTGGCTTTTAAAAATATATTTAGCCTAACAAATTGCTTTGTGATGCAATTTGTATGCAATATTCTATTACAATGATTTATCTTCAGTGAGTGGGATCTTTTATTTAAAAAAAATCAAGCTAGACTATGGTGATTCTTAATGCAGTGTCTCTAAAGACACGAGTCCTTTTTATCTTTTCAGAATGCATATATAATGCCCATAGGAATAATTCATAAAAATAAATCACATTGACACTTTCTATGATATCTTGTAAGGCCTGCAGGGTGGCACTGGCAGCAGCCACTTCTATTTACTGTGTGTCTACTCCCCCCAAAGCTTTCTGTCCTAGTTTTAATTTGGCTTTACATCATACTAAACAAATTTTGTTGATTTTGTTGTGTTTTTTTTTTGATTGTTTTTCTACATTTGAGAGTCTGTTATCCTCCTGCTAACCATTTTGAAAGTTAACTGTAGGACAGAGGGACATCATGATACCATCCTTTGTGATCCTATAGCAGTTTTTCAAGCACAATTTCTCTGCTAGTGTAAGGGCTTAAAACTGTTAAAGCAATTAATGTGAAGAGTCATCGGATCACAAGGTCATGCGATAATTCATGTTGGAACAGACGTCAGAAGGCCAACAAGCCCAACGACGTGGAGATAACCAACTATGCTAGGTAGAACAGAGCTAGGTCAGACCAAGAAGGTGGCACAAAGCAGGTCACAAGACCAGGACCACGAACGTCGTGATAGACAGGGAACAGGTCTGGTATTCTCTGGTGTCACCACTGCTAGAGTTGCATAAAGTTTGTCTTGAGAAAATTCTTGCATCTGTCTTAAACTGTACTCTTACCAATCAAAATAAAGCCTCTCCTACGGAAAGTAAAAGCTGGAGACTTCTTTCTTTAAAAGTTGATCTTCGGGTATTCACCACCTTCTTCCAGACTTGCATCTACTCAAGGTATGACACTTCTGGACTTGTTAACACTCTGCTGTGCTGTTTAGGAATTGATCCTATAATGAAGAGGTGAAAAACACGTTCTGAAGATGTGAAAGGCAACGAAGTACTAACTTGTGCTAAACATCTAAAATGTTTTGGTTTATTCATAAGCTGCTAGTGGCTAAATAGCTGTCAATTTTCCAGCTATGGAGAAGTTTTCCTTCTTGTTCATCGAGTTCAAGAAACAGCCTTGTCTCACAAACTGAGTAGAAAGGAATTATTTTTAGATACAGACACCTCATGCTATTTTACCATTCCAGCTTAACCACCAGAAATGTAATAATATACAAATACACAGCTGAAGCATAAAAACAAAAAGCCCAACAATCAGCACCTCCCCCCAACAAGTGATCTCACGTAACTGATAGTCTAATAGTTCCTCTTTTGTAATTTGACTGTGAGGAAAATCTCAAATCATTTTCTTCAGACAGGATCTTCTGTGAAGCTATTTTATTCGCGATTGCAATGGCAGGCGTCCTGTCAGTCAGGATCACATTTTGGTAAACACATTATAACCTTTTGTTCCCTATTCCCCGACGCCTGATCACCTCCCGTTTCCTCACTGCCTGAGTACTACAGGTTCACAAGCTGCTCGACGCTCCTCTATACCATATCTGTACAATTTTTCTGTTTTTCTACCCCTTAATTTCTCCTTTCTTATGTTCTGAGAACCTGTGATCGTTGTTTTACCATTCTCACACGGCTCATCCTGTTTTTCTCAAGCTTCTGCCTTACTTTGGAACAGCGAAGCCTTCTCCTGTCCACTTCCCTCCTCAGCATTTCTCCTTATTATGACTGCACAGCTACCTTGGAATACAGAAAAGTAATTCTCTACTGCAAAAACACAACTTTGTTTCTCACAGACTTAAGAGTTTAAAAGCTATGCTGATCCCGAGTTGCAGATGTGTTTTATAAAATTCTTACATTATCAGGTAGAAGGTGTAACTACAGAAAACTTTCCTAATAAAGTTAATACATTTGAAATCAGTTTAAGAGAAGTTGGGTACTATAAACTCTTGAAATAAAATTTTGCACTGGAAGTTAAATTGATGTTCTTCACATACAAAAACAAAATTATGTATATAACCCTTGCTTTCCCAGATGGTAGAATCCTAGCTGTACTATACCCACAAAGCAACTTCAGCAATGCACATCATGTATATACATCTAGTGATACTTCTATGGGTAGTAATTTTAAAATATTTTTTTAATGAAGTTTGAAAAGGTAGTGAAAGAAGTTGTAGGACAGTGTCTCTTTAAAGCTTTGTTTATGAAATAACAGTAATGAGTTGTGTGGTTTTTTGTTTGTTTATTTCATTTAGATGAACATCAAAAGGTGTTTGTTTTTAATTGAAGGTAGCATAGCCCTAATGGTAACTTGTATAAACCACCTGAGGTTTTTTGTATGCGCAGCTACCCCATCATCTAAACTTCACATACAGTTATATAGGTATGCAAAAGATTACATTCTTCTGATTTTAAATGTTAAATTACTTACAGACTTTTTCCCTCTTTCATTTGAAGATCGTACAGTTTAAGTTTTCCTCTTGGCAACCCTGTAACAGAGGTTATTGTCTACTCTTATTTTATGTGTGAGGCAACTGAGATAAAGAAAATTCAATGGACCTATGCAGTTACTTAATTATTGGCACAGCTGAAAGCTCAGAGACAAACAAATCATAGCACCACTGAATAGAAATATAAAACTTAGGGATCATTCAGGAAGGCAAGATTCTGCTCCAAATCTTTCATTTGTGATGCAAAATTATTTTCCTTACCATTAAAAGTAAGAACAGGGATCATGGTACTTATTTTTGTATCAGAATTTGTAAAGCTTTCATTAAAAAAAAATCAAACTGAGTCTAACATTGAAAAAAAAAAACAACTAAACTCTACAGTAATTCTTGCTTCACTGAAATAAAAGTACGTTCAGAACTTCAGCTTGGGCTCAGCAATGCCTCAGTTTTCAGACCTGAGCCAGGACCCTGACGGCAATACAGCTGCACAGGTCTCTAATAACTATCACTTCAGTCAACGTTAACAATGAATATAAACTTTGGGACTTGCTGTGAGCAATGCGACGAATTGGGATTTTTTGTGGAGCTTGAAAAAGAAGGAATTGGTCCAAAACAATGTTAGGAAAGAAAAATCTCAAGTTTGATTTTTTTTTTTCTTAGAGAACTTAAATTTCCATATGTAATATGAATTATTTTGACAGGGTGTGATGTTTGTGCTGGAAATGTTACAGAAGGAGAATGGCACAAGCTATACTTTTGTCCTCCTTTGACCACAGTGGCTTCACATTCATAGACTTCAGGAAGACGAATGTTATGGCAAGTACGTTTTATAACTGCTTTCATTTTTTTAACTGAAATTATGTTTATGCACTACCAGTTCATCTGTTTGTGTGCTTGTCTCTGCAACAACTTTTCAGTATATTTTCCAATTTTAATCAAGCTTAACAGACGGTACTTACCTCAAAGATATTAACTCCCTGCAAGTTTCATGAAAATAAATGACTGGGTAGAAGACCCCAAGTCCTTCTAAGGTAAACGAGGATAGATACTGACCTTTAACCACTTGGCTTGATCTGCCCAGCAGCCAAGAGGCAACAGCCTGATGGGCAAACAGCTTGCATATAGTAAGCAGCAAACTAACCACAAGACCCTGGACTAATCACAATATGCTCCATATTGTAAGACCATAATTTTACAGCTAAAGATAAAGTGACGTAAGGAACATACATGACTGACCAACATTTCAGACGTCGTGAGAAATCTAACTTTGCTGTTAGAGCTTTCAGTGGCAATACATTTATCCTGTATTTCCTGAAAAACAAGTGCAAGTCTTCCCCCTCAGGACATGGTCTCCTGTACTGACTTTAAAAGAATTGCCCTCATGGGATGTTTGCCCCATGGGCAGTTTTTAAAGGTTGCATTACTTGTTGACTTTTTCCATGATCCCTCTACATGGACAACTGCTGAGCAGTTAAAACAATTCAAAATAAGCCAAAGAAATTCATAAAGGATAAGTCCTTAATAGCCATTAAGCACAATAGCCATATGTAACTTTTTGCTCAAGAATTCTTAAATCTCTTATTGGCAGAAGTGGAAACGTGCCAGACACGGCATGACTGCTCATGTCTGGTTCTTTTATACTTCCCTGAGCTTCCCGTTCTGGCTATTTTTCCTTTACTCTGGAAACAATGCCATACCAGGAAAAGGTATTTTCTAACTAAAAAGAACAGATTCTATACTGGGTTTTTATTTTGGAGATAAGCTACTGGACTAGGTGGACCTTTGGTGTGAGCAACATGGCCTTTCTTATGTTCTCTGTTCTTACAAGCTGTTGAAACTTGATTAAAGGTCATATTTCGTTCAGAAGCTTATGTTTGACACACACCAGCTCTCCAGGACCTGCAGCTAGGGTAGAATTACCTATGATTTATGATGTCTCTGAAGGTTACAACTAGTGCTGTATAAGTATAGGAGAACGGAAAGCATAAATATGCTGTTGAGAAAATAAAGGCAGGGGGGAGGGGAGACCTCCCCCCACCCCCAAACAAAGAACCCTACCTTAAAAACTGGAGAATTCAATTTCTGTGAAGTATAGTTTGTCTCTAGACTAGCAAGAGCTGTATGGAACTACCGTCTGCATAGTATAGCACGTATAACTTTCTATTTAGTTTCAGGTTTTAGTGTAAACTGGTAAGATTTCTGTTGGGCAAGGTGTTAAATAGGATGCTGTACTGTTCTGCAGCATCCGCAAGCTACGCAGTTGTAAGAAGTACATGGGGCACTGCTAAAACCACGTGGATGCACTAGATGCCTCACCGACATATGATAAAAGAGGGGATCAGCTGAGATAATGCAAACGAGTTTATCAAAAGCATGGGGAACATTGTCAAAGTTACTTGGTCTTGAATGCCTGCCATGGAAATACGGCATGCTCAAATAGCAATATGCTATACACAGTAACCCTTCCTGGGTGTTACATTCTCTGAAGCTGTTTCTTTCACTCAGAAAACCAGGATTTTATGGATCTTGGCTAACCAAGGATCTTGAATGACTGAGTCAACTCCTCAATCCTCTTTCGCTAGTATGTTAATAGCCATATAAGGGCAAATGATGGGGAGTGAGATGTATTTTGTGGAGCTCAATCCTAAATGATAAATGTAAAAAGAACACTCAATGAAGTCAGTCGGTAGTTCTATGAAGAGATCACTTCTAGGATTGTCCCTAACAAATATTTATATTAAAATTAGAATGAAATTATGCACACATGTAAGAGGGAAAACACTCGTAATTGTATTCAAAAATGAAATTAATCTGTGCTCTGAAGATAATGTTTTTGAACAAAATAATCACAGTAACATATGAGGATGAAAATACTTGAATATTCATTTTTCTTCATATTAGAGTCCAACTAAGACAAGGCTGCAGTAGTCTTCAATATAGAGCTTAATCTTTGAACTTTGTTCTTCCTAAAATATTAAAACTAACAAAAACCACAAGCACATGTAGCAACAAAAATAACAATACAATACTAATCACAATATATGATTACTCTGCAGATGGAAGAAATTAAACTTTTTAAAAATGTGGTTGCGTATGTGGATAGTATAAAGTTCCCAGTAGTCTCCAAAGCTGTGATTTTCATCTGTAAATTTGATCTTTCTTCTCTGTCATCCCTTAGTTCCCCAGAACGCATAATCTGATGGTCCATTAGTTGTACGAGGGATAGAACCTGCTCCCTTCTGTGCCAGGGAGGGAATCAGTGTTCAGTGGGAATCTCATGCATGAGAGAGGCCCATCTGGGACTGGTTGATGAATAGCTGCAGTAAGACTTCAGTTACGGTCTTTAAAGTGGTTTTAGAATGTAAAACTTTATTGAGTTATATGGCTTTTGATTCCATTAAAGGAATTATTTTCTAGCTGCTGTGAAACTTAGGAGATGGTAAATGTTCAAAAAGACCTATGTAAAACAGATAGTTGGTTCTAGCTGCTAGTGGCAGGCAGAATACCAGAAGCTGTTCCGCAAGAAGGCAAACTGCCCAAGGTTACGTTCCCCTGGCTTTGTATCCCGTGCTTGAATTCTTCGGCCAGTAACAAGGGCTGGGCTCAGGCTAGTCTCTCCATCAGGAGGTGTACCAACACCGCATCTTTCTGCTCTGAGCCCTGTTTCCATCCCTACTGTGTGAATGAGATCTCCTCATTTTACTTGGTTCAGATTAGCTAGTAAGTTTATGATTTATTGGGGAAATGTATCCATCCATGTGAACACCGTGTAGTTGCCTTGCAAATTGTTTCCTTAAGAATTGCCGCCTTTCAGCCTCCTTTTCCATTTTGTCCTGCCTGTAAGTTAACTCCATTCTGAACTACCTAACCAACGTCTTCTGGTGTGAAAGATGCTTTGCCCCAATTGCTTTCAGCAGTAACCCTTGGCCTGGGGATATTTCAAAACTGCTCACACTGAACTGCATGATGCAATCTAACATCAAATTTGTAGCGAAGGGCATACAGTTTTCATAAGAAACTTAAAAGTTTATATTATCTTCCTTGCTGCAAGTAACTCCCTTTATAAATTCAGGTACATGAGTCTGTTTCTGTCGCAATCTGTCTTCTGGGTTTATAAATGAGTTTCCTTAAGCTGAGGTACTCCTCAGTGGTGCAGCAGCGCAGCACCCGCGCTGTTTCTGCCGGGGCTCGTTGTCCTGTCTGCAGCAGCAGCGTGGTGCCCACCATGCATGCTGGCCGTGCCAGCCCTCCTCGTTCTGCCGGGGGCTTTCCCACACCACCTCAGCACCGCGGTGCGATGCAGCTCAGAAAGAATCGGTGTGGCTGTGCTGAGGGTTGCTCCTCAAAAAGGCTGAGAACTCTCAAAAAGAGGAACGAATTTCCCCAGGGCTGTCTGCTCTGATTGTTTAGGTGTTTAAATGAAGCTTTGTGTCGTACTGATTTTTCTTTCCCAAGTCTTACGCTTTGAAGATGGTGTAACTTCAGGCTGAAGTAGCGTCAGCCACCTCGTGACCCCTCATTGCACTTCGGATAGTAAGGCACCATTAAGGCAAGAAAACGTCATGTTGCTTTTAAAGTTGTTACTTGTTTTTAGGTGATTTTAAAACGTTGGCGTAAACAGGGTCAGTGCCTACACCGCTTCATGCGTGAACTTCAGATCACCCGTCGTGAAGCGCTTGCGGTGCCCTAAGCGAGGTGCCGCTCCGCTCAGGGCTGTAAGCAGGGCGCTAAGCTCGCCGGGGGCTCCCGAGGAGGGAGCGGGGCTGCCTGCCCAGCTTTCCCCGTGAGGTGGCGGCGAGCGGAGGGCCCCGGGCCTGGCGCTGCGGGGCTGTGGGACGGGCCGCCCCCGTGCAGCCGCCCTCGCGGGCCCTTCGTCAGGGGCCGCGGGCAGGGCTGAGGCGGCGCGGCCCGCCCCGGCAGCCTGAGGCGAGGCGGGGAGCGGCCCCGGCCCCTCCCGCTGGCTGGGCGGCGGGGCGGGGAGGGGGGGAGCGGCCCCGCCGCCGCCGGCCGGCGGAAGGACAAATAGTCCTCGCCGCATTGTTCGGCCCCAGCAACTTCGGGCCGCCGCCGCCCGCGGGGAGCCGCCCCGCCGAGTCGGGCCGAGGCGGCGCGGGGAGGGCGCCGGGCGGCCGCGGCCAACTTCTGGCGGCTGCTTCGCCCTGCCCGGCTCCCGGCCCCGGGGAAGGGAGGCTCGGCTGGGTTCTGCTCCCCCCGGGGCCCCGCCGGGGGCAGCGGGCCAGGTCCCAACTTTCCGCCCCGCCCGGCCCGGCCCGGCCCTGCCGCGGGAGCGGGGGCGGCCATTTCGGGGCGCCCCTCTCGGGGGCTCCTCGTGCCGGCCCCGGGCAGCTCGCTGCGTTCTGGGGGAATTCCCCCTTCCGACAGCGTCCCGTAGGGCGAGCTCGAGCTTCTACCCGCTTAGCCACAAGTCCTGGCCGCTGAGCGCTTTGTGAGCGGCAGAAGCAAAGCAGTCGCAGCCCTCCCGGACACGGCTTTCGCCTCAACAAGAGCGCGAGTGCACGCTCTGTCCGCCCCCAGCCGAACAACAGCGGTACTTGGTCAGCGGTTTCACCGTGACCGCTTCCTGCAAACGCCCGAAGCCTTTCCTGTCGTGGAACGTTATATAATACATACGTTATATAATTTTAATTACCATGAGGCAAATCTGGGAGGCAGCAAAGCGAGTTATCTGTAAGATGGGCTGAGCAGCACTGCAACCAGGAGGCTGGGGCACAGCAGCGGTGCGTGCTCCTGTCTAGGATGCTTTTTCCGAAGTTTACTTCAGAAGGAGGTGTAGGAAGAGCACAGTGCTTCCCCAAGAGCGCCTCTCGAAACGCTGATGACAGAAATCTGTAGTTCTGCTGCAGGTCGGGTGCGTGCGTGTTTAATTTGAAGGAGCCGTTCCAGTGAAACCTCCACTGAGGGGCAAATGCAGGCGGGGAACAGCCGAGGAGCTCAGGCGTTTGGGGTGACAGTGGTGAATTAATGCGGTGTGTGTAAATACAAGAATAAATAAAACAAAAGGAGGCATGCCAGCTTAATGATTTTATTCACACGGGCGTGATACATTAAATAATAATACAGAATACATTTTCTTACATCCCTGAATGCACAACAGCTGTCTGCTGTGTCAAATATTTTTCGTATAAGGAGTGGATGGAAATCAATTCATGAAGACTGGAAGCAGTGTGTGTGCGTGATTATATTCAGGGTTTTGTGCTCAAGTGATTCGGTTTTTATATTCCTCTTATTTTTTTTATGTCCTGCATGCAATTCTTCATTGCTTTCACGGCCACGTTGAAGCATGCAGAAGAACGCTGCCGTCGCCATCTGGCACCTAGCAATTCCCTGCTTGCTGCGGTTGGTAGCTGACCATATTGATGTTGGTAGATCAGCTGTCAGGGCTGTTAGCGTACAGATTTACAGTTGTGCTGTGTGCTCTGCCAGAGCCCAGAGTTCACTGATGCCTTTGTATGAAGGGGTGCAAACGCCTGCTCCTGGCACTACTTCGTGACACACCTAAAAACTCTCAGAGGGAAGGGTACTCGTCCGTAGAACTCAGAGGTGTGTCAATTGCAGTAGAAATTTCACTGATGATAACATGACGGGAAAGTGTTTTCAGGAATTCAGCCCTGACTGTTGGAGTTCTTGCTTGCGAAATCACTGGCAAATGATTGGCATTTATGATTGCTCCTATGTTTCTCTGCCATCCATCCCATCCATTGCTCCCCAGGTACTGAAAACCCACTAGGTCTGAAGTGAAAGAAAAAAAGGTTGCAGAAGGCAGTGGCAGTGGCACTTCAACCTTCCACGAGCAAGGTACCGTAGTGTCACACAAAGCGGGAAGTTTTTCATTTTTGTATGAGTTGTGTGCCACGCCTATGGATTGAAGCAGGAACAGAACCAGAGGTATTTTCTTTGTTGTGACTGAAAGACTAGCAGTTGTCTGAGCCAGCAGGTTTCCGATGGCTTTTCATTAGGTGTTTTGAAATGTTTGTAAAGTCTCACTTGGTTGTATTTTCTCTAAAAACCTGCAGTTAGCTCAAAGCAGAGAACTTTTACTTTTTCATTTTCTTCTTTTTTAATGTTGACCACATTGGTTTCTGTTTCCTTATCTGTATGTGCCTGTGATAGGATAAGGATAATGTAATGCATTAATTGCTTGTTTTTAACCTATCGTCCCTCACAAGGACAGGAGGAATTCAGAGGGACTGGCAGAGAAGAAAGGCTAGTAGGTAAGCAGCAGCTTGAGAAATGGGTTGGGGATTGAGAACAGGTGAAAGACAGTATTACGTGGATGTAGAGTATTGTTCCTTGGTGTTTGAGCGTGCTTCTTATTTTGATCAATTTTGAATAAAGAGGGGTTAAAAACTGAATAGGTTAAAGGTTCCAAATCTGGCCAGCATGGCAGAAGATGTTTGGTACACAGAAAAAAACCAGGTTAAATTAGGCCAGGCTCATAGTACGTTTGGGGCCAAAGCATACCTTCCGTGAGGCCTTGGGTACTTGCTGTCTGGCATAATTTCTGGAAACTTTACGTTCTGATTGTTGCAGGTGTCTGGAAATGGAGTTTTTCAGAGAGAGTTCTCAACTCCGTAGAGTTGCAATGCAGAGGAATGGCTGCTATGAGGGGAGTTTTGTAATGAGCATGCTTGGCGGCAGCAGCTGCATCAGAAAGTGACATCTGGACCAAAGAAAATATCTTGTGGGGTTATATATATGTATCCTTTAAGCGGACGTCATGGATTATGTGGGTGTCTTATCTTCCACTCAAAGTTTCTAAATTTCTAACTACAAATAAAAGCCTACAAATGTGAACCGTCAGACCCTAGGTCTGAGGGCAAATAAAAAGTTTGATTTTTTGAAATTAACTTTTAATTTGAATACAGTTACACATCAGTACAAATAACCGTTGGCGTTGTTGCTTCCAATTCATTAGATTTAGTCACTTTTCTAATCAATGCTTGTGAGTGTAGCAGCTGTAGCATTTGATACCAAGTACCAATACTGGTGTGTTTTCAGATGAAGTCCTTGGAGAGAAACAAAAATATTTTCATTGTATATAAATAAGGGGTCTTCCTTGTAACAAAAATGTGTCAGATGCGTCCTCCTGAAATATACAACGATGCTGTGGATGGATGAAGTCTTATTTACACTACAAAGGGAAAAGTACATATTTATGTTCCTCAGGGGCACAGAGAATGGAAGGCATTGTGTTGATATTTTAATACAAATTGCTTCCTGCATTTCTAGGTGGCAGATCTATGAATATTCAAAGAATCGCAAGGCCAGATGATCATCCAGTATGTGGCATGTATGTCAGGAAAATGGAGGAGGAGGCTTGAAGGCTCCAGAATCGCCATTTTGCCTGGGGGTGGTAAGTTTGGGCTCACCCTCCCCTTCCTCCGGAAGGTGTCACGGTTGGCATCTGGGGGTGGGAAGGGGTGGGCATGGGGCTGGGGAGCCCCCCGTGGGGCTGTGCAGCCCGCTGCCTCCCCGGCCTGGGGAGCTGCCAAGCAGCCTGGGAGGGATGAACACTTGCACGCAGCGTGCCTTGCCTTTCCGTGCTTACTGTCTCCCTCAAGTGTTTTAGGTTTTCCAGGATTTTAGGAACCCTTTTTCACTGCCATTGTGTGTTCCAAGTCCCCTTGCTCCAAAAGAGTAACGTGTCAGTAGCTCGCTTTCTTTCAGTTCTTCCTTTTGGACAGGAGGGTAGGTAGCCCTCAGCAGCTAGAGTCAAAAAAGAGCAGCGTTGCCTGGCGTAGAGCAGGCCAGGACCCAGGTGGTGGCAAGTAGGTGCCACCTGGGGGCTCTGCAGGCCTGGGAGACGCGCGTTCGTAGCGAGCGGCGGCCCGAGCGCGGGCACCGCAGCCCGTGGCGCTGCGGACAGCCGGCACCTCGCCGGGCTGGGGAGCCGGGCGGCTTCCCTATCGAAACAAACTTCCCCGCGGGACGGGCGGCCGGTGCTGCTTCGTGGCGGAGGGGCTGCGGCACGGCCCAAAGGCGAGCCCGGGCTCTGCCCGCCGGCCGCCGTCCCGGCACCGAGCCCTGCGGGGATCCCCTCGGGCAGCGCCCGGCCGGGGCAGCGCGGCGCGGCCCGGTGCGCCTCGCCGTGCTGCGCGCTGAGGTGGGGCTGCGCCCCTGGGCGTCTAAGGGGAAGCGGCCGAGGAGCGTCTCAAGCTCGGCGTAGCTCCCGCGGCCGTTACTTCGCGACGAACGCTGCGGGCGTTCACATCTGGCCGCCTCTGGGGCACGGGGTGAGCGCGGTGACACCTCGCGGGGCACGCGCCTGGAGGGCAGCGTGCTGCCCGGCTCGGGGAGGGCGGCGGGGGGGCCGGCCGCGATACCGGGAGGCTGCCCCGCGCCGCCCCGCCGCTGCCGGGGCCGCCCCCCGGCCCCTGCCGGTGTCCCCGGGCGCTGCGCGGGGCCGGCGGCTCCTTCGGCCCGCCCCCGGCGCGGCGCGGCAAGGGTTAAGGCGGCGGCGGCGGCGCTCGGCGCGGAGGGATACGGAGCCGGGGCCGCGAACGTGGTGCTGAGGCTCCGTAAGCAAAAAAATGTCTGCCTGAGGGAAACCCACA
>CM021740.1:3660786-3775140 GCA_011075105.1 Heteronetta atricapilla
CCCCCCCCTCACGGGCGGCGCCGGGGCCGCGCTGGGCGCCGCGGGGCTCGCAGCGGCCGTGAGGGGAGCGCGGCGGCCGCGGCCCGGCCCCGTAACTTGGAGGGGAGCGGGGCCGCCGCTCCCCCGCGCCGCCCGCCGGGCACAAGGGAAGGCGCCCACCCCCCCTCGCCCCCCTTCCTCCTCCTCCTCCTCCTCCTCCTCCTCCTCCTCCTCCTCCTCCCGCCGCGAGCGCGCGCACGCCCCCTCCCTCCCGCCGCACGCGCATTCCGCTCCCGCCCCCCGGCGGCGCGCGGGCGGGGGGGGGAGGAGAGGGGGGGAGGAGAAGGGGGGGGCCGGGAGCCGGCGGTCCCGCTCGGGCGGCCATGGCTCTGCCCAGGCCCCGCCGGCCCCGCACCGCCGCTCCCGCCGCAGCCCCTTTGTTGGCCGCACCGCCAGCAGCGGTCGTGGCTCGCTGACTGCCCCGGCTCGCTGCTTTCGCTCGCCCTCGGGGCAGCGGGTTCCTGCCGGGAGCCTCCGGGCCGGGGGAGAGAGAGCTGCGGGGACGGAGGGAGGGAAATGAGCCCCGGGAAACTTGACGGGAGTTGGGGAGCTGCGGGAAACCGCCGCTGGTGCTGACCCCGTCGGTGTGCCCGGTAACTGGGGCTCCCCCCGCCCCGGCCCGAGGGGTGCTGTCGGGCCCCGAGGCAAAGCGCTCCCTGTGCCCCTTCTCCCGTGCCCCAGGACGCGATCGGAGCGGAGGAAGATGAACTCCCAGCAGCAGAGGATGGCCGCGATAGGAACTGACAAGGAGCTGAGCGACTTGCTGGACTTCAGTGCGGTAGGATATGCTTCCAGGGCTTCTTGTCACCGCTCCGCGCTAAACTGAGCAGTAAGGGAGCAGCGTGCAGGGCTTGGCTGCGTCCGTCTCAGCCGAGTTGGACACCTGAACTTTGATGTAATGTCTAGACGTCCAGATTTAATGCTGTAATACCAGCTGGGTCAATTGGTTTAACTGGTTAAAATCAGGCTGACCGAGTGATGGCATAATCTAATAATTAACATTTGTTAAGCTGGCGTGTGGCACCGATATGCCTTCTTCCTCGTGGCTTGTTTTTGTTTGTCTTTAAACCAAAAGAGCGTTTAACGTCTGTAACTTTGTCTCAGAACGCTATAGACGTTTTCTTTTTGATACTTTTGTTTTAACAGATCTTGAAGAATGTTTGATTTATGAATGTAATAGAAAACTGCAACCTTTGAAGAGCTGACTTTATCTAGTGACTTTAATTTCATGGATCTGCAAGAAATATATTTTTAGTAGTAAAATTTAAGATGAATAGATAAATTGTCATGGTAGTATGAGGCCTCCTTTTTTATTTTAAGCTGTGTGTGTGCACAAAAGAGTGTAATGGTACTAATAAATTGCAAGGAATACTTGGCCTTTATGGTTCTGAATGTGCATCCTACATTCTGTTTATTTTCAAGCAGAAATAGGAATCGAATAATCATTTCCTATAAACTTTGAGTCTATGGACCAGCTTAATTCAACGCAGGAGTTCAAAGCCGGCTTATGCACATCTTGTTTTGCAGATGTTTTCCCCACCTGTTAATAGCGGGAAAACCAGACCAACCACGCTGGGAAGCAGTCAGTTCAGTGGATCAGGTAAGTTGCATCTGAGATACCTAACAGTCGTGTAACCAGGATTTGATGTTTTAGGTTACTTTTAATGTGCTTGAATGGTAATCTTTCACTTGTACGTATCCTCGTGTGACTTTCAAATTAGAGATGTCCTGTTTTGATCTGACTTCCTAATGCATCTTGTTCTTAACTTGAACCAGTTTTCATCTGTGCCTTGGCCTACGTGTTCAGTACAGTGAAGGGCTAAGTATCTCTAGTCATACTGATGTGCAGGTTGTTTACTGGTCTATTGCATTTCAAGTGAAGGGTTTCTTTGTTGCTGTTAGATAAAAACCCACCTGTTCAATAAGTATTTCCTAGCACCTGTGTGAAAGGGGAAAACGCTCAAGGGAAATACCAGGTAACTAAGTACTCCCGATGCAAGAATATATGCTAGAATGAAGTTCTTAAGGAGCACGTATGATGTAGTGACTAACTTCTTAAAAACAAACAAGCAAAACAAACACACACCCCAACCCAAAGCTTAGAATTTTAAGAATTACTAGCTAGATACCACTAGTTTCTAGATCTAAGTTAGATCTGAGTTATTCTACTGTGTTATTGTAGTGATTTGTCAGAAGCTGTTTACTGGCACACGTACAAGTCCTCATTGATCATAGCATCGTGTGTACTTCAACAAAATAATACGTAAAGTAGAAAATTCATGTATTTTCGTGTTCCCTTCTGCTTTCTCCTCTGGGAGCCTAGTTCAGTACACGATAATACAATTTTCCAGTACTATGTAGTTGTCAAAATTTTGACATATTTTTCTCACATTGAACCTCTATCAGTGAGTGCATCATGCAAACAAATAGCTGTAGTTAAGTGTTGCATTTTGTTGCCTGCTGTTTTCGTTGAAGTTCACTTGATGTCGGTTTTTGGAGACTTTTATGCTGAGCCTGTAACACAAAATAAGAGTAATTTTTTAAAAGATGCTTTTTAATATATTATTCTTTGTCAGGGTGTATTTATATTTATTCATGTTTCCAAAAGAGAAATGTAAGAACTAACACCAAACCATGTTATCAGAAAGCTCCTTTATTTTCCTTTTTATGTATGCGTATTTTGTAGGAATACAACAAAGTGATATTTCTGTTTTTATGAATAAAAGGAAGTGATGGTTGTGTTTTTAGTTAAGGCTAATGAAAACATTTTTAGAATGCTGATAGAGGAATGAAGTTGCTTCTTGAGGTTGTGCAGCACCATTGCCAGTTTACTTCATCAGTTGTCAGAATTGTTCCTTTGAGCGTCCAGAGGATACCTTGAATTTTAGTGACGCGGCAGAATTTTTATTTTTAAAAGTATTTTAAAACTTGAATCATAAAACTTTGCAGACTCTTCATAGACTATCTACCACATTTGATTAATGAAATTATGTAGTAAATATGACATCTGAGGAAGTGTTTTTTACTTTTTTCTCCTGAAATGTAAGTGGTTTCCACTTGCTCTTTACAATTAAGTTTAAATTACTGGCAAAAGTAAGGCAGCAATTCCACATGCATCATATTTAATCTTTTTTCTTTTTCAAGCAAATATTCTAGACTTATTTTTCAACATTGTGTTTTAAAGGATGACAGCTAAAACTTACAGTGCAGAGAACAACCTGAGGTTTCCACCCTCCCATCCCCCTATACCCTGCTCTTCCTGAACAAGTAGAATAATGTTTCCCCTGCTTTTCTCGGCTGGATCAGGAAAAGAGAGAATGCCAAATACTTAGCTTTTGGTGAGAAATAGTAAATTTCCTTGAATTCCTTTAGTGATCCAGTGTATCATCACAGATACTGATCATGAGCAATATGCTGCAGCTGTCTCATAAGCTACAACCTCAAATGAATTCTCTTTGAAGAAGATAATGGTATATAGCCACGGGTTTTAATTCAAAACATTTCTAGTTGTAGAGATTTACTGCTTGGTGGAATTATATACCCTAATTCTTGCAAAGATACAACTGAAGCCTTCACCTAGGGGGATTGCTCTGCAGGAGTGAGAAGTGACAAACTTCTATATTGTGTTCTGAGTCAGTGTTGAATGTTAGAGAAAGACCCTGATGAGCTCACTGATGAAGTACAGGCATTTCCAGCACTCTGATTTAATTGTGATCTTGGTTTAATTTCAAGTGTTCTGTAGCTTGTAGGGTGTTGGAACACTTTTATTTTTTTATTTTTTTTAACTGCAAGAGGCCACTTTTTAAAGAGAAACATGAAAAGAGAAAGTATTTATTCCTTAGAACTGTGTATTAAGAAAATGCACAGCATGCACAGATTTCTCCTTTGACTATAGGGTGATGCTACCTCTTACGCAGACTTTGTGATTTTGACAGGAGGTGCAGCTGTGCAACTTGCTTCAATATCTTTCCTGTTAAACACCACTTTTTGACTTGTTTTTAATGGCATCTTTGCATATGAAAGAAAAGTGTTTGCCTTTTCCTAGTTGGAGTTTATTTCTTGTTACTGTAGAGCCTTCTTTTTCCTCATTTAAACTTTATAAGTAGTAGTAATAAAAATTATCCAGAAAACAGCTTTTTTCTCCCAGAGCTATCAGTGCTTTGAGATGCAGCTTAGTGGCCCCAATTAAGTAGTTGAGAATCAGTTGCTTGTCTGAATGGCATTTAAGACTGTATGTTACTAGGAAATCTAAATTGGAAAGGAGTATTTGTTATCTTACCTCCTCTTCCCCCCGCAGCATAAAAGGACAAATTAGTTACTGTTTAAGGATGATTAAGTTCTGTTTGTGTTTAAGGTGTGGCTTTGTGAAGTGTGGAGAATACTACAGTGTACAGTACGAAGTCTGAAGTAACAAGCTTGATCTGGTGTAAATCAGCAGTATTTCTGGTGTTCATGCATGTCACTGGGTTGCATAACTAAAGCAGCTATTGTGACAGCTACAGTTGATAAGAAAGTGCTTGAGTGGATTAATATGTGAATGTTGTGTTTTGGCTGAAAGAGAGCAAGTCTTCAGGAATTCTTGGTGTAGGGGAGGCTGACTTTCTACTGGTCAATCAGTTAGGAATGAAAGCTGCAGATGGAATAGGTGAACTAATCTGATGTATTACAGTATCCTATGACAATAAGTCACAAAAGCAGCTGTTGATGTCAAATAACTTGGTCAGAGTACTAGTGAAAACAAATATATTGGCAAAGTAATCTGATATGTAGGTCTGAGTTAAGCCACAAACTATTCCTTGTCGTTGCTGTTAAAATTGCCTCTTGCTTAAAACAGAACTTGCCTTTTCTTCCTCCTCCCAAACCACCTTGGGAAGATAAAGCGATTTCTGTCTTAGAAATTGTAAAAGCAGAAGGCAAAGGTCACAGGTACTCTCTTAGAGGTTTTGAATTTAATTAGTCAGGCCTTCTTGCAGATTTTATTTAAAATGAAGAATTTCCATGTTGCTACTACGATTAATAGCAGCATTTATGATTTCCGTTGAAATGTTGCTTTCTTTTGTTTCTGTCAAAATAATACTGTGTATGCCCATACAAACCTGGATAGTTCCCCGTTTTGCCCTATTCTCTTTGCTTTTTGCACAAGCTTGATTAAAATCCAGTTAGAATATTCAGATGCCTGCCACAGGCAATAATATTGTGGTTTTCATGTGTTTCCCAGCAGGTTTGACTTAGTTTTAATTTTTTCATGTGATTGAATTTTTTTCCTCAGGTGTGGTACCCTACAGTGAAACCTATTTTACTACTCCTGCACAGAACTTCATAGATGTTAAAAAAGCCAAAATAATATCTGAGACAGTGTTCTCATATATGGCTTACTATCTTCATGTAGCTTCCTTGGGCTAGCAATAGCACTATTTTTGTGTGAATGGGTGCATGCGCGTGAGGTTTCAGCCCAAAAACTACAGTAAGGTAATACAAATGTCTAACAAAAATGAAGAGTTAAGAGTTTAAGAGGGACAGTTCAAGAGCTGAGTAGTCAAAATATGGCAGTTCTGCTGCCAGTAAGATTGTTCTAAGTACTTGAAAAATGAGTACATGCATTTATGCGTGGACAGCTTTGGGCACAAATCTTGTGTGTGGTTAGGCATTTCCCATACTAGGCTTCTATGCAAAAAAAAAAATCCTTCATGATAAATTTGTTTAGATACCTGTCTATCAGTTTGGTCTCTTTATTTGCGAATTCATGAAGTTGCCCTTTCCATTTGTCTACTAATCTACGCAGTTAGCGAGGAATGTACTGGAACAGTCCAGTGGCGACTGGCTGGATGCTAAGACCCTTGAAGGTGATAGGCTGCCATTAAGCTGAGTGTCCCTACTATCTTGAGACTGCACACAGTGGCAATTCTGTTACTGTTTGTCAGTTCTCTTACTTTGTTTTTAGTATTGCGAGAGCAGTTCCTTCCTAAAACAAACAACACAAAACTGAAGTCTTGGGAGTTACCTCAGTAGGCAATGTTTAAAATGCTGCGTACGTTAATCTACAGCAAGCACTGAAGATGGTAGGCACTCAGAGATCTGATAATCAAATCGTAGTCAAGGAGAAACCTACAGAAACATGAGACTTTCGGGTATGACAAGTAGTGCTCCTAACCTTTCAGAGGATAGTACTTTATTTTTATCAGTACATTAATTTATAATAAGTATCAGTTCTCTGATGCGTTATGTGTTTCTGGTACAGTCTCCTTTTGAGGCACAGGAAATTCCTAGTGCCTGCTCCTAATCCCTGAATTAAGATGTTGACAAGAGATTCTACGTAGTAACACAGTCTGGTCCTGCATTAATGTGTGACATGACAGTTTTTATCCATAAAAAATGGAATAGAAGGCCTGTATTTGAGAGGTTTGATTTGTTTTTCTGGTTTTGTCATCAAAAATGTGTTGCAATCCTGTTTTTTCTTTTGTTTGCTATTTGAAACAAAGTAAATTTACTGTGTGTTAATGCCAAAAATCTAGAGTGCCCCGTTAAAATAAACATTAGATCATGCAGCTATGTAGCTTTGAAATTGTTTTTAATATCTAGTTTGTCTGTCAGCTCCCTTAAAAGTGAACCAGCGGGTCTAGTAACCTGGGACTTCATCCCGGGTCTGAGGAGTGCCAAATTAAAAATGTTGGACAAAGGAGGGAATGGATAACCCAGCTTCAAAGCAGACAGTCTCTCACAAAGGTGTTTATGGTAACATTGTGTTTTTTGTGATTTTTAAAACAACAACAAAAAAGAATAAAGTTCCTAGAAAGGTAGGTGTTCTGTCTAGCCTGTTGACTGGCTAAGTAGGTGTCTATCAATCTACTGCTGTTAGCTATGTTTTTCCAAACATGGCTGTTATCACTGAAGGTGATGATAACATCACTTGGTCAGAAATGCCTTGCTGTCTTCCCAGTAACTAATTATGGGTTTTTAGTAGTATTTGGCCTGTCTTCTGTTTAGAGAGATACTTGACCTTGTTAATAAGGGAAACTACAATTTGCTGTATTGGCACGTAGAAAGCATTCCTTCAAAAAATGAATTTGGTATTTCCAGCAGTTAGTTTTCTCTGGATGAGAGCAGTGATGTGACAGCTATGTTAACAAGCGTAGCATCTGACTTCCAGTACATGTATAAACAGTGCTCAGTCACAACACAAGGAAGATGGCTGCGGCGTTATTTCTGTCTGACTTGACTCAGGACTCGGAGCAGTACTTCACCCTGTCCTGATGTGGCAGTACCCAGTGTGGGACACCCCCTCCCAACCCAGCTAGTAGCTCTTCGATCTGCCAAATTTTAATGACCTAGTCATTAGTTAGTGATGAGAAGTATCCAGATGGTTTGGAGAGTGGTCCTTATGACATGGTGGAAGGCATGTGATTTGTAGTGGCCTGTTGTATTTTGGATTTATTTGGACAGCAGTATTGACAGAAATGCAAACACTAAGACAAAAGATGTGAGTCAAGTGGAGTGAGAGTCCTGAAAAGGGTCTGAGGAGAAATTGCATGTTGAGTTTTTTTTATTTCTTTAAAGAGAAGTTTAGATGAGATTCTTTCACATTTGTGTGTTCTGTAATCACGGTTGAACTTGTACTCAGTTCCTTAATTACTGGAGAACTGGTGTAGCTGCTGCTTAGGTTTTTTTGGGGGTGGGTTGGTTGGTTTGTGGGATTTTTTTTCTTTGGTCTTTGAGAAGAGAATTTGATGTTAAAGATTTGTTAGTCATACATAAAAATGATCGAGTTCCCCTTTCCCATAACTTCTTTCCAGCTGTCACACCAAGAGGACTTAGCCCCTTAGTAATTTTGCTATCAAATCAGTGCAACAGCTGTTTGTCTCAGTTCTGTTTTATCCATAGCTGAGACTACAGATACCGTTACATTAATTTCTATGAATCTAGTATATATTACACTATAAACTTCATATATGAACTTTTTTCCCTTGAATTTTCTAAAGGTAGAGTGTAAATTTTTATAGTTGAAAATTGTGCGTATTTACGAGCAGAAGAACAAGACATTGACCAAGAGATACATAACTTTTTTTTAAACTGTAATTTGGAAGGACTATATTGTTTGGAATTAAGACTGGATATTTTTAAAGACTTTGTAAAGCTTCTTAAATTACCTATAGAGTCTGATGTAATCTATATGATATACTCATGTCTCAATATACTCAATCTCCTGTCTTAAATTTCCGTCAAAATAAATATTAAGTTAAGTTTGAAAATTCAGTTTGAATAAATAAATTTATTCAATATAAATTATGTTCTCTCAAGACTTCTTTTAGAGCCCCTGTCTAATTTAATGCAGCATGTTACTTCCTCAGAAGTACTTTTTACACATCTTCAGAAGTATATAGCAAAATTTGATTAGTCCCGTGAGGAGGAGTCACTGAAGTAGGAAATAAGGAAAAAAAAAGCATTGTTTACTTCTGCATGTGAATTACTTGATGCAGATTTATTAGTGAATACTCTTAACTGGTATTACAGTGTACATCTTCATCACTGGTTTTGGTATTAAGCATTGTAAGAAAAGAAAAAGTATTATTTCAGTGCACCATTACTGTTCTAAGGAGTGACGTGTATTTTTAATCTTCGTTTGTCTGTCTTAAGAAGTAATGTCCACTTCCATTTATGTTTTTTCTTTCTCAGTATGAGAGTCTAGAAGCTCAGAGTTTTATTGAATGCCTCAACCTGACGATTTGGAAGCACTTGTACTTTTAAAAATGCTACAATCAGTTATTTACTAACGGTTGTAGGACCACGTTTTTTTTCCTATTTTGAGTCTAAGATGAGATAATGATAATTTTTTTTAAATGTTTTGAATGAAAGCCTTGTTTTTTTTCATTTGTGAAACAAAGCTATGTTTGTAAACACAACATTCAAAAACATAAAGGACATACTTCTTTGGTGAAGATGTTAACTGAATACCAAGAATGATCAGAAAGAGCAGCTTTTGTTATATTTAATAATGTCCCACTGTTTTCAAAGGATAATCAGGCTAAAACGTAACCCAACCAATCTTTAGGACTTTGTTAGCCCTCTATGCAAGGGATGTGGTTTTATTTTATTTGGGGGGTGTGTGTGTGTGTGAAGGAGCTGAAATGGCTGCCAAGAAAACAATGTTCATGTTCTTAGTGATGTAATGCAGGAAAAAAGTCGTGATTGATCAGATTGAAGTCACCGTTGCTGCTGTTCCTCTTAAAGAAGTACTTGGAATGGAAGGTGGAAGAGGAGGAGACTTGATAACAAGGGTTTCCTTTACAGACCAGTTAGTAGTGTAGTGCTCTCTAGGAGTGCTACTAAAAACCTAAAAGTGAGGTTTAACTGGTGAGCAGGAAGGTTTTATACTTCTACAGTAGTACTATGGGGAACTTTTAAAAACTGCTCATGCTATAGAATTGCATTTAAAAAAGAAGGTAAGAAGTGCACAAAATTTTGGTGTTAGATATAATTTCTCTGTCTTGATAAGTTAGGAATAGCGTGGAGTTCTCATAGCACGTTGAACTGCTTGCTTTCACTGCACTGCTTTCCTTTGAACAGAACTGCATTACACCTTCTGTTTGTCTTGTCTCATCTCTTTGCTGTTGACGAGGCTGAAGCAGTGGTACTAGAGAAACTTGGTATGCAGAAGTGTATTCTGAGCCTTGTTTTTTGTGAAAATAACGTTTATTTCCCTTCCCCTTTTAAATATGAAGATAAATAGACAGCACTAGCTGTGAGGAAAACATACCTAGTAAAACACCGCAGATTCGGTTGTTTCTGGCTGCGTACATTTTGTAGGCGTGCTGATCAATGTGCGTGTTCGGTGTGTGATTGAATGTAATGTGCATGTTCGGTGTGTGATTCAGCGTAGTCCAGTATAAACCAAAGTTTACACTTGATGCAAAGAAGAGCTTGGTCTGTAGCATCACCCAGTATCTGTTTTTATGAATTTTAGACCATGACCAAAATATGTTGTTAATTTTTAATATGTATATCGTTGTCTTTGAAGCAGGAATTGATTTTTAATCCTCCTGTCTTCTGCCTTGTTCGGGTTTTACAGTCTTCAGTGCGTTGAGTGGTTCCAGGATTTACCTAAAAGCAAAACAGTATGCAGATTGGTGTTTTCTATTTTTAACATCTCTATAGAAGTACAAGATAAGTGTTCTTTTATTTGAATGAGGCAGTTAGAATGGAACTGGATAGAAGACTTGGCCAAACATAAATCTTTGTGTGATTCATACTTCTTAGAATGTAACATGTCAGCAAACTGTAAAGAATCTCACTTAAAATAATGTTGCTTTACAAACTTGGTTTTGTCTAGTTATGCTGGGAAACATAACCATAACATAACATAAGCCTAAAAAATACAGGTGAATTCAGGATGAATCACTGAATGTCACTCTTTGCATGCTGTAGGTACTTTTGCATCTCGTAATCAAATATCTCTTGAATTTTCTGCTTCTGTTGCATTAGTGTTAGTATGATGCTGGGGAGATGGCTATACCTCAGAAAATTTCAAAGTGGTTTCAGTTTCCTGTAGGAGACTGGAACTCACTGTTGAATTTTTTATTTGAATGTGAGCTGCTGTTCTGGCTACTCTGAAATGTTTAAAGCAGACGGCTTTGCTTGTTGGACGTTCTTTAGATTGTGACGGTTTGATGATTTTCAGTGTGACACCTCTACCTGTTCCAGTTTCTTCATGCAGCGACACCATGAGTCATAATCCTTGCTAAAGAACACAGCTTAAAATAATCGCTGATTGTTTCTTCGCAATTCCATTCACTGCCCACTGCAAATAAACAAGAGCTGAAATGACGATATCATTTAATCCTTTAATGTTTGCTTTCGACATGCAAAACATTTTCTTGTAATAGAGAACTAATCCATAAGGAGAGTAGCTGCTCTTTCATCTTCTGAATGCTAAATGAGGCTAAGGCTTTTATGAAGAGATGATGATTTAATGAAGATGACCGAGTTTTGGAGTAATGAAAAGCTTTTGTATATTCCTACAAATGATGCGTGGTGCTTACTACAGCAGTTCCAGTGGCTATATTTTGTAGTATGTCTTTGCAAGATTAGCGCTTGTAATGCTTAGATGCCAGGCTGATGGAATGATACAGTAAATCAAATATTTTTCCCCTTAGTATGATTTATAAAATAAATGCACATATATGTCACTTTATTTCTGACATTACATGTGATTATACACATGTATTCTCTGGTCTGTGTAAGACTTTTATTTTGGTAGTATTTATTTTGGCTTTTTATTTGCTAACCTTGAAAATATCTCTGATATTGTAATCGCTGTCCTTGCTAGAGGATAGTGAAAAGCACACACAAAAAAAAGGAATGTGAACTTTGCCAATATTCTTGTGGCAGGAATGTCCAAATAAAATATTTTTCTTACAAGTGCATGTAAAATGCTGAATTAAAAAAAAAAAAGCTTTCCAACTGAAGCAAATTTAGCTTCGAACAAACAGACATCATACCACAAACAAGTCTTTTTTCCTGTTCATTGTTCATTTCATTAGTTTACTTTGATTTGTAAAAATAATGTATTGTATTGCTCCTTGAGTAAAGTGAGTTAGGTATCACCTGATTCTTCAAAAGGAAGTAGAGGGAGGCTTTAAAGGATGTGAGACCTTACCCTCTCCAGAGCATATTCTCCCATGTGTCTTTCAGGCCTTCATAAATCAACAGAAGGGACTTGATTTTTTCCTCCTTGTAAGCCAACTCCTTTAAAGTGGGAGGTAGTGAAGTTCTAGAAAGGTTCACCTGATCTTCTTTCTTCCATCAAAACTTAACGGAAGTTGGGATTGTATAAAATAAAAGTAGATTTTTTTTTTTGGTAATCTTTACTATGAGCACCGGAGGTAAATCTTAAAGTTTGCTTAGCCATGGATGTGAAGAATGTGATCATGTTGTTACACTTCTCCTTATATTACAGGAAAGATGTCTGTCTATCTGGGATGAATGATCTTTGGTGAGCCGCAACAGGCTGGTTTTAGTCTACTTTTTGTAAACTGTCATGTAACAAAAGTGCAGAAGTGGATATGTAACTTACACTTCCTTCTTATCCTTTTTAATGTCTTGAATAACTGGCTGGTTCCTGTGTAGTTGTATACAGAATCTTGCAGGTATCAGGTGAACGTAAGGTAGTGCAGAGCCTTCAAATTACGTGTTAGGTGAAAAAAAAAATCAAGACTTGTCAAGGCTGTGTGTGCATGAATTTGTTTCTGGGTAGGTGGTGAAGGCTTGTAAGTTACATCTTTAGGGTGATGCAGTACACCCAGACTTTATATTTGTGTATGTCCTTTATATGAATTAAAGCCACTTTGTTTTCAAGATGCTTGTTGAGTACTGAATGGCAGCTTCAGTCATCCACTTGCTCACTATGTGCTCCTATTTCCATTTTCGTTGTTTTCCCCATCATGTTAGGTGGAATTGGGAGTGAAGAAGAGATAGAGGCCCGAGTATGGAAGGTGCTCTGTAACAGGGTTTTTATTCTGTAATGGTTATATTCCTCTTGGCCTTTGAATGGTCCGTATTTGTTTTACAAAACAAATGGCATTTTCCTCCTTAATGCTGCCACTTATTTTAGGTTACCTAAGTGCTCTATGAACTACCATCAAAAAACCCAGTTTCATGCCTTATATTTCTGCAAGTGAAAATTGGTATGTATATGGTAACGTGGCTTGTGCTGCAGTGAGGAATCAGTCAGTTTGGACATCTCTCATGTATGTGTCATAGGTTGTCTCTGACTCGAGACTGAAGAACATGCTGTTGCCATAGCAATGCAAGTCCTTTTGAAGGCAGAATTCTTGGCAGAGCTGTTGCATCTCCTGAAGTGCTTGGTGTGTTGATCTGAAAGTTCCTTGTCCGTATCAGCACATAACTGCAGTAGAAAGAATGGGAAGAGCAGACTTCTTTAAATACATGAATTTCTGTTTTTGCAGCTAGTAGTTTGTTAAACTGTGGTCATCAAGCTAAAGCTTTTTAAAACTTTATGCTGTGAACAATTCTTACGTAGCATATTTAGCTTGAATGCATATACACATGAGAATTAAGGAAACATTTTTTTTCTTCCAAATAAAATTATGAATGAAATAATAATTGAAATAACTTTTTGCCTTCTGTAGCAGTTGTGTACGTGCTATACTCCTGATCTTCAGCTTGTTTTTGTTAATCCTTGCCCACTCTTTCCCCTTTCTCAGAGTAGGAAAGAAGCATAGCTCCAGCTTGGCTTGACCTGGCCTTGGGAAGCGTTACTGAGTTGCTGCTCTAAGCAGTTCAGACATGACTTGTTACGTAGAGTTTTTGCATGTGTTGGTATAACCTGGATAGACAAGTCGTGGTGTAAGCGACCTTGAAAGGCTGACCGGATCCTGCAGCAAGGAGAGGTCAGTATTGATTATGCTGAGAATGTGAACCAAGGGAATTACTTTGCAAGGTGTCTGGTTGTTGTTTTCTCCTTTTTAAGCAAATTTAATGCTCCGTCAGCAGGTGTATACTGCAGCTCTCTAGCCATCCTTGGGAACAAACATAACATTAATAAACCGAGTTTTCTTTAAGTGTTTTGCCAGTTGGTCTCAAGTCACGGTTGAGGCAAAAAGCTCTTTCAGGGCTCCAACAGAAGTTCTATTTATATGTCCCCCTAGCCTCGAGTCAGTCAATACTGATGAGTAGGCACCATTTGTGGTACTGTGGCAATAGGATAACTAAAATGCACTGGGATAAACTCATTCTGAATATGTATATATGTGTTAATACTGGCCTTATTTCATCAGGCTTAGCAAAGATAACATTTAATATGACTTCAGTGGGAATAGTTAGGTAGTTATCTTCTGAAATTCTATTTCTGACTTTTTTAATTGGCTGACTGATTCTAAAACCAAATGAGCTCATGTAATTCATATAACAAGCTTCCATCTTGAGGTAAACAATACTCTTTGATATCCACTGGTTTTGTTTCCAGCTATGCTGTTTTATCAGATCAATTAAATTATAAGGGTATGGAGTACTGAAATCATGAACAAAATGTGAGTTTCTCAAAATGTTTTATTATCTTAGTATTTTTCATTGAAAACACTTGATTTAAAAAAAAAAATAAAATAAGCTAAACCAGGCAATATAAAAAATATCTCCATCTAAATCTTTTGCCAAGTTTGTAATATTACTTAATGAAAATAGAATAATAATGAGCGTTCAAGGATGCAGCTAAGCAATGAAATTTCTGTTCATATCTTACTGCATAGTTCCTGTGTCCCTCTGCGCTCCCCCCATTCGTAGGTTTCCTCAGCTGTACAATGAGGGCTGATGACAACACTCTTCTACATTGAAAACTTCCTCAGTTCATGAAGATAGTAGACTTGGAAGAATAGATTAGTAAGAATAATTTCATATGACTTAAGTAGTGTTAAAGTAGCTTGTGTGTATCTTAACTTTCTACTCCCTCCTTTTGTGTATAATTTAAATGGCTTTATGAGCTTCATTTATTTTTTTATTTACATTGCTAATTTTGGGGTTTTTCTTTTTCAGTTTAGTTTTTACTGTATCTACATCTGTTCTAAATATTGTTTGAAAATGGGAAATGCAAATTTGAGTGTAGGACTTGTAGCAACATTCTAGAAAAAAGGGCCTCTTGTTATTTCGGCACTGTTTCTGCACACCTTCACAAATTAAACATGCTTCTCATTTCTGCAAATTTTATTTGAAGCTAATCCAAATAAGAAAGCATGGAGAGAGATATTTGCCTACATTTCTTTAAGGAAGAAAATTACTAGCCTAAAACGCTTTCCTGGTACATAAACAGAAAACAGCCCTGTCCGTAGCTATCCTTTGTATTTAATGGATTAAATTCACTTTGACAGCTAGATATATGTACCAGTGTCTAGCCTATGGCCATGATCTAATAATCATGGATACGGTAACAAGTCGTCTAAAAAGATTCAGTAATCAAGTGTTTTTCTTGACAAAACTCACTGTGACTGAAACAAGAAATGGGGCTGTGTTAAATGTGACTACATTTGCTACCGTGCTTGTATTCTGAATACTTAATAAATACCCTTTGGGATGGATGTAGACAGAACCTACGCTTTAACAGAGGTAGAAAAGCTGATTGTGCTACAACAGCATGTATTTTAAAGTAGCAAAACAAATTTGATCTAACCTAATGATCACAAAGAACTTAGTTTCAAAACATTAATTTCTCCTTTCCCTCAAGTGCTTTTTAACTTGTTTATTTTTTCTGTCGTAAAGAGTTGTGTACTGTTAAACAGAGCCTTCTGTGCAGTGCACAATTCCTATATCATGATTTTGGTATGTGAGCTGAGGTTTAAGCAGTTACTGATGAGTCAATACATGTCAAAGGGAAATGCTTAAAGTGCAGCAGATATTTTGAAAACAAATACTTTATTGTGTGCTGAACAGAGGGCTTGGATCTGGACTAGGTTTGACTAGTAAAACCTGCATTGAATGTAAATAACCTTTAACAACAAGATAACGCCTTGGAATGGTCCGTTGTGACATGAAGTTAAACTAATATGCTTCGCCAATCTCAGCGTGTTGTATTTGGCTCTAGCTGTGGGGGAAAACTGATTTATATCGTATAAACTTCGGTAAAGAACACCAGATTGAGATAAAAACTAATATTCAAAAGACTGTAACTTTATTCTCCCTTCTTTTCTTTTAAATAGAATTTTTGATACAGCTGTTAGGAATGATGTTCTAGGAAAACACTGAGGGGGAGAGAGTGGGAACCAATTTAATGAATTACACATTCCTTTAGGATTAGCTGTTCATCCTAATTTATAGCTTGCATTTCAACATGTGAATGTGATACTTGTTTGGAGGTATGGTTTTTTGTTATTTTTTGTCTACTTTTTCATGTTTTTGTAGTTCAAGTGATTTGATACACTTTAAAGTTGACTGTTTTTAGTGAGAATTAGGAGGTTGGCACTGAGGCTAGCTTTTGAAGAGATGCATGAAGCTGGGGGAATCAGAATGTAGACGTATCTTTGGGGAGAGCCTGGATTATTGATACAGATGAAACTGTTGCTGGAGTTAGGTTATTCGCTGTTCCACCTGCTTGAAATGCAAGCATCTTCAAGGGATTCTTAGCTGCTTCATTTGCTGCTGTGTGCAGTGTCTGTGTTCGATTGTGTTTTTGTAATCATTTGGCTTCTCATATTAAGTATTAATGTCTTAACTCAAAATTTCTTACTATAATTGCAGTTGGGTAGTGAGAAATCCAGTGAAGTTACCTTTTTTTTTTTTTTTTGCATAAGGTAGATTAAAATTTGGATGTTCAGCTAAAGCTTAATATTTTTTGATTTCTATTTGGTCACTTGTATTGCCTTAGATGTGCTTTCATCCATGTCGTTAATGTAGTTAACTGATTCTAGGAGCATGGGGTTCCTCCAGGCATTTATACAGTATGAACCAAATGAATGCCAGACCTGAATGCTGTATTCTGTGTTGTGTTTTTCACTTTCAGTTAATCTCTCTAACACGTCTTGATGGACAAAATGCCCAGGGACAATTCAGGAACTTTCTATTTCATTGTTTTTCCCAGTGCTGTGATTCTTGTTACAATGATGTCTTGCAGAAGAGGCTTTTTATTTTTTAGTGGATTGGACAAGGAATAAGTACACGATACATGGAGCAGTAAATGTTATGAATAGTGGCTGTATCCTGCTGTATATTTTGATTCACGTTTTATATATGCATGCATACATCCTAGGTGTATTCTTCCAGAATCCCTCAAACTAAGATTGTTACGTATCAGGCCTTTCAGTAGTTTCAAACCTCTTTTTCTTTTTGAAAAATCACGTGTCACAACATCTCTTATCACATGTGTTTCTGAAAATGTGCAACTGGAAATGTAATGGGAAGCACAGCATAGTCTGTAATCACCCCCTGAATCAGTAACAACTTCAATGTTTTTTGAGATCATGTAATCTTAGGAAGCTAAAACAGGCTTTTAAATATGGTTTTTATCTGCCTCTTTTTTCTCAGAAGCTTCATGACTGATTTATAACTTAAATGCAGGCAGATTTTAAAAAAGGGAAATTTCCAGCCCTTTTGGTGCTCTGATCCTTGAAATACACAAGGTATAGAATTGCCATTCATTTGGAATTACAATATTAAAAATACTTAAGGAGTTTGAGTCATCCTAATATAATTTCTGCTTTGTTATTTAAGAACTTAGAAATATTATTTTACTTTTTAAAAAATTTCCTTGTCAACTTAATGTCGCACTTGCTCAGAAAAGATGTAACAGATATGGAATGACTTCATTTCCTGGTTATCTGATGCCCAGGATTTTCAAAGACAAGGTAGCTTTCACAGAATCACACAGAATCACAGAATTTCTAGGTTGGAAGAGACCTCAAGATCATCGAGTCCGACCTCTGACCTAACACTAACAGTCCCCACTAAACCATATCCCTAAGCTCTACATCTAAACATCTTTTAAAGACCTCCAGGGATGGTGACTGCACCACTTCCCTGGGCAGCCCGTTCCAATGTCTAACAACCCTTTCGGTAAAGAAGTTCTTCCTAACATCCAACCTAAACCTCCCCTGGCACAACTTTAGTCCATTCCCCCTTGTCCTGTCACCAGGCACTTGGGAGAATAGACCAGCCCCACGTGCCTGGTGACAGGATGAGGGGGAATGGGCTAAACATCGATTTGGTAGTGGTATCTGCTTTGTTAGAACAGTGCTTTTTTTTTTTTTTCCTTTCCTTTAAAAAGTAGAATATCACCCACTTAATTTAAGGCGTGCTTGCTCTTCTGAAAGTAGTCATAATGAAGAGACTAGGAGTGAAGAAGCACTAGAAGCGTCTTGTGTCCCTTTTGTATTCAGAGTGAAGTACTGGCCGCCCTTTCTCCTTGGTTCCATCACAGCATGCAAATGGCCTGAGGCTGTGTTGGGTTGCCAAATCTTTAATTCTCGTATAATCTCTTTTCTCAGGAGAAGTAACGTCTCCTTTTCGGTTATCTGAAACGCTTCCAGTCTTTGTGATTTGATTATTTGTATACACCTAGAATTTCAGTGAGCATTTGCTACTTCTTGTTAACTTTGCTACTTCCACCTAGGTCATCTGTAGTGCTATCACTGAAGTATAATATGGTGGTGAGGCTTTAAAGCTCTTTTAAATTTTGCCAGGTCATGTAGTGTAAGTATTCTCAGTAGAGTTTGGGCAGTTAGTTTTTCCTTTGTTTTCCCAGACAGATTCACTGACATTTAGTTCAGTGCAACACAAGTTTTGTCTTTAGACCAGTGAGCGTGTCAGCGATATCATTTGCATGGGTAAAAGTCAGGCACTTACCTAAATACCTGGTTTAATTGGGGTTTTTGTTTGAACCACCGTAGACTGGAGAAGAAGCACGGACATCGTACAAGTTCCTACAAGCTGGTGGATGTTGGTTTAGTACACTCAGTAGTGTAACTGCCTTTATAGAACTGGTTATCATTGTTGGAATTGGCTGTGGATGCTGGATTTACAGTTCCATACTATGTCTGTATTGGAGATGATTGCTGGCAGTTCTTCCCGTTCCCTTACCCAAGTTTTACATAAATTCTCGTCGCATCAGCCGTTTGGGGAATATTGCTTTGTATTCAAATTATCTCTCTGCTTTAACCCTTTCCTCTGGGGGAAGGTAACTGTGTGGATTTCTGTGTGGGGAAAAAAAAGTGTCAGTGAGCAGAGGTTATTGGTATCGTGGCTCCAATTGTGCAGATAAACCTCACAGTGAACAAGTCCTTGCTCATGTGCCCTGCCTGATTTTCTTCCTGCATGAGACCAACAGGAGTCAAGTCGTCAGGCAGCCGTTTGCTTGTGCAGCTAGTGCTGCGCACGTGGCGGCTTGAGCTTAGCTGTTTGGCTTTCTCTGGATGTAATGCATTTTGGCCTTTTTGTCTTTGACCTTGCTTTTTTGACTTTCTTTTTTGTGTTTTTGACTTCCCTTAGTGTTCCGTAGTATTAGAGGTCATGAAAATAGTTCTAGGAAGGCTCTTGCGTTGGTTTGTCTGAAGTAAAATTTAATAATGATGTGTCTTTGAAAGAATACTGTCTGTAAAATGTAACTGGAGCTGGGAATGGGAAACTTTGGAATTAATTGTCATGTTTGCTTTTGGTTTTATATCATGTCCTGGGACAAGTTGTGAGTGTTTAAGAACAATATAGTCTTTCAGAAAGGAGTTCTGCTTAAAAATCTGCTTTTAATATGAGAGTTACTGGAAATGGACACTAGCTGTAGGTTTATGATCTACTGAAAGGTCTGCTTGTCTTTGGAATACAAATTAAAAAACTATTTTTTGCAGAACTTTTTTTTTTTTTAATAGAGAAAAAAACCTTTTAAGTACTTCAGATTATAGAAGAGACTCTTTTTAATGAAGATGTTAGCAAGAAAGGATAACCAGCCTGAGTACAAGTATCCTTATTTTAGGTCTTCTTCCTTAGTGTACTGTATACGTGGTACGTGCACAGTGACCTCCTGGTGCCTTTTATAAATAGCACAGAATTTATCTGTGTTCTATGGGTGGGGGCTTAGAGAACCGAAGACCTTAACTGATAGTAACTTAATTAATACTTTGAATGGACAGACAACCAGGTGTGAAGTCAGATGATGTTGCCTTTTGTTTTGTACTTGATGTATATATAATTAAGCACGGAGACAACTAATAACGAGATATTAAGCAATACAGCATTGCTTGTATGCTGAAGTACAGCTATACAGTTATTCTGATGTAAATTTAGTTATGGAATCCAGCTAAGAGTAGAATGTTAGTGGAGAAGTTCATAGGCTGTTTCTCCCTGCTGATAAATCTGCTCTGGGAAATGGGTGTCATTATTAGTTTAGGTTATGTTCTATAGGATTGTTTTCTTTTCTGGAGGAATGAAAGTGATGGTGATAAAGAATGGCTGTGTGTGTGATAGTGGTGGGGTTAAGCGTGCTGAAAGATTCAAAATGGCAACAGTGAGGGAAAAAAATGAAACTGAATTTGCTTGCTATTTATTACATTATTATTGACATTTATTGATTCACTACAGTAGCTACTGCTATGTATTGGTAGAAGGCTTGTGTGCTTGGAGTGCAGGGCTGTTGCGTTTTGGTTTCCCTCCTCTTTCTCCAGCTATTACTGAATAATGGATACTGTTCTTGATATTTATTTATTATGCCAGCTTGCTTTTCCCTTAGAAGATCATAATATCATTCCTTTTTCATTGCCTTCAAAAAAAATAGACTAGTTTGTGCAGGGTCAGACATGCTTATAATATTGCTGATTTTTTAAAAAATGTGTTTGATGTACATGGCTTAGGTTTTTCCAGTCATATTCTATTATACTGTAAATACTCTCTCAAGTGAGATTGTAGGGAGAAATAATATTATCCACTAGAATAAACCTAGTGTTATAGATGTTAAAACCTTTACATGGATCGTAGAAGCTAGAATTCTAGTTCTACCCTAAAACTAGTCACTTGAGAATGGCTTTTATAAATCATGTAAAGCTTTCTGCTACATCAAAAATACTCTTCAATTGGTGTTTCAGGTACTAAGCTTTGTCACAATACCTTCGGTAGGAGCTTAGGCTGGTCTTCTGGATCTTATGAAGTCATCAGGCTTTGCATTTCATTTATAGAAAATGCTTATGAGCACCTTGTACTGTAATCTTATTAGGGCAAGTTGCTGGTGTTTTGTGTTGGGTTTGTTCTTTGTATCCCTTCGTGCCGCAGGGTATCATTGATCATAAATACAGTCTTGAGTGTTCTCAATTTGTAATAAAAATAAAAGATTGAGCTATAGCTTTATAAATGCTTAAGCAGCATGCTGGTCCTGCATTTGGCTGGGTACAAAAGGTAGTGCGCTGCTATGTACTTAGAGCATCTGGCTCAGAGTTGTACTTGCTTTTGAATCAAATATGTTGGGGAGTGTTTTGCTTCTAAAAACCTTTTATATTGTAATCTCAAGGTCTCTTCTTCAAAGGTACAAACAAAATAGTTTGACTATGATTTTCATTTGAATACTTTTCATTTACATCCTTGAGACTTCTCTGTGAAGCTTCCTTTAACAGTTCTTGACATTGCTACCTCAAGGCATTGAGCCAGCATGTGCGAGCTCAAGCGAGCAGACCCAGCGTTCGAATCCCAGCCTGCTTGCTCAAGGAGGCATTTTGCTCAAATCCTTAGGGGAATGTTGACCTTGTCTGCTTCAGAAAGTAGCACCTGCTGGCTAACCAGGAGGGGTGTGGAATGAATTCGGACAAGGGTCCTTTGGTCTTGCTAGGCTGCAGTATAAAACTTTGGGGTTAGAAGGGCTGAAGAAGTACTTGACTCAGAGCAGATAGAAAACAAACAGGACTGAAGATCATTGTGAGAGAAGCACTGTTTTGATCCATACCTGATGCTCTTTATTCATGTCTTAGCACTCATAGCATAATTTTCCTCGGTGTTCCCTGTTACTCGTTTCTTCTTTTGATTGTTTTAATTAATATCACCTATTTGAGGCACTAATTTTGCACAAAAGTGGTCCAAACACTTGCAGCACAGTGTTAATTATTTTGAAGGAAGTAATTACTCTCTTACAAAGCAGAGTAACGCGGAGGGATCTCAGCAGTTCTTTAAGTTGGTAATTTTTAGTTGTGTAGAACGAAAGTAGAGCAAGGAGAAACTGATTTCTGTTTGCAAGGTCAGTATATAAAATGCCATTCACAGCTTTTTATCTCATTTTGTAGTTTTATGGTCTGTGTGTCTAATGAAAAGCAATATATTTATTAGGGAGCAGCAATGAGATTTCATGCTGTTATTTCCAGAGGATTGCTAATACAAAAGAAAACCAATGTTTTTGTTTCAGCTACATTTGCATAGACTTAATCACAGCTATTGTGCAGTTCTGGGCTGAGAGTTAAAATGCACAGGGTTGTGTTTAAGCAGAGTTCTTTTCTCTTCATTCCTTCACCAAAAAAAAAAGCCTTCCATTGCAGGAGAGCAAGTTGTCTAGAAGGAAAGGAAAACATGATTTGTATTATATATAGCTCCAAATCAGCATTTTTAAAAATTAAGCTATGGAGTTACTGAGTGTTAAATTCTAGACTGCATTTAGTAGGGTAAATTGCTTATAATTCTGGAAGCACTGATCCTGGTAGGAAAGGGTGATAATTACTTTCTAATATGGACAGAATTGCTGTTATTAGCTGTGCTCCACATGTTTGCTTTCCCTGTGGCATTCCTTGGGGTGCAGCAGATGGATGAACAAGGGGCAGAGGTAATGTGTGCCATGATCGGCTGCTGCTTTCCCCCAGGGATACTTCTAGAATGCTGATCTCTTTTTTTTATTATCTTTTCTCTCTTTATTTTTTTTCCTTTTTCAGCAACTTTGCTGAGATGTATCAGAATTAATTTATGATAGTTTCTTTGTAGTCCATTAATTAATCCATTTACTATTAATATAGTGGCTTCTTTAAAAAGAGCAGACTTTGACATGTGTGACTTTGTAAGATTTAAGTAAGATAACAACGATATCATGCTTAAATACTCTTCTCCTTTCTGTGAGGTTGTGGCATTCATAACCTGATGTTGCCTGCTACTGTTAACTTGATCTTCTGTAACCTGATCGGCTCCTTTTAAGTGGGAAAGGAGATGTTACTGTAGCACCTGAATCATAGAGTGAAGCCTGCTTTTGAGGAGAATTGTCCTTTTCCTTTACATCTATCCTTTACATCTACTCTAATTTTCCTTTCTTTCTGCTCTTGACTTAAATGCGTGAGGTGTGTGTGTTTTGTTTTGTTTTTCCTCCTGAAGCCCAAACTATTCAAGGTTGTAATGTGACCACCTTCCTTATTTGTCATCCAAATAAGCAGTCTTGCTTGGGTAGGAACAAACAGAGGCTGACTCTCCCCATATTTCAGTTAGGAGGAAGCCCAGCATCCTCGTAGCAGCTCCCACCTGGTGGCATAGCTGCAGGCCCTGAGCTTGCAGGGAGCCCTGCTTAGTGGAAGTTGTTTGTGGGCCACATGCCTGCGTGCTCAGAGGCAGGGCTGTTCATCTGAGATGTTACCATGGCGCGGTCACTGAAACGCTCAGGAAGAGGAAAGGGCAGGGAGCTCTGTGTGTCTGCATGTGCATATGCTGGGTATTAGAAAATATTTTATCTTAGTCAAGTTCTCTTAAAGTGATACGTACCTACTCTTTGGTGGTCAAAGTTTTCACTTTGTTTATATCTGGCTTTTATTTTTCCTTACCCTTTACTTGTCTGTTCTCCCACCCAGCCCATCGCACTCCCAAGAAGTCCTCTCTCATTAGTTCTGCAGTCAGTAGTTCTTTTCCTGTGTTTCTCATTTTGTTTCTGTCAGTCATTAATAAAACCTGATGTGTTCTATTTATTAGGCTAGCTGGGAGCTTTACATTTGTATGAAGAAATATCTGGTGAAGTCATTCTTTTCCCATTTTGGTTCAAAAGACAGATGCAGTAGATGTAAAAGTAAGAGAACTATATAAAATTAATACATTCATTGATAACGTTTTCCATGCAAAAGCTGCATATAATATTCAAAATCGTACTACGGTGACACAGATATGGCACAGGTAAACTTACATCCATCAGTATAACCGAGACTGATCTTTACTTACCATTTTACATATTTTATGATGCCTGTGCTTTCCAATACAAATGCTACAGTTACTATCATATTAAAAACAATTACGGTAGTAACTGTAGCATTTGTATTGGAAAGCACAGGCATCATAAAATACCACGTCATGTAGTTGTTTATTCCTTTAATGAATGCTGTATGTGGAGATCAAGAGACTCCACATCTAGAGACTGTCCCAGCTGAAAGTAACAGGTCCTGAATATCTCTTCCAGACTGGGCTTTAACTGGTGAGAAACCTTTCATGTCGTCCATGCTGGGTGTTGTTTGCTAGGTTGGAGAGGTACTCATCTTCACAGTGGAACCGTAGGGACTATTTTTGATCGCTGTTGTAGGCATTATATATTGGAAGATTATAATTTTCATTTGCTGTTAAGTAGTGCTTGTGTTTGGGGGTTTTCAGGCAGTTCAATGAAATAGTTTCCTGTAAGAAGCAAAGTCTAAGTTTCATGATTTGGCTGTAAACTTGCGGACAAGATTACATCTTCTTTATCTTTTGAATTGCACAATGCAGTAGTTCTAGGCACTGAGACCTGTCTGTAATATTACAGAGCTCTGTAATGTTGCACAATCTTGTATACCGAAAGCTGTGAATAATCAGCTCCTTGATCTCTGCTAGGTTTCAGATTGTTTAGCAAGGGGATGCGGAAGTGACTGTTCTGCAGATTGACTTCTTTCTGCCCCTAAAGGCTGCTTCAGAGAGTTACATTAAGGAAAACCAGCAGTTTTCCTTTAATTCTTTTAACTGATAGCTGGTTTTTGAAATGTCACAATGCAGCAGTTCAAGCTGATCATACCAGTGCTGCAAAAATCCAGATTTCAAACATATATTTGAATTAATAACTTCTTTTGCCGTTGTAATATAAGGGTGCCAGAGAAGAGTTAGGTCCCTGTTCTTGGATGAAATGGTACAACAAATGTAAGCACTGCTGCAACTAGTATTTAACTCCCCATTCCAGGGTTGAGGACATAACTCTGTGAAGTATTGCTACCTCATGTAGTTATTTGATCTTACATTGATCACATTTGAATATCTGTCTGAAAAGCATACCTGCTTTAGCATACCTGCTTTTAAAAATTTGGATTTGGTTAGTTGTAGTATCAGTGTTGAAAATAAAACATTTTCTGAAATAAATTTCCGATTCCCTAAGTATGATTCAAGGCAGATACAGATAGGTCAACCCTGAAAGAAAAACAAAGTTGTACTTTCCCGTGTCTCCTTTTTAAAGGGCTGGATGTTAGTGTCGGGCATCGGGAATGCTGGATAAATACCTCTTCTGCTTCCTCTCCCTTAACCTTATCCTTCTTCAACATCTCAATGTACACGGTTTGTTGTCTACCAAAGTCTTTCACATACATATATTAAAATAAAGCATACAGAAAAATATGCAACATTATGCTTTATTAAACACTAATACACCGCTGTAGCAGGTAATGAAAACCTGCAGCTGTTTGTATTTCTCAGTCATAGGTAGCTGTGTTTATCTGGATGACTGTATTGTGAACATTTTGCAGAGTCTGTTGCCCAAATGCTGACATTCCGTTGGAATATTTTTTTTAAAAAAAGCTCTTTTTCTGGAATTAAATGTCAGTGTCGCTTGGTTCTTCAATCATTTCATCAGTATTTCATCAGTCACTGGAGGAGTCCTGTTGCAGAGTTCTTCTCTTTTTAGTATGTTGATGTGTGTTTCTTTTTTTAAAAAAAGTCTGATAGCCTTCTAGTTTATGACTTCTGTTATGGTTAAATTGCTTCTTCTGAAATTTCTAACTAAGAAGTCAGAAGAAATCCTGCAGTGATGCAGCTATCGATTTCTCAAGTGAGATTGTTCCTAGTATGCCAGATAATAATGCCTGTTGACTGTAACTTAGAAATGAAAAAAATCAGCTCACAGTATCTGTAGATTCCAAGTTCAACTTCAACGTGTGTTTAAAGTAACTTTGCTTAAATGTTTTTAAATTATTTTAAAATTGTTTTTGTAAAATTGGTTTTACTCTTAACTCTTTTCAGATGCTTCTTGCTACATCTGAGATAGAAAATACTTTGTATGCGTTTGGGAAAACGGTGAAAAGAGCAATAAAATTTTCCTTCATTGTGAAGACAGTCAGCTTTTCGAAGTCTTGGTAGAGCTGGCCCCGATTGGCTTGGATTGGTTTCAGCAAAATTTACCTCTTTGTGTCAGTGCAGAGCTGCTTCTGTAGAGAAGCTGCTTGGGCAGGTGCACCCTTTTAAAGTGCTGAGACAAATGTAGCAATGGACGTCATGGTGGCACTGTGCTGCGACCCACAGCATTCTCAGAGACATAAGTGACTTCAAGATGAATCTCCATGGTTAACTGCCAGGTTGTCTCCATGGACATCAAGCCTACTGAAACGTGCTCTGTTTGCCTCGTGGAGTGCGTTTGGTACTTTTGACATTGCTGTTTCACTGTAATAGGAAAACATCTCCTGCAGTTTTAGAATTACTCGTGATTTTCAGAGATCTTTTCCTTTCTGTTTATACCCAGCATATCTGAACTTGAATGACTAAAGGAAGAAGCAATTCATTTTGTGATTTATTTGGGCATTTGGTCAGTGGTTCATATACACGTGCTTACATTTGCTTTCTGGAATGTGGAGCCATTTCAGGCTTTTATGTTTTCCTCTTGGCTTTTTTTTTTTTTTGCTTGTCTGCCTTTGCTACCACATATTACAGATGTGGCCATGCAGTGAAAATCTGTTGACAAGGAAATTGCACCTTCTGTCTGAGGTTTGTGCCATTTCTAGCACAGTGGTTGCAAGTATTTTTAAGACTTCCAGTTGAAGAAACTTCAAATGACTTTCACTTTTACCATTCTTCCAGTGGTATGGGAGTTGGACACACATTTTAAGCCCACTTGAGAGAAGAAAGCTGAATACTTAACACTTTAAACTGGCTTCTCAAAACAGTCATAGTGCTGATTAAGTCTCTTAGAAATGTTTTCAGAACCTGTGAAGACTCAAATCTCAGTCTTTTTCTCTGAGAACTTCAATATTTCTTCTGCTAGCTAGTCTTAAAAATCTTACCTGCCATTTATAACCATTAAGTGTATACCTAGATGCTGCTTCATCGAGTTTTTATCCCCGTATGTGATTTTGCCATGTCAAAAAGAAACAGTAACATTACAGCAGTTTTGCTTAAGGAGCTATTTGAGCGAGTATGCATCAGAAAATTCTTTTTATGAATCTTAAATCTCTGCAGTTCCTAACAACTTCACAAGTTTGATCTAGGTCTGCATACTGAAGACTTCATTTGTAAGATAGGATCCCAAGGAGGTTATTGAAGATCCTAATCCCCTTGAAGATCTGAAATGGCAGAGTGCATCCTAATATTAGAAGGTACTGAAGTTGTAGGGAAGGGGTTTCTGTCACTGCCTATGTGATGATCCTGGCAGTGCCATTGAAATATAATGCTTAGTTTCTTAACTATAGTGGTGTTTTTTCTAAACTGGTAGACAATTCCAAGTAGCCTGTAGGCTGACGCAAACTTGAGGATGCTGCTGTTTTGATATTTGTGATGGTGACAGTCAGCAAATAAAGCTTTGCTCTGAGGTACTCTGTTATGTGATACCCTCACTTATGCATATAAAAAAAGTGACACATTAAATACTCTGATCATGTACTAAAGTAATTCCTTCATACCCTAAGTAAATAGGTTGAAGAGTACAGAGTTCATTGGTGCACGGAGTTCTGCTGATAAGATCTTTTTCAAAGGTTTTGTTATTCAAAGAACCTTTTGCTTTCTTTGTCTGCATAGTTGATAACGTGAGTGTTCTGGGTTAGTAGATGGATTCCTTGTTTTTAATGCAAAAAAATTCAAACGTCCAAGAGTATGGCTTCCAGAAGCAGCTACCTGAACAAATGCTTTGTTAGATCAACCCATTGATCATTACTACTGGCGCGTGTGTGTGAGTAATGAGACGGAGTCTGAACTGTTTGCTGGATCCACATACAGTACCTGGATATGTACTGAAGAGGGTGGTAACTTGGAGAACCTCAGAGAAAACTGTTTCCCAAAGGGAAGTACTGGCAAACAGGAAATAATAATCTGTAGCGTATCCTAAAGATCAAATACAATAGCAAACAAATATGAGATAATGAGGTTAAGTATTTAAAAAATGCTGAGTTTGTTGGAGCCTCATTAGATTTTTATTTTTTGGCATTTTTTTTTAATAATGTAAGAACTTTAAAGTTTCATAACTTAAAGTTGAGTTGTTGCTTCTTCATTCAAGGAGCAACTGCCTCTGAAATGTCCGGGCCAATGTAGCAGAATTACATGTAAGTCAAAGAAACAAATTGTTTTCTGTAGCAGGTGTTTTCTGTTCCAGTTTCTTGCTGAAATCAACAGAAAGTTTAGATGAAAACTGATACCTTGTCTGGTGTGTCTCATACTTTCAGATGACAGATAGAATGATATTAATTCTCATTATCCTGTTCACTGTGCATTATATTAATAATATATATATTATTTTACATCTGACAGATTTTTATGTTTTAATAAGAGATTTGAAACGTAGTACAGTACGTATTCTAAGTTTTTTGAGCTATAGTAGACTTAGAGTATCTGTGATTGTTTTCTTAAGCTCCTATGTAGGAGTTCTTGACATTAAATTTGATAAACAGCTGATCACAGTGGTGGATCTTTTCTGCCACAGAAAAACCGTTTACTCCAGTACTACTCCTGTGATGAAACAGTTATTTTCTTAATTATAGATGGTTTTCATCTGCCTCCATATCACATTAAAGCAAAATCATTCCTGTGCTATTTGTCAGGAGGACAAGGAAGAATTTGCGCATGTGTTTAGCGCGTTAGATTATCGCCTGTTCAACTGTGTGAAGTCACGGTTCATCCTAAATAGAGAACTTGACGTATGCAGCTTCATTTTTGCTGATACACTTTTAGAATACTGACCTCTACAGGTGGTTTATTCTTCATCTTTATACTACTGGTGACCTTGAATTACTTTTATTTCATTTACTTCTCAAATGCAATGTATTCTGCAGAGAGATTTTCCTTTCAAATGAGGCTGACACCACCAAAGAAAGAAGAAAAAATTAGTAAGAAGCTACCTAGAGCTGTTGGTTCTTACCATTACCATATCTCTTGTCAATAGTATATTCTGTCTCCAAACTTTTCAGGGCTACAGCTGTGCTTGTGATCGCTCATTTCAGGCAGAGCATTAAACTTCAATGCGTTTTGTAATTTAAGAATGTTCACGAAGTTGATTTCTAGGTTTGTTCTTGAAACTTCTGTTGTTTCAATGAAGCCTGTTAGTGGAACCCTTGTTTGTTATTTTACATTCTTTTAGTATGTTTTTAGGATGAACTACTTGTACCTGTGCTATGAGCTGCTTGATACGATTGAGTTTGGAGCTCTCGGCTGCTGTTAACTATGGAGCTACTCAGACCTGCTGTGAACTGGCTGCTGTCTGGAAGCTTAACTGAGTTACGATTGCTGCAGTTACAGACAAATTTTGGAGCTGTTTTGAAAATGGCTGTCTGAGTGATTTTTCTTGTGTAAAAAATGACATACACATAATAAGCACACTGTTATGTTTGTAGGATTTTTCTTAGACCAAATATGGAGTCTGATACACCTGTTTGGGGGAGAGACGTGTCCTATATTTTTTCGATTTTCTGTTCAGTAGAAAATTCGTTAGTAGGATTTAGAAAAACTCTTGTAAGCCTCATATTAGAGTGAGGGACGTGGATATAAAAGGGATGTAGTTGAGTCTTATTCGAAAACATGTTAAGCACAGCACTAGATCAGTACAGGCATCGCATCAAATTCTGCTGTTATTTGTCTATGGCTAGCATTGTAGATGGCATTACTCTGGATTTAATCAAGTGCAGTGAGTATAGAATTTAGTCTTCAAATGTATTCCATTGCTAATGGAAAAGAAGATGAAGTAGCTTAGCTTCATCTGTATTATCAGAATCTTTTGGGAACTGCTCAACTCTGGTTTTACAATGAAAGAGTTAAGAAGCTGTTTGCCTGAAATCCTGTAGGAATAGGTTGCCTTGGTGTCTCCAAGCTTAAAGAAGTCTTAAAAACCGAACTAGGCCTGGGACAATTCAGAGGCTTCACCCATCTTAAGAGGTCCCACCATGTGTGATATTTTGGTTCACTTTGAACTCTTTTAACAGAAAACAGCTATAGAGTACTTCTCCATGCTGTTGTTTCTATGTTGTTCTGTAGTCTTTTAGATACATTATTTCATGGTACTTTTTTCCACTTGTTTCTCCCATAATGAGTTCAGCATTAAGATACTGTTATACTTTCAGTCCTTTAGGAAAATGAAAACTATCCTAAAGAGATCTTCGGGGCCGAAACATATTCAGTGTTACTGTTTCTTGGTAATTGATAAATGGTTAATACCTTATTCAAGGCTTAAGCAAGGATATTTCAAAGTGCGGTGAAGTTGGAAAGGTAAATGGATGAGGCCTGAAACTTACTTCTCGCTTTTTAAAGTAAAACCAACCAAGGAATTAAAATCCTGAAGGCAATCTGTATTCTTTAATACTGAAGTTGATATTATAATCAGCAATACACATTTTTTTCAAGTCCAGATTACATATATACACACTTGAGTGTGATGTATGCCTACTTCCTTGTAATCTTTGTATCTTTAGATATATGTAGTGAAGTACAGAAGAATTGCTACTGAAGCTTTTTGTACTTGAGCTTTTCTATTCAGTTCACATGCATCCTGCCAGGTGCCTCAGTGTGCATTTGTTTAATTTGCTGGGCTTTCATATCACTTTTGAAAACTCTATAAAGTACTTGTGAATGTGTTGGTGTGGCTGTCTGAGGAAAATCCCTGGTAGGTCTGTGGAAAGGCACAAAAGGACATGAACATTGTCTAGACCTTCAGTTATGTGTCTGTCACTTCGCATCTGTTTGCATTCATGTGAAAAGTTTAGTTATGAATTCACTTAATTTTACAAGTATTCCTTCATTTTCTTAAAAGTGTGAGCCTACTTCTGCTGAAGGAATATGCTCTGCATGCTTAGTACATGCGAACTTTTTTCGAAGCTATGTATGACATTTATTCTGAATTGCCTCATTTATGATGTGAGTGAATCTTCAGAATGCTATCTAGCAAGTCAGTGTTCTCTTCTGACCTTATGTCAGTAATTCTTCCAACATAAACCGTGTGGAGAGGCACTTCAGAACCCTCAAATAATGGAGTCTATAAAAACAGTTCTTAAAGGTAATAATGTTCTCTGTGATTGGAATACAACAAATCCCTTCCCAGACACAAAGTCATGGTTGTCCCTTTCAAAAGGCACAAGCTGTTTTTTCATTATGGATATTTTGAGCATCAAACAGAAAGCGAATAGTCTCTCTTCTGTAAAACTATTTGTCAATCCTTAAGAATGGTCGTGTTTTATTTTCACTGGCTTAGCAAAAGCTGAGCACTTAAAACAGATTTCATTGTGTTGGAGTGTTGGAGTATGCAAAAGTAAAGTACGGAGTAAAGCAAAGTGTGAAAGTTGTTGTCAGACATAAAACATAAGCAGTAATGTAAAGGGAACTGAGCGCATGATTTAAGGCCAAGAAAACTTAAACTTGAAGCCACCACCTGGAGCAGTGATGTTTTAAATTGGCTTGTTTTGGCAGTACTTAGGTCATAAAACACAAAAGAGAAAATGGGCTGTAATAATTCATAAATACCACTTGTTTGGTACATGGAGCCCGAGGTTTGTTTTGGCTGAAATTAACAAAGTACTTACATTTTTGAATAAAGTGCTTTATTTTTTTGTCTTTAACTGCGGAAGGAACGGAAGGAAAATTCCTGGTTTTGGTTGCTGTTTACCCTGAAGTAACTTACCCTTCCCCTAAATTTTGGCAAAAATTCTAGCAAGTGAACAGAGAAGTACGAGAGTGAGTGTTGTGGTGACGGTGAACCCTCGGGAAGTCTGTTTGTTCCCTAACACTGAGCAGTTCTGTAATCTTTATTTTTTAAAAAATCTTAAAAATATCAGACGTTTGATACGATTCAAACGTGCACTTGGTTATTTTCTGACACACTATCCGCTGGTGTGGTAAGAATGGCCTGATAAAGGCAGCAGGCCTAAAGTCGAATTTTATGCAGCCCTCCGCAGTGAGGTCTTGTTCCCCTGCCCCCCGCTCCCAGGCAAACCCTCTGGTTGCAGGTAGGTTTCAAATCAGTTCATCAGTCTCACATTAGCAAATGCTGCAGGAAGCGAAGGGCTTACTTCCCTGGCCCTTCCCACAACCCAGACTTTGGCCTTGCCTCACTCTTGTGCTCTCTCCCCTTCTGTTCTGCCGGCACTGGTATTCTTCTGGCCTTGTGGTGAGTTACTTCTGTGAGCTGATCTGGCCAGAAACTAACCAGGTTTGTTTTTCATGGTTCTGTTTTCTCCTAGCTCCTTTCTGAACCTACAGAACATTGGTACCAGTATGGGGACAGAGGAAACATACCCAGGGACATGGGCAGTGGGGACAGCAAAGTGTTAAGGGAAGCAGCATGGCCTGCTTTGGGTGGCAGCCAGCCCTTAGGCTTGTGTTTGCATACATAAAACTTGACTCATAAGCTGTTGTTTGGCAATGGTTCCTCTATCAAAATCCCTTGTGAGAAGTTGGTAAATGTTACTGTTTGAAGGCTTACTTTGCATGAGAAGACTTGGTATTGATATTAGTTGCACATTGGCTAACAACTCTGGCTGGAAGCTGTGCTTGGAAGACTGATGGTTACCTGCTTTCTGCAGTGCTAAGGAATTGTAGGGTTCTTAATATCCTTTCAGTTCTTATTCTTGCTTACCTGTAATATTAAACTGTACGGTATTTGTCTTAATTCTAATGTAAAACCATTTTTTCTGTGTTCTCATTAAATATCCCTAGAAATCTGGTTTTAATTTTGAGGTACAAGCTTTATAGGAATGAAATTGTGAGAATGTTTTACGGCTTCATAGAACGAAAGACTTCAAAACATTCTGGGAGGAGAAATTTAAGAAAATAATTGGTTATTGATTGCTACTTGTGGCTTGACTAGAGAATATGCAAGTTAACGTTTGGAAGTGTTTAATGCTGTATTATTACCTTAGGAAGGATAATTACCTAATAAGGTAAGGATGCTTTTCACCACAGAAAGGCTGTCTTCTGCATTTCGTTGGCTTTCAGCGTTTTCCAGCTATAACCTACAGAACTGCTGTAACAGCATACTTTGAGAAGCTGCAGCAAAATTTTTGTTTATTCAAAGTGCAACTTGTCCTCATTAAAAAAAGGGGGGGCATTGACTACATTCTGTTAACACTAACAGGTATGTGGGTTCCAGGTGTAGTGTTAGAAAGTGAAGCCAATTAAAAATTGGGTTATTTGAATATAAATTCCAGTTCTAACTTTTCCATTAAAGTTCTGTTTCTAAAGTGTGTATGGTTTCTAAAGTGCATTTTATTAACGCTATTTCAGCTCATATAAAACTTGTTCTAAGAAAAGCATTGCAAACTCTCATTTCTGTAGAAAGTATGATAGTTAGGATTTAAGCAGTGAAGAAATGCTGCACAGCCCAGCTGATCTGTGGAGTATTGCATGAAAAGCTACAAGGAGAAATAGAAAGAAGAGTAGTCAAGTCTTCAAAACGGAGAAAAAAAATAAGCCTGTCTTTTGGGTAAGAACTCAGGTTAGAGAAATCTCAACGCTTTGCTAGAAACTTTAGGTATTTCTCGAATCAAATCCCATCAGATTTAGTAGATATTTTGGGAACAGAAAAGTAAGTTATTTTTGTAGCTAGAGTGATAATACTTCGTTCAGTTCAGGATATGTGGATGTTTCTTCTAACTAACAATGTTAAATTGTTGTAATTAATTACTCTTAGTCATTTAAATACCACAGTGCTGAGCGGGGAGTTCTGACTATTCTAGAATTGTTACTTCTGTTACTGATCCTCTAAAGGTGTAATTTTGTTTTCGGAAGGTAATCCTTTCAGACCTAAATGCTGTAGCAACATGGAAAAATGTTAAAACTTGGATGATCCCGAAGTACAGCAGAAATTAGTAGGTTGCTTAAATACCTGTTAGTTCTGAAGGAAGAAAGCAGTGAATGCAAGTATCAGGCAACTTACTACTGAGGTGGTTCATCTTTGTTAAATGGGAGGAACAGCGTTTTAATAAAAGGAGCTAGTGAAATCACACAGTGAATGGAAACAAATGTTTTCAGGGACTGAAGGTAACGAGGCTCCCTCAGACGTACTGGTGCAAGGCCCATTAACATCAGAGAGCAATCATCCTTCCAGCTTGTCTGCTGATGTAGGAATCCGCACTGCATCACATCAGCTTTCTGTCATTGTGGGCATGCCATCATTTAATGCCACTCATACTAAGGGAGCTGTCAACACAAAGCCTGCCTGCCTGACTCAGCAGGCAGCTAACAGCCCAAGCAGCAAGGAGCTTGGTTTGGCAAATATTTGGCAGATATGATGATATCTGTGAAGTTTCAAGACAGATTTATCTCTCTCCTTTGATGGATAACAATACATTTTCTTACCTTGAGAATGTGTCTCAAAAAAAGCAATAAAATCCTTGTCAAACGAGTTGGAAGAAATGTATATTTCTATGTGGAGGAAGGAAAAAGTGGTGGGGTTTTTAGTTTGTTTAGTTGATTAAGTGTCTGAGGGCCCTGCTGGCAGCACAGGCTGTGCCAGATCTTCATAGTTGGTTCAGGCTGGAATCCGCCTGTGACTTTTGAAAGTAACAGAATTATTGAGAATTGTTGGCTTTGAGCCTCTGTGAAAGGAGAATGTTTGGCCAGAGTTCGACTACGTTCCAGGTAGCTTATGGAGGAGAAAGTACTAGTACAAGATCTGTCCTGGAAGAAAGTAATCTTGGATACTGGTAGGGCAGTGGTGACTTCATCAGCTAAAGTTCTGGACTGTATAAATGCAGGAGGAGGGGACTTCTGAAAGCTTTTAATAGTTTACTTTAAGCTTTTATTTATTTATTTATTCCTCCATGCCTGAAATAGTAGGCAGAAGCAGCCACGTTTTGCTCAGGCAGATTTTTTTGCTGTGGAATAGATGCTGTTATCAAGCACCCATCAGGACTTCATTGTGCTGCAGGGCCAACAGTGAAGTCGTAACCTTGCAGAAGCTTCCTTCTTGGATAGAAAAAAAATGAAGATCTTGATTTTATTTCTGTTTTGTGAAAAAGAAGGGTGCTAAATGAGCCAGATTGTAGCAATTACCTAAGTCAGTATATCCTATATTTCTCCTGTTGTTCGTTCACGTGTGCTGTAGAGCTAGGCCACCACTTCTCTGGCTTAGATGAGCAGATATGTGCAGTGCTCGTATTTATCCATTAACCTTTCTTCACTGGGTAAATCCCGATCAGCTAAACTTTGTTTTTAGAGTTACAAGATGATGATTAGTGCTGGCACATTCGTATAATAGAAAGCATTTCCCATCTGAGTTGTCAGAAACAGAATTCAGTTAGGAAGATGCAGGTACTGAACCTAGGTTCAGGCAGCCTCTGCTGCGTAGCTTCTCTTTTGGTCAGTAAGGAGAGTTAAGCCTTCTCTGAGAGTGAGTCTGTTAGATGTGCTCTTCAGAGCAAGGAGTTGTAATAAATGTTATAAATGCTCTGTTTTAAATATATGCCTACCTGAGGTAAATACAAAAACCTCTCATTTCTTTGTATTCTGCTTGTTTTGTTGTATGAAAAGCTGAAGATGTTAGCGTGCTGCGTTGTTCAGCATGGGATGCTGTGCTGCTGTTAATGGATGGTCTTCAGATCACCGAAGTTTTGGATAGCCAAGAAACTTAGATTAAAATGCTATGTACCTTAGTAAAGTGTAAGTTGTCCCCCACATGCTTTTAGGAAAAGGACTTGGTTTAGATCTTCTAAAGATCAGACCCAAACTTCTGTGATCGTGACTGCATGTCTGTAAATGTTTTAAATCACAGAAGTGTAAATGTGGGATTGTGCTGGCCTCTTCTTTGTGGTACTATATCCTATGCCTGTCATTTTACTTAAAGCTCAAAATACTGAATCCCTAAAGTGAAAATGTTTTGTCTGGTATTTTTCATTTGGTTCATCTGCATGAACTAGGGAATTGCAAGCATGCTATTTTGTACAAATGGGATTATTTTTCAGCGTGGCTTGTCCTTAGCTCTTAAATTGTTCAGTATATCAGAAGGCCTCTTTCCTTCAAACATTTGATTGTTAATTAATGAATTATTGATCTATTAAATATTAGCAGATCACTTCTAATTTGTTGCAATTGGATAATGTAAATTGTATTTTAATTGTGCTTGTTTAAAAATGTGTGACAATAACCTACAGCGTGAAAGGATACTGCCCTCAGGTTGATCTTAGTTTGTACCACTCCAAGCACAGCGCTGTTGCTCGTTGGGTTCATGATTTAGTCTGTTCACTGATACGTTTTGAAGAGGGTCAGAGTTTGCTGGATGCTGCGTGATACAGTGAATGACTGCGCGTACTTTTTCTTAACCTTTTTAGACTTACTTTTCGAAAAGCTGTCGCACTTGGAGTTCTCTCTCGGCTCATGAGAATTAGCATCTCCGTTGTACGCTGGGTATCTGGGATTGTTTTATGCTCCGTTGCTCCAATTGGCAGTTTTGGGAAATGGTGTAACGCAACCGGTAACAGTAGCTGCTGACTGTGAGACTATATTTGAGTGTTTCTGGCCTGGTGTGCTCGATCTTGTGACACTGGCCATGATTTGTTTTGTATATAAATACATATATTTCAAAGGGTGTGTGGCTATATAAAGCTGTTGAGACATAACTGAAGTAACCACAGGCAAATTTGCCAGTAGAATAGATTATTCTGATAGCTAGTATCTTAAAACAGACTTGCTTGTTGGAGCTGTTCGATCTGCTCCTGCACGGTTCGGTGCAGGGAGGAGAATAAGCAGCGTGATGCAATTTAATAGCAGGTTAACTGCGTGTGTGTTGGCTCTGAGCTCTGGCGTGTAGCCCTGCTAAAAGCTTGATCTCTGAGCTCGTTCGCTTTGTTCACGTTTGCAACCAGGGAAGTTTCAAAACAGCCTGTGTGTGCACAAACATGTAACTAGTATTTATGTGCGGGATGTAAGCGGTAAATAACAACATTTTTATTTTTCTTTCAGAATTTTAGGCTTAAATTGGATGGAAGAATTATGTTAAGGCTTGTAGCAAATGGTAATACTCTCACGGGCAAAGATTAGCTTTACTCCTTAGTTCCACAAGTACCTTAGTTCCACAAGAAATAGCATTTTTTTCCTCTAGTTTAAATGCTATTATTTATAGTTTTTCCTACTAGCTTGTGTTTGTACTGTTTGAGTAAACATAAATAATAAATGTTTTACTTACATTGTATTACACATGCTATAAATATGCCCTCCTCTTTGAACTGAGCCTGATTTAATTTTTTGTTTCTGTAAGAAGGGTGTAGCAGTGTGCCATGTTCTGTTATAGGACAGTTTGGGTGGGAAACGCCAATTCCAATTCTGTCTTGAGCAGGTTGTGTTGTATTTGAAGTGTCTAGGTTATGTCAGGGTGTTGGGCTTGTTCAATGATGTGATTTAGAGTCTAGGAAGTGTGCAATATAAAGAAAGAAAAGTAGACAACAAGTGACGTTTCTTTGAGAGTGCTGCGACTACAGGAATTGATAACCTAATGTTCTATCTAGAGAATCCATGGGCACTATTACAAGGAATGAATAGCGCTGTTTGTGAAATGAAGTTAAAAGTAGTAATTGCTTTTTTCTCTTATATCCGACATCAAATTATATTAGGTAATGAGTGGAGGAAAAAAAAGCCAAAAACATACTTGATAGTTAGACAGGAGCTGTATTGCTGGTACCAACTTACAATTGTAATAGACGTTAAAATAAATTCAAGCTTTACACCAGTTTTTCTAGGACCAGTTTTTTTTACTAATGTCTTCTGACTTTATACAGTGTAAGTATTCTGTTGTTAGCAAAAGTTGACATGTACACTGTGACTTGGTCTTCTGACCTGAGAATATACCATTGTTGCAAATTTTCTCTAGGAAAGTACATATTTTTTAAACGGTTTTCCATAAAGAGAATTCAAGTTGCTGCTAGTTTGGAGGTTGCAACGCATTTTTAACACCTGTCAGTACTACTTTTGGTCCAAGCTTTGGTTATTACCGGACCAGTTGTCTGCTTGCTGTACATTACTCCCATTTGATTAATGTTGTTCTGAAGTTCTAATTGCGGTTGCTTATTCTGGGGATGGAAATTAACTTTGTGTAGACGTTCCTACCTCTTGGTCTTAAAATAATTTCCACAATAACTTGCATAGCAGGAGCTTTTTCTTTGCTGTGTAAGGTAACCATATGCTTTTGCATTCCTCAGGATAAACAATGTTTCAAACATGCAAATTAATTAACTTACTACTATTCATGATTACTGTTGGTATTTGAAACTGAGCTTACAAACTGATCTTTGCAAATAAAAACAATCAAATGGAAGCTAATATTTTATGGGTCATAATGAAGGTGTGTGATGCTGATTCAGGGTAGCATCAGTCTCTGTAGTGCCTCAGTGTGCTTCTGAATTTGTCATTAAACGCTGGTAGCAAACAACCTTTATGTACTCTCACGCTCGTACACGTGGCAGGGCAGGCAGGTTAGGCTGTTGAAGCAGTTCAGCATAGCAGAACCTCACTTTTAGACCACAAAATGGATTAGGTGTTCAACCTCAGACCCCATGCTTCAACACAGGGGGATCATGCAACTTAATAAAACGATCCCAGGCAGTTTCCGAAAGGAACTGTGGAGTCTAGAGTTGGTACCAGGTGATTTTGGTTCAAGATTCAAGGTAGGTTTTGCCCTAGCTTATTCATACCGCTTTATTATCGCTGGAACAAAAGGTACAAAAAGGGGATACTTTCTTACTCCCTCCACAGGTGCTTTAATAAGTAGAAATACTGGTTATTGCATTACCGATGGGAAAATTTCCTTTTTGATTTGAAGGGATGGAGAGAACTGCAGGGTCTGATCGGGAAAGTCACACTTAGATCAAAACAAATCAATCAAAATAAAGCTCTTGTATTCAGAGCACGAGTGAATTTTGAGCCAGGTGTTTGAGCACCCCTCTGGCCGACGTAGCTGGAACTGTTTGAAACCCTTTGCAAAGGGTGGCACCGACTCAGTGTGCCGTAATGGGGTCTGCTCCATTTTTCTCCAAGACCTATCCGTGAGGAGGAGTGCTGAAGTCACTTGGGGTGTTCTGCTGGGCTTTCAGTGATTGTTGGATCACCTCTCATCATTACGGGTTGAGATTTGAAGTTTCTCGTGAATATATTTTCATGCTTGAAATGCTTGGCGTGGGGGGTATAGAGAAAGCTCTGCAGCGTTTGAAATGGAAGGGTTTTGCTTTCTACCTAATTAGTGCTGCATCTGAATTTATCAGAATGGCACTTAAGTGTCTGTGCTGCTCTTAGCTTGCCTAGGTTTCATTTCTCCTCTCAATTTGATTAATGTCCTTAGCTTTGTTTATTTTAAGACCAGCAAGTGACATGTAATGTCAAAGCTGGTTTTGGTTTTAAGTAATTTTTATGGCAACATGTGGAAGTACGTTTTCTTCACTTGTTTATCTGACTTACGAAGTCTAAGTGCTTTCCTAAAAGAGTAAAATCATGTATTTTCGATTAAAAATATTAGGTCTACCATAAAATGAGAAACGTTTTCTATTTGGGAACAACAAGAAGAGGCTGAGAACTGCTCTATCCTATTGAAACTTAAAATTTTTAATTGAGACTGCTTTGACAAAGGAAAACGGATTTCTCTTTGTGTCCACTTACCAGTCTCTAAAATTATTTCAGGTCATAATTTGTACCGCAGTTCACAACAGACAGGTGCAGTGTGGGGTCTAACAGTAGATTGGCTTGCTTGGGTGTCTAAGATGCAAAACACAATCTGCGCTTTTACAGTTTGTGCTCTAGGTGTTTTTGCAATTGATTTCAGTTGCTGAATCTGATCTGAAGGAATATCATTACTGTGAAACAAAATTGGATAAAGAAGCTATAAAAGATAGAAACTCATTCTTGAGTACCCAGTATAACAAGCTACAATGTGATTTTTTGGGGTCAAATCATTTTTTGAGCAACAATGTAGCAGATGGTAACCCTATAAAGTATATTATCTTGCTTACACATACATTAGAGCTTGAGTCTCTTGAAATAAGTTTAAATACAGTCTTCTTTGCCTTAATCCAGCAAGAACACCAACTTTCATTTCGGTTTATTTGTAAAATCAATTTTTTTATTAAATGAATGCTTGGACCTGTTTCTTCAGTCTGAATACATATGTTGAGGTAGTAACACAATGGGCTTCAGCTTCTCTTCTAAAAGCTTGAAATGCTCACGCTGCCATCTTAACAGTGCCATTAACCAAAACCTTAAAATGTTTTTAGAGGTCAGTTTATAAAGCTGGAGTGTATTCTTGCACCTGTTGGGCCTGATCTTGCAGAGGTGACCGAGGATCGCACAGCCTGTCTGGGGCCCGGGCTGCGTTTGCAGGTTGCCGAGCTGCAGACACCGCGTTCTGCCCCCTGCCCTGGAGCAGAGGGAGAGCATGAAACGGAATTGCTTTAGGAGCCAGCACCTGGCCACCGACTGCCGGCTGAATCATCTGGAGCAACTACAGAAATCACAGAATTATTCCCTAGTTAAATTATGGCATATCTGCTACAGCAGTAACTGATTTTGGTGGAAGACTGAAATCAGCGCATGAGTCACCTTCAGTGCCTTACTATCCTCAGTGCCTAGTGCTCTTTAAAGGAAAAGAAAAAAGAGGAAGGGGTAGAGCCTTGTTATACTTCTGCTTGCTGGACTGCATGGATCTGCAGTATATGTATCCCTATTATTAGACCTTTACAACAGCCGATTGTTGAATTTCCGCCTTCTTTGGCTTACGTAAATGGATTGAGATACGGGAGCATTTCCATGTGTGGCACATTTTTCAGTGCTGTCTGAACACTTGTATCTTACCTGTCCCCGCTAACATCCTTGATGAATTAGTAGATGCTGGGATTGGTCACCAGGTTTCCTCATGGCAGGGGTTCTCCAAAGATGATGGTCTGCCCGGTTCGGCTCTGTCTTGGGTTTCCCAGGAAAATGCTTGAGCCCTTTCGGTGACACCATTCCTCTGAGACATGTCGAATTGATATTACCAAGGGTGATTGCCACGTTCTTTTTGGGATTACTGCTCCTATTTTATATCCTATGTGTCCGCCTTCCCACCCCAATCTGGAAGCTTTATCTTACGCTTCTGGTTCATTCATGCAGAAGTACCTTTGGCTATGTTAAAGTATGCGGTGTTGTTAGGTTATGCCCAGCCTGCTAGAGTGGATCTGGGTCCCTGACTCTTGCAGCATATGACATTTTTTTCTTGTCTATATCATCAGTGGAAGAAAAAACAGTGTAAAAAGCAGAACAGGTTCCTTAAGCACCAGCATAAATACGTATCTGATTTTCTGGCTGGGAGTTCTTGGGTAGCCAGTTCTTAATTCGTTTGGCATGTGCTGTTTTGCCTGGGGGGGCAGGGGGCAGCAGGGCTATCATTCCAGGTGAAATCTAAACATCTTGTAGCAGTAAGTCACAGCGTAGGTGTTCTCGGTGCCGTATATAAAATTCTTCCACACAGTCTTCAAGGAGGTTTAAAGTGAGAATGTGTATGCCTCATGGAAACTCTGACTAAACAGTTGATCTAGGTGGAAGGCTACTCTTGGCTTTTAGAAAAAGAAAAAATGACCCATGAAAAAATAGGAAAAAAACACCTGGTTTAAAAAAAAGCTTTGATACTTCTGACTACTTTAGCTAACTGTACGGGCTTTTTTAGAAAAGAGTTCTGTGAAGAATTTAGAATGTTATTTTCCTCCCAATCTTAAAGTGTTATATTTTTGTTTTAGAGATGTTTGTTTAAACAATCTATGTGCATAATTCAAATGGGAGAATGAACATATGTGAATTTTTAACTGTGCATATGCTAAGTAGCAGAACCTTAGCATAAGTCCTTGTGTCTCACTGACACCAGTTCTTAATTTTTAAATGAGTAACATGTGTCACTGATTGGGGTCGCACACCTAAACACTCCATGCATAACCATTATCTACTGCCTTGTTTCCTCTATAGATTATTATTGTACCGTCTTAAACTTTCACACTTCATGTCACAGTAAGGTTTTTTTCTTCCTCCTACTGTATGTCCTCTGCAACTAGAGCAATGGAGGGCTTGTTGTCACAATCACAGGATTACTGGTGCTGTTGTTCTGGCAGAGCAGAGTCACTTGTGCCAAAAGATTACTTTCGCCTTTGTCACTGCCAGCCACGACGTTTTACTCAGCTCCTGGATCAATTACAAGAAAACAACAACAATGCTGTCAGCTGCAAATGCAGCAAACTTCCACGGACGGTTGGCTCAGTATAGGGAAGTTCTTGCATTTACAAGGAGCATTCCCCAGCCTTGAGGGTTCTTCCTGCGGTACAGGAAAGGAGTCCATAGGTTTGATCTGGGTGATTGGACTGTACTTTCAGTTTAACGTGCCTTCTGCAGGCTGTCTTTGTTAAAACAGTGTTTTATAACTTCATAAAAGATGTTCCTTAAGGAAATAATGATTAGAATACTATTGCTGCAGAAGTAGCTACTTAAAAACCAGCTGGTATTTTCTTGCATTTTATTTTGTAATGTGGCCAGTCTGAGGTACAGTAGCAAAACCTAATTTGCAATATAAAGCTTGGACTTACGAATGGTGGTGTGGAGTAACTTGCACTTAAGTCTTATTTCTAAATTGTGGTGCTGTAAGGCTTCATGATTTATACCATGTATCACATTAGGCATTTATGCTATATTACCAGAACCCTTTATGGGTAAAGTCTGGTTGAAGAGGGGAAAAAAACCCCAAGTTATTAGTTGTGTTTTGTAGGCCAAAGTGCATTTAGGATGGAGTTGTTCCTTCCTTTAAAAATCAAGTCTTGTGCTCTCTCTCTGTATGATGAGCGACGTTGATTACTAGAATAGTGATCTTGTCCTGTACGAACGCATTTACTGGAGGAATACTATGGCAAGTAGTTGTTTTGGAATGTGGTTTAGAAGACAGTTCAGCCAGTTAACTTTGAATAGAAAGTAATTGAAGCAAGTGCTGGCAACAGTATTGTTGGCTAGATAATACACAGGATGTATATTCTGATACTGATTTTAAAGCTCTCCCTATTTTTTCCTTCCCCTTTCTCTTTTGAGCTGTAACCTTGATTTGCATAAAGAGAACTGATTCTAAAAGAACCGTTACAGAATTAAAAAAGATTCCTGTTTTAGAAGAGCAGACATCATGAGTCTTTGTGGTTTTCTCTTTTTTTGTTAGGCAATTGAAATATAAAGCACTCTGTCTTGCCTTTTTCTCCCTTATGCTCCCATCTTGCATGTAATGTAAAGACCAAACGGGAAATAATTTCACAGGTTTTACAATACTCAAGTAAGACATGAGAGCAAAGAGTAGATAACAAGCGTACGTTTCACAGTATGTACTGCAGTATTCTGTGCTAAAGATGCAGGATAAATCGTGCTGTGCAAAAAGCTGGGCTAACGTGGCTGAGCTTGTTTTGTTACTTGGGTTAACTTCTTAGAGGTTATGTAGGGCTGGCACCGCAGATCTGCAAATCTTAACTTTTTCTGCTCCTGTTTTCAGCAGCTGCAGGTGTCTAAATGAGTAGGTTGCTTTATAGCCAGCTTCGTTATCAAGGAAATTGTTCATGTTAAATTTTGCTTTTAGAAATACTATGTTAAGAGATGGAATTTGCTTTCAGGTTACATCAGAGAACATAGCTGACTTTGCTATCTCTTATTATAGGTTTGTGCTTTTCTTTTTATTGCTAGGTATGGATGAGCGAACAGGTGCCACATCATGGGGAACAAGTGGTCAGCCAAGTCCTTCATATGAATCTTCAAGGGTAAGGTTCCCACATTATAATTGATAATAAAAGTTCATGAGAACGTACAGAGAAAACCAGCGGATGATCTGGCAATGTTTTTAAGGCTAAGCTCCTTTAAAAAGGTTAGCATCTTTTCAGAGATGCTAATGACTTTAAATTGCCGCAATAGCAATTCAGATTTCTACGGCTAAATGATTTGTATGTTTAGTATTTATGAAACTAAACCATACATATCTGTATACTTGAATGATGAACATGCATTTTATTTACCGTACTGTCAGAAAAAGAAAACAGAAGTCATGTTACTTGTCCAGGAGCAGAGATGCATTGGCAAAGTATACGGAGCTGTAGCCTTTCCATTGACATTACCCAGTTAAAGTATGTGCTGCGTTGTGGTGGAGAGAAACTTCACTTTAAAATGGCTTTCTTCTGTTCGTGTTGTAGCTTCATCCACCCCACATATCGATCCCAAGTTTTTTGGTAGTATCTTGCATCTGACAATAATACTGTCTTTTTAAAACCCAACTCAGTGATTAAAAGCAAGCTTTTCCTGTAGTAAATCACATTACCTTTCGTATACTCAGTTTTCTTTTTATGAATACCTGCTCCCTGAAGAGCCAGTGAGCTAAGTACCTAATGAATTAATAGAAATTAACAGCATAATAGTTAAACCTGATCTAAATAATCTGTTCTGAATTCAGTACTATCGACCCAGAGAGCTGTTAGCAGCTTTCTCCTGCTGTGGAATGTAGTGGGTGGGCTACAAGGTCCTGTCCAGGTGGATATTGCTAAAACCTGCATCTGACTTGGGAGAACATTACAAAGACTCACTATGAAGTCTTATTTTTCCCCATTGATCTTCAGTAACTAAGCTACAGCAAATGGATAGAAAAAAAAAGGGATTGCAGAAGCATTTCTGTGCAATGTAGAAATTAGGTATCCTTAAAAACATCCTGCATGCCTTGAGGCAGGAAGCCCAGCCTTTAGATGACTTTTCTTCATTTGCGATGGAATCTTATTGTACAGCTTTTACTATTTGGTATTCTTACTGTAAGTGTCCAGTGTTCTGACACTCATCTGTGAAATTGCTGATCAGCATTAATCAGTAATGAGTCCAGCTGACCTAACCGGAATGTGAGTTATGATTCAGGTTCACAACTAGGAAATTAATACACTGTCCAAAAATAAAACCACCAGAAATCATATTTAAAAGTTGGTTTTTAAAAACAAAAAGGCAGGTGTTGGTGCTTTAATAGAGGTATACCAGAAGCTAGAATCATAGGAAGAGGTTAGTACTGTTTGCATCTATCATTAAAAACAGTAAAGACAGTTGTGAATATAAACTTGTCTTGATCCCTGTGGAAGGATTCAGGAAAAAAGAAGTTAAATTTTTATACTTGTCACATATCTCCCTACTCCCAAATTATAACTTTGGACTTAAAATAATTTATATATATTAAAAAAGTCATCTCAGCAAGCAGTTATTGCTTGTTGTTGAAAGTGAAGTAATCCTGCTCAATAAAAAAGGCTTTGTTTTTTAAACTGTTTGTGTACTTGGCATATTGAGGTGGTAAAGTTCCTTTCACTTCATTAGGGGATTTTTCTTTCTTAATCTTAAAGACAACAAAAACCCTTTGTGGGGAAAAAGCATTGAATTTAATGACAGACTCTTGTACGTTGAATATTTTTACAGATGCTTTTCTACACTACCTTTCTCTTCAGAAAGCTTGCCAAATTATATAAACTTTGGGGCAAGCCTTAGGTTAGTGTGGAACATGATGTTAGTCTGTCCATAAATCTCTTCATGGAATGACCTGATCTGCGAGCTGCTGGCAGCTGTTGAGCTGGCAGATCAGAGGTCAGCTGGTGGTGGGCAACGGTAGGTTTAGATGTTCCTGTGGGCCCTGTATGGTTGGTTGTCTTAGGAGGCTTCTTTTTGAAAGTCTGCAAAAAATCTTCATCTCCTTGGTTTTATGGAATACATCATCTTCAAACACAGTAATAATGAGGAGGTGTCCCACGGGGTTGGAGTAGATTTTTTGCAGAATTGATGTGAGATGGATATCCGAAGGAATGCAGAGGGTTTGGCCAGTGTATTTAGATCTTTGTCTGGGTTTTCAGTATACCTAGAAACTAGATAATGGGACAGGAAAAGCAAACTTTCTGTAGAGCCCTGCATAAACAATAAAGAATGGTTGTCCGGGATGTCATTTAAATAACAACTTTGTTTTAAAGAAAAATTGAATTCCTCTTAAAGGAAAATGCTATTCTTGTGTTTTCCCCCAGAAGGTCGTGAACAATAGAGATGTATGTTGCCTGGATGTAGGATTTGTAATGGTAAGGAGGGTAAGGAGGTACAAATCAATTCATTCCATGGCCAGGTTTGTCTGGAGAAAAAAAAAAAAAAGACCACAGGAAATTGTCTTTTGCATTGAAATCACAGGAAAAGCACCAGACTTCATTTATGAGTCTAAACCAAGTTTGCATGCCTATGTTTTTGGGTAAGATTTCTTGTCTTTTATTTCTTGGTTTTCTTTCAACTAATGAGGTTCTCAACGACGCTTGTTTAGAATTATGAATATAGGTAACTTCTGGCTGCTACTTCATAACGCTCACCAGAACAGATAACAGTGAGTGGGGGGGGTCTGTATTACAGCAATACAGATCATCAGAGTTTCTCAGTCAGCAGGGCAAGCGACGTACTCACTTTTTATGTTCCTACGTTATGTCTTCTGATGATTAGCATTTAGTATTTAAATAAGTCGAAATTATCTTACTAATACGTTTGGCTGTAATGTTTCAGAATCCGGTAGTATGGAATGTTAATCTTGTCGTAATCGTTCTTACGGCTTCCTTGTTTCCAGGAAAATGGCAGTCTTCATGGAAAAAGCTCAGACCTCTCCACGGACATAGAAAAGTTGAAACCGCAAGAGGTACCAATTTCTCTTTTTTGTATTGTGTGTGTGGTGGCTTGTTTGTTTATTTATTTAGTTAAAATCTGACCGCTGGAGTTTTTCCCTTAGAAGTCACAGTACAGCAACGGAGTTGTTTAATAGTTTGAATCATTGGCAAAATACCGGCTGGAATTTCCAGAGGCACATAATAGATTGGGAATTTAATGGCAGTTAAACACGTACCTGTTACAGGATCATTAAGTAAGATGGGGGAAGACTGGGTAAAGGGAGATCTTCCTCTGATCTCCTTTCTCCCCTCCTGCTAAAGGTCTGTCTGTATCTCGTGGTAATGCTTAAGGAAGGAGTATAAATGCCGGGCAGTTATTTTGCCACCTTCACAGATGTACAGCCCTGGCGAAGCCCAGCACCTAGGGATTTAGGAGACTTTCTGGACAGAGCCAACCTTGTGGGCATCGTTCTTACAGCTACTGGTGGACTTGTTCTCTGAGAGTTGTGAAGTTTTTTGGCCATGATTATAGTTTTGGCAAAAATAACAAACATTTTATGGCAAAAGTACCGATGTTTGTGTGCTGACCAGTGATATAACTGATTTCTACCATGTTCTGGTGTTTTGATGAGTGGTGGTTAGTTGTTACTTACGTACTTCGTATTTTTTCTTTTTCTTTCTGTTCATGCACATCTTTGTTCCACGTGCCAGTCATGTGTGAGTCGTCCACCAAACTGAGCAGTCATAATCTACTGGTCTCTCATCTAGTAACTTTCCCTAGCTTGTGGGTAGTTCTTGGTACCGTTCTCGGAACTGTTCCGCGTGCTCTGCGTAACTTAGAACTGGGTTGATGACTGCTGCCTGTGCTAGTCCAGATGAGGGTATGCTGTCCGTTTCTGCATGCCATCACGATACTGCCATTCTCTGTTCTTTTCTTACTTGTTCCGAAGTCCTGAGCTTTTTGACTGTCACCGAGCTGTGAAGTGACATTGTTTCAAGAACTACATAGAATACCAAGACTTTTTCCTTACCCTCTGCAATGGGTCACACCTTGTTCTGACACAATTATTTCTTTAAGCCTGTTTCTCATGTTTCTTTTGTGTTTACACCGAATATTATTTGCTATTTCATTGCCAATTTTGTAGAGAACTTGCTCTGTAATTCTGCACTAATGCTCAGTTAAGATGCTTTAAAATATTATCAACAAATTTTACCAGCTCTTTGTTTACCCAGTCTTCTCTACTTATTCATGCAGCTGTTGAAGAATGTTGATCTGAGTACAGCTTTTGGGGGGAAATGGGGAAAATACATTGGTAACTTCCTTTCTCCGTGAAAACTGGGCAATATTCCTGTGCTTGGGGTGGGGTGTTTTGTCTTTTAACCTGTTGATCAGTAATAAATTCACAAAAATCCTTGTCACGTACCATGACAGTATTACTTGACTCTCTCTTTTGGTAGTGTTCTGAACTAGCATTAAAGTCGCAAAGTCTGAGAGTCACTGCAGACTTGAGAAAACCTTATAGAATAGCCTTGGTTTTCATTGCCTAACAATGTTAAATATTCTAGCACTGAAGGATTAGTTGGTATTTGTATATTTAGAATCGGCTGTGATGATCTTAAATTTGTGAAAGGTATGAATTAGGGATATCTGCGTGCGAAATCTCTTGCGTGGACCAAATGTTTTGCTAGAAAGATGAACCACTTGAAAATACATCTATAGTGGAAAATAAAAAGTAGGAAAGCTTTATTTTTAGAGGAATAATTCAGAAAAGATAATGAGCAGGTCAGTAGAACTCTACGCAATGGTGATGTCTGCTTTAATCTTGAATCATCATACTGAAGTCCATTTAAGATGCTGTGTCAAATTTTCCATCAGTTGGGGTGCTTTCTTTTTTTCTGACTGTTCAGTCTTGATTTTACCTTGATCTGGGCAACTGTGGTGGTTTTCCGATAGCTATCTTTTGGGTAATGTATGCAAGTCTCTCCCTTGTCTGAGCGATGTAGAGCTCGAGATCTTTGCATGTGTTCGTAATCCCTTGCGTTCGAAGGGCAGCTGTCTCTTAGCACACGGTGCAGAGAATCGTCACGCTGCTTTTTAAAGCCTTGCTCTACGGAGCTCTTGGAAGCCAGTTCAGAGGTACTGAAGCAAGGAGCAGTTTAATTGTTACATGACAATGTCTTGCCCTATAGCTCTTGAAAATTTTGTCTTCCTGTTGCGAGATGCCTCCAAACTTGTAGCTTTTCCATTTTGTCCAGGAGTTTTCACTGATTTGCATAACCTAGCAACAAGTTGGTACAATTAGTTTTTTTGGGGATAAATATCATCTTTTAATTATTTTTTTCTTTCTATTGTGGTGTGGTTAATAGTGGCTTTTATTTTGGGAACAGTGATGCTCTGGGATTTTCTTTCATATTTTTGATTTTGTTAAAACATGTCTTTGTAAAATGAAAAAAAGGAGCAAGGTTTTCATCTGTTTCAATTGCTCTCTCCGAAAGAGGAAAATACATAAAATAAAATAAGACATTTCCTTGCTGGATATATATTTTTTCTTTTTTTTTTTTTCTAGTATATTGTACTGGGTCTGGCTGGGATGTTAACTTTCCCTGCAGCAGCCCATACAGCGGCTGTGGTGTTCAGCTGCCTCGTACAGTAAAACCACCACATATATCCATATGTAGTCATTTTAACTTTTTTTTTAAATAAATTAGCAGAGATATTTTTGTTGCACCATTTCTACCATGGGTGCTTTAAGTATTTTCCAGCATTTATATTGCAATAAAAGCTGTAAATGTACACTTTGACCTGTTTTAGCATAAAATCAAGTTTCAGCACTGAGCGTACAGTTAATTCCCCCCTCCTGTTCAGTTGCTTTACTCCTTTACGTATCTGTTTGAGGTCAGCGTTGAACCGTTCAAGGTCCCCCTGCTAGACATAGGTAACACCGTAGCACCAGTCAACGGGTGCCCTCTCTGTATGTGAAAGACTTGGATACACATTGGAGCCTAAAACATGATATGCCCATTCTGTTCTTGGTACGCACCCTCACCAGTAGCACTTGTAATTTGCAAAGAAGTCAAAAAATAGTAATGAGATAGCAGGTTTTGAAATAGTATTTTATACCTCTTAATCTCAGGTACATTACAAGAAAGGAAGCTGTTAAATAGCAAAACAAGACAAGAGGGACACAGAAATACAGTAAGTGTTATCAAGTCTGTTGTATTTGTGTCCTTTTTGTCCTCTGGTTTCTTTTTGGTTTTTCATTTTTATTTTTTGTTGTTGTTGTTGTTGGGGGAGGGAGGTCGTTGGTGGTTCTGCTGCTGATTTGCTTTTCCTGATGTATTCTATAAGTAAGCAGATGACACGGTGTGAAACCAAAGCCTAAATTAAGTATCCCCTATTTAGTGCACAGGATGTGATGTTTCCACAAATGCAGGCCACTTTGTAATTTAACGTATGGGCAGCTCTATTTAAAACAGGTTCCAGAATTTTAGGCACACTCTAGACAGGTTTCTTACATATTGTCTTCAAGCTTTTTCTTGTTAGGACGTTGGCCTTACTTGTGTTATTTTATTTCCTGATTTATAGTTCAGATAAGAGCTAGAACAATCTTTTCATAAGTTATTATTGTAGAAGTGTGGTTTTTTATTGCATCTCCCAATTATTTTGAAATTATTGTTGGAATATGATTTCAAATTAGCTTTCTGTGTGGCCAAGGAAATGTCTTACTGCATGTTGTGTTGGTATTTGTCTCACGAGAATTCAGAGAGGTGTAATTGGCCGTTCGGTGTAGTTGTTCAGAATCAGATTCGTTATTCACTACGTTAATTTCCTGGAAATGGATTTAGACCTGGAGAAAATGCTGATTATTGGAAAATAGATTCCTTGTTCAGTGTGTTGTGTTCAGTCACAAATTTTGCATGTTCACAGAGAAGTTCTTCACTCTAGCCCATAGGATTGTGAAATACGAAGCGTGGTTGCAGCATCCAAGTGAATAGTCTACATGTAACTTGATCAAGTTTTAAGGTTTGTTCTTGTAGAGCTGATTGCAACTTCTGCATCTTCAGACTTAGTTTCTTCAATTTGCGTAATTTTATTGTAATTAAAAATGAAAGACTGCATTCTTAAAACGCATTAGAAATTTCCCATGTATGTTTGGGAATGCACACGTTTTGTTCTCTTGCTACAGCTTGCCTTGTTCTTAGGTGAATACTTGGTAAAATCACATCGATCGCCTTTGGAACAGGGTTGTTCTGAACTAACAGTTTGCTGCAAGACTCTTAGAGGTTTAAGTTGAGCTGTGCCATGACCCATGGCAGTGTGATGTTTGTTAGTGCTCGCCTGAGATGTACGAACACAGTGCCGTGATTCTCAAGGCTAAAAGGGGGGGCCCACTGCTCTCCAAGCAGATTCTGACGTAACTGATTGGTGGTCTTACAGGTATTAAAAAGTATGGCAGCAGGGTCCATTGACTAAAACACTAGTCATCAAACTGAGTATTATTGGTCGTGGCTCAGCTTTTGGTGAACCTGACTGAAAGTTTAAACCACCATAGAGTACACCATCGTAAGGATAATATAAAGTGAAGCTCTCTTGTAGTGGGTACCTGTTACGGTATAAGAATTTATCAAGAATTCTTAGGCTTCCAGGGTGAGTTCTGACTTTTTTGGATCCTTGAGGGACTCCTTTCTGAGAATCTTTTTTTTTTTTTTTTCCTTCTTCTTCTTTGGTTTTATTTTTAACTTACTTCTTTTTTGTAAGGTTCATTCTTAGCCGTGTGTTCACAGCTAATTCACAGTAGACTCAGAAAGGTTTTGGCTCTGTAGTCTTTCCTCCAGGAGCCACTGACAAATACGTAGATTGGATGATGGAAAATACTCTTTCCAAAACATTTGTTTATTTCCATAAACCTACATGATCACGTAGACCATAACCTTTCAAAGTAGGTAGGACATACTGGTATGTCTTCCAGAAGCTGCTTATCTCATTTTCTCTCAGTGATCACAACCACAAAGCTCTCAAGTACAGTCTGTCCATCTCTCTCTTGCTGTCTCAACATCTCTGTAACACCCTGTCCCCTTTTCCCCCTTATGTTTTTTTTGCTTAATTTACTTTAGGACTCTCAAATTAGTTGGAAGAGCAGATAACCCAAACTCAAGTGGATTTCAGCAGCAGATCTACTGTTCTTTTACAGATTGTACGTTTAGGTGGCTTCTCTTGGAGTGATAGGATAGCAGAGTTCAGCTTGGAAGGAACCTCAAAGTTGATAGATTTTATATGATTGTTTGTTAGCTAAGGCCAGCCAAACCATGAACTGTAAGGAATCAGGAGGAGTATTCATTTAAATTTACCTTTTAGTCTGTAACCAAGTCAACCTGTGAAGTTAACCGTTCGTTTTAGTGGAATTTTAAGTATCTTAACTTCAGTGGAGATAATTGTTCTATATTGTGAGTTGCTGAATTGCAAATGTTCACTTACTGATCTAGCAGCTTGCTTATGAGCTACAACTGGGTCTGATTTTTGGTTTGTCCCCAGGTACAGGTACTTGCATTGCAGAGAGGTGTTGAGGATAAGGGGAGAAGAACAAATCAAGTCTGTTTTCTCTAGTATGGTGGACTTGAGCAAAACACGAGGCTGTACAGTACCTCTGGTACAGGAATAAATTATTCAAGGAAGTCAGTAAATGCACAGGAAAATCATGTGCTATGCAGCCTAAAAACTGCCATGTAGTTACAGTGCCTCCTTCACTTTTCAAAGAAAAACCGTGAAATAAAAAAAGGATGTTGTGCATTACTTAAAAAAAAAAGTATGTCTATACATAAATATATATATTGAAAAAGTAGTCGTAATATAAATAAACAAGCCCACAACATGAGGTAGTGTCAGGAGTGTGGTTTTGCTTATGCATGGACAAACCCTGGTGGCACTTCAGACAGTAATTACTAAAGGAGAGCCCTTTTGTGAGGGAGAAGGAAAAGGGAGGAGATGAATCCGTCTGTTCTTCTTCTCCAAGCAGATTGAAGTTACTTGTTACCCTGCCTTGTGTGAATGAGCACCAATTGTCAGTTAGCATATGCTTTAGCAATTTTAACTGTTTTCACCTACATCTCTAATCATCGAAGCTGGTAACAGAATACCTATTTAATGATGTCGGTGATGCCAGGTCACTGAAAACATGTAACTGCTTTCAGGTATAGCCACGTGATGACTGGGACTAGTGTAATGAAAAGGGATGGTGACAGTGAGCCGCGGAGGGGCTTGTGCTTGTGTGACTGACCTAACCCAAAAAGTCACAGCTCTAATAGTCACTGAAAGACATGGAGATTCAGGGGAGGTAACTGCCTTTCTGTTTAGTCAAATGGGACAGAGACTCATTGTGGCAGGGTTACTTACGGGTTACTAGGATAAGCATGCCTGGTATGGGATGTTGCTTCTCTGCTGTTGGTTTGTTTCCATTTCCTCTTTCAGGATTACTAGAACAGTTAATTCTATAAGAGAATTTTCAGGTGTCTCGTATCCTATTACATATGATTTTTGTAAATAGTCTCAGATTTTAGGTGCTGTAGCTGACTAGCACCTATGTAGATGGAAAATCCTCTTGGTAACAGGCAGAGCCTAAATCACTTGAGAAATCTTACTCAGAAAAGGTGGGAATGAAAAGTGTTACCATTGATTATATTTTTTTGTTTTAATTGATAGAGTTCGTTTACTGGAATGATTAGCAAACTTCAATTCAGTGAAACGTGAAAAATGAATAAAATGTTCGAGCGTTCAACCTTGAGAGTGCCTACACTCTGCAATTAAATTGCAGCACTAATTAGTAATAGTCCTCCAGCTGCATTTCATGCCAGGCATTATTAGTTTATGATACTTGTTGCCTTTGTTTGCAGACATACCTGATTTTTGTCTTTCTGAATGCAGACGTACAGTGAGACTGAAGTCTGGGAGAGGCAAGCAGGCATCTGGCACCAGGCAACGTGAAGGCTCAGTGTTAGAAAATGCTGTAAGGGAACACTTAGCATTCGCCTTCGTTAGGCTGAATTGGGACTGTAATAAAACAAAAGTTTTGTCTTCCTTTGGAAAGGGTAAAGCTGTCTCGGGTATTACCTGTGTAACACGTTGAAACAAACATTGTGGTATGGGGTTTATAGCTATGGCTTACAAACAGTCTTACTCAAAACCAGCTTTCTTTGTGGAGGTAGAAAAACTCCCTATCTGAGCGATCTGCCATCCCTTTGGAACAGGGCAGTCATAAAAGAAAATAAATTGTCCAGTAAGTCTGTTTTGCGGACTTAGCAGTTATTTGCTAAATACTCAGACCGTGCCCTCTGATGCATGCTAACCCATCGGAACGCTTGCTGGGGAATGAAGGTGGCAGAAAGGAGGAGGATGTGTTCTGGGAATGGCAAGCTGCCTTCCAGCTTTCCGATGCCCAACCTGCCTCACAGCTACTGGGAGCTAGCAGGAAGGCCACCTGTGGTCCGAAGGATGGTATCAGCAACCTGCTCGAGGAGAGCGAGGTCAGAGTATAGATCACTGGTCAGAGTATGGATCACTGAGTAGTGCTCCCCAGAGGGAGAAGAGCTTTTGGCATAACTAGTTAGCTCCTGTTTATGCTTGAAGCTTGTATCAGTCAAACTATGATCATCTGAGTCCCCTTCTGGAGGCAGGTACAATAATCTTCAAAATTGCCATGTACTAGAATTTCTTTCCTGCCTCAGAAAGAGAGGATGAAATGGAAATACCCTAGGCTATCCTTTTTCACATTTGGGGAGTATGTATTACTGAGTGGTTTTTAAATTTTTTAAAGCATAATTCACGAAAGTCACAGCACCGAGCCTGTCGGAATTTAAGAAGCGTTTGGACTGTGCACTGAGTCACACGGTCTGAACTTTTGGGTAGACCTGTGCAGTGCCAGGAGTTGGACTCGGTGATCCTTATGGGTCCCTTCCAGCTCGGGATATGCTATGAATCTGTGATAATTTGAAAAGAGGGCTCTGGTATAGGTTTACATACTCCCTCTACCCCAGCACCTGTTGCCTTGGCCATGAGGGATCCATTCAGTTGCCAGCTGCACGGTATTTTCTCTAAAATTTAGTCATACAGGTGGGATGTACCTCTTAATAAATCACTGTCTTATTGCCACAGCAGACAGACTTTTTAAGGCTCTCAACTGCATTTTTCTTTTAAGCAGTAAATACGTTTTCAGCTTGCGCTATCCTATTTCCTAAACCTTTAAGCGCCGACTGTACTACTAAAAGCTTCCAGTAACTTTTTTAGAAGCTATTGGAAGCCTCTAAAACTCTCATCTCTGGTTGACTCAAGTTCTTTCCAGTAGAACTTCATGCTGTTCATTATGTAAGTAACAGTACAGATGTAAAAGCAAGACATGGCATCAGGAATGCAGTTCTGTTGAAGCACAGCTTGAATGTGAAGAATGCTCTGAAATCACTCATTTAAATCTTTGTCCTTAGCACTCTTCTCGTTTGGCTTAATTTGCTTTTGTGGAGTGGAAAAGAAGTTTGGTAAATCAAAACCGTGCGTGTTTGTGATCATTTTGTATTCCTGTGGGTGGGTTACATGCGGGAATCAGTGCAGCATTTCTGGTTCCAACCTAAAACTGCTGCTTGAGCTGATGCTTCGGAACTCAGTACAGGGACTCTGAGGACCTGGTGGCAGGGATGGTGAGCATTCTGTCCTCTCATCCACCCAGTTCCCAAATCCCAGTATTTTTGAGGGGAGTGAGGATAATGTACAATAGGAACCTGGGGGAGGGCGTTATTAATCCTGTGCATTAGGTTGAGCGTGTTGCATGATGTGTAACCATGTGTGAAATGAGTCTTCCTCTCGTAATAGATTCAGTAGTTTAAATATTTATTTTGTAAATAAAGATCTCCTGAAGACTTAGGTCTCTGGGGCTCATCTAGGCGCTGCTTCACAAATGCTTGAGATACGGATTCTTTTACCCCCTCTTAGTTTGTTGGGCTTTCTTTTTTTGTGTGTGTGTGTGTGTGTGTGTTTTGTTTTTTAAATAAAAGGAAGTTCTCTGTTTGTACCCTTTTGTTCCTTCATTCAGCAGGTTGAATTTCTTTTTTTTTTTCGTTTCAACTTAAAATCAGCCCCATGTGGTGACCTTAGCTGGGAGCCACCCGGTGTCCCCACTTCCTAGGCAGCTGCTGCTCCGCGCCGCCCGCCTGACAGACGCGGCTAGGTCGTGCTTACCAGAGGACACCCTCGTGGTCGTAACCAAGTTGTAAATGTCACTAGAGCTGTTTGTGAACGCCTATCACTTGTGTATCACTGATTCTGAAGTAGATAAAGTCAGCCAAAGATTCATTTGGGAGCTGGGACTCCCAGAAGATGACTTTTAAAGCAGAGTAGCGGGGAGAGCTGTGACATGCATCCGTAAGCAGTTGGTGGCGATGTGACAGTTCTGTAGCCCTCAGTTCCTGGCCCTTTGGTTGAACTGACAGCACGCCTGCGAAGATAGCGAGGCCTGTTTCAGCCCCGCTAATGTGGTCTTGAATGGGAGCCTGCGGTCTGAAAAAATGACAAATGTTCAGTGATTGATGATTCTGGAGTCCTGGGGGACCTGGGATGGCTTCTAGGAGCTGTGAGCATGAGCAATTTTCCCCTGTCCCTTAATTAGGCCCCAGCTTTGGATTTCTCTCTAGATTTTAGTCTAAAGAGGCTTAAAGAAATGAATGATCGGGAATTGTAAGCTAAGGTTTACAAAATGTGGTTCAAAACCTTGGTTACAAAGGAGGTGCAGTTTTCAGTGCTAAGTCTGTCAGGTTTGGATACTGTGTAAGTGATTCAGTGCACATCTGAGCAGTCTTAAGTGGCAAATACCATATTCATGCCTTTATACACAAAAGCTGAAAGCATTTTGAACTGTACAAAAGAAAATGTAAGTAATTGGTTTAAATAATATGCATATCCTTGTGCTTCTGTGTTTTCTATCAGTCTCTTTTACCAGCGATTGTAGACTGCCTAAGGGTCATTCCAGCCTTTTAAGTTGGCCATCTCAGTGTTAGGAAAGTGCAAAATGATGTTTCGGCTTGAATGCTGCTTGGAAAATCAGATGGCAAAATTATTTGATCAGTATTTTTAAACCTGTTGTCAGTGAGCTGTGCTCTTCAGTAACATGATAGTGTTCAAATGTGTATTAACCTGACACTATGGAATTTCTACGCATCTGCACCGACGCTTTTTCCTAACATTAGTGACTCGTTTTGAACTTCGTGCTGGGGTGTTTTGTTAACGCAAACAAACATTTTCAAACAAGAAAATCAGCTGTGACTTCTTCAGACCAATTTTATTCTCAAAACGATTAGTGACTTAATGCTAAGAGGATTCAGCTATCAATGTATCTCAGTATTACTCAGTTTTTAGGAATGCTTTCTGTGAGGACACAGCTTGTGAAGAAATGGTGATTTATTTTTGATGGAGAGAAGGAAAAGAGGGATAAAAAGTAAAATGTGGGCAGAGTGATTTCTGAGCGATAGACCTCAAAGCCAACTTTTGTGATGAATGACCAATTGTGACTCTGCACATTTAATTAGGGAAGTGTCATTACACTCAATTAGCAGGGCTGCCAAATAATCTGTTTAATACTCTGGTCTTTTTTTCTCTAGGGTTTTGCAGACAGTCCTCATTACAGTGATCACTTGAATGACAGTCGATTAGGGCCCCATGAAGGATTGTCCCCAACACCTTTCATGAACTCAAATCTGATGGGTAAGTAGGTAATTCTTTACGAGTATCCCCTCAAAGCCTCTTTGGTCAGAAAGAGACATTTTTCATCCCCTTGTCTAGGTCTGACATGTCAAGCATCTGGAAGTTGCTTTGTTTCTCACAGCAACACTGACTTGCCTGTTGAATTATTTGAATGTTGGGCAAATTCTTCATAAAGGCCATTGTCTGATGTTCTAGAAGAAAGAACTACCTACATAATCTCAAGTTGATCTAGAAAGCTAATATATTTTACTTTGATTTTTGCATTTCTCTTATGAAATCAAAATGATTTTAAAGCTGTTTTTCTAACTTTTGCTGCAAAGACACCAATAGTAATCTTTATTTTTTGCGCCTCAAAAAAAGAGAACCCCCAACTTTTTAACTCTTTACATCAACTCTTTTCATTTACATTTTCCAATTTATTTTTTTATTTATTTTCCTAGAAACATTGTCACTTCTAAGAAGTAGTAGCAAATTACTACCTAGCTGGGCAAAAATTGTTACTGCTTCCAGGTCTTTGGGTGCCCAACATTTTTTTTTTCTGCTATTGAAAAAGGAAAAGCAACCAAGCACCCCCCCAAAAAATGTGTTAGATGGTTGGCTTAGATATTGAAGTTTTTTTTTCAGTGCTTCTTTGCCTGGATTCTCCTGTTATCTGAAAATTATAAATGTACTGATGGTTGTCTGAAACTCTTCTCACCCTTATTCCAGCTTGGGGCATAAAACTGTCAGTTTCAAAATATGTACTGTTGGGCAAAGCATGGTCTTGGGACAGTCTTTCTTGTATTTTAAACATAGGGGTGGTTCTGAATGTTTGTTTTGAATTTGTAAACTTGAAATAGTTTCACTTATATATTCTGCTTCTTGCAGACATGACCTATTTTGTGATCTTAGTATTGTCCTTTTAAGACACAGCCATGGTAATCTAAGTGGATTACCTAAATCCAAATCCTGGTGGTCTGCAATTTCTTCTGGAAATCTTCCTACTTTGCTCAATCTTTGTTTACTACTTCAATTTTCTCTGAAATGGAGTCAAAGTGAAGCTACTGCTGAAATGGGAATTCCATTTCAACCTTCCTACGTGAACCTGGAAATACAGAATTTAAAACGAGAGTCTCGGAGTCTGCATATGGAAAGAGTTCATGTCAATTGATCAATGATATTTAGATCTGAAGTAAGGTTAAAATGTAGTTACTGGTTTTTATTTTAATAGAGTTTTCTTCCCTGCCCACCTCAATGCTATTTCAAATGTTGTCTTTTTTTTTTTTTTAATGTAGGAGACTAAAAAGGCGAGAGAGCTCACCTGCCTTTCCAATATTTGATCGGTAGCATGTCTGCAATGGCTAGAGACTTTGGAGCTGATACTGATTTTGTTTTACAAAAATACGTACCCCAGTTTGATTTTTGTGTTACATTACCAAAAGCAAGCTATTTGTTCTTGCCTTTTGAATAATTTCTAACCCATATATGTTTGAAATAGAAAATCAGTGGTGCAACTGTATCTTCCTAGTTTTTCCCTTTTATTGAAGAGATGACTAGGTGATTCCATTAGGCGTAATAAAATTACATCATTAGTAGAGGTTTGCAAAGAAGCCTCCATTGAGATTGCTTTGTAGGGAGAATTAATGAATTGCAAGATGTGTGCATGTCCATCACTTGCCTACAGCAGCTGTTAACTGAAATGGTAATGTACAGCTCTATGGCTAGCTGTTCTGAACGACTGGGTTTTGCTGAAGCAATAGTACTTACTTCCTCCTCTGTGCAGCAGAGAATTAGAGGAAGCTTTTATTCTATGCCTCCAAAAAGTTTAGCAACTCAAAACTCTAAAAGGTTAATTTAAAAGTATTTTGCCTGACATTTTTTGCCTTGTCATAGCAAAACAGTTAATTGTAGTTACGTTACAGCATCGTATGCAGCTTTGTATATTGTACTTCGACATCATGAATTTTGGCGAAGTGTCTGAAGGTGAAAGTTTGGAGAGAGGAATAAGAAGAGCTCCATAAAAACAGCGAGGAGTAGTTCCCTAATTAGTAGCTGTATCTGTGTTTTTTTTTCCATCACTGAGAAGAAAAAAAAAATCCTTAATTAGTTATTTTAGACAAAAATGTTACACAGTTCATATTGAGCTGTAGACGCATTTCCTTCGACAGAACGAAAGCATCCATTTTGTTAGTTACTAGGTAAGTGCTTTAATTGATCTTCATTGAATCTTCCGAGGCTGAAAGGAGCTGGAGGCCTGGAACAGAAACCTGATGACCTTACAGGAAATAGCTCAGTAGGCTAAAAGGAGTGATGGAGTGCCTGGGGTTCCACGCTGGAGGTCTGAGACAGTCCTCAACGTTTTATCACGACTGAAATGCATCTCTGAAGTAGTTAAAAACTATTTGTATATTTAAAAAAAAAAGTGAGCAACAACGTATTTCACCATTGCTGTCAACTCTTAAGAGCGCCATTAAAAGGAAGAATTGTGTGTCAAGGGGATGTTGTTATTTTGTGTATTATGTTCAGCCATAAGCATATTTGCCTGAAGAGATAGCGGATTATAAAGTGCCACTGTCTTTCATGATGGAGCTCTCAAACATTTTAATGATCTTGTACATTGCAAAAGAGAGAAATTTTGTCTAACAAGAGTTGATAATGATTCAATAATGAACAATTTGCCACAGAAAGATGCATTTCCATATTCATTTAGATATTTTTGAAGTGTTTTGCAGAGGAAGTGAAGCTATTATGTTGGATTGGTTAGTGTTCTTCACTAATGAATTCCAGAATGATCCTGTTGATTTGTTAGTATGAAAAAGGAAGGGCTGTTGCTTGTATTTTAAGTAAAACCACTGAATTCTCTTGGCACCAGCATCGTCTGTTAGTATCTGTAGAGATACGTGGGAAATCAGGCTAAGATATATTGGTTGCATTGCAGCTCCATCCAGACTTGATAATCTTTGCTTATTCAACACTTTCTGGTTTAATTACATTCTAGAAAACTATTCACCAGGAGACCGGATTCCTTCCTCTGTAATTACGCTGCCTTTTGGTGCTCTGTACTGGCAGAGGTCAGTTTGTGCTCGGACCCTTCAAGCATATGATACTGTATCTTCTCTTCCCTGAACTTTGTTACATTGAACTCTCCTACTTTGGCTTAAGAAGAAAGGAAAGAGATGGCTCCTGAATAGAGCTTTCAAGTGTTCTTGTGTTAGTTGTTCTTGAAAATTAGAAGTGGGCAACTTCCGTTGTGTGTTTGTGTCTTTCCACAAGGAATAGAAAGAATAAAAGCAAAGCACGTACATGGTGTGCTCCGTGTCCATTTTCTGTGCACTGAACAGTTCCACGGGCCTGTACGCGACGAAATGTCATTAAAAAATCAGTTGATGGTGAGTGAAGAGGTGGTGGTGGCATATAAGCTTGAATTTAAAATGCGGAATTCTATCTCTTTGAGGTGAAAGAGATTATTCTTTCAAGTTTTCTTTCAAGTGTACTTCCTTGTTTTCCCATTATTTGTCTACTTGTTCTACAGTTTAATTGGACCAAATTTTAGAAGATCGGTCAACTGAGATAATTTGCAACTGACATAATTAGAAACTCTGAATGTGTGGGACTGGCACATACCGAGTATTTTAGATCATTTCCAACTTCCTGACCTTACCTACTCACTGGCACTAGCGGATCCAGCTCTAGAGGTTGTAGTTAACAGTGGATTTCCTATCGTCCCTTGGCGTTGTAGCACTTAGCTCGTTAGTATCCTACCGAGGTGCTGACTGCTCCTCTTCCTAACAAGCTGCCTTCTGCTTTATGCTAGCTATGGCCATGATAATTTCTTTGACCAGTACGAAGAGTATGGAGGACCTGCCAGTGCGGGGAAATCAAGGCATACATCAGGCAGTATTTATGACGGAGGGAGTAGAAGCTTGTTACAGTAATTGGGTGGGTTTTTGAGTTACCGTAAGACTAAAGACTCACTTTGTGGGTTATTTATATAACAAGCAATCAATACCTGGGTTTTGATGGGTTTGGATTTAGCATTGCTGTTCAGTTAATTGACTTGCTTGAGTCATTCTTCAGGTGCGTATGGATAGTTGTCTCTGTCAGGGCTTCTTTCAAACTAGGGAAATTACTATGTCTAATTTTTATTGTAAAATCTATTGCTTGACTTGTGAGGTAAGCACTCCGCTTGGCTTGGGTGGAGTGACAAGTACTTTGCAAGGTGAACAGAGGTGGCATTTACTGAAGCAACGTGGTAAATAACCAAAACCTGTGAACTTTCAAGTATGGATACGGTTGTGAAAGTAGTTAAACCTCAATTTTGGGAATGGTTCTCAGTAAAAGGAGATGGTTTTGAACTGTAAAAGGCAATTAAAAGAAGGTAGGCATCTGAATCCTTTCTGAGTTAAGGAGCTAACCAATCTTTTGAAGTGCTAGTTTTTTGTGCCTTTTTTTTTTTTTTTTACTCAGTAGCGCTTCAGTAAAAAGAATTTTGAAATTGTAGAGAGCCTAAGATGAAATGATTTTATGTTGGTGAAGGCAATAGAAGGAAACCAGCAAAGGTAAATAATTATTAAAATGGCAAATGTTAAGATGCCATTACATTTTTCTGCTAAGAATCCTGTTTTAACTGCCTTTCAGGAAGGGAGAGGGCAGGTGCACACAGTGACTTGGCAGACCGTGTATTTGTCCAAAATAATAGGTGGGTTTCTTTGAATCATCTTATATAGTCATCGCTAATTTAACACATGGAAAAAAAAAGGCATCATAATGGAAATGATCTCTAGAGACATGAGTAATGGCAAGATTGATGTGAAGTAATTTATACACATCAGTATTAACTTAATTCGTTAGCGTTAACTTGGAAGATGGTTGGAAGAATATTTTGTATCATTTGAAGAATTCACTAGGAAGAAAGGCAAATGTTACAAGAAGAAAAAGACAAAATAAAGACACGATGAAATTACCACCAGTGCTTCAGTTCGTTCTGTTTTACAGGAGTAGGGCAGGATGATGAACACAGCTTGTAAAACGACAGCTAATAAGCTTCACATTGTGCGTAATTATCTGTCAAATATTACTGCAGACGAGTGCAGCAAAAAGTTTTTCATAGAGAAGATGCAGCAATGACAAGGTCATCCGTGGCTCCCGTGGTTAGGGGTACAAGTCTCCTGCTGGAAGACACAGGCGCACCACAAGCCAGTAGGCTGGAAACTTCCCCTGCTGGAAAAGTTCTTTTAATTTTGCTTCACAGTAAGTGGCATCAGTCAATTTCACGGCATTATATTTACGTTTTATTAAATCACTTAATGCCTTGATTATTGAAGCTAAAAATCCGAGGACTGAACATGCTTCCATTCTTGGGTTATGTAAGTATCCTCAGTTGATCTGTAGAAGAAGACTGTAGGGAAAAAATCGCCCAGGCTATTTTTATGCAGATTCATCTATATGTAATTCATCGTGGCTCCTTTTCCAGAGGTAAATCTTGCCATTGCTTCACCCCAGTAAAACCGTTGTGTTGCTTCAGGTAGGCATGTCTTCATTGTACGTTCGTTTTTGTCTAAAGTATTCCATAAAATGAATTGGTACATGTAAGACGAATGTTTAACTTTCCTTCTAAGAATATCTGCTTTATTCTGGGGGCATGTCAGTGTGCTGAACTGCTCGGTTGGCACTGTTGTTTCTGTAGTGTTCTAGACCAGCCAAAATCAAACGTGAATCTTGTAGCATTTTGTTGCTTATGACAAAAGCTTAATGTTTTAAGTTAAATTTTGGTGATTTCTTCCAGATAAGCATATGCATAATTTAGTTCAAATCTGAATATATAAAATCTCCCCAAATAAGTTGGGGGAAGATATTTTCAAGTTGTTCAGGCTGTCCCCTTTACTCTTCCTTTTTTTTTTTCCTTACTGCTGGGAAGGTGTGTGCTGTGCTCGGGGGTTTCTGTGCAGCCAGCTGGGTTGTGCCTGTGGCTGCTCGTGCTGGGCAGACGCAGCTTCTTGGGATCGTACGGCACCAGCTCAGGTGTGGCCTCCTGTGCGCTGCCAGCACGGAGCAGCCTGCGCTGCCGTACTCTGCAGCTTTATAGAGTTGTGATGTTTCATATCTGGTGGTTCAGTTTCAGATTATTATTATTTTTTTTTTCCCCAGGTATTACATTAAATAAATTCTGCTCATACCGAAGAATTGCTCTCATCTGCTCTTCATTTTCCTTTTGTGAAAGCTAATGGGTTTCTGGGAAATTAAATTACACAGTCATTTAGTGACAGTGCTAAGTGCAGGGCATTTTTACCCTTGGGTTTTTGCTCACAAGAGTGTGTGTTAAGCTTAATTTCCCCTTCTGTTTACAGTAATGTTTCAATCAGATAGCTTTCCTAACACTTCTTTAAATACACTAATACCTCAAGGCTTCCCAGAGATGCAGCAGAGCGCTGTGTCCTTTGTGTTCCGCTGTAGCAGGTGGCCGTTCCTACTCTCTCCCCCTCGAGGTTTCCATCTTCTTCCTCGCCAGCAGCTGTGGCAGCGGGGCAGGGGCGAAACCTCCTCAGGTGGTGCTCAGGTGTGGCTCTGCCAGGTAGGTGCGTGGCCGCAGCTGCCTCCCTGCCTGGCCGGGCTCACCTCAGCTGCTGCCGCTCGTGGGAAGCGGCACGCGGGGCCACGGGCTGCCTGCAGCAGCGGCGAGGCGCTGCGCTTCGAGGGCAAGAAGGTGAAGGGGTGAGCAGGTGCAGAGCTGGCTCCCTGTCAGCGACGCACTGAACTTGCAAATACGCCCGAGTGCTCGGGAGGTTTATCCCGACCGAGTAGGGTTGGCATCGTGCAAGTTTAGAAGACGGAAAATCTCTAAATCGGTGTGGGAGTCGTTTTCAGGCTTAGTCTGCAATGCTGTGGTTCAAGGGGAAATAAACAGGTTTTCTTTCAGGAAAGTGAGGAAAGGTGTCCTTGAAACTCCTTTGTACTGTGTAACGCCGTGCTAGGAGGGGTTGGTGGCGTCTCTTCACTGGATGCTGCAGTGCCCAGGTGCCGTACCAGGACTTGGAGTCTCTGCAGGTCTCCAGCAGCTCCCCCAGGCAGGACTTGGGGTGCTGGTTAGCAGCTGGCAGTGGTACGGTAATGGGAGAAAGCTGCGACCTGGTGTTGTGTCAGAGGAAGATGGAATGTCAGCTTTGAACAGGTTTCATTTACAGCTAGAAGTAGAATTTTTGTCATCCTAACTGTTTCTGAATAGCTGGTCTGGGAATTGAAATATGCAAGTCCGTGGTTTTTAAATGCTGAAATATTTTAGTTTAGAGAAAATTATACTGAGAAACGTGGTTTTTAGCTAACACGATCTGATACGTTGAGTGTTGATTTATTCACAGTGTACTTAGACTCTGAAAAGAGAATAAATAGTAATCTGATGAAAATTTTAAGTGTTGCATTTCCTCTTTGTTATAACGTGTCAGTTGAGCTCCTGTAGGGTATGTTTATCTGTTACAAGGCTCATCAGTGCATGAAATGCTGAAAGGGCATATTTCTCTCCTGCGGTTCTTGCCATCCCTGGGCTCTTGTAGATGTGTTCCAGTGGATGGGATCAGCTGGGTGAAGCCATAGGATTTTAAATTTCAGTCTGTCTGAAGGCGCCAAGCTCCTTTCTAGGGACAAGGGAGGAGGGGAGGATTCTTTCCTGTACTGGCGATGCAACTTCCCCATGAGGCGCTTGCTCAGGGATCTACATAATAACTATTATCCTGTTCAAATAGGAGACTGTAGAAAGCTCATTGGTGATTAAAAGATAATTTTGTAATTTTTCATGGCTTGTCTTTGTCTTGCAATGAAGATGTTTGTTCATCGCCAGGTGCATACAAATCATTTACTTGATCTCTGTTTCATGCCATTATTTTTTTCATTCTCGCACGTAGCTGTAGCCTGCCAATTGCTAGCAGTCCAGGTTTTAACAAATCCAGCAGCCTGTGTCCAGCCATTGAATTCTGAACTGATCGACCAAGGTGTTGTGACTGGGCTGCTTGTGCCAAAACACGTGGCTTTTGTGATTTGGAGCATTGTAGTATTTGCATTAGTATTTAAAGTTCATAGTTTTCTTTAGAGACTTAGTTTTTGTGAGTCTAATGTTTGTTGCTGCTGGAAAGCTGCCTTTCTTTAGGTACATAGATACCTCCGAGGGAAAAGCAAAAAGGATGAAACTGACCGAGCCATTGCTCAACAGACACAATTTTATTTTTCACATACCTTTTGGTACAGGGCCTGTAATACTGCTGGTTTTGTGAGGGGCCACTGCTCTTTTCTCTAACTCACAAACCAGTGTAGGTGTGCAATGCTTCAAATACAATATCTGGATGCTTCCACTTCAGGTCAGTGTTGCACCAAAGGTTGCTTTCCAAAAAGCAAGTGTAAGATTTCCCTGCAACAGAAACGCGCTGAAGGCCAGAGAAACACGCGTCTCTTCCTGCATCATCATCACTTGTGTTAGGTGACGGCCAGATCTTGCTTCCTGTGCAAGGCTCTGCTGGTCGCTGTCTCTGTGGCTTTCTGAAGGCGAACAGCACTGTTGCTTTCAAATGGGTGCTCGGCTTCTGCCACTCCAGGGCACGTTTGTGTCTCGGGAAGTCAGCTGGCAACTCCGAGCAGTCATTTCTTGGGCATCCAGGTGCGGGGTTGCTTTGAGAACTACAAGCTTTGTATTTGAGCACTACAAGCCTCGTTATCCTTACGTGTAGAAGTTTCACCAGGATACAGGTGAATAGACAGGATTAAAGAAACGGATGGGATTCCTACTGCTGTGATTCCCTTAAAGAAACCAGTAGCCTTATGTTCAGCAGTGAAATAAATGAATAAACATTAATTGACCTGGGAAAGAAATGACAGCACTTGCTGTAGAAGCAAGTGGAGATGGACCCTGCTTTGTTAGAATTGCTGAGCTCTGGCCATGAGTACTTCATGAGTCTTAAAGGCAGCTGAGAACCAAGTGCACAAAATCCTCCTGGATGTTTACTACAAACAGTTCTGCCTTTGAAGCTCTTCTTAATGTGCCCATGGAAATGCTGGGGGCAGGTGCGAGCTACTGGCGGACGTGCTGTGGAGGGGAGCTCTCGGGAACAGCATTCCTGCGTACCTTGGTTCACCTGGGGCTCCTCGAGCAGTGGGGTACGTCTCTGCCTCCCAGTCAGCTGCTGAAGGAGAGAAATGGAGAGCTCGTGGTTTCTGTCACGTGTCCTGCAGATTTTTAGTCTATATTGAGTCTTGCTTTTTACTCCTTGGAGTTTTTTCTCCTGTTTTTCCTTAACTTTGTCCGCAAGAAGCATTTTTTCCTCTTGGAAATGACTGCCCATCCAGCTGTGGTGTGTAGCACTGTCCCCAAGCGGCTGGAACTCCAGGAGTTAGCCTCGATGCTTGTGGGTCCCGTACAGCTGAGGATATTCTGTGATCCCATGACTTACAGGGCATCGCGCTGCCGGGCAGCGGCGGCCAGGATCCAGCTGTGATAACCAGATCACATCAGCATGCATTTTCTTAGCTGTTGAACGATGGCAGCTGTGTAGCTGTTCCTTCATCTGTGCATTTCAGGCTACCCTTAGAAGCCACCCCTGTGCTTCTGTGGGGAAGCGTGCTCGCCGTGCCTGCTCTGCTGTCCTGCCACCGCCTGCCCCCCTCTGCGGAGCTGCTCGGGGCTCAGCCTGTGCCAGCAGCCTGCGGCGGCTCTCTGGCCTTTCCCTCTCCTGCCCTCTCACCGTGTCTGGCAGACAGCACCTGAGATTCGACGGCTTGGATCTATGGTTCCTGTTGCTGTCCTGGGAATCTTTGTGCTTAGTATACAGACGAGGAGAAAAAAAAACAATCCTACAGGAAGTGGGGAAAATGTTCTCATTGTACTAGCAAATCCTGCAGGCAAAATCCCAAATAATTTGCTCTGTGGTTAGTCAGATTTCTCATCTAAGGAGTGGGGATTGTACAAGCCGTGTGCAGAAACAGTGCTATCGTCACAATAGCTGTAACAAAACTTAGTTTGCTTCCCAGCGTGATAGGGCCCTGTGTAATAACCTTGGCACTTAGGCACAAATGCAGGACAAATAAAACACCCTGCAATTTCTCCTCTCGTTAAAGGGGCAGAGAAGGCAAAGGACCCAAGAATAAAGCATGACTTGGTAATGCTGGTAACTTCAAGACGGATCCCCGGGGTGTACGTTGAATGCCTGAGTGCGTGACTGCAGCATAAATGCATTCACAGCACGTGTAAAAAGTTCTGGAGATACGAAGGAGTGTGCTTGTAGGTTCTTTTATCACGGTACTACAGTTTTAAGTACGTTTCCCGCATAATGAGAGCAAGGAAAAGTTGTGCTTCACTGTTTATCTCGGGTAAATAATAGTTTGTATCTACAGCCAAATCTTTTTCCCATGACACCATTTATTTGTGTCACAAATTGCTAGCCCCTTACAAGCCGTCAGCTCAGGTTTTATTTACTTACCTACTTACGTGGAGTCCTCAGGTATTCCCCAGAGAAGGGAAAAGCTACAGGCAGACTGGCCTGCTTCAACAGAGATTTAAGAGACTGAAGTTCATTACGGGACCAAACTTTAAGTGTCCTTTATCTTAAAAGTATCATTGTCCTACAAAATATGGCAAGGAATATTCTGATCGCATTGTCTTAACGCTTCGGAGGAGTTTGCAGAAGCTCACCTGCTTGTTAGGCCGTAGGAATCATTTGGAAGACCTGGATGTTCTATCTACTGGTCAAAAGAAGATTTTTTTCCATATTTGTAACTTTCTTGAATTTTTGTTTTTCTTTAACTTCAGAGGCATTTTTTTTCCAGGTAATCATGTATTGTTACGGAGCTTGGATGGAAGATAGTGAAATGGCCAGGGTTTTTTTTTCTCAGGCATCTGAGTCCATCCCGTTTGGGCATTCAGTTGGGAAGCTGTGAGGGCCCAGTCTGAATTGCCTCCGTCCTGCCTTGCTCGCTTCGCCTCGCGCTGCCGCCTTCTTGCCCAGTGCCTGCCGGCTTGGGGCGTTCCTGTGCTTGGTGAGGGAGAGCGGGAGGAGGAGGAATGGTGATGGGCTTGTCTTCGTGGTGCTTGGCTGCGTTTCCTTTAATTCTTTGTTCACTGCTTTTATTTCTTAGTGACAAGTAATAAACAGAGCGTGTTTCACAACGACTGCAGTCTGCGGTGCCCAACAACTGCATGATGTTGTTCCGTTGTTTGACAGCTCTCTGGCACGAGGCCACGTGCACAACAGTAATAAATGCTTCTGTCCGGTGTATGTGTCTGTTCTGGACGGAATCACGTATCCTCAGATCTATGCAGTATAATTTTTGTGGTAGCCGTACTGTGCAGTTAAACCTGTAACGCTTGGCCCTTGGGTCCGCTTGTCCGGCTCCGCGCGCCGCTTCCATCTCAGTTCCAGCAGGCTCCGCAGTCAGGCACCCCTCAGCGTTTTTCCTGGCTTTGCTTTCCTCCTTTCTTCTTTTTCAGACTTTTAAGGGACTATTTTATTTTTGTGCAGATGTATTGCTCATAGCAGGCATATTTTCTGTTTATTTCCCTCATCTTAAACATAACGACAATAGCTGTAAATCTGGCGCTAGCGTACTGTTGGTACTTGCCGCATGGCACTTGGATGTAACATCTCACGTGAAATTCGGAGCGTATCTGGTGTTCTTCATGTTCAAGGGTTTTTTTTTTCTGTGTCCCTGTTAGTGGTCAGTGCTGGTGGTGGTTATGTAGCTAAGTCTTCCTTCTGTTCCAGTGTAAGTGGTTTTGCATCTTAGCAGCGTAGCTCTTCGGAACCGGGCCGTGTAGAACCCTAAGTGTCCGGCTCGGAAGGACAGGTGACTGCAGCTGCATCTGGAAGATCAAAGCTGTTTGCTCCCATGTTGCAGTGGAGGTGTAATAACGCGTTCTGTATTAAAAAACTAGGGGATAATGAAAGCCATTGTGGGGAAAATATTTAAATGGGAAAAATGATCATTTACCCATGGCTAATGTCTAAACAAACGTGCAAAGCTATGGCTTAGTAACACTGGAGGAGACAGAAAGAGTAAGTTTGGCTGCAAAAGGGGGAAAAAATGCTTATTTCTGTGGTTAGAACAACAGTATGGGTTCACGTATGCTGAAGGGGGACTTTGTACTTTCCCACTGGAAGAAATAAATTCGCATAGGCTTGTTTTTGTGTCCAGTATTTTGTTTTTAAAGCGTGTCCTTTTTACTGAGGCTTCAGAGATGTGCCGCGGCTGCTTTTCAGACTGTGTGTGATGCCTTGTAGCATGTACCGTGCTGCTCAAGGCAAGAGGCTTTAGATGTCACAGTCATCTTGCCACACATGATGAATCACTTTGCCTCAAGAGCTTCTGCTCACAAAGCCTCAAGGGTAACTCTGTCTCCCTAGGGATGTTTGGTTGGACCAGCCATCTGAGCTTACTGTCGTGTGACCAGTTCAGGAAGTACTAAATCCTGACTTTTTCACATTTTATTTTCATGTTAAGAAGTGAAATGTGAAAAGGAGTACATACGCCAAGGTTACTGCTGACCAAAATCAGAAGTAAAGCACAAAAAGGATCAGTTCGGCTTCAAAAAGCCAGTATCATTTCAAACTTTTTTTGCTTAATTTGTTACAAGAGTCATCTCAGTGATTGTAACTGCTGGATGCCATCTAATATACGTGTTCCTGCCTTTTTTCTCTTTTTCTGGCTTGAAAACAAAACACACAAAAAAATAATTAAAAAAGTACAAATTTTTGTAGCTTTCCTGCCTGTGTCTCCGTGTGGATATTCTTTGGCCTATAAGACCGGGTTAGTGGCTGCTGGCGATACGAACTAAAATTTCCAGATGCCAAGTAGGTATCTGGGCACCAGTCTCCTTTAAGGGTTGCATTAGTTCGGTATAGGGAGCCGGGGGGACCATACTAGGAAGATGTTTAAAATGTAGCCTGATGTTTGTAGTATTTAATGCAATTTATGTTTTTTAAATGGATCAAAATCTGTAGGAAGTAAACTTAAATTAATTTCTGGTTCTTCAGCTTTCCCATTCAGTGGTCTAACACTGGCTACACGGCCTGCTTTCTTAGGGTCAGATGCATCTTGACTATTTTTGCAAATTTCCAGAAACAGTATGTCAGCAGCAAGGCTTAGGAAAGAGTAAGTAAATGTTGAGTTTTCTTCCTTTTTTATGTATTTCTTTTCCTGTCCTTCCTTCCTGTTTGTTTTTCGTCTTTCTGACAATATGCGTGTGTTGTTTTATCATTCATATGTGATCTGAAGAACAGTGTCTCTAACTGCCTTTGGAGCATGGGCAAGATCTATTGTCATGATGTTTTGGAGGAAGAGGTAGCTGTTTGCCTGCCTTACTCTCTCTCTCTAAGAAAATCCTGTTCTTTTTGACTAGGCTATTGCAGTGACTTAGAAAGGGGACCGAAATGTAACAGTGAATTACTGCATGGCTGTATTTCATCCACTTGAGCACACGGGAAATCCTTTTCTAACTCGTGCTGCCTTTCTCCTTTCTGTCCTGTTGCCCTTGTTCATTTTTTTGCTTCAATAAGCATTGCCAGAAGAGCTGATCATTTATTTTAAGGGTTGGAAGATAAATCTAAATAAACCTTTTTTCCACAGACTTTTTTTCCCTCCCTAATTTTTCAGGGCTGTTGCTGTTTGTGTTTTCTGCAAGGAGGGTAGTTATTCCAAAAAATGTCATTACCAAGAACAGCCTTCAAATAGGGAACATCTCTGAGTAGCTAGGTACCATATCTGTTGTCATGTACAAACCCTTTTTGTTGAGAATATAAAAGGTATCAACTCTTCTTAAGAATCAGCTCAGTATATATTATAATAAAAGACTTTAAAAATGTTCCTTTTTACTTTTTTTGTATTGGTCTCAGTGTAATTTCAACTCTTCTTTGCAATGAGATTTTAACTGATGGAGGCTGCTTCCTTAGTCCTTTTCTGCAATGTTTCTCATTAAAAGTTTTTGCTTTTATTAGCTTTTTATTCTTTGTATTTTTTAGTATTTGCTACTTTGGGTACTGGCAACTCTTGACAATGTGCCATCTGTGTCACGCGGAAGAAATTGTATTGGTATGAACATAGTAGGTAATGCCTGAAAGTGCAGTGTGATGAGTAATAGAAGTACTGGTTTTGCATCAAAGCCAGTTACGCCTGCCCGAGGTTTGATGCTCTTTTTTGTTGTAATGAATCTGGCTGTGGGGCGTGAATGGCAATCAGGCAGATGGGATCCCAGCAGCTGACCGTCAGGTACGCCGTTAAACAAAACAGAAAAGGAGTGGGTTGTTGGCCATGGGTGAAGTTGAGTAACGTTGGTATAGATGATGAGGTAAAAGGGACTGGTGAAGTCATAGCTCGTATCTAAACGTAAAAGCCTTGCTTTTAGCTGGGTCTGTACGTTTCTGTAGCAGTTAAAGAACATTCTTAGTAACGTTACAGATTTTCTTTGGATGTGAATATTTAAGGTTTGAATTTACTGAGGGAAATGCATATGTAACGGTAGCTATGGCTTTGCTTTGTCATTTTAATTGGTGTATGTATTTATAAAGCTTATTTTAAAATACCCAGCAAATGATAATCTTTTACTTACAATGGTAATATATGCAATGACCTTGTCTTATTAACCCGTTTGTAGTCACAGAATTGTCAGATTCTTTGTCGTAGCTAGCAACTGTCCTAAGCTGGTTCTGGCACGTTTCTACCTCGATCATAAGTACTAATTTTGCCGTGTTTCTGTTGGTGTAGGTGAATGCTTCGTACAGAAAGCTGCTCCGTGTTACCTGCGTAGCCAGTTACCGTTATGCTCCCATGATGAAACGTTTGGTAACTGTTCTACTCATTTACTTGGGTCTCTGTTGTCCAAACACAGTGCTGCTGCTTCTCTACTTTGACCGAGTGAATAAATCAAAGCAACATCTTAAAAAAAATCATTTATATATGATACACTTACGAGTTATATATCATGTTTTGCTCAATTCTGTTTCTGTATATTTTAGGGATAAGAATCACAGTGTAAGCACATCTTCACAGGAGCCCTTTGCTCTAGGAAGTGGCTCAGGAACTGGGTATTGTTTTGTTTACAGATTAAAATTCCAATCCAACTCCCTCATTTATTTGGATAAACTAGTTTAAATCCTTTTTTGTTTTCTTGATGTCCTTACAGTCTGTGCTGTAATTTGTATATCCTGAACATTTGGATCCCTGGTACTTGTGCCGTGCATTTCTTTTAAATTGTTTTCAGAAGTTCACTGAAATTTTTCTCTGGTGCATTTCATGTTTTTTTTTGTTTGTTTGTTTGTTTGTTTTTAAAAAAAACTCTTGCTAGCAAGTACTAGTACCTTTTGCTGTCTTATAGAACTCTTTCTTTAGAAGTTTCTCTTACAAATCTTATCTTTTATGCTGTAGTTTCCATGTGTTGAGCTGAGCCATCACCTCGTCTTAGCTTTTTTAGGTACAATATCACAGGCAAAAGTAAAACCTCATTCCTTTCCCACCACAGTAAGTGAGAAAAGAGGCTCCGTTCTGTCTAATGGCCACAGGAGGTTTAATGCCTGGGCGTACCTATGGCTGCAGACACAGAAGCAATAAAGCACAGCGATTTCCAGTTTGCGGGTGCTTCCTTGGGTTTGCTCGGGGGGTGTTTTGCACTGGGGAAGCAGGTGAGATGCGCAGAGTGGCCTGCACGGTGGGGTGCTTCCCGTCCCCTTGTGTTCTCCCTAGTGCTTCGTGTCCACAGGTAGCTTCCAGCTTTCCCAAGCAGGGTGTGTTTTTTTCATTTTGGATGAGGTTTTGTCAAACTTCTCCCAGTCCTTTCTGTTGTGAACGTCTCCAGCTGTTAGGTTTCTGCCTTTGAAAAGGCAATGTCAAGTCCTGCAGCACAGCCATCGGCTTGCCCTCATGTTGTGTGTGAAGTGTGACAAATATTGGTACTTAATTGATTAGATTGCATTTTATTTTTCCACTGGCTTTGAAAATAAAAAGTTGAATTTAATCTAAAACTTACTGTACTAAAGAATATATTCTGGTCCTAACGCTGTGTGTTCCCCCAGATACTCCAGTAATTAGCATTCAGTAAGTGCCCAGAATAGAACTGGGCATCAGGCCCTTAATTTAATGATCTATTGATTAATGGGCTTTGTATTCTGGTGAGAGGGAACACTTCCTAACTGCTGTTGGTCAACATACATTCTGCAAAAGGAGGTGAACGTTCCTTTGATGTTACTCGTCTTGGTCTTTAACCCTGTGTGTTCTGCTGTCCGGCAGCAGTGAGCCTGACCCTGCCTGTCTGCCACGCGCCGTTCTCGGGCTACAGGACTCGGTGGTTTCTGCAAGCAGTTCTCAGCAATTAATGCCTGGAAGCATAAAAGTTGATGTGGTTTGCACATCAAACTTGCATGATTTAAATGTATAATTCGGAGTCCCTGCTGTTTATATACTCAATAAGAGGCTAAGCTCTTGGCTTTGATATGCCATGGCCGAGTCCGAACTACCTGGGTGCTTGCAGAATTCGACACCTGAAAACAGCGTATTAATAGGTCAGGTTTTTTTACACTTCAGTTGTAACTCACGGGACTTCTAGCCCCTAAGCAAAATGTAATGGCAAGCGGTGATGCACTCTGTCACATCTGTTTCCTGAGCATCATTTTACCGGTGACGGTACGTAATGTTACAGTGTGATAAACTCTGGCCAACATCCCTCCGTATCCTTTTCTCAGTAACATGAATTATGCTCGTAAGTCATCAGGAATACAAACACAAGCGAACATCTGTAATTTTCAAATTTCCCAAAATCCAGTCAAAAACAGTGCTTGGATTCGAGTCTAAATATGGTCTGAACATGTCAAATGGTGCAATTCTCTGTGCTTGCTTTAAACCTCATTAGTGGTGCTTGCTCCAAAAAGAAATGAAACCCTTTCTTTCATTAGGCACATGGGAAGGCATGTAGGTTTCCTTTATAGCTTTAACTTGGATGTTTTCATTGACGGGGGCTCTGCTCGTTGCAGAGTTTTATCTAACACATCGCCGCATGCAGGAGCACAATCTTCCATTGATTTTCCCCCTGCGACGTCCTTTTTCTCGGCGCACCTCCCATTGTTTCACAGTGGCGGTGCGGCAGGCGTGAGCATTGTGCACAGTTAATGTCAGCGAGAGGAGCGGCGCTGCCATTGATCTGGGTCTGAAGCAGAAGTTCTCAGCTCCAGGTCGCCTCCTCCTCGCCCGCCCCGCTCGGGCTGCGGCAGGAAGGCAGCCGCAGCTCTCCCGGCGCTCTATTAATATGCGCGACGTGGCGGGTTCCAGGGAAGGTTATTAGGATGCTGGTTCGTATCCTCCAGTGAATGAAATGATGTGTGATTATGAAGTCATCAGGCATGGACCAGTAAGGCTCGAGAGAGCCCCCCCAGGTCCTCGGGGTGCCATTGATTGGTGACCATGTGTTTGTGCCCGATAGACTGTGAAATGGTGTGTTGCTCCACGGCTGTGCTGCACCTGCGCCCCACCGAGGTGATTGATTGGTTTGGTCATGTGGAATGTTCCCATCTGGTCTGCAGTAATGTGGTTTTTTGTTGGCTTTTTTTTTTTTTTTCCTTCCTTCCTCTTCTCTCCTATTTCCCCTTCATCCGCAAATAGCGAGCGCTGGCTGGGGAGTTAGAGCAGGCAGTCGCAGAAGGCAGCCGAGCCCTTGCCTTGGGAACAAAGTGGAGTTGCTGCAAGTCCTCGCGTTCTTTTCATGTCTGGTAAAAGACCAGATAGCCTGTGTGGTGCCTGGGGGGGAAGGGGAACGCCAAACCCCCACAAAAGAACAAAAAAACCAGGGGGGACCAGCCCCCCAAGCCGGTGTGTTCCTCTGCAGAATTGTCAGTGCTTTACAAAAGCACTTCGCTATTGTAATTAGATTATCAAAGTAGCGGTGCATGTGGAAGATCTTATTTAACCTCAGAAAAGTAGTAGTTTATTTATTGAAAACTACTGATGTTGCACTTTAAATGCCAAGAAATTATTTTAGTTCCTTTAAAAAAAATTCTATAGTTACATTGGGCGGTCTTGTTTGATATTTCTTAATCTCACTCCTTTTTCATAATTGATCTATTCATTCCACTTAATGACTAATTACATATCAGAGCACATCATCAGCAGCATTCATCATTGTAGAATGTAATAATCAATGACATTTCAACAAAGGAAAAAATAAATATGCAAATAAGGACTCATTAACATTTGCATGAGCTGTTTGAATAATCACGTTGCTGACAAGGCTGTAATTAACAGAAATTGATGCTGAGTTCAGTATTTGATAGTGTGTTTTCTCAGCGTTTTATTGTTGTCACTGCGGGGGCTGGAATGAAGTTCTGCTCTACTTGTACCTTGACTTGGGCTTGATGCGATGGGTTGTGCCAGGTAGCGCGGGCTTCTGGGAGGCCTTCGTCCATCTGTGACCTCTGCTTCATGCATAGCCAGGTATTTGGGTTAAATTACTCTGTTGTTAATGAACGATTGGTACATTTGTAGTAATTACACAACAGCTGAAGGAAAACCTTTTCTCCAAAGTCAGGAATAAAATGATTCAATTTTTTTTTTAATTGAGAATCTTGACGTGAGTCAGGCACTTTGAAGCTATAGGATTTCTTACGTGCGCTGAACGAGAGGTGTCGAGGTAGGGTTTTCATTTGTTAATCTGGTTCAGTGTATCAGTGTCAGGAGCCTTGAGCTTCATTGTAATTGAAAATCACTTGCTAAGGAAAATGTGTAATTATGAAATGTACAGTCTCACTCCCTCCCCCCTTCTACTACTGCAACTTTACCCCCCCGCCCCTCCCTCCCCTCTTTTTCCTGAAGCTTCCTCTTTTTGTCATGGATATCAACTGAAATGCACCAAACACAATAAAGCTGTTTATGTCAGTTTTTTTGGACGACTGTAAGTGCTGATTATAACAAGTTTAAGGAATTTCCTTTGTTGAGTGTGTACCCACGCCATATGGCTCAACATGGAACATTAACTTGACAGGGATAATGGATTGTGGTATATGGAGACAATTTTGCCTGCAGCTTCACTATAACTCATTCTGGTTGGGGATCACAAGTTTATAATATAGGATGCAGCAAACATCCAGATGGATTTACTTTACATAAAAGAGTTGCATTTCTTTTTATTTCCTGCCTGTAATTGGGGGAGGAAAAAAAAAAGAATCAAAAGTAGTAAACAAAGACTGGGCCTTATTCAGGCAAGTAAAATCTCAGCAAAACTGCATCTGCGCAGGTGAACTGGTTTGGATATCCTAAAACACAGGTCGAGTTGTTCCGTGTGCACACGCATACCCGATAGTTCAAATAATACCTGACCTGGTTTCGCTTCTCAAAATATTTCAGTGTATCTCCAGCCCTAGAAATACACAAGGCTCTAAGATAATGGGAAAAAAAGCTCTTTGAAAGAGTTCTGTTATTTTACTGAATAATGAGGGCTTTTTTTTTATCATAAGCAGAATGAATGCTTCTCTAATTAGCATTCTGCTACTTCGGTGATGCTCTGATGGTTCCCTGCTTTCTTTTAGAAGGGAAAAAAATCTGAAGTCTTTTGTGATATAAGCAAGTAAAATGCTGTCAAAATAGTTAAATTTGTTTATTTCCGTGATTGTCTGATACAGTGGGAATTGTACTAGTTTTCGTTTACACTTCATAACATTGGCACAAGTCTGATGTTTTGTACCTGAATGATCTGTGTGCCTAAGTTCTTTCTCTAAATTGACAAATGCTTTTCCATCTGATGCAGACTTGAAGCGTGCATAGTCCCGTTACGCACCTCTGTGGCTGAATGAAGGATCAGGGCCATAAATCCACATTTGGGATTTCAGACAGAGCTACGCAGGGTGGCTTCGTGTTCCTGTGTGCTTGTGATTGAGTTACACTCCAAGTAGTATCAGATGTTTTGCTGCCTGAGACGCAGGCATCTTTTGAATATCCGCTTGGGAGAGCCGTTTAAAACACCAGTCTGGAAATATTTTATAGTTGACCTTCCTCATCCAAAATAGATGGGGTTTTTTTGTTTGTTTGTTTTTTGTTTTCTTTGAACAGCCATCACATGGGTATGAATTTGTTAATTATTTCATTAGCTTTTGAGGTAAGTACCTAAGCAGATGGAGAGGACATGGTTCCTGACTTGGGAAGAGTAGATGCTGCGTGTCTGTCCAGCCTGCGTGCCCCGCTGCTGGCTGCACGGGTGGGCAGCCCAGTTTCATGTCTCTGATCACATCCAGAGTTACAGCAGGTGAACAGCCAGGAAGTACCTCCTTTTGAGGAGGGAGGAATAAAAAGGATCATTGACTATGGACCTTTTAAAACCTGAGTTGGCTGAAGATACAGGGTTTCTTGTAGTTTTTTGTGCTGCACATCATACTGAAAAAGCTCTGGGTTCATTCGTCTTCCTCCTGCATAACAGGCTCAGTGTGTGGTAATCACAGCCAGGTGGGAACTTTCTATGGTCTTAGAGAAATGATTGGTTGTATTCTTATTACGAAGTCTCATTTACCGCTGCAGTTGTGGATGGACAATCCCAGGAAAACACAGGATAGGCTTTCAGTGTTGAAACAGATCAATACCGCTGCCTCCTTCCATACTGCAGGTAGGAGAAGCACAGCATCATATCTAGTATTCCAGTTGGCTGTTGGATCCCTCTCATTTATGGCTCACTGTTTGGAAACAATAGGATAGGGGAATATGTACCAGTGTTGCTGTAGATTTGAAGAATTAAAACCTGTGGATAAGGAAGTTCTTTCCAGGAGCAGCAAAGGAAGTTTACTCCTTTGTTGGCTTCACAAGGAAAGTAAGAGCCAAAGCCTCACCCAACGCTTAATGAAATTGAAACTTCAAGTACAGTATTTATGTTCTGTGTTGGTGTTTGCTGACCCAAGGGATTTCTACATCTGTTTGTGTGTGGTTTTTATTTACCTTCTGGAAAAGCTCCAAAAGCAGGCATCACTGTTGTGCTGGCTGGGACCTGTGGTGGCCCGTAGGGAGCACACTGATGGTCCAGCCCAGTTCGTGCTGTAGTGTGAGGGCGTTGCAGAAGTCCAGCAGGCCTTCAGTAGGAGGGCCACCTACAGAAACGTACCCAGCGGGGCTGGGTTGTGCCTGCCCCTGGGCTGCGAAAGGAGGCTCCTGAGGGGCCTGCTCAGCCTCGAGCTGCAGTCAGAGCTTTGGGTGTACAGAGCGCCGAGGCTTTCTTTTTTTGGTTTGCGGATAGAATTAATTAATGAGCGTTGCTACGGTCTTTCTATCCCGTAATAGCTCTCACTATTGTTTTGTATTTTTGCAGAACAGGGTTGGGGGGGAGTCTTTTCCTCCTGAGAGGAGGAAATGCCTCTAGCTTACGGCTCCCATCGGTTTATTTGTGTAGCGATGCTTTCCCTGGGACCCTGCGTCTCTTGCAGCGCCCGTGACATGCTCCGGCCCCATGTGGGGACAGCGGCCTGGGAGCAGGCAGGGCTCTGCATGGGCTGAGGACACCCCCGTGCCTGCTCCTTTCTCTCTTTGGAAAGTTCTCTTCGCCGTATTTCAATATTCCAGCTGGAAATTTGGTCCCCTTTCTTGCCCTTGAACACACATGCCACCATGCTGTGACCTGGACTCTGTTCCCTTGCTTGAGGAGGGTACGTTATCACTGTGTTTTATGGCAGAAACGGGAATGGATTTTGGTCTGTAAGTTTCTAAACAATTAGTTTGTCTTAAATAAAATGGCACTTCCCTTAACTTGTAAAATGGTTGTTATTGATAAGTTACGTTGAATTTTTTTAGAAGTACCTTGAGTAGGCTTAATGAGATGACACATCCTGTTTTCCTGCCAGATTTCTCTAATCAGCCGGCGGTCCACCAGTGTTCTCAGCAGTGGATGGCTCCAATTATGTGAGCTGTCCCTGCGGAATTTAGTTCATTCATATATTTGTAAGTACGTAAGTGCTGAATTGCTTTACTGAATTGGTGCCTAAAAATACTTCTAATAAATATGGAGAATTGTTTTGCTCCTGTTTTCAACGTGGTTTTTAGAATCAAACTACTGTGATTGAGTCAAGGTTTGTGCTACACGGTGTGAGAAGATGAGTCACAATGTACTTAAGCTAAATGTGTGGCGGATGAAGAGCTGTGTGATGTGGGGTAGGATTAGATTTTTAGCTGATCGGAGTCTTCTCCAAAGAAGCAGACTGTCTCCTCGTGGTGCCCTTCGTTCTGAAGACGTGTGCGCGCTTCAGAGCTCCTGCAGGGGAAAGCTGCGGGGCTGAAGGCTGGGTTCTGGTCCCAGTTGCGGAGCTGCCAGGTGACTTGTTCCATGTACCAGATTTAGAACGGTCCCCTCAATATTCTTATTCAGCATTTCACTTGAAGCAAGTGAGTTTGAATTGCAGTAGTGGGCATTTAGTCATTCTTAGGCTAAGAATTCCCTCGTCGCTTTAGGGGTAACAGCGCCCGGTACCCCAGGTTTTGATTCTGGCCATATACTTTGTTCAGTAATTTGGAAAACTTCACCTCGGTATCACTGCACACAGAACTGAGTAACTCCTCATTTCGAGACAGAACACCAGCAGGGTTTGAGATGCTGGAGTTTGGCAGGAAAGGGCTTGTCTGTACAACAGTGAAACTGCACTGGGGAAATAGGGAGCCTGTGCTCACCAGAGGCGGCTTGAGGAACGCTGTGAGCCGTTGGAGCTGCAGCTGCATTTACCATCAAACGCCGAGCTGGTGCCGACGAGTGTTTTGTTTGTAGTGTCATGGAAACTGTGAGCCGAAGAATGGATGTTCTATTCATCTGGGAAAATAGCAGTTCGCTGCATAAAACATCAGTCGCTTCCAAAGCGGTTCTTAAAATAGACTTTGTGAATATAACCCTAGAAGTAAAAGTGCAACAATTTAAATGACCTCGGTACTACTTTGGGTTTGTATTAGAATGCACATGTGAATTAAGTTAATGTAGAAGCAGTGAGAGTTTTAAAGTACAATTGGAGCATGGAATGCCTCTCAGTCGGTTTTACTGGGCAATTTTAATCTAGAGATGGAGAGGCCTGCATACATCAGTCACAGTTGTAGTCCTGCCTGTTGCCTTTCTTTTTCAGATGGCTTGCTCTGAGCAGAATAGTTTAGGTCATTATTCAGTGTCATTTGCTGTTCCACGCAGCATTTTGCTAAAAGCGACCCAACTTGCTGCAGAGCACGGCTATGCGAGAGCTCTCAAGGCAGAAAAGGAAGGCGGAGCTGCAAGTTGCTATGGCCTAACACACGCGGCTGCTTTAATCAGCGTGAGTAAGTTACGTGGCGTAGTGAAGTGAGGGAATTAATGCCCTTCAGTTGGAAGTGTTAAAATTCGTTTGTTTTTTTTTGAGGAAAAATTCAGTATGGGATTTGAGGTAAATAGAAAATAATACGGGAACAGAATTATAAAGTCATTGTCCTTGGGGTGGAGGGGGGGTAAGAAAAGGAATTGGAGGAGCAGAAGTAATTTGACTTGAGTGAAAGGAAGTTGGGAGGATTTGCCTATTTCAGAATCCCGGGTTCTGGAGTGGGTGAGACCCCTCGCAAAGCGGATGTGTCATTGCAAGGCCCACTTCAATGTCTAGTGAAGCCAGTGGGAATCCTTCTTGCTGACTTCTTTGCTTTTTTATTGTTTTAATTCTGGAATGCTTACCTGGGAGGATCATCCTGGGCTATGCCATGTCTTTGAATCTAGGTATTCGAAGAAACCATGGTGGAAAGCGCTGTGCTGAAGGCAACAATATTGCAGATTTCGGCAAAGAGAAAGTGATCACAGCCGTCACCAAATCACAGAATCATTCAGATTGAAAGGGGTCTCAGCGGGGCTCCAGATCCTTGTCCTGCTTAAAGCACAGTTGAGTTTGAAGTCAGATCACATTCCTCAGGACTTTTTTCAGTCATGTCTTGAAATCCTGTAAGGGTGTGGAGTATGCACAGCACCTCTGAGTTTATAGCAAGTCTGAACTGCTCCTTGTTTTCATTTGTGTGGGTTTTCTTGTCCTCCCACTGCTGTACCTCAGCGAAGGAGCTGTCTGCCTGTCTTGGAAGCTCCTGGTGAGGTACGGAGGCCGTTGCCATCACGTCCCTCTGATACCATTTCTTCTGCAGGTGAAGCAAGCCCTGCTTCAAGGTGCCGTTACCACATGTTCTAACCCCAAGTTAACCATCTGAGCTTTCCTATTCAATGGCAGGGCAGATTGCCCGTGGGATTTGTGAAAGCCAGTATGCCTGTTGAAGGCTTCTGAGGGTTGACGACGGGAAGGGTAAGGGAAATGCTGGAACATAGCAACTACCTGCAGTTGCAGGAAGGTAAATCTCGCTAGCAAACAGAAGGCTGCAGGCCCATCCATGACTGTCCTGTGGGTGTCTTTTTGCACTTGGCTCAATAGAAAGACACCTTGCTTCTTAAAATGCAGTGCAGAACACTCTGTATCAGTCTTCAGTTGTTTTAATCTGCCAACCACCTCCGAATTTACAGGAACTCATTTAAATCATCAAGATAGACAAAACAAACGAACCGAAAAAACCAACAATGCGCACACACCCTGACACACACCCCGAAACAGCACCACTGAATACGAGGACAAGTTTTGAGTCATGCTCAAGTCACTGAGAAATATTTAGTGATGATTCTCTGTTCACAGTTGTATTCTAAAGCCTTGTCTGGTGCCTGACTGTTAATCCCTGAACGTGTTATTGTAAAAGAATAATGCCTTTATTGAGTCATTTTTAAAATTTTTTTTCATTAATAATGTTTTAGCCTATCAAGTCAGGTACTTTACAAAAACCTGCTACGTATGAAGTTTTATTCTTTAGTACTTTGAGCAGCACACCATGTTCCTGGGTGTTTTTAAATACGGGACTTGCTTTCACCTTGGCTGTGTCTGGACCTGGGATATTATTGTTAACATTTCTTCATTCACATTCCCACGACTGTTATGATATCTTATGGAAATGTTTTTTTTCTTTCTCTATCAAGAACGCTGCTTGTCTCACCTCCCAAAATAAACGGTGAGCACATGTTTTCCTTCAGCTGTTGGATGCGCTTTCAAACAGTCTTTGCTCCTCCTGTTTTAACAGATAATTTGCTTCGTGGTGCCTGCAGAACTTGTTCTCGTGAAATAGTAGTCCTGGGGAAAGAGCTGCATTTCTTGAGAAGACGGCGTGCTATTTTAGCATGGCTGCTTTGTTTGTTGTTGTTTTTCTGCTCTTCTTGGTTTGTTTTTTGTTCGTTTTGTTTTACAATCCAGCAGCTCCTGTTAATCTGGAGAGCACGATCTAGGAATACCCAATTTATAAACCTCAGTCTCGGTGACTGGATCGGATTTATTGCTTGTGATGGGAGAAGCATCGAAAAGTTGAGCAAGTCATCCGAATAAGTACTTGGCAAACTTTTGTACAACAGAATGCTACTGTATGTGTCTGCCCCTTGTCGTGTGGAAGACAGTTACAAATGCTCACCGTGTTTGTGCGTGTGTTTATGGAGAGAGGATGCGGGGAGAGAAACCAGCCTTGTTGACAAAGCCAATTTGTCAAGTTTAATGAGAATGAGTAGATCTTGGATGTGAGAGGAGCCGTAGGTACCTCCAGAGGTAACTTTTATGTTAAAAATAAAAAAAGGAAAGTTAGCAATTCATAGCACGTAGTGTTACCAAAACCTTTTAATCAAAAGCAGGTGTAGCATTCTGTTGTGAAGTGTGGCTTCTCTTGTTAATTTCCAATTTAAAATATATATATATATTTTAAGTCCCCTTCACTTTAGGCTTTAGAACCTACCTGATGTTCAAAGTCCCTGATGGAAGCTGAGTAATCTTTGGCCTTAGATCTGGGACAAATTCCATAGCAGGAGAGAAGGGAATGTTTTTCAAGTTAGCTGTAGGTGGTAACTTTGTTAGGTGCCTGAAAACTTCAAATCAGTTCCTTAGGAATGAAATGAGGGAGATGGCAAAGGGAGAAACGCTTCAGTAGACAGCATGCAGATGTTCTGGAATACATGGGGTGACAGATGAGGTGGGTACAAACACCTTCCTGTCACTTCTGTGGAACGTGTGTGTATTCACACGCGTGCACCGTTTGGTTATGGTCGTCCGGGTAACGTACGTTCCCCATTTCCTTCATTCTGAGTAAAATTTTAGCGTAGTAATCGCTAGTGTGTGCCTCACACTGGATGATAAGTGTATGAGCATATTTACAGGTGAGTAGAGCGGTAACATTACTTAAGGTAAGGCTTAGGGTAGGTCTAGTCGTGTGAATTGAAAGTAGATACGTTGAACAGCTATTCAGCAGTTACTTGGTTCACAGATAGCACACGTGCTCGGGGAGAAGAAGAAGAAAGCTCTTTGTTCATTTAAGAGGTTCATACTCCCTCTTTTCAGTTACTCCCCCTTGTTTTCAGTTACTCATGTGTCTCTTGCAGACTGCAGTCCCTTACAGCATTGCAAAGATGTGATTCCTAGTTTAGCACAGCGTCAGCCTCGTGAGTGGGGGGATAGGCGTAGTGCTGAGGAAGGAGCCTTCATCTCTCAGGCGCTGATGGGACAAACATTCTCAGTTTGACACGAGCGTATGAATTACTAGTTCACGGGGTCAGTCTGAATACCATGTGTGATTTAGTCCACCCTTAGCTCCCGCGTATTTGAAGTACGTAGGAGCGTTAATAAAGTGTTCTTGTAGCAGAAGATCTGTGCAGTACTTCTCAAACTGACAAAATATCCCATCTTTTCTTAGAAGTACTTACAAATCAATGGGATGAAAGTGTCAAAGGCATGTCTTTGTGCAGCAGGCTCTTTAATACCACTTCACACGCTGACATTATTTCTTTTTAAATCATTGCATTAAAGAAGTTGTGAGAAATCCATTGGTTTCTGTGCTTAGTGTCTCAAGTACCCGGACTTACTGCCCGGGCAGTTCCATCAGTACAGTTCTTACAGTGAAAGACATCCACAAATGCCCTCGCAATTGGAAGCATAAAAACTTCTGAACTTTTCTGAGTCTTGGAAAGCACAAGGAAGAAAATGCTTTTTTTTTTTCCAGATGGTCCTTTCCAAATGTCAACGAAAGCAGTAATTTAGTTCTCGCTAGCTAAAGCCTTGTTCCTGAATTGCAGCTGTTACAACGGGAAGCTGGCTCCAGGTAACTCCAGCTTCACGTTCTCCATCCTTGGCACCATGAAGGTATAAAAATACTCGCTCCGAATAAGACGAGATGGTACTAGAGCTGCGTTATACAAGCACAAAGCTGTCTTACAGAAGAAAACGCATGGCATGGAGAATCACAGGAACCTTCTGGCAGATCTGAGGCTGGGCGTGTAAATTTAATAAATGTCATTGCAAATCCTAATCTTTCACTTCTTGGGGAATGTTACAGATGTTCTGTAGGATCGTGGTCCTTCAAAATTTTGAGGAAAGAAAGAAGTATGGCAGATCTGTAGTATGACAAACAAGCTTTGCTAAGCCCTATCACCTCCCTTCTGGGAAACTTGGTTTCAGAGATGTTACAGCAAAGAGAAAAGGGGAAAAAATCTAAAACATTTTTCCCCTACTTGCAGTCTGATAAGCACACGATTTGCTTATCCATTGTCCTAAAACATGTGGACCACCAGTCTTAGGGTTACCTGTATAGACCGCAGTGCTCATCACCACTTTGGCCTGGCGTTCCTGCTTTAAAAATGTTTGTGCTTTTCCTCTCATCTGCCACTTTGTTACGAGATTTTCCAGTGAAGTGATTTTGTGGCGTATGAAAGGCTTATTAATCTTAACTCCCAATACAAACTTTGAAAATTTTCAGGCAATTGATGTTTTGTAGGTTTACTTTATTAAGAGGTAAGCCAGCGTGGATGTGTTTGCCAAGACTTCAAGGACTATTGATTGGGAAGTTGCTTCCAGTCACAAGAAGACAGAGTTAAGATGGAGCGTATGATGAGATAAAGGCTGGGTGAGGAAAGCGATTACAAGCGGGGGCCTGCTAATCACTGACCTCTGCGGGGATCCTGTAGTTTATCACTAATCTCACTAGCGCTTGGCATTTTCCTGCGTTGCTGCTTCATTGTTCATAGCCGAGTGAGTAATTTGGCTTGGGATGAACAGGAGGAGGGTGCCGCAAGTCCGGCAGCTGCACTTGTTGGCACTGGCTTGTTAAACATCTTCGGTGTCGCCAGCAGCGTGCTTGGCACACGTCAGCCAATAATACTCGAACAAATCGTTGTGACGAGAATAGGAGGACAGTTGTTGTAAGCGCTTCCTTCCAATTGCCTTGCTTCGGATCTGTTTCGATTCTGTGAGCTTTGGTCCCAGGCATTGTGAGGAAAAAAAGCCTGTAATCGTTGTGTGTGTGTATCATGTGCGCTTGTAAAACACCAGGAAGGGGATTGTAGATGGAACACAGGTAGCAGAAGTGTGAAATCCTCTAGGAACGGGGAGGCCTGTAGGAAATGAACTGATCCCTGCAGTGCTGGGGGCAGTGGCTAGATACGCAGCAGTAGTTTTTGGCTGCCAGCGTCAGTCATTCTTACCGCTAAGAAGGCAGGAAACCAAACGTGAGGAGCGGGGCTGCTTTGGTGCTTTTTTAAAAATTAATTTTTTTCACCTTACTGAGATCATTCTTTGGTCAGAATTTTATTTAATGCTAAAAAATAAAAAAAAATATTAAAAACTACTGTAAGCAGCAAGGATGGTATTTATATATTTTTCATACTTCATTTCCATTATCTGGTAAGTTAGGAATAATATTAATGTGGAAACTGTATTTAAACGTTGTGTTGAACATTTTTCTTACGTCATCCCTATGCACCTGCCAGTAGAGTTCCTGCAATTTCTGGCTTGTGGACCTGAATACAAAAAATGATTTGAATGTGTGAATTCCGTGGGTAACAAAGACAGCCAGTGGGCAGGGAGGCGGGGGAAAGCACCATAAAAATGCATTTCTCTCTGAATCCACCAAGGCCCATTGGTAACGTTTTAGCCATGGGGGAATCTTTTATGATTCAAGGTAGTGAATGATAACAAAGTTGTTTGGGGTGTTTCAGAAGCTGTCCGTTTCTGTATCCTTGCAAGCAGGAAGCTGTCACCACCACAGGCCTGAGATGTGCGGGCATGCGTTTGCACGAAATACGTCAGTGCAGAGCCAAAACCAGCGCTCCCGATACGGGGGGATCCTCCGAGGTCCTGAGGACGTTCTGTTAGCAAGTGGTTTGGGGCAGGCTGGCTGCTGAGACCGGTTAAGTGTCATCAGCGACGAAATGATTAAGAAGCATGATTTAAAATGTTTGAAAAATCGCCGAAAACTTGTGCTGTGCACAAGGTGGGTGGACGTGCCTGACAAACGGAGCAGCTGCCGGCTGCGGTCACGGTGGCGTTCGTTTCACCCTGGCTGACAGACGTTGCTTCGTTCAGACAACGCTGGCACTTCACACGCTGCTCAGCAAATGCGCTCTTGTGCAATACACAGGCCCGTAGTGTCTCAAGGGTTAATTCTGTGGGAATCGAAGCAATTTTTTGCAGAGCTCTGTTCTCTCATCTTCTCGTAAACCAAGCACTGTCCAGAGGCAGTGGGTGAGTGCCGCTTCACTACTGGCAGGCGTTTGTAGCACGTTGGCTCGGAGCAGCCCTCGGCCGAGGTAACGCCGCGCTGCCTGCAGTTGACTGTCACTTCGCATCTTGCTGTTTCAGTTCATTCGGTGGTGAGGGTATTTAGGCTGCACAGCTGTCACACGGATAGATTTCGGATGGACTGCAGTTCCTTGTGCGGTATTCAAAAGCTGTGTGAAGTTGTAAGCATATCGTATTTAAACAAGCGATTGCAGGAGAAAAACAATTATTTGCTGAATGCCTATTGGTGCTGGAATTGGTACCGAAGTTAGGAGACGTGTGTGGTTATAATGCTTAGCGGGATTTCCTTGGTTTAGTTTCTTTTAAATCTGTAGTTTCTGGTCTGTAGGCCTGTTAGGTAGCAGTTAGAAAGTTTGGGTTGTTGGAAAAGCAAGAAATTTACTAGAAAAAAATAAAAAGGCAAACTGATGCCAAGTTACTGGAAGGGCCACGTGCCTCGTGAGCTGAGCTGGGCAGATGCAGATTTGTATGTGTGTAACCAGCTCAGCAGTGTCTGTGTAATTCCAGTCTGGATGGAAAGCAAAACTCTGGCACGCGGAGCCCGTGTTTGTAACCTGATGTCCCGTGAGGCGACGCTGCTCTGTAAGGAAGCACAGACCTGGCTTCTGCGGCGATGGCACACAACTGCTGCAGGCTGGAGCCGTACCTGAGGGCTTGTGTTTGGGATACTGTCCTGTACTTCATCTGGCTTGCTTCCCAAACTCATAATTGGAAAGGTTAGCTGTTGGAGCACGGGGTAGGTGTTAACTCGCTCTAGCAGTAATTCTTGAGCAGCATCAGGGAGCCTTGACATCTCTGGGTTATTTCGTAGAAGCACGTTGATCATCGGGGGATGAATATAGGGATATTGCCGTCAGCTGCTTTCTTTAGAATGGAACTACCGAACTTTTAAAGCGGTCGAATGCACGTAACATGATTTTGTGTGTTCTTATCGAGCAATTTTGGGCTTCTTACACAAATGATAATTTAAATCAACTTTTTTCTAATCTCCGTAATTGACTCTTGTACAAATACTTGCTTTAAAACCTGCCTGGAATACTGCATACTTCAGTCAAAGTTGTTTATCATGGGATGGAAGATTCTCATTTTCTGGAAAGGAAATGCTGAGTTTGGTTAATGTGAACGGCATGATTCATGCTGCTCGTGTAATTTTGCATGCTCGGTATTTTATTTGCTTGGTGCCCGGTAGTTGTTAGAGGCAAATTGCTTCAGCAGAAAAACGTTTGCTTTTTTCTTCCCTTTGTTACAGCAGTACTGCCTCTTTTTGAGCAGGCTGTTGTTGGCCAGGGTGCCCGCAGTTAGCAAGATCAGTCCTGAGAGACGGTGCTGTAAGAGCGCCAAATTCACTGTAACTGCGCTTACCCAAGCTGCGCTTTTCAAGTGAACAGTAAACGTTTTTAGGTAAGCAGTAATCTTTAGCGTTCCCACTTAGGAAGTGACAGGAATTTTTTGGCAGTGAGATAGAAAATCGGGAAAAGAAAATGAGGCCCTGATGTGGAAGTGCAAATGCACTGGGACAGAGCTATTTGTCACGTCGGAGGGCGAGTGTGAGAAAGGCTGCTTGCTCTCCACCCAGGAGAAGGGAACTCCTCCTTTCCGTGGCTAAGATGGCATTCCTTTTCCGATCTTCCAAATATTTTGCAGCTTTGAGTAGAGAGGTAGCATGGCTTATTAATGCCATCCTTTGGGTTAGACTCCGGGGGGGTTTGTAGGTTCAGTGTCGTAGCTGAGGGGGTTACATGCACTTGGTAGTTTCTGTTACGTGCATGTTCGATGGCTGCCTGAGTCCGGACGTGATTGAGTGGAGAGTTTAAAAAAAAAAAAAGTGAGGATTGATAAACCTGTGAGCTCTGCTGGAGAACTTCCACACTGCAGTTTAACATACAGACGTTTGAGTTTGGTGGCCCAACCAACAGATACAGCACTAAGTAGTTTTTTCCAAATTGGCAAACGTATTACTAATGTTTTATAATCCAGCAACATCTGCGGGCAGCTACGAATTTCATTTACATGTGATGAGCTAGTTGAGGATTTAAGGGGTATGAGTATTGAGAGCTCAACCACTCAACCATGGTTTAAGTTGAGCATGTGTTTTTCATTCTGACTTCGGTTTGTTCCGTTTTCTTGTGGCTATGTATTTTTTTACATTTGATTGCTTAGGATGTTAATCACCTAAGATGATACTGGCCATGTGTTAGCTTTGTGGAGGAAGGAGAAATGTCTAAAAGTGTTTCAACCTTTGCTCGCTGATACTGGAAGGAAAGTTGTATTGAGCCTTTGCCCTTATTATCTCAACATAGTGATGGGGTGTCTTAACCACAGCCCCAAATGGCAGCAGTTCGTTGGCTGTGTAAGAAATGGAATGCGGTACATTCGTAGTCCACTGCAGTATGCTGTTTGTGATAAGCACGGATCTAGAAGCCTGCTCGTATTCATGTAACTTAATTTGTGTAATATTACTGTGATGCTAGCAGATTTTCTAGGGTATACATTTATACTGAATCGCATATATGAATGCACAACCAACCTTAAAAAGATTCTAACTTCAAATGTCTTTCTTTTGTAGGAAAAGCCTCGGATAGAGGTCCGTTTCCACTGTATGGTAGAGATACGGGGTTACCAGGCTGTCAAGTAAGTATGGTGATGATTGAAAGCAAATGGAATAATCTCAATTAAAATTCAGATTACCAGACATAAGCAAGAACACGTTCCAGAGATTGCAGAATGAATTTTCTGGGTTCTGTGTTGTCAAATTACCTTGTACATATATGCATACAGTTACAGGAGATTGTCTTGCTGTGAGAAAGTACAACTGTTTCTGTATCCGTGAGAGTGAAATCCGATGTTTTTAATAAGAGAGATTTTTGGAAGTGACAGTGGTGATGGTGTTTGTAACAGCTGTTGCTCTCCTGATTCTTAACATCATGGTGTCAGAACATGGTGGTGGTAGAGATAATTCATCTCAAAGAGAAGAACTGGCACTGTGTCTTGTCATGATCAAGTCAGAATGTACTAATGGCATTAATTCAACAAGTCTTCCTTGCTGAAACAAGGAATTGCTAGTACAATAGATATAAGAACGAGACCTACTTTAATATAAACACATTTGTAAATCTGAGGAGTTCGGGAGATGCTTCCAAATGTGTTGTCTGATGGAAACATCTAACAGGAGCTGGTTTTGGTGGTCTCTCTGACAGAGGCTCATCTGTAAGCTCTCCTTGGATACAGAGGAGTAAGCTGCAAAGACTACCATTTTGCCAGGAGGGACAACAAATCAGTTGCATAAGAGGGACTTACTGTTGTCTTTGGATTTTTGATTTTATTTTGGGGGGGAATGTCATTAAGTTGACTTTTTGAAAAATTGAAAAATTCATGATTCATTTTAATTTCAGTTTGTATTACTACTGTTAATTATGTTTCTGAATAAAAAGATGTCTCACCTGTGAATGATAAATCTACTGATACAGTATAGTAGAGACTAGACACTTTCATTTACGCTTCCATTTTCGTATCAAGAGTAATAGAAAGAGTTCCTATTTCAGTTGCACGGACCTGTGGGGAGCAGAGAAGAGGAGAGTCAGAAAACCCTGCTGTTTGCTCTGCTGCCTGCTTCCGAGCAGGGTACCTGGTGCAGTGCAGTGAGAGAGCAGATTTTGTGCTTGAACGGTGGGAATCACGAGGAAGATGTCACTACTGAGGATTATTTTCAAGCATCTTGGTGGAGCGCATCCAGAAGTTGGTGTTCAGAATTCGTAGTTTGAAAATCTCTAAATCTCTGCCTTGCCTTCTTTTTTTTTTTTTTTTTTGGTGGTTGTTGGTTTGTTTTGGTTTTAAATTTCACCTGAACAGATTTCTGTGCATCAGTAGACTTTGAGGTACGAAATAGTTGAGCTTAGACACATCTACCAGGCTCATTGTCCTAGACTGCCAAGAAAAGGAGAAGATAAGTGGATTTTAGACTCCACTGTCATCATGAATTTAACTGATTTGGGTGCTGTTGGCAATAAAATTAGGCAGATAATGTTTTCTTCCTAAATTATTTTGACGTAGTGGAGGATTACAATCAGTTCTGCCTGGACAAGTTAAACCACTGTCTGGTTGTTTTCCAGCACTTCATGAAGAGACAAGAGGAGGTTTGTCATGGGCTTGGACTAGGAATAGGAACAGAACGTTCTGGAGGGATAGAGCTTACACGCTGTCCACCAGGGATCAGGGCTCCTTCTGATTCGTGGTTTCTTGTGTGTTGCTTCCAACTCTTCCCCTTGTCTTTCAGGCAACCGCTCTTTCCCAAGCAAGAAGTGGCTTTCCAACATGCAATTTGCATTTTTGCTGCTGGTATAGACCCTGTCTTTCTGACCGAAATGACTGGATGGCTTTGTTTTTCATCTTTTTGCTTCTCAAAAAACACAGTCACTGAATGTAGCTCACTAGGGAGCTGTGTTACTCCTCCCGGAGCTGGTGTGCATCTTTTAAGGAAAACAGTCGGGCTTTCAATTTGTAACAATTAAGCTATCCAACGTAATAATACCTTGTGGTTCTGATGTGGTTTTTACATTAAGAAAACTTCCTTCTGACTCTAAGTCATCAACTGATATTTTCAATAACTTTCTTCTGGAAGATGAAACAGGACTTGAGTTTGCCGTTTTGTTTTCAAGTCTCTCCACCGATAGTTTGGGAAGCGTGAACGGGCAGCACCGTGTGGCAATGCAGGTCCTGACGTAGCTTCCCCTGTTAAGGAATGAGCATCCTCACAGCCTGTGTAGCTGTGACAAACCCAGAGCCCTTTGCAGCTGTACGGGTGAGCTTTCAGTATCAACAAGTCACAAAAAGGCGGTGTAGCTCTTTCGGTTTGAGTTAGGGATGTTGTGTTATTGCCTATCTAGACAGGGAAATACTGAATTAATGTTATTAGCGTTGTGCAAATAACTCCATATGTACTACTCTTAAATGTAATATTTTAAACTTGACGTTAGTCTGGAAGCAAACTCATTTCCACATTAGTCCTTCATTAAGTTCTCGTTCTGTATTGCAAAGCAGGTTTATGCTAACTTTGCATAAAATTCACTTTTGATTTGTGGTAATGAGTGTAATTTCTGTTGTTTAGTTTCTCACTGAGGAAAGTGCTTTTCTATCTCCTAATTGCTTATACCTAGCACCATTTAATATATTTTTACGTGTAGTTATTTCAAAGTCAAAATCTGAGGTGTCTTTGTTTCTATAACATCACTTGTATTTCTGTTTATTGCTTGGATGTGCTCCCTGCTATTTCTGCTCCTGCAGTTTATTCTTAAACGCTCCTAATATATGGGGAAATGTTATTGCAGGTAAATGTTACTTGGTTTTACCTTTAAGATCGTGGAAATGTAGGTGGAATTAACTTGCAATTAAGTTTTAATTTAATTTAAAATTAGTTTAATTTGATCTTACCAGTCATATCTGGCTGCTTGAACTCATTTGCTAACTAGGAAGCGGTGGGATTTCTGTTTTATATACGTATGTATGTCTAATCTCAACAAGAAAGTTGATCGGTTTTTCAGTATTTTGGGGTAGGAGCTGAAGTCTGATCAGTTTTCAGTGTAGCTTAGAAATCCAGACAACCTAGGCACTTGCAGAAGTTTTAGTGTGAAATCAGATATATAGAAACAGTTTTCATGAAACTTCTACCGCCAAATAACGGCGATGCTGTTACAACAGCAGCGAGGGTGTGAATGTGGCTTGTATCAGACAGGAAATAGGTACTTGCAAAATAGATTTCTGTCAGGTGTTTTAAACAGGTGAAAAAGAAACATCCCTGGATAGCATTTTGCACTGGACCCATTCATGCCAATAACACTGTAGAATAAGGAGTTTTATTTGTCTTAAGCTACGTTTAGGCGATTCAGTGTTTTTCATGGTTAATGCTGTATGTCTGTGTGTTACATCAAAACTCGTGCTTGTCTGGGGCTTTGCCGTCAGGTTCTGAATCCTCTTTCTTGTTTGGCTTCATTTGTACCTTGCTGCAAAGTCTCCTTCTGCCAGGTCATCCCGACGTCCTGCACCTTTCCAACTAGCACGACTTCTGTTGGGATTCCTTCTGATTCCTGCAGTGTGTGCGCATTAAACGATGGGTAACATGGTGAATTAGACTTACACAAACATTGTTTGGATGAAGGTTAAAAATTGGTACTTGCACCAAGAATTGAGAGTTTTTAGAAGAAATATAAAGGCCATGTTTTGCTACCAGAATGAAACGTGTGCCATGCGACTTGACGCAACGGCTCTACCCGTGTTGGATTGGAGGCTGGAGGCTTGTTAGTGGGTTTTGCCTGTAATTCCGCTGTTTCTGCTGGCTGTATAATTGCAGATTTGCGAAGGGCATCCTTTAACAAATGTTAAACCGGTTATAGATTAACTTTTCAGAAAGCTTCTTCTGTAAAGAGGGTTTTCTTGGCTATGTAATTATAATACCAAACACTGTAGCTTGTGTAAAAGGAGTGAGATTAGACCTTGAACGCATGACTCTGTTTACAGCATCATCCAAAAGTTATCCAGCTGTCGCTGCGCTTCGCTTTGACAGCTCTGATCTGTAAGGATGCCAAGGATCTGCGTAAGATTTTAAATGAAAGTGACGTCAACGTGGAATACTTGTATAACTGTTGGACTAACTTTTCTATAGCTTTTGTGAAGACTACAGTAACAAACCATCCTCGTGAGCCTGACGTCTCCAAGTTCCCAGCCGAATTGGCAGCCAGACTCCTTTAACCCAGCAGTGGCTTCTCTTCCGTGCCATACGGGTCTGTCTCTCGCCACTGCCTGTAGAGGAGGTGTAAGGAGATGGGCGTCACTAACCTGAAGATTGTAAATAGTTTGTGACTTCCCCTTCATGTTCTACGTTAATTCTAAAAAATCATGCATAAAAAGTAGACGTTATTGCTTTTTGGACATGCAGAAATAACACATTTTCAATCCCTTCATGGTAATTTCAAGTCCACATAGTATCCAACGCGAGAGGTGTGTCATGGGGTACACATGGGGTACACATGGGGTACACATATTCATCATATTGAGTGCTGAATATGGTAGATGAATATGGTAGATGTTAGGAGCTCAAGAGGCAGCATTCACCTGGTTTTGTTTGACGTGTATCTTTTTCAGAGACAGATTTACACTAGTGTGTATATTTTGTATGATGATAGGACACTTTAAATGTTATAAAACTCATTTAGAAAACTGAAGTGACAATAAACCTGTAAATTACGTGACTGCTAGAAGGAATTGTGGATTGTATTTGTCTTAAAGACATTTCACTTAATATATGTAAAATCATATACATAATACTGCATGAGATGTGTACTGCTCTGTAGTGTATGAAATACATGCTTCCACACATTTCATGCAGAGTGAAATACAGAGTGCTACGTAAAGAGAATATGAAGTATTGATGTTAGGGCGTATGTGACACGTGCATTTAATGCAGTAGTAGCGGCTAGCCTTTTAACTCATTTCTGGCTCTCACTATTACAAGTTTTGTGTCTATTGGTAATAAATATGGCTGCTTTAGAATCTTTGTTATGGCATGAGTAAAAAAAAAAGTAGAAAGATGATCCATCGGTGTGTGCAGTAATACTGCTACGCCGTTTTCCCTTCAGAAGCCATCAGCTCTGCTATTGCTGTGAAGCTAATGCGAGGTGACTCATTTAGCAGCGTGTTATTGCATCATTGGAACATGATGTAAGGCATATCAGGCATTATTAAATTAGCCTGAATTTTGCAGGATGACAGAAACTTCTTAGGCACATTTACGCCATAGTTAGTGTTCCTTATGGGAATATGTTTCAAGTAAACATAATAATCTTATTTCAGACAGCTTTTCAGGATTTCCCTTTCTTGTTTATCAGGAGCAAAATATATGCTTCAATAGAATATTGAGAAACACAATAGCCTTTGTGCATCTTGAGAACATGGTTTGTGTTTCATGAATTGAATTAAATATATGCTGTTACTTGAGTAGTACCTTGGAGAAGAAGTTAGCTTATTGTATCACTGCAAGTTGACTTGAAACCAACCCATCTTTCACCTTTGCTATGATTCAACATAGAAACGTTCTCGTCATCCGGATACCGCTCAGAGCTAATTTTATATATGCCTGACTCACTTGTGCTGAAAAGCATTTCAGAGTTTAATATAGTATAGGGCTGAGCCATGGCAATTCACGCTGCTGGCAGTTTTGGGGTTGTTTTGTTTTTACAGAATTTCATGATCTTTCTGTGTTCATTTAAGAATAACTTTCTTCACAAGTGAATGAGACTTTAAGAGGTTTGCATCTTGTCTGCAGGTCTTAGCAATGTATTAAAGAACAAATACAGTTTTTCATGATTGGGTGTTTAGGGTGTTCAACATCCTTCGCACACCAAATGGGTTGTTTTAGTTTTGTATCAAAAAAAAACAAAAAACAAAACAAAAAAAACCCACAATTATGATGTTTTTTACCAAATGCACTGCAAGAACTTTGAAATAAACCAAAAGAATGCCCTTAAAACCAATTTTTGGACAATTTAACAGATCACTTCAGCAAGAGTAATGTTTGCAAGTAAATGTTACTTTGCATTTGCATACAAAGTAATTTGCCTCTTTCAAATTTAAAGAGTTTAAAGCCATTTGAGCAGAATATATGCCTAAAGAGCGATACAAGCAAGAGTAATACAGGCATTGTATTACTTTAGCAGTGTCTCACAGGATGCTCCAACAGCTATCTTGCATGAAGAGGAAGTGTTTTAAAAGTTGAGCAACTCCAGAAAGTAACATTCCTGTCAGGGCAAAATTAATGTAGAGAGGAATTTCAACCACAATGAAAACGAGAAAACTTAAAGAATACAAGACTGTCTGAAAATGCGATGTTCTCACGTTTGGTCCGCATCGCCTCTGATGGCCTTTGGTCTGTGAGTGTTTGATTTTAAATCCCTAGATGATGTAAGCTGTTGTATTGTTATTATTTAAAAATAAAAAATACAAAATCTAGTTAATGGGAAGAAGTGCCACTGAGCAAAGCTGTGCCTAAGTCACACACGGGAGAGCCTGTGTGATGTACGTTGTGCCTGTGAAAGTCAGCTGGGTACCAAAAGGTTTCCAGCATCGCCTGGTTCTTGTGATGGGAAGTGTAAGTTGTCTGGAGAGAATGTAAGAGCTCTCCTAACGTGTGTGGGCAAAAAAGCCACACTGTGTTACTGGTGAAGTGGTGGGCACTATGCAAGCAGGAGTGAAGGCAAGCATCCATAGGAGGATGTAGATGCTAACTTGCTGCTTCAACGCAGTGAATAGAATTGTGACTAGCACAAACTGAGACGTATTTTTAATATATTCACGAAGTAAGTAATTACAAGGCATGTATATAGTAAAATGCAGGTGATTTAACTTCTTTAGTAAAGCATCAGGTAGCATGGGACATCAGGAAGAACAAGACAAAAATGCGCGTATTAGAAGTTCGGAGTGAACATATGTGAGTCAAATCAGGTTTAGCGACAAAAATGGAAAAACGAACTTCATGAAAAATGAAATTAGGAATACACATTGTGCAAGAACAAAACTTGGAATGAGCAAGAGTGAAAGAAATGAGTGATTGTGAATACTGGGACGGAGCAGCATTTTAGTGGTGTCGGATGCCTGCGATGTGTGAGTCAAGGAAGAAAAATGTGTTTGGAGCACGTCACAGTTTGAAATGTCTGTTCTGTGCCTGTGTGTGAAGGGCTCCAAATCTTTCTCCACCTGCAGGTGTAGCTCTCAAATAGCAGCGCGACTGTCTCTTTGCAACTGCTTCTGAATTTGGTTTGCCAGGTTTCCAACACTTGATTACTCTAATCCAAGGGCTGTTGTACCAGCCCGCTGGCACGCTTCAGCTTGGCATTATACATTAAGGAAGACCGAACGCTGACTGTCTCGTCAGAAGATGAGAAGTAACGGACAAGTGTGCAGAACAGATAGGTGAGGTGTATCCTCATCGTCCTAGCGAGTGCTTCTTAGGTTCTTCTTGGCAGCCTGATGCACGTCTGAGCTTCGCGTGTGCAAGCACCGCGCACTCTTCTCACGCACACTAACGGTGTCGGGAGTGTTCATGTCTTTGGGCAGGAACTCTGCTCATAGCCAGAAACTTGTGTTTTTATTGCTCGTCTGTAACGCTCCTGTCCCTCTTCAGCTTCCTTGGGAGAAGTAATGAGATGGTTACTCTGTGCTGGGGCTGCACCATCTGCTCCTCTGGTACTGTAGTGGTACCGAAAAGATTTAGATGTGCATGTATGTGTGTGTGTGAACTAAATTAAGGGGTTTAAATTAATACAAATTTAAGTGACTGTCTCAGGAATAAGAAAACGAGGCATATTTAGACCACACCTGGGCAGTAGAACATAAATGAAACTAATATTCTAGGAAAAGGGATGCTAGCATGTGGATAATCCTCTCTGAAGAATGTGAAGCACACTGTGTGTATCAGGTCCCTTCTGGTTTGGGATGTTTGTTTTGTGTTTTTTTGTTTTTTTTTTTTTTTACTTCCAAATTTTGAAATAGCTGCTGGTAGAATGAGTTACTGGTTGTTTTTATTAGGTATCGAAAAAATATGTAGAATATACATCTCAGTGTGTTTATAATAAGAAAATATGCACACCTTAAGCTAATGAGAAAGCACAGGCGCTGCAGAGGGGCTACCATTTCATCATTAAATAAATTAGTGCTAATGAAAGATGTCAAATTGCATCAGCTATGTATACAAATGCTTTTACTCTTTTTAAAAAAAAAAAAAAATAATCGATGTATCAGTTAAACAGCCACACGAAAGCTTTTCCTACTCGCTGTTGGCATGTGTTTGAAGTTGCTTTAGACGGATCTTCCCGAGAGGCGGAGAGGTGCGCGATGATCTGGACCTTTATTTGTGGGGCCTTACAAGACTACAAGCAGCGGTGCTAGTTGCTTTTCTTCTTACCTCACGTAGATCAAGGAACGGTTTAGAGACCATAACGCCTGTTTAAATCCAAGTAACACAGAGTTAGGGGAGCATTGAAAAAAAAAAAGTTAGTGCTGTGGGGTTTTTTAACGACAAAATAATTTTCAAGCTGACAAACTGATTTTGTTTTGTGTATTTTCTCCTCTTAATCTCCTCCTCTGTGACACCTGTGACACCAAGTGCCTCCCCAGCACAGACTTCACAGCTGAGCTGTCGGTTTCCTAGGAACTGGCTTCTGCAGGAGAGGCAGGCGGTGTGAGCTGAGTGGAGCAGCAGCTCTGCCTTCTGCTAGCTGCTGCTGACCTAGAAGGGGGTGAGGTGGGATATCCATGTTGAAGGGCACGCAGGATGTCCACGTGTGAGTTTAATTTTGCTCCATTTTACTTCTCAAGTAAAATGAAGTGATATTAATTTTCTCTTGATTATGATTTATTAGAAGTGCTACTGGGAAAATATCTCCTGCCTGCCAGCAGACAGGGAGCCTGCTCGTAGGCAGAACCTAAAAAATGTACTGGACACAAATGTAATTTCTTTCTCCAGAGCTAGAGGTGGCCACCTGAAGTTAATCAGGGAAGACATCCCCTCCAAGGAAGTGGGTAGCAGGTGTTGGGAATCAGTTATAGGTGGGGGGATGCTATTTATAAAAAGGGAACAGGTCGGGGAGGAATCACTTTGAATGTTTTAAAGCAGCCAAACTGTTACTTGTGTTCACCTTTCTTTCTCACACTATCTATGATTGGCAAATTTTCTTCCTTCCTTTTAATTTTTGATTGTTTGATTATGTTTGAGGTGATTAATATCCCATACATCGATATATATAATGTTTTATATGTTGCTGCGTAAGGAAGCACCCAGTTAGGTCCATATATGTATTTTTTGTCGAACGCTATTTGCCTTTAGCTTGTCTCACTGCCACGGTTGGGTGCTTCCCAGTTCTGTGTTTATGGTATGACTGCAGGGCTGGGAAAAGATGAGCTCACTTGTCTTCTCCCGGCCAGCCCTCCATTTAGTGAGCTGGAGCGCCCTTTGGATTTTCTTGCGGCGTTTATTCTTTCTGTCTAACCTCTTGAGCCCCCATTTACTTTTCCTTTCTTTCTTCAGAGAGCAAGTCCCACCTCAAACTCTACCTGCACAGATTACTGCTCTCAAGACGAGGGCAGGCCCTGAAAGGAGCTGGGAAGGGGAGTTGAGAAGAGCATGAGCACTGCGTGACTGAGCGTTGGCTGCCTGGGGTGGGCCAGCAAGGGCTGGAGCTTGAGCAGCCCGGCGGCAGCGGACGGAAAGAAGACAAACTGATGTGCCATTTCGATTCCACTTCGGTGGAACTAAGGCATCCGTCGCGTACTGGGTTCAGATGTGTTGCAGGGTGCCTTTCAAGGTGATAGTGCTCCTAATGCACGGCTTTCTAAATCGCGGGGGGAGAAGGACAACGTTCATTAAGGAGTGGGGGAGAGGGCGGGACTGGAGCCTAAGATAAATACTGACAGGGCTTGGCTGTCCGTTTGGTAACCCCTGGCTGGCCTAGGGATTACCTTTGGCTTGATCATATGTGAAAACATACGGGTCTCGTATTATGGCATGTTAAGGCCTAGGGGTTGTCTGGTTGCTGTGTTACCAATAGTTTCTGAGCCATTGCTATTTTACACATTTTCTGACTTTCTGGTGTCTGAGACGTTTTTCTCTTGTTTGTGTGGGAGAGGAGATAGCACAGCTTCCACCCCGTATATCCCAAACGATACTAATCGTATAAAATCTTTTATAGTAATTTTGCTGAAGATGCAGGGGGAGAAGCAGATGCAAGGATACTTTGAGCTTTTTGGTATCCCTTTTAGTCTGGCTTCTGCAAATAAGATTCAGCATACAAGCTTTTATTATAATATTGATTTCTCGTGCTTGTATGTTGTAATCATAGAAAAAGGCAAGAAGGCTGGTACCAAAAAATAAATAAATAAAATTAAAGAATAGATGAATAAACCCTCAGCTGCTGCTTTTCTGACATTTTGCAGTTCTCCACAAACCTTCTGCTTCTGTATAATCACAGTAAGGAAGCTGTTCAAATTACTGTTTTCATAACGTAGCGAAGACATTGAAAGGCGAAGGGAGGGGAGCCTGACCTGCAATCACAGTGCTTAGTAATGCCTTCCTAGCACTCCGCGAGCAATGCAGAAATACCTTGCCCCGGGGAATGAGCAAAGACAAGCTGAGCCAGCGTAACCTCGGGGATGGGACACCCCCGTCAGCAGGGCGCTGCTTTTACCGGGGGAGGACAGAATCCATAGCCCTGCCAACACGGTGTTAGTGCGGGGAAACCGCTGCCACAGAAGAGGGAAGAAAGGTGTTTGGTCGTCGTGTTAATTGGGTGCTTCCCAGCCAGTTGGATGCGGAAGAAGCACACAGCGTTTCCGTCCCTTCACATTTGATCTTTACCTCTCCCACTGCCTAAAAAAAATGTAGTTGGAATCGTATGCAACTTCCTCCAGTGATGCCATTCCCCATCCCCGTCCCTGTGCTCGGGCTCGGTAACACTGCGTACACACACACAGAACGAGCCGTGGTAGCAGGTTCTGCTTAGGCATACAGGATAAGCAGCTCCTGGTGACCCAGAAAACCTGTATTGATATATTACTGCGATACATCAACAAGCAATGTATTGATACCGTGGTGTTTTTCAGTGTTAATGTTAATTAGGACGACAGTTAAACTAAATGGCTGTTATTTTGTTTGCGATGTTGCATCACTTGGGTGTTTGGTACCCTAGGTAGCTGTTTTTTACTCCAGCGAGCTAGATTAGCCTGATTACACTGGCAGGATGCAGTTGATGGATGACTGTCATTATCTTCTCAAACCTGCATGATACTTTAGGTATAGGAGGTGATAATTAAATTTTCAAGAGACTACATTAAGATTATAAGATCTGAATATTTTTTTAAAATGAGAAATATGTTTGCAATTATCGACACGTTGTTAGAGAATCCTCTCCTGAGATGTTTCATGTACAACCCCTGATTTCCTTCAAATTGATAAGAAAAAATGCCTAAGTTGTCATATAACACTTCAGACGGTTTTTTCTTAATTCTGATATGTTGCTACTCCTGAAGCAGACCAAAAATGTATCTGATCAAATCTATTGGTAATGGCTTGAAGAGGTACAGGTTAGCACAATATATTTAATGAAACCTTGTTTGAGACAAAACACTAGAGAGGATCATAATTAATGCCTCATTTTCTGCCAGTTGCTATTGATTACTCATTCAGGGTCCCTTTGTTCTCAAAATGGTAACACTGTATTTCACATTACTATTTGATGATATTCTCAGGATGAGATTCTTTAGTAACATGCTGATAATTGCAAACATATCTCGAGAATTTAAATTTAAAATGAATTTACAGCATATGTCAGTTTTTTTCCCAAGTTCAGCTCTCTCTTGAAGTGCATATTCATTACGGTTGCCAAAGATTGCAGAGTTGAGTGAAGTGCAATTCAACGTTTTGTATCTTGGTGATATTTATGGCTGAAGCTGGATGACGTGAAACTGGGATGAATGGTCTCTCTGCAGCCCGAACCTCTGCACCGTACCAGCATCTCACAGACAATTATTTCAGTGTTTTACTTTGGTGCTAGCTTTTCCTTTGGCGTCGCAGTAACCAGGTGCACAACTTAGCAGGGGACCTGGTAAGTTTAGCAGAGTTGGACTTCTCCGTTTTGCTGCGTTCTTTGAAACTAGTCCATGCCAATGGTCAGATTTATCCGTGAGACAAGACATGTAAAATACTGACACACGTTATATATGTTGGTTAAGTCTCCACCCAAATGGCTTGCCGAATAAAAGCAACAGGACATGCAACTTGTGCTGTGCCAGTGCAGGACTCCACGTGTATAGCAAGGCAAGGGGTGCGCTTGCTGCGGTTCTGCCTGATTCTGGGAAGTGCCGAGGGAGCTTCTCTGCCAGCATCAGCGTCTCTCGCAGAACTGGTCTCGTTGCCTTCTGCAGGCTAGCCAAGAAATGGGGGGATTGGGTTGAGATGCGAGCTGCTGTGTTACTTTACCGTAATGAAGTAATGCATCTAAGCCCCGGTTGTTACCTAAATGCTTGGGTTAACCGAGTACCTTGGTTGTTTGCCCCCCTTAAATAGGGGCAGCCTGACTCCTGGGACCAATGGCATGAACTTGTTGAAAAGGAAGCCAGTTCCAAACGCTGGGAAAAACGCTAACTAGTTGGCAGCTTTTTGGGGTGCAGCGGAAGGAGGAGGTGTCCACACCTAAGCTTGTGTGGTCCAGACCTAAGCTGAAGTTGCAACTCTTAGTTCACTTCCACAGCAGCATTCTTATGCCAACACCAAGTCCCTGTCACACCTGGTTACACAGAATAGTCTAATGCTTTTATTCTGAACCATTTTATTCTTTTGATAGAAAATAATAACGTAAAGGCGTGCAGTTGCATTTGGATTGCACTAGTGCATAATTTGGCTATAGCTACATTAATAAAGTATTTCCTAATGTGCTTGCCTTTAACAAATAAGATGAGCAAGACTTAGACTACCAGAAGTGCTGACAGCGTGAGGGAATCCCAAGGCCCGCTGCCTACAACACCGATTTTTTGAAATGGTAAGAAATGGAAAAGCCTCCCTAGGGGAGTGAAGCCTGTGGAGAGGCCTCGTGAAAAACGCTCGTGTAGTGTGCTTCCATGTATCTGGGCTTTCCTGTATGCATATAAAGCAAGCATTTGAGAGCTTCAGGGAATATTGTGTAAGGACACGTCCACATACATGGAAGCAAGAAAATCAGAAGTGTTTACCTGGTGTCCCTGCAGGTCATCGTAGGCAGAGGGGTATTTTGGCATCAGGCCGTGTCGCTGGGGTCCTAGAGGCTGGAAGAGTTAGGCTATGGAAAAGACAGCTTCCAAAGTCGCCAAACTTTCTTTTATTCTGAATTTCTTTGAGAGGATGAATTTATAATAATTAATTAATTAAAATCCCTTGAGCGAGGAGCTCGCTCTTTGTTGTACTCCAGCCATACAATTTGATGTACCTGTTTAGTCTGAACAGAAGCTGACTTTGCGTACAGGCAAGGGCCGCTGCAACACAACATTTCTTGTGTTCTGTGACGAAGGCGCCTAAACACACCCGGACAGGGCCGTGGTGCCCCGCCACCCTCTGAAGGTAGGATTCTTCTTGCAGCACCTCACCGTTACAGCGCTTGCATACGTGACGTCCCGGCAGTTCATGGTTCTGAGAATACTTTTCAGGAAAGGCACCCTTCCCAAGCATTGGTCTAGATGCTGGCCCTTGGTTTTTTGTTTGTTTGTTTTTTTTTAAAAAAAAAAAGGCCTTTTATTTTGGGACTCGGGTCATGCCATTTCCCCTGAGGCCATCAAAACTGTTCCTTGTTGTTTTGCTACAAGAGATGAGCTTGAAAAGTAAAGCAGTGATGTTTGCCTCTTTTCTCTGTTCCAGCCTCTTTAGAATGAGGACAGTTGTGTTCGTAGTTGATTGTCATAAAAGCCTTTTGTCGTTTTTTCTTTGGATTGGTTATTGAACATGCATTCCCTAGGGAACAATGCTGCTTTAAATAAGTTCCTGTCTATTTTGAAGTTGGAAATGTCTTACAAAATCTGAAGAGGCTTTTTATTTTTTTTAGGAACGCCGCCCGTTTGTTTGTAACAGTAGGCCGGGGCAGCGTTCAGAATGACCAGCCATTGATTATTCTTCAGTAATTGGATCCGTGCTTGGCAGATGAGGTTCGGCGGAGCGAGCGCGTTCTCGGTGGAGAACGTCGCAGCCCCGCGTGTGAGCCATCCGCCCCTGCGCAGGGACCCCAGGCGCTTGGGCAGAAGCAGCCTGGTGCTGAGAATACAAAGCCTTTTTGCTATCCTCAGTGGTACTTTGTATTCCTTTCTTTATCAGATGCCCTTAGGAAAGGATCAGTCCTAATCAATATCGCTCCTCAATTGGTTCAGACAGGCAGAAAAATCAATAAGATGAACTAATGACAGCTATTTTTATTTTATTCGGGAGGACTGAGGAATAATTACGAAATTTTAAACAGATGCCTCATTTATGGTGGGAATGGCAGACAAAGGTTCTGCTTCTCTTGCGTGGTGTTTTTGTTTGTGAAATTGGTTTGGCCTTTTTTGTTTGGCTGGGGTTTTTGTCCTTTTCTGTCTTCCTCGGGAGGGAGAGGGGGGATAAAAATTCCCTATGAAATAGGATTTGGGCCGGGGTGGCACAGTTTGGGATGCACTGGGTATGTGTGTTATCTACGCACTTATTTTATGTTCAGAGTAGCCGTATTTCTGTGAAATTCGGGTTCCAATGGAAATGTGAAAATGTCAAGAACTGGGATGCACAGAACAAAAGCAAGGGTGGCAAATGGCACGAGGTGAAGGCTGGAGGTTAAGTTAGGAAAAGGCCCAGATACATCTTTTGGAATGGCTTGGTAGAAGTGAATTGAAGACTTTTTACTGTTTTTTGTTGTGTCCATCCCTGTCCTTGCCGGCCCCTTGTGAACTCAGGATCTAAACCCTCCTCCTTCCTTTTTGGAGGTCTCTGGATGGATCCCGTTGTATTTCCAAAGTGCTGGGAAGGCGCTGGAAGGGAGCGGGGAGCGTTGTCTTCAGTGCGAGGGGGCTGTAGTCCCTAATGGTGTTTGACAGCTGCTCTGAGCAAGCAGGGGCTGGACGAGGTGACCTCCAGAGGTCCCTTCCAGCCTCAGCTTTTCTGTGGTGCTGTCAGTGGGGCCTTCTTTCTGCAACATGAAATAACTATCACAGTCCTTCCCCAAGGGCCGTGCCGAGAAGCTTTCCTTCAGTCCTGGACATCCCTGGGCTGAAGGTCAAGTCTTAATTTTGGTGAATCCTTAGGATAGGAACAGAATTAGTTTCTTATTTTCTTTTAGACGGTGTTGGTCTGAAAGCGATGCTTTTCCCAAGGTAGAGGTTTCCTCTTTAGGCCTTAATACGAAAGGTGAGGAGAATCGGAAGCGGTGGCGTCTGCTCACCTTGCAGGGAGCTGCTGCAGCCCCCGGAGGCAGCGGGGCTGAAGCAGTTGCTGCTGTTACCCGGCTGTAGGTGGGCCTGTCGGGTGGCCTGGGGAGCCCGCCGTGCGCGTCGACTCGGTCCTCAGCGGTGGTCTGGGAGGAGGAGGGAAGCTGGCTTGGGAACCGCCAGGGGGGCTGAAAGCAGGTGACGCTTCAGGCTTATTTGGTGTAAATGTTAATCCAGCCACAAGTTTTCGTCCTGCATCATCTAGTAATTGAAATGTTAGCACAGTTTGAATGTCGGCAAACGCAGTTGTAATACTGCCATCCAGCAGCCCCGTGTTTCACCTCGCCCGCAATAGGAGCACTGGACTGCACAGCGACCTAGCACGAAGAAATGAGAACCAAATTATTTGGATCTGAAGACTGCTGGTTCCATGGTGACCATAAAACACCATCTGATTTTTCTAAATATATAAAAAGCAAAGCAAAGAGCCTTGAGCTGTGCGCAATACCGAATGGATGTTGGTGTAGGAGGAAAGTTGTATGCAACATCTAGTGCTCAAGCTGCAGTGAATGCCTTTTTACTGCTTGCTGTCATTATATTCCCTGTACAAACACTTCTCGGAGTTTCACCCCATCTTAGGGGATTTTTTGACTAAAGCAAGGTTAAGTATGGTACTGACCACGGAAAAAACTAGGTTCCCATAAATCACCAGCTTGCATTTCAGCTGCACAGAAATCCAAATCCCAGAAGGCCAAATCATACATAATGCCCTTGTTAACAGTTTCGGATGTGTTCATGTTTACTGCATGGAAAGGAAACAAAAAGCAGTCAACTACGTTGCTGAAGTTTTAAGAATGTCATAATGTTTTATATTCTGTGCATTGATCTGTTCTCTCTTTTGTTTGTTTGATATTTTGGGATGATTCTTCCATGTTTTTATGAATGTAATATAGCTTTGAATTTCTAAGTATGTGCTAAAACCTCATGTCAAACCATAAAGTTTTAGCAGTTTTTTATATTGTATAATAGGTGGTGTGACATTGCAAACTAAAAGTATTACGATTTTTGTTTATAATTCAAGTGTGAGTTGTTTCTTTGAGACCTCTTAAACAGAAATGGTTATGTTGTTTGGAGGCTCACAGCAAAACTCTCCACCTTCCTGACTTACACAGCAGTATATTTTCTAAATGCTCATTTTAAAAAGTTAACGCTCTTGAATTCAAAGGCCTTCACTGAAATCCCAGTAAATGCCTGAAAATGGCAAGCACAGTATGTACAGTGAATAGTTTGTTAGCCCAGTATGTTAACAGCTTAATTATTACAGAGCTTAATTTTACTGCTATCTGTGTATTTTGCAGTCTAGCCTGCTTCGGTCAGATATGGGTCTTGGAAGTCCAGGTCAGCTGTCATCCTCGGGAAAACCTGGAACAGCCTACTACCCTTTCTCTGGTACCAATCAGCGCCGAAGACCACTTCATGACTCACCAGCTCTTGGTGAGTAATGCAGCCAGTTTTTAAACTTCCATTGGTGATGTGTTTCTGCAGGCTTCATTCTTTCCTGTGACAGTTTGTATACCGGTAATTGCTCTTTACTGAGCAACTCAAATTACGGCAAACTGCTATAAGAGAGAAAGCAGAATTACAGAAATTTTCTTGGAGATGCGGATTTGAATTCTATGCTGATCAGTATTGCTTATAAAACAAACAAGAAACTCCAATAAAAACCTTAATTGCAAAAGCAATAATGACAGATGGATAGGAGTTGATGACCAGCTGAGTGCCCTTAACCCATGCCATCATTAACTCCTGGAAATGCCTGACCTTGAGGTCATTACCATTATTTAGTAGGGGAAAGACACAAAGGGGAAACAATTATCCTTTTATATGCTAAAAGTAACTTTATTTAGGGCAATACATAGTTCATTGTAATTGGTTCAACATGCCTTTAAAGTTCCTAGAAACTGGAGACAAGTAGTTTACCTAAAATCCAACTACCTTGCAAAATAAGCAGGCAAGAACTTGCTTAAAATAGTTATAACAGTATTTGTATTCTGGAGACACTTTTTGATAAATAAAGCTTTCCTTCTCAATCGTAGTCACTGGTAATATTTCATAGCTCTAAAGTCTCTCTGTTGAATTAGGGAACCAAGAATGAGCCAGCTGTTCTATCATTTCTGCTGTAGGAGTAGCCGAAATAATTGGGTACGCACGTTTTTTTTAAAAAAAGTACAAAAAGAGAGACTGTAACTTGATATTCCAGTTTAAAAGCTACCATATTTCAATGTTGGCATCTTATGTCATTGATTGCTCTAGTTCTGCGTATTTCTTGAATGTCCTTTATTCTGTATAGCACTTACATTTGTTATGAAAATTTTGCTTGTTGGAACCATGTAACTTAAACCATACTTTACCCCAAATTTCATTTTTATCAAATGCAAATTGTTTCTTGAAGTAACTTGAGTATGAACCAGAAATTGCAAACTCTTGGGGCATTAAAATAGTCCTGAACATGCTTGATTTTTTTTTAAAAGCTATAATTATAAAAATGTGACTTTGGAACTTTACCTATATGTACATATAAATACATTTTCATGTAGTTTATTTAACCTGTTGTCAAGACAACCACCATTTAATCTGGGGTTGCCTTTCTTTACAAATCTGTCCGAAAGTATTCATGTTCCTTAGAATATGAGAACCAAATGCAGACGTTCTTCAGATCTGTTTTAGAAGAGGAATAACCTAAGGAAAGCTCAGTGAAAGTGAAGGGAAATATTCTGTTTGCTCTTTGGGAGGTTGATGAAACATCCATAGAAAAGATGTGTAATAACACACAATAACAACCATAAATTGTTGTTATTCGCCCCCACTGAATCAGTTGTAGTGAGAAACTAATGTAATGGTAACTTGGTAAGGTTGTGGGTAGCAGGGTGTCTGTTACACCGAGACTTTGAAGGCTGGACAGACTGACATCATGTGGGAGGAAAAGTTGAGGAGGTGTATGAAGCAACCACGTATTGAAGTACATAATAGAAATTAGATGACCTGGCTTAGGATGCTCCCTTGGTGGTTAAGTTACAATTTCTTGTGCAAACTGTACAGAGTTTAAGTTCCAGGTATTAAATTAGACAGAATGAAGGTAAGCATGGTGTTTTCAGAGTAGTGCTCGTGTTTATTTTGTGTTGAAGGAGAAACTCAAGGTAGATTACCCTTTTCAAACTACCAGTAGTGTAACGTTCCTCTTTCTGTCGAGGCTGAATCTGCCAGGCTGTAAGCAGGACATGGGCAGGTGGTGCTTACAAATTTATCAATTTCACGATTTTCCCCAAGTCCCAGAAAAGTGAACTCTTATCTCGAGCCTCATTTCCGGCAGCTTGAGAAAGTATGCCTGAAATACTTATTGCTATTTTAAAATGGATTAGTTAAATGATACAAAACTGCTGGCTAATAACTTAAAGAAAAGTTGAATTAGGGCTTGTCCAGGGTTTTTAACAAATTTTCTTTAAATTTGCTACTTGAATATTGTTGAAATCAACCAGTGTGCCCTTCCAGCTTGTGCTTTGTGTGCAGTGTAAATACCTCTTGCAGAAGTGTTTTTTCTTTTCAAACACCTCCTGTGGCACGATCTGAGTGAAGATAGCCAGCAAATATTTTTCCAGCAGTTGTGTGGGTTTATTACACAAGGGAATGAGTAATTAATTTTTATCTTGTCATATCATATACTGAAACTGTGATTATACTCTTCTGAATGAAAATAGAAAAATAGGAGTTCTGTATTTTAATTGAAGACTCAATCGGTGAACTGTAGAAACGATAACATTGCCAGATACTCATCACAGAACATCCCGTAACTTCTAATTTGCACGTATAGGAAGCATTCAGATTAATTTCATTAGCAGCTAACTAAACTGGTTCAGGTTCTTGATTTAGATAGTGAAATTGCTGACTACTTTTGTGTAGTTAAAATTACTATTGATAGAAGGATACACCTCTATCTTTAATGTAACATGAAAAAAGAGTTGTATGAACTTTTACTTAAGTATGTAGGTCATTACACATCCTATTATTTACAACCTTTCTATAGTCTAAATGCTATAGAAATTTACATCATGTTGGTATTCTTAGCATATGTTGTTTCATAAATTCCTTTTTCAGAGGAAAGATGCAACTATGAAATGCAGAAGGAGAAAGAATGCTTATTGCTAATCAGTCCCGTTTTATTTGGAGTTATCTCAAAATCTTACTTTGTTTCTTACTTAGTATAGCATAATGGCATCAACGTACCCTGCAGTGTTACTGTTCTTAGGATTGGAAAGTAATCATGTAGGAAAGCTTTATATTGGAAAAGATCACTTGCGTGTTACCTATTTAAGCACCTTCTTGCCTTGATGAGAGACACAAAATTTCATTTGGCACAAAATTAAAAACAAAACACGAATTTAAAAAGAAATCTGTTGTGGAAAGAACCACACTGTATGGAGTGGATGTTATTTTCCATCTGCAGCATGGATGCTTGATCAAACGTGTTGTTTCTCTACGTGCAGATCCTCTCCAGACAAAGAAAGTAAGAAAGGTGCCCCCAGGTTTGCCTTCTTCTGTAAGTATGACATTTTCTACTTGGAGTAAGTAAAGTGGGCTCAAACTGGGTTTTCTGTACCTGACGCACTAATTATTCAACTTATCGTTAGGGAGGGTATCTGCTGGACATGAACAGCTAGGGTAGGCAACTGGGAGTGGTTCTTGAGGACTAAATACACATTTGATGTGTAATTTTTAGATTTCATAGCAGTGATTTGTAGCTTGCTCATATGCTCCTACCCACTTGTCCCTGTCATTTGAATTCCTCTCTTGGGAAGAGAGCTGGGCCAGGAGCTGTCAAAGAAGATCTCCTGTACAGGTCTTTTGATGTTTAATTAGTCATTATGTTGCTGAACAGGAGGACAGACAGAGATTAATAGCTGAGAATCTTAGAAATTTACATTTGTAATAATCCCAGTGGAGCTGAAGACATTAAGATTCGGAGGACATGTACAGCTCAGCTTGCCTCAGTAGGACTGAGGTTATTAATATGCATAAATCACCGAGTCAGATGTTCATTGTGAAGCCCTGGTGGATTTTAAAGCCTTCATTAAGCCTTTCCTAACTTCAGCCTAGCATCAGGAAAGCTTTCAAGCAACTAGTTTGTTGATCCCTCTTCGCTCGAAAATTTATCCTTCGAGAATAAAGGGCTTTGATGAAAAAGGTTGGAAGGGTTTTGGTGGAAAAATCATTAATGGCTGTGATAATCTAATGCTAGAGGGGTGTTCTGTGGTATTAAATACGCTTTATTCTTAAAAGGAAGAAAATTGTTTATAAATGAATCTGCATTTAAAGATCCACGTGAAGTGAAAAATCCCCAGTGAAGTGAAGGACAGCATTATTTTTCTCCCTGCTCAGAACAAACAGGAGGGGAGGGGGAAGCGCTGCTGCCTCGCGGGGTACATCTCTTTGTTGTGTAAATGGATGTTGGGCTTTTATTTGGCAGTACTTAACACATGGGCGCAGGTGCACTCGGATGAGTCATAACTCCAAGCCGGGTAGGCTGAATAGCGCAGGCCGGGTGAGGCGGTGGGAGCCGAGCGGCTCGGATCTTTTCATTTGTGGGAAGGCTGAAGCACGGATGGTGTCTCCCAGCCCCTGCGTCTCCCCCGTTCTCTCCTCCCTCTCCTGCCCTCCTCCCTCCCCCTGCGCGCGGTGATGCACGCAGGAACCGGGATCTGAAATCCTCTTTTAAGCACGCTTCCAGATGGAGCTGAGATAGCGAGGATAGCCTGGGGCAGCTGTGCTCCGAACCTGCAGCCTACCTGGAAGCCAGGATTGCAGCTGCAGGCACTCTTAAAAGCTTTTGCTTGCATAAGCACTTGGGCCCCACTAGAGGCTGAATAGCTGCTTGATAAACAAAATGAACACAATGCCTCAAATCATTATTCCCGAGGCCAGGAATATTCTTCTTCTGCCTTTTTTTCTCCCCTTTCTTTCCCTCCTTCAGCAGCAGCTAAAAATAGTTTGGCAATTTACATTTTAACAGTTGTGTGTTATGTAGGGTGGCTTTACAGTCTAGCAGATGATTTCTGCTAGATTAACAAAAATATATTAAAAATGTCAGAGAAGCTAAACCACGTAGCAGTGCAGTTTCCGTGTAATTTATTACTGTAATTCTAGGAGAGTAATAAAACTTGCATTACATGTTTAATATTTATTAGCATTAGCCAGGTAAAGAGATCATTTTAGCGAATGAAAAATGCATCTCATTTCTCTTACTAGGCATTAATTTTAAGAAGCAGTATTTTTCAAATGTTTTTCATTTAATTTTTCTTTTGAATGAAGGCAACAAAATGCTGATTAAATTTTATTTGTATTAACACTGCCGGTCGGAGCAGTGAAGCGCAGTTACGGTGAGGGACCAAACGTTTCTGTGCTGCTTTTTTAAAGCACTGTTTCTCCGTTCAGTGCTGAACACGGCCTTGAAGAAAGATGACAGATTATGAGAAGAGTGCTCAGAGATGTTTTGTTTAGCATGTGGCACAAAGCTAAGATTACTGAGCATCATAGGAAATATAAATTGAGTTGATAATTATTTAAGTGTTGTCTTTACTTATTTTAACTATACTTTGCCACCATACATTGATTTCTTACCAAAGATAAAATTGTTTTAGCTGATAGGTAGTGCAGAGAAGTGTAATTATAGTATGGGAGGTCATGAGAAAGATAGTGGATTCTTAATGTAACACGACAGAAGGATCTGGATTTTTTTTATTATTATTTTACAGTTTTCTCTAATGTTTTGTGTTAGTATGGGGCTACTGTGTCAATGGGTCGTCTAGCAATTGTCTAGGTGACTAATTAAGTAGCAATCTTAGATACGATGGTTTCTTTAAATCTACTTTGTTTCTTTTTCTCTTGGATATGCATGGTATTTTCTGAAATTGCTTGCTTTGAGATTTACCTTTCTTCAGGTGTTTCTGTCAAGGCCTAAAGTAAAACTAGTTACACAGAGAAGTGCTAATTAATTGTTTGGTTACTTTCTGGAATGCGACTTGGAATCCAAATTTGTCCTTTTACCGTGAAGACTAATTGTACCAAACAAGTGTATTTTTAAGTTCTGCTATCTAAGTCGGCTGAGTGGTGAGTCATTGCCCCAAAACATTTTTGATGTTGACATGCGAGTGTTTGTGTCAAACTATTTAACTACTAAATGTAATGCTTTGGGGGAAGGATTAAAACTAAAAATCAGTGATTTACTTTCTTAATTAGCTTGAGTCAAACTTGAACAGAGATTTTTGAGCTGTTTATGTTTTACTAACAGATAAACTATATAATTTTTTCAGTGGCAGTTCCATTATCCTCAGAGATCCTAAACTCTTGCGGTATTTCTGAGAATTTCTCGGACTGTAGGAGTTGTCTTAACTAAGCCAAGAAACAGTAATAACAGCATGCGACTCAGAACCAATTGTAACTAATTGGTGGGGCACAAGTTACCTGTAGAGAGCACAGAGTCAGTGTTTTCAGAGAACTTCCTGATCTGCAGAGGGAGAACAGTAAGGCTCGCTTGGAAATGTGCAACGAGTTCGTAATCGAATCACCGATGTGCTATGAGCAGAAGCATGGTATTGTTTACATGCGTTGTCAAAAAACATTTCCGATCAATATTTATCATTAGCACCATGAGCAATAGCTGTTGTGTCATTATAGTAAGAGAAATATTGTATATATTTGTCATTATTCCTTTGCCACTTAATGGGTCTTATGTCAGAGGATAGTGTGTTGATTTTTTTTTTTTGTTACAGAAAATTGTGACAAATGTTTTCTGTGTAGCGCCATTTCTAATAACTATTTTGAGCATTTTAGATTTTCCATAGCACCCAAGGCTATCAGTTAATATTAAACTTCTGATTGCCACTTATTTAATCAGATTGTCAAATGAATATTTTCCATCGGCAGAGATCTCTCTCTAAATTCATACTCTTTACTAAGCACAGGGAGAGGAAACTTGGTTTTTGTATGTAGAACTACTTCTGAAACACTTAAGGACCTCTTTTTTTTATATAAATATACTAGCCTTTTAAAAAATGAGCTTGAGAAGTATAAAATAATAATAATAATAATAATAATAAAATAGAAAATAATACGTCATACTCCCTTTTGTAATCCCTCCTACCTCTGCTCCTTCCTAGGATTAAAAGAGAGTACTTGAAGTAGGGGGTGGAAGTGGGCTCCTTGTCTGTTTATCTGAAACCCAGTTTTTGAGATTTTAATATTAAGCCAATGTTGTATTTTTAATACAAACTAGTGTGAGCAGACTGCCTTTAGAGAATTATCCTCACAATTAACAAGTTCAGTACGTATTGAAGTAGCCTGGTGTAAATCAAAGCCTGGTGGAATAGTTTTATGAAGTCAGGGTCTCTTTCCTGAATAGTTTGTCTGAGTAAAACCTCGGAGTATCTTGTGTGGATACGGTGTTAAACTGACTGTGTTGTTGTGTTGAACTGTGTTTAATTTTCTTCGTAAGATTTATTCCCACAGAACACGCTGGCCAGAAATGGTGCCTAAATGTAAAAAGTGGTATTTTGAGTTTGTTCAGAGCAGTTCTGAGTTGCCTGGTGCAGCCAAGTGATGCGTTCAGCTGTCCGTCTTGGCTTCAGCACATAACACGCGGGGACGTGAGTAACCCCGACCCTTGCCTCCGATGCTGAGCGGAGTTGTATAAGGCATTTTAAATAACGACAGTGAGCAAACGAATCCCTACGGATAACGCAACGCAGAACTTGCGGCCTCTTCCTTGTGAGTCAGTCTTCCTTCTGCCTTATGCTTGTTCTTTGGCCATCAGATTCCAAGTCTGATGCTGTTAGGGAAGGGACTTGAAATAGATCTGAAAACAGCAGTGACTTAGGATTATAGCATCCCTTCGCTGCACGCACGAAGTGAAAACCCCTGAGCTGTCACCAAACAGCTAGCTGCCCGTGGCTGAGTCTGGCTGAGTGCTCAGGTGGCGTTCTCGCTGCGTGGGGGTGAGGGACCCGTGACCCCTTCACAGCAGCTCCTGACTGCGGGCACATCTCCAGGCTGCTGGCAGGTCCCAGGCTGAGGTGTGGGCCATTGCCAGGTTGCTTTGCTGAGACGTCGTTCTTCTCTGTGAAAATCCCTCATACGCACAGCGGATTTACTGGTAGATTTTTCGTTTTATTTTTCTTTACATTTTCACAACACATCAAAATGAGCATGGTAGATGCTCCTGAACTCGTGTAGGTCTGCGCGGGAGAATCTGAGAGCAGCCCACGGCTGTAAGGCTGCTTCCTGCAGGGCAGCGTGACACAACAGCGGCTCGTGGAACTCCTCTGCCAACTTGTGCTTTACCTGCGAGACGAACGCCTCCGTGACCATCAACCAGCGTGCCGCTCCACGCAGACGGCTCGGGAGAGCGGCTTTTTTCCTTCTCCTCCCCTCGGGGGTACCGGGGAGGGCCGCGAGAGCCCCGGGCGGGCGGCAAATGGCGGCGCTGCGCCGCCCCGCGCGG
>CM021740.1:3780140-3977673 GCA_011075105.1 Heteronetta atricapilla
CCCCCCCCCGCGGGCCGGGCGCGATGGTTCGGCCCTGCTTTGCATGCGCCGCCTCGCAGCGGCTCCACGTGCGCGGCGGAGGGGAGCAGCCGCGGGCGGGCGGCGGGCGGATGCGGCGGCGGGAGGCGGGAGGCGGCGCACTTGGGCTGCAGCCCGGCGCCGCGCCAGCCTCGCCATGTACTGCGCCTACCCCGTGCCGGGCGTGGGCAGCAGCTCCCTCATGTACTACTACAACGGGAAGACGGTAAGGCGCCCGCCTTTGTTCCTGCTGCCCGCTCCGCTCCCTGCCCGGGCGGCCGCGGCTGGCCGCGGAGGGGGGGGGGCGGCGGGGGGAGGGGGGGGGGCGCCGCCTCAGGACCGGCGGCCGGGAGCCGCGGGCGGGCCCGCCCGGCGCCCTCTGCCTCCGGCCCGGGCTCGGAGGCGCCCCCGGCCCCTCAGAGCGGCCCCGGGCCCCCGGAGGCCGGGGAGCTCTCTTGGCCCCCCGGGAGCGAGCTGAGGGGGGCGCTTTTCGCAGCCCGCCGGGCCGGGTTGGGGCGAGAACAGCAGAGTAGAGAGGCTAAGGGGAGCTGCTGGCAGTCGCCTCGTGTTTTTATTAACTCGTCTCTCTCCTCTCGCGGGCCGCCGAGAGCTTCGTCGTCGTTAGTGAACTTTTTGTCCGGGTTTTTGTTCAGCGCTCGTGAAGCCGGGGGTGTTTCTGTGCGTTAAAGCTGCGGCGTGCGAGGGGAGCCGGGAGGTACCCGCGGGGAGATGAGAGGGCTGAGGCAAATCGCACGGTCTCTATTTCATTTCCTTTGGTATAAATGCCAGCTGCCTCTCAAATATGAAATCATTTTTCTTTCATGTCTGCTCCTAAGCTGAACCAGTCTGTTTGAAGTTTTATGTGAAGATATATATAAGGCTTAAGTAAAATTAACTGTACAATACCCCCGAAGCAAAGGAAATATAACTTGCATGGAGTTTTGATTTTATTCTTTCTAGAGCACAGATCACTCTATTACAACATTTCTCTTTGTTCTTGTAGCAGGAAAAAAGGCTTTGATCTTATTAAGTATTTCCAGGCATATAGTAGATGGAAGCACTGGTACTGTAGGAGAGCATGGCTTGAAAATTGATAGCATGTGCCTGTTACGGGTCAGAGGTGACCTTTATGAGCTTGAAGAGTTAGTAAATAGATGACAAATCATATGACGATCCTATATCATGTTGCCCAAGGTTTTATTTATTTTTTTTAACTTCTGGCTGGCTTTTAGTGTTCTCTTTCCCAAGAATCCTGCAAGTTGGAACAAATTATTAATTTAAGTATGTAGAAGGAGGATATATGAAGCTGAGGGGAGATTTTTTTTTTTTTTTTTTTTAAAAAAAGCACAGAGTGTGCACGCCAGATCTTTATGTGAAACTTTCTGTAATGGAAACGCTATATAACTTAATTTTGGTGTCTTATTGCTTTCAATTATGTTGTTCAGTCAGTCAGTAGTTGATGGTATGTGCCTCGTTGCTTGAGGATTTGAGATTATTTGAATTACTGGATTTGGGGTACTGCCATTCCTTGGTACCTACTGATACGTACAAAATCTGATTCACTGACAGGCAAAACAAGTGGGAAATGACGTGTAAAAAATACGTGGTGTGTTTATACTTCTTACTGAATGTTTTGTTCCGTCAGAACTTTTGTAATTTGTAAGACGGAAGAAAGCCTAATATTAAACAAAAGAATAACTACCCAAGCACCACAATAGATGTTGTGCACTGGCACATAAATAAACTTAAATTTTAAAAATTAAGTCTGATTTAAAAAAAAAAAAACTATTAGGAGAGTTTTTTTGTTTGTTTGTGTTTTTTTGTTTGTTTTTTTTATTTGTTTTTTTTTTTTGTAATTTCTGTATGTTTTAGGAGGGACACTTGAAAGTGAGAAGTCGTGTTTTCATGGAAATGCCTCATCAAGGAGTAAAATCTTACCGTTATGTGTAACAAAAGTTATTAAAAATATGTTTCAAGAACCCTCACCAATTTAAAAAGAAAAAAAAAATCTGTTTCATAAAGGAAAATTAAGTACTTGCACTGAAATTGAAAATTAAACCCGATTTTTCTTTTCTTTTTTTTTTTGTTTCTCATCCTCTTTCACCTGTTGATATACAGAAAATATTTGTAGCTTATGGAAGGTTTATACAATTTTGTTATGGAGCTTTGACAAATTTTGAAAATTGTGACAAAAATCACATTTATCTGTTCTTCACTTTCACCTTTTCTCCACTTTCATTTCTACCAGAGCTGTGCTGTAGACAAAAAAACAAATTATCCAACCCTAATTAAAGAAAAAAAAGCAGAAATCTGAATGATTCTTTTTAAAAGTTTGAATAACAAGTGAAATAATAAAGGAAACTTCATTAACTGATGATCTTTGTTTAAATTTTGTAAAATGAAATGGCATCAAGATATTTAATATAATTTTTATATCTAGTTTGCACATGAAGACTATAGACTGAAATGCAAGTTTTTCCCATTTTTTCAGTTCACCTACAAGTTTAGAAAGAAATGGTTTATTTTCTACATGGCCTTTTTTCAGGGATCTGACCATCTTACTCTGTGAGTATTTCAAAATAGGTTGCGCTAATAGCAGTTATCACCAAAATAAATCCATTTAAGATACAGTATTACTTAGGTTTTGTGTCATCTCCGACTATTTCACATGAGAATAAGTCTGCGTATTACACATCAGTGTTGTATGCGGCGCGTGGCACAGGTTAACGTGACGCACCGGTCTGTGGACGGGTTTTGTTGAGTAAACATCGCTTTTCCTCAGCACAAGCCGAGGTTTCAATGATCCCTTTATGGAGTTACTGCATCTTTCGCAGTGAATTCCTGCAATACCCTTGAAAAAGTGCAGAAAAAAAATCACAAGATGCAACTTTTTTTGATTTTTTTTTGTAAGCTAGCTTGCGTATTGAAAATTTTGAGAGCAAAAGGTTATTTATAAACACGTCTGTGTATATGCGCGTATGTGGCATGTCGATAGGGACAAATACACCCAGGTGCGAGTACGTGTACCCGTGTTGAGTACTTTTTAGTGAAGAAGCTGTCTTGCAGCCGTTGCTGTCGGAGTTAAAACATCAAGAAAAGCATTTAATAATTTGGAAAACGCTCAGGTGACATGACAGCATGCCTCTCTGTTGCTGTAATGCAATAAATAACCTACCACGTCTTTTAACGGCAATGGAAAATGTTTTCAGTTTGTAAATTTTTGAGCGACCAGGTGCTAAGAATTATTATTCAATTCTGCTTTTATTAGTATTGGGCCAGTTAGTATACAGGGAGAAAAGTACAATTAAATCTGTTCTGTGCCATATGCTGCCCACAGCAACTTAGACAAGGTCAAAGCTAACATTTGGAAGTCAGGATAAATAGAAGATCATCTGGAAAATCTCTAGGGGTACGCTGCTGTGGACATTGAATAAAGAGAGGTAGGAAACGCTGGTCAGCTGGATTTCTTCTGTTCCTCACCCTTCCCTTTCCCCTTCCCCTCCTAACCCCTCCAAAAACACACCAGGAGTTCAGTACATCAGCCCGAGAGTTTGCTCTGCTCCGCTCTGCTGGGTTAAGCTGCCACCGAACTGAGCCGTGCTCCCCTGCCAGAAGGGGGTCTTGTCTGCAGCAAGCCTTACCGGTGCTTTGGAGCGTAGGTTGTGTCCATTTCCTTGGGCAAATGAAAGCAGCTAGGGATGGGCTCAGGTGCTGGGTTGGACGGATCTATTTTTCTCGAAACGTGAGCACGGCCATTTGTTCCGTGGATTTGCTTTCAGAAATGGCATTCGTGTTGAGGTCCATTTGTAGAAATGCAGCGGCCTGACGCGAGTCCAGAAACTGAGCGCTAGCAGGTTCAGGGAAAAAATGATGGAATACAAAAGATAGGATGTATCTCTGCTGCTGTATCTTGTGTGGGCACTGGTGCTGAGGGGATTCCTAGCACAGCTACAACAGCTTTCTGAAATACAGGAAAGCTAATTTGTTTCAACTTTTCTTTTTTTGTTTCTTTGAAAATCTGTTTTTAATAGGAATTTTTGAAGACTTAGTTGCATGCATTCTTCAGTAACAGTGTAGTTAGAAAAGTGTGGGGAAGAGGTCTTGGCTGTTCTAGTAAATGGAAAAGGAATCTTCAAGCATTACATACACATTTATTTTTGGTGTTCCTGTCGCCTTAAGGTTTTTTCCTCCTCCTGCCCTCACACTACAATTTAAAAAATCAAAAGAACAAACCAAAACGTTTCTGTATCCCGACTTTGGGATTTGGGGTAAGTTGGCCTATCACATTTTCACATGACTTCAGAATTATCATTTGCTGGGGAAGAAGCTGGGAAGCCTGTATCATTGCAGTAGGATTCTGCATTTCAAAAATACCCAAATAGGCATGTATAGCACGCCTAAACTGCGTAAACATTTATTTAAGATGGAATTCAGTTTAGCTGCTTCAAGGAGTTTGAATTTTATACCATCCTTAAAAATTATGGTTGAATTTGCAGGCGAGACAGATGCTCTGTTCTCTTTGAGGACTGTTTTATTTTCTTTCTGGGTGGTGAGAAGAGGTTTTAAAATATATGAGCCTTTACACCTGGTATTGGAAACAAAAAGTAGGATTTAGGATGTGGTGTACTGATCTTGTTTCTATATTAGAGCTCTTCTCCGTTTTATCATCTTGCTTAAATATCAACTAAAAAATTTAGCTGTGCTTTTGGCAATTTCTGTCTCCCTGTAAAGTAGTGAGGGGAAAAGTAGTTACTGTTCTACATTCCTAAAGTCTTAGTACGTGGTTCTGTCAGAAGTACAATAAACATGAAAACAAGTCTCTTTTTTTTTTTCCCAGAGCTGCCTTTCAGCAGAATGAGCTTTTGCAGCGAAACCTGCAGATAATACGCTGTAAAATTTTGCCACATGTACAAATCATTCATCGGCACACACTTGCTTAGTGCATGACTGATGCTGATGGAATGTAGCTGGGCTAGTTAGCGGAGTTTACAAGCTACAGAGAAGGTTATCCATTTCTACTGGATTCAAAAAATTGTCTGTCCTGCAGCTTGGTAAATACTTCCCAGGACTTCCAAGAATTGTTAATAAATAGAATTAAATGAGGGACATAATTTGTAGTTTCATAAATAGTGTGCATCATGGGAGACTTGGTCCTGAGATAGCATGAGCTCATCAGAAGTAAGCTTTGATTGCTTCGTTGCTATTTTTTAATCGGCTTTTAACATTAATATTAAACATCGATAAATGTTTTAGAATTTGGAGCAGATTAAGGGAGAATTGCTTGAGAAGAAGTATGCCAACAGGAAGACTCGAAGTGTTGTATTTGTTAAATGCATTTATAGAATGAGACCTGGAAGCTTTACTTAGAGTAAAATGTGCTAACCCCAAATCTTCAAGGTAATGTTTGTGTTAGTGGCTCTTGTAATAGGAGCACCTTGTGTCATGCTTTGACTTCTCTCAGGTATATTAGGCTGGGGCTAAGTTCTGTGGTAGCGTTCATTGAACATATTGAGAACAAAGGCGGATCTCAGAACTGTATGGTGCGCGTGCTTTGCCCAAACTGCTGTCGTACAGACCCAGTCTGCTCAGCGCTACGTTCTGGAAGTCAGCTCCCCCTCAAAAAACTCTTTGTCGTCATCTGCCTTTCCCACTGCAGAAATGCGAAACGGTGCCGGATGCGGAAGAGCCAGAAGTGGGGCTGTGATTTGATGTTCTTTGCAGCTTGTTTGCCCCGCTTCCCGCTGTGGAGGCCATCCAGCCTCCAGAAGTACCGCGCTGTTAGGATTAATGTATATTCTAGCACAGCTCCAAAAAGAGTTGAGTCCTCCACTTGATAAGTCATTTAAAAAACTCTTCTTGGCACGTGTTTATTGGAAGGGAATTTCCCATTCATAATCCAGAGCGTTGTGCTTGTCAGTCGAGAGGCGCATCCTGTGCCTTGGGGTGTAGTGCACTGAAGGGGATTAGAAGGTGGGTTCCTCTCCTACCTGCTGGGGAGCGCCGGCTTCCAAGGAGACAGGGTGACCTTTTAACAGTATTCCTCGTCTTTGGGGGAATGTCAGCCAGGAAAAAACTGGCTTGATGCCTCCTGGATGTCACTGTTATCAGTTTAATAGCTAGAAGAAGCTGTCTTGAGCAGCCACGTCATATTTATAACTGCCTTACTCAGCTGTCGCAGAAGAGAAGCCCTTGAAGTAGGGCACAGGCTGCCTCGCTGTGGAGCAGCTCGCCAGGCCTGCGGCGGGCTGCGTTCTGCTGGACTGGTCCTAGCGCAAGTGGGGCTTTGGGAGCCAGCGAGCTGGTCAAGCTAATACATCCCTTCCCGGCTTCCAAATAGGATGGCATTTTTTTTTACCATCAACTCTTTGGATTTAAAAAAGAAGTTATTTTGCATCTGATGGACTTCAGGTTAATCTTAGTAAATCCTCTGCTTTGCTTTTAAATTCTGTTTGTAGTAACACAACATAAAAAATTATGATTAGGTCATTAACCAGAAAAAAACCTGGCGCTCATCTGCAGGTGATCAGATGACATCAGAGGCCTGGTTTTAATTTGTGGGTAGTTCTGATTGTAACTAAAAGAGACTTGCTCCTTTTGTGGAATTGGCTGGCTATTTCCCCACATCTGGAGTTAATGAAGTCTTTGAGACCACATCAGTTGTGTTTTGCCGCAAGAGCTCTTTGATCTGAAAGATCTAGACTGGCACAAGTGCAGCTTCATAACATCGCAGCTATGTTTTTGCAATCTATAGTTAAGATACCAAAACAAGCAGAAACTCTATAAAGTTGTGTGTCTGTGCGAGGACTTTCATGTAGCTGTTTGAAAGGGCTTCTCTTACTTTGACACAATTCATAACATTTTTGTTATGTTAATGGCTTGTACGTACATATCTGTAAATGATAGGTTTGTACAAGGTTTTCAGTTCAGTCTGCCTTTTGAGGTGGCGTTTGATCAGTTTTTGGAAATCAGATTCATGTAAAATGTTAAAATTTCAGTCTGAAGCTTACATTTACAAATCTCGTTGATACCGCGGTTTAAAAGTATAATTCGTGATTGTAGATTATTTCACATTTATCAGTGTACATCTTCTTGTCAGTGCTAAATGTCATAAAGCTTTGTTTCCACTGCTGTCCCGTGACAGTGATAGATTTTCCATCAGCTATAGCATATGCTGCGTTATTCTGCACAGCAGAACTTGTAAATTAAGCCCAATTTTGCCTAATATGTTTGCAGTCTTACGACTGCGAGTATTTACAATTTGACAGAGTGACATTTCTGTTAAAATATGTCAGAGGCAGGGAATATACATGCATTCATCGTATATAGTAAATACATATGTACTGCTAACGTTGCTTATAACGTATTGTCATTCTGTCACTCAGGTTTGATGAGCATCTCTATTTTACACTTATTCGAGAAATCTAAAATTTGCAAGTAAAATATTGAACAAAAGCTCCCCGGAAAGGCTTTCTTTCCTAAAATAGCTTTTTTTTCCCCCTCTATTTTGATTCAAAATTCAAATTTAAAAACAAACACGCAGCTAAAAGTCCCGAGTTTTGCACTCGGCTCCCTTTTATCGGGTCTCTCGTTACCTGCTGGTTTCCCTGCACGGATTGTATCGGCAAACGCGCCCTAGCAGTTCCCCGTGCCCTTGCGCTGATGCCATCATACTGCAGCTTTGATGGGTTCTATTGAAATTCTGTTGATGTAAAACGAGTCTCGGAGAGTGGTAAAGCAGCCCCCCGATATAAAGGAGTGCTGTCTGCAGGCACATGCCCAACCATTTGGTCTGACAACAGCAGGCTAGGCAAGCATTTGGGAGGAGGGAGGAGGGGTATTGGTATGCAAATGAAGGCAGGGACTTACCCACTTCACTTTCTAAATATCCGTATCAGAACATTCACCCTTCCAGAGAACAATAGTTCTCTTTTAGCAGACTTTGCTTTTTTGTTGGCTGGCTTGTTTTTCCTATCCCTTCTCTTGCTTGGTAAACACCGTGTACCACAAAGAAAGGAGAGAGGTGAATGGGGTAGATGCATACGTAGGCCTGCATTTGCATAGGGGTGGATAAAAACGTGCACTGCTGAGCTTTAGGGCACGCTATCTGGGTTTGGAAGTTTTAAAATTATTCTTAATAAAGTGTGTTTATTTTATGTGGAGCATTGTGTTTCCAAGTATTTACAAATAGCAGTCCTGCATTTTTTACTTTGTAGCAAAAAATTATTTGGGTTCCATGTTGCACTTGGATGTTCTTTGCTACCATGTTTTTTAATTGGCCCTTTTTAATAAATGTTTTCAGCCTATGCCAGTCATATTGCAGAATTTGGTGTATTGACTACATTAGTGTTACGGAGAAATAGCACTGCTCAGGGAAAACAGGATTGTGGGTAGAGTCCTTGGGACTGAATGCCGGCTTTGTTGATCAGAATGACTGAGTCCTGAATGTGCTTTACACGCGCGTGCACACATGCATACATTTAGAGTCACTACAGTGGAAACTTCTAACCATTATGCTTATTTGGCTTCTTAAAAATTTTAATTTGTTAAGAAAGTTGTTTGCAGGTCGAAATTAGTCATTCCAGTGTGGTGTTACCCTGAAAAAAGCATGACGCTGGCTTTCTTTAATGCTAGGCCAGTGTGAAAAAAGAACTAGCTCGGTGTTGCAGTTTGAAGATTATTCTGCAAGTCTTGCCTTATGTTTATTTTTGATGACTTTACAAAGGGGTGCAAGTTTTTGAATGGTTGGTAAAACAGTTGCGTTAAAAGTCCTTCCATTTGTCACTGGATGTTCTTTTTCTTTCTGATTGTTGGGATGCCAACTAGTTAAATATTCAAACAGGCATTGAGTTGTTTTAAAGTAAATTTGTTTGGGGCCCAGTTGTTTTATCTTGCTGCCTTTTTTTTTTTTTTTTATCTTGAGCAACAAGTCTGTGCGAGTCATGCACTTAGAAAGCAAAATCAGCATTCAGGCTTTTATCAGGCCACCTGGCTGAGTTGGCACACCAGAAAGCATGTTGTTGGGATCATTCTACTGTAGTTCCACTGTACTGTGGCAACTTGCTAAAAAGCAAATAAAACAAGGGCAACAAATGCTGCAGCTTGCTACACTGTTCTTTTTTTTTATTTAGTTTTCTGCGTGTGTATGCTGTTCCGGGTTTCTTAATGCATGACACCCAAATATTACTGAAGTGCTTTTATTGCTTTCCAATATTTAGGTGTATGCACCATCCCCGAGCTCTGATGATTTCAACAGAGAATCTCCAAGTTACCCGTCTCCTAAGCCACCAAGCAGTATGTTTGCTAGCACTTTCTTTATGCAAGGTAAGTAAAAAGATTTAAGTATATGGGTAAGGTGTAACTTGTCCTTCAGGCAGAAATTTGAAGTTAGCCACTGTTACACAGAACGAGCGGGGAAACTTAAAGGTGATCTGCTGTTCTAGATCTTACGGCTAAATTCTATATACTTTTAGAACAGTTAGATGAAGGGAGCTGTCTGTTGATTTAAAGTTTTTCTCATGACATTAATTGCTGACTGAAATTTAAGGGGATTATACACCAGGCCAGATGGACAGAATCCCCCATCCTTTGATTTGTAGGGGCTTCAGAGCAGCCCACTGGAGTGATAGAGAAAAATGAGGTGAGGGCTTCTTGACTGTTCCGGAATTTGACTGTAGAATATCAGCTAACAGTCCAACTGCTCAAATGCTTGTGTATCCAGCATGCAAAAAAAAAGGGGGGAGGGCGGGGATTGAATTGAACAAAATGAGAGCAGAATTCATTTCCTTGGCCTCACGTCACACAAGTAGCTCATGCTGCAGTCTGATGGGGTTTGGGAGCATATTGAAAGCATGGCCTCAAAGTACGGGAATTTAGAGAGCGCTTCAGTTTGTACTGCAGAAGGAAAGCTGCATTGATGTGCTTGGGTTTAAGGCTTATGTAATGTAGTAATTTCAGTTGCTTAAATCTGCTATTATGAAACGTTTTCATATTTTTATGGTACTAAGGTATTTTAGACTATAAATTACTTCTTTTAGATTAATAGATGTTTTGCACTGTATGTTTATGATGAGCTCTGCCTAGCCAAACTTCTCTCCCTTCCACCCCCTTTTTATTATTTCTTCTAGTCTGGAATTTTTATCAACACTCTTGATATAAATCTGGCCCTACTGAAGGTCTGTGTAATTAGCAGAAGTACTTGGTATTTTCTCAGCTGTGGTTGGATTGCGTTTCAGCTATAAAGCCTCTGCTGGTTTTTCGTTTTGTTCTTTATAAATATAGTAACAGTGTGGCGATAGAAAAACACAGTATGAACTAGCCACCATTTTCCTGCTGATGTTCATCTGAGTAGCTGAAACATGTATTCTTTTAAAATAATTTTGTAAAAGAAAGTAGAATTCAGTACCACTCTTCATGAAATGTATTATTTTTGTTCTTTGTTATTAAATACATGTGTATATATATTTTTTTCTTTTTTTAAAAAAAAAAAAGATGGGACCCACAACTCTTCTGACCTCTGGAGTTCATCCAATGGCATGAGCCAGCCTGGCTACGGTGGAATGCTGGGCGGCTCCTCGTCCCACATGTCCCAGTCCAGCAGTTATGGCAGCCTGCACACACATGACCGTTTGGTAAGTTACGCAGTGTGGGTTAATGCAGTTGTGCTTGTATATGGAGATCTCATTTACAGGAATTTGTTTTTTGTTGGCTCCTCCTGTATATCAGTTAAAAACTCGGTTGTCAGAAAGAGAAGCCATAATTCTGACTTACTGTGCCAGAATAACGTTCTTTTATTTATGTTTGTTGTATAAGTAAAAGTTGTGTCTGTATAGTTGTCTGTTCAGGGGGTGGGTAAGTCCCTTTCTTTAATAAAGAGCTGGCCGTTGTGTATTTAGTATCTTAAAATATCAACATTTATTTAAAGAAGACTTAATGTCTTATGCCTGTTTCTCTTTTCTCTAGAGCTATCCCCCGCATTCAGTCTCACCTACAGATATAAATGCCAGTCTTCCTCCAATGTCTAGCTTCCATCGTGGCAGTACCAGCAGTTCACCTTATGTAGCTGCCTCACACACTCCACCTGTCAACGGATCAGATAATATTCTGGGTAAAAAATTCTTCCTGCATTGTTCTTCCTGCCTCTTTTTTTTTTTTTAATTTACAAGAAAATGTAATTTAGGACTGCAACATGCACAAAGTTAATAAATTATGTTCATATAAGTAGTACTGGTGTTACAGTTTGCAGAGCTGCCATTTCCCCAATGTACTGTGCTGGAGAAGGGCAGGAAGACTGTTTCTTTGGGCTTCAGGGAGCTTTATAAACTGTATCATAAATTCCTCCCTTAACTGATTTGGAGATTACTGAGTAGCCAGTATGGTGGCTGGTTTAACCTCTTCCATGCTTGCTTAGAAAGCACAAAATAGAGTATGATGATCTGTTCCTTGTACTTACTTAAATATGACGTTTTGATCTCTTTCCTTCCTCATCCCTTTGATCAGCTTGCAAAGAGTTAGAAGAAATGAAATATATGCCTCCTGTATTCACAGAGTGCCTTTTTTTTCTCTTTTTTTTTTTCCCCTGAAGATTGTAGATGTAACGATGCACTACATCTATTTAGATACAGATGTAGAAATTAAATGGTTGTAGGTGACCTTTTCAGTTTGATGGGATTTGCACTAGGCTTCATTTTAACTAAGCAGAATTTAGTTAGAGAGACTGTATTGGCTTGGATTTGGGAATACATTTTAAATGGCAAGTGTTGGATGATTTGGGTTTCTGGTTTGAATGGTTCATATTCACATCAAATGCAGGGTTTTTTTTGTCATTAGAAGTTGATTATTGCAGAAAGGAGATTCACTTTAAAGGGTCTGTCTTATACAGTAAATGAGATTTCAAAGGATTCAGGTCCTTCCTGTGTTTATGATGGTTAGGTATTCAGACGTTCCCTTGTTTTGGTGTTTGGAGCAAAAGGGCACATCAAGCTGCTGACGTGCAACTAATGACAGGAGTGGCAGAAGCCTGGCAGTTAAGATCTTTTCAGGGATTTTCTAAAATAAACATGAGAGTATAATATAGGGAACTAGAGCAGGGGAACAAGGAGATGTGCAAGGAGCTATTCAATGCATTCAGCTTCTAGGGTTAATGAAATGTGCAGCACTTCAGCGATAGCAGTTTAGGAATAAGCTGCACTGATATAATTAGTATTTCTATTTTGTCTTCACGTTTCGTTGAAATCAGTCTGTGATCTTAGATGGCAATTTTGGTCTTTTTTCTAACTACGTACACTTGTTGGTCCTTAAGTTATTGTGGTGATACTGTGTTTGACTTTTAAGAGGAGAGCATATATATTTAATTGTTTTAATGACAGTTTTTAAGTACAATGAGAATTGATTCTATTCACACTGACTTCCTCAGAACCTCCATTTAAACAGTGGTTGCTCAACTGTATGTGATGAATAAAATCAGAATGAAAGATTTTCAGCTTGAAAAATAAGTGTTGGTTTGCTTTCCATGTTACAGGAAACAGAGGAAATGGTGCCGGAAGCTCACAGACAGGTGATGCACTTGGAAAGGCATTGGCATCTGTGAGTAAAAGTTAAATATTCAGATCTTAAATGATGTATTTTGATCATAGCTTCCGTTATTTGTGTTCATTTCGTAATATCAAATTTGGGGGTTGGTCATGTGTGAAGATAATGTACTATGTCATATACAAGATAATCATCCAGAAGAAGGCAAGTGAAAAACTATGCTTTTGTTTGTAGAAGATGAGTTTTGACTTATTTTTAAACAGCATTTGTCCTAGATTTTTTGGTCTCCTGAAAAAAGAAAGTTGTTTATACAAAGTAAAAGATAATCATAAAAAAAGTTTAGATTTCTATTTTCTTTTCTCTAGAGTTCTGGTTAGTCATATGTTTCTAACATTACTCTTACAGCACATCTTGCCTCAAGGTTCAAAATGCATTCTCGGTGGCCTTATAAAACTGAGAGGTTTTGAATGCTGTCTTGTGTAACTATAACTTACGGAACAGGTTTTAAAATGCTATATGTGCATAAAGTTTGAATTTTAACCCTTGCTGGAGTCATGTAAAGCATTGCAAGTGCCTCCAGTCTGCTAACAATGTAATGCTATGTTTACATATGCATGTTTACAGTGATTATTTCAGCATTAATACAGTTAAATGAAGAAATAATTTCTATGAAACGGTAATTAAGTGATACAGATTGTTTTGAAAATAGGTCTTGCATTCAGTATCTGACTTAATTCTCATTATATGAGAATTTTCAGACTTAGAAGTGGTGACTGGGGAAGCACTTTGTACTACTTGTGCTTAGCAAATAGACTAACTCTGATTCAAAAGAAGTAAGTGGCTACTATGCAGCCCCAAAAGAGCGTTCCTGGGTTGCGTTCTGCTTCTGTTACCTCATACCAGCAAATGGAAATGTGCATAGTCGTGCAGATCCTATTACTCTGCATCCCTCAGAGGGTCATATGTTAAAAGATCACCAGATCTGATAATGGCTGTAATGCCCATATTGGGTAGGAGAACTGTGACCCGCTGGCTTCGAGGAGGAAAATGTTGTCTCTGTTGCTTTTGGGGCATCAGCAAGTATACAACAACACACAAGCACAGAGGGCAGTTAACACTCCTTTTTGTCTGTTTGAGACCTGTCAGAAAAGAGCTGGGATCAGTTTGGCTTCTGGAAACGCAACACTTATGCACTGTAGGCTGTCCATTACTCTACAGATGTTTTAGGATGTCTGTTGTTCTGCAGCCCGACCAAAATTTGTGTTAAGTTTGGCATGTCAGCCAGCAAGACCTGTGGGACTTTGTGATGTTTTCCATTGCTCTCTTTTTTTTTTTTTTTTAAACATTTTTTTCTTGTCTTTTTATTGTTTTCCTATTTGAAAGATCCCCAGGTATCTTTGCCCAAGTCCCTAGCTTGAGAAATCCAGGCTGGTGTTTTGAGAAGAATTCTAAATGTATTGGGAGTGGAAGTCAGGGCAGAAATGTTTAATCTAACTGGTGGGTGGGCTTTGGTTGTCATAGAAACTTGTTTCTGTCATCCCGTGTTGCTGCTTGGCAGGAGCAGCCAGGTCATTCCATAAATCATTTCTGTCGGAGCTGATGGTGATGCATTCCATCTGCTCTATCAGTGCATGCCATAGTCTGCACACTTCAAATCCCTCGCCTCATCCATCTGCTCCCCCCGCGCCCCAACACGCACGCCCCCAGCACGCTTCTTGGGCTCCTTCAGGAGGGAGGGGAGCTGCCCTGCCCCTGCCCAACAGTTTAGCCCGCGTCACTCCGGTGGGTAGTAAGGCGCGGGTACTTGTCCGGCTGGACAAAGTTTCAGTTAAATACTGCAGTTGTCTGGACTTCTGTTGGAGAAGGCACGGTGCGGCTTTCTGCTGGGATTTTGAACGCTACCGCTGCAACTGCTGAGAGGAATTTCTGGTTCTAAAATGCTGTTGGTGCACATCTTACAATAGGCCTTTCATGTGCGAAACATCAGAGGATACGACATTTGTTCTTCAGTTTAGGTATTAAAGACCATACAGAATAGTATGTGATTAAACATGTAAGGCCAGATAATACATTTGCAAAGGTTCTTTTATTTTAGGTTTAAGCCTGGATAATTGTGGTCTTAATCTCAGGGTAGGCAAGAAAGAGAATTGTACATGAAAGTATTTACACAAAGTTCCCAAAGCCCTGTGGATTATGCATTAGTTTGGATAATGAACTAGTATAGATAGAAAGAAAGGAAAATCTGGGTATTTGTGCCATTTCTAATGTGTTTCCCTGAACATTTGCCAGACAATAACCCTTTAAGATTGTGCCCATGGAGGGTTATATGGCAGGAGAAACATCTGGTTTATTTCATTGCCTAATGCCAAATCAAAACACTTGGTCTTTAATTTAGAGGAGATCAAACAGGAGGACTGTTTAACTTTGTTGATGATATCAGGGCTCTTTGTGATAACTTATGTTTTGATTCCTACCTCAGAACCAGGGTAAAGGCCTTTGTACCATGGGGTAGTTAAATAGCCACTGGTCCCCTAACAAAAGAAAAGAAAATGTAGGGAAGTTGACTTCTAAAAGTAATTCATGAATTAAGTTTCTTTGTTGCTTTAGACTCAATAACATTAGCATAACAAAGCCTAACTGAAATGTACACTGTAGTGTTTAAAAAATTGGACTAACAGCTCTGAGGTTTGGCTCTGCAGGCTCTCAATTGTGTGGCTTTTGTCTAAGCGCCTTTTCATTAGACCCTGGCATATTGGCACCCTGCTGATTGGAATGGACCATGACTGATGGGAGGAGGAGTCTCATTTGTTGCAGTAAAATGAGTCATGTTACCGTTTAAGCCTGGCAGAAGGTGTCAGGGTTGTTCATCATTGGTCATTTAACAGTACGGCAGCCAGGGACTGCATGCGGGATGAATTCTGACTTCGTGCTTTATTTGTGGCTGCTTCTACGGTGGCGGCTGCTGCTGCTTATAAAATACAGTGAAATAAAATGGGCAGGTGAAGTGCTGGAAAACAATCAGTCCCAAACAAAGCGTGAGCTCCTTTGTTATTCTGACAGAATTTTATTTTTTCAGTATCTTTTTATCTGTCTGCGGAACGCGACAGTTCTCAGGCTGGCACTGAGTGCCTGACCAGGGTTTCTTTTCTAGTGATGTAGTTTGTTCTGCTAAGTATGATTTCTGTAACATGTACAAAAGGGATGAGATGTTTTTATTAAGGAGGCGATGGTCTTTTCTAATGTGTGATAGGCCAGGAAGAAGCAGGTGGTTTTTTGGGTCCTGGATCTGTCTCTTCACAAAATACGGTATGCAACTTAACCAAGTCCCAGTTTATTGTCAGCTAAATGTTGAACTGTCATATTGGCTGTGTGAAGAGACATCAGCCACACTGCCGGTGAAGATTTTTTTTTTACCTGCCATCTGATGACTAACAAATTCCGGTCTCTGCTCAAGTAAAACAGGTTTGAAGTGGTGACCCATAAAAAACATGTTCTAAAGTCCATAGCTAGCTCCTAAAACTATTTAATTCCCTTTGCAAAATGATTTTCTGGAGACTTTTGAAATTTTCAGATTAAAGCTTTGGATGTTGTGTCTTGTATTTTTATCAGGACTTACTATGACATTAATAGCAAGGAATAAATTGTTGCAGTTGAAGATTTATTATCTTAAGGGAGCAATTGATACTGAAATAAGAGAAAAATTGCATGTGCTACAATACGTAGAAAGAGCAACAACATTTCAGGTGGTTTTTATTTGAGAGGCACCAGTAGTAACAAGAGCTGCCCATTTTCTCTCGTGAAGAATTAATTTTTAATTTTAATTTTAGATGAATGTGGCTGAAAATCTCTCTCTTAAGACTGGGAAGTTGTTTTTCCTCATTTTTTTAAGATCTCTTTGTTGTAATTATCTGTGTACTGTTAACTCATTTACAATTCCCCTTCTGTGATTAAAAAAAAAAAAGCTGTAGTTTGTGCTATTGGTAAAGTAGGAGGAAGTTTGATTTTGTTGTTATCAAATATGGGCTATGATTATTTTGACAACTACCTTAAAGTTCTCTAGATGTTTTCAGAACATAGTAAAGCACAGCTCTTCTACTGTGTATTCTGACATGTACTGACATAAAACCATCTTGTCTGTTCTTAGATTTATTCTCCTGATCATACCAGCAGTAGTTTTCCATCAAATCCATCAACACCAGTTGGATCACCATCGCCTCTTACAGGTAGAGACTAACTATTTGTCAATAACTTGTTTGTTTTTTAAAACAGCCTCCTTGGAATCACCATGAAATCAGCAGTAGCTTCCCTGAGTAATTGCTTCTATATTTTGTTTATTTTTCCATTGCACTGGATCTAGGTTCGTAAATATTTTGTTACGAGCATTCGCTTAAATCCTGGCAACTGACTTTGAAAATTAGCTCTACTAAAGCCATCTTTGAAAACATTGAGTAACCATACACTGCCATTGCTGTGATAATGTCTGGACAGATAATACCATTGGAGAGAAAGCAATGAGCTATTTGTTGTTTCTGTTGTTAGTTTTTAAAACTATATGTAAAAACTGTGGCAACTTGCATTGAGAAACACAGCAGGTGTTTGTTCCTTCTCTGAAAAATAGAGTAGTCTGTGAGAGCATCCATTTTTTACACAGGATAGCTTTTCATTCGTATCTTTCATGAATGCTTTCATTCTACAGGAGAAGAAATTCTGACATTTTTCAAAATAAATGTGCTGTATTGCAGCCACCTCTGTCACCTGTGCTTTGTGTGTTACTGGTGTGAATGTGGAAAGAAGCATTCCAGCGTGGAGATGAACTGTGGGCAGCTGCCTACAGCTATTAGTGGGTAGTGCAGCTTTCACAGACACTGTGGCCTCAGCTGTCTAGTAAAAGTCGAACAGCTGTTCTCCATACAGAGGGGACTGTGAAAGCTCCATTGACTTAAATTTGTTGTTTAACAAAGAACTAGAATTACAAGCAAGATGATGTAACTTTAACCCTGTTCTTTCCTATAGTTCAATTTAAAGTTTATAAAACATTTCCCATTCTCTGTTGTTTAGCGTATTCCTATGGATTCCTGTCAGTTGGTCACTGTTCTGCAGGAGTTGTTTTTTGTTTTCTTTTTAATAAAATTAACTTGCAGTGAAAGATGTACACAATGAGCTTGGTTGAAAACTTATGTAATCTAGATGAATAAATCAGTAAAGTTATTGCATGCAAAGTAGTGTCATATGCATACCGATATGAATATGCATATCTGTGTATATAACATCACTCCAAACTTGCATCATTTGTATTTCACCAGTGCTTAATGAGGACTGTTCTGGTTTTCTGTGTACTTAATGGATTAGTGAATATCTGACATGGCATACCTGAACAGCTGCTTTGGGCGTTTTTCCTGTAACTGGAAAATCCATGTTAAATTGAGTAATGATGGGATTAATGGGGTTTTTGATTTAGTGATTACTGTTGACAAAAATGTCTTGTGTATCCTTGTTGTGCTGAAAAGGCAGGTCAGACCAGAAAAAAATTATTCTTTTCATGCTAGCATGAAAGCAAATGTTGTAAATAGCTGTGTGGCTGGAAGAAAAGTTCCATCATTTTGAAGTATTTGCAAATTGAAGCTCCCAGTTTAAGTTCCCTGACTAGATACCACACATAAATTGGAGCATGAAAGAGCTACCTAAATTATGTTTTTAGAGTGCAGGTTTTGAGGTCTCTGAAGCGTGGGGTTTCCCTTTGTCTGTTGATGCCTTTGTTGGAACCTCTACCAAACATAAAACTCCCCAATTTGCACGTTGATTTGCATTCTTTACTCTGGATTCTGGTGGCTAAGACAGTAGTTTATAAAAGCTAATAATACTGAAATCCTTGTCAGCCACAAACTTAGCATCTGCTTTACAATCACACACACTCCCCTCCTTTCCTTTCCCCTTTCATTTCAGCGCTACAGAATTTATCAAGCCTTTGGTAAATTGCTCCAGTAGTTAATTACCTTCATTTATGAATCTGGACTTTTATCTTTGTTCCCAAATGAGTCGCTAAGAACACAGTGAAGCACAATGTAAAGTAATTACTACCATATTTATTGTTACTTATACTCCCGGTAGCCATTTTCTGTCCTGACCCAAAAAGTTGTTGCAGATAAAACAAATGTCCGATGCATACTAAAATAATGTATTTTGGAGCGTTTTGTTCTTCACGCTGCTTTTCTTGATTTTACAGTTAGTTCTTTGTTTACCTGGCGTTCCTAGTGTTTTCGCTCTGACTAAGTCATACTTCATCTATTCCTCAACTGTAAATTACACCTGGGAGATAGTAACTTGGTGAGACATTTAAGTGCATCAGTTGATGTTGTAGCATTGGGCAGTTTTGTTACTGACTTTTTCTTAGCATGCCTCAGGACTAACAATTATTTTTATTAATTGAAGTAAAAGCCTTGAAGACAACAGGATGAAAAGCCCCAAGTACCCTCATTCAATGTCTAATTTTACATCAGCACGCTTAGAGCTTAGCTTCTTGCATGGTTTTAATGATCGTGTCGTTTCAATGATGCATATGTGACGTTATATACAAATGGGGGTGGTGGGAGCCGTGGTATTCCAAGAATCCTTCTCCCAGGATCAGAGGCATGCAGAAGGGTTCGGGCAGTTTGGAGGATCCAGAAGCAGCCCCTTGCCGCCTCTGCTGCGTGTTTGTTTGAAAGGGGAGCAAGGGGATTAGGGCTGGGCAGATTCTGAGGGGTTGAACAATACCCCGGTGATTACTATCGATGACCCCTGTAAATCCTAGCACTTGCCCGGCTTATTTGTTTTTTTTTCATGCTGCTATGTTGGTGCTGCGCTAAAAGCTGCAGTTGTTAATTGCAGGGCTTGTGGTGCCAGGATGCTTTTTAACATAATTGGTGGATTTCATGAACAAACTTCTGTGAGGGGGAGTGGAATGAGGAAAGCAGGAAATCAGTGCCATCTGGCAACCTGCACAGACATGGAAACAGAATCTGCCACTGCTTGCAAAGAGCACTAGCGTTACTAGAGGGGTGGTGAGAAACTGCAGCTTGCCGTTGGGTTGTTGGTTTGAGAGGAGTTCTGGGTTTGGATTTCTGTTTTAGTTGTGATAAGTCCCACTCCGTTTTCTTCTGTGCTTTCCTTAAGGAAATCATACCTTTTTCCATTAAAAAAAAATCACCATCAAACTAGGTGCACAGGCTTACTGTTGTCACTCGTTTTCTGTTCTCAACAGTCTGCCTTTCTGCTTAATGTTCAGCTGAAGCTTTGCTGTAGGAAGCAGCGTACCCAGTCCTGTTAGCAGCAAGCGCTCATTAAAGCCATAGCTATGGTCTTGTCTCTAAAAACGAAATTTTGACCAAATAAAAATTCAAACGTTGCAGTGAGCCAATGTATATTCTTAAGGTATTTCATTAGTACTTTGCAAAAACAAGCTGGACTCCAGGCAATATTTCCGAGTTCAGGAGTGACAATAATGCAGAGGGAGACTGTAGATCCAGACCCCAAGTAGCTGTGTGAAGTGAAAATTTGTAATTGTAACCTTACTCACTGATGTATTTTAAGAGAATTTGAGTGCAGTTATGGTAGCTTTGGTCTTCTATGAAACTGGAGAAGTTTTATTTTTATTTTTTAATTGGAAAAGAAATATTTGAGTATTTTAATGGCTATGCAAGCTTTATTCCTTTTTCTAAGTAAACCACTTTCTTTAAAAGGTAACTACTTGCAGCCCTCTGAACAAAGGAACTCTAATGTTATTAAACCTTTTCCCAGTTTTCCAGACATAGAGCTCTGGCTGTTATTGAAAGAAAAAGCCCACAGGCTCTTCCTTTAATGAGCTGCTTTGGATTGTATGTCCATAATTTATTAATGTAATTGCTTTATTATTACATTTGTATGGCTGAAAGGAAGCTGTCTCTAATGGACACAGAATTTCATGTAGTATCTTTATAAAAGATGCATCATTAGTTGGTGAGAAAAATACATGTTGTACTACTTCAGGCTTTGTTTAAAAGTACTGCTTTATTAGTTACTGTGTTTCACGTGTAATTATTTCTAAATTTTACATTATAATAAGTTTCTTTTCAGATTAGAATTGATACGTATTTGAAATTGCAGTGTATAGGTAACGTATATAATTAGGGCTTTGTTGCACGACGGTTCTTAAACTGAAATGAAATCTGTTCCAATTTGCCTTGAGTATCTCTGAAATAAGGCATGGAAATAACGTGTGTGTACTTCTACTCTTTTAAACTTGGAATGCATTATGATCTAAAATTTATTTTTCTAAATGATAAGTAAAAATTGTACAAAAGAAAAGCAAACAAGATAGAGAAGCTTTTAGATCTAGTTTTAAGTTTTCCTCTTTTGTAGAGGGGTGTCACATGAAAATGTCTTTCCAGTCATTCTTGATTCAGCGTCCATTTGATTTCTTTACATATTTTTAATGTAAATTGTAATGCTGTTAAAGATATGCTTACATATACTGAACATAATCTGAAAAAAGAAATCAGCGGTCTTGTGGTGAGATTTGCAAAAGACAGGCATTTCAAGTACTATGTGTATTTGTTTACTGTGTTTTTTTAACGTTGAAGTAGTTTGAAGATGTCACTGCTTTGCCATCAATGTGTCTAAGCCTACAGATGCCAGGATATTAAAAAATGTCCTTTAATAAGGCAGAATGAAGGAATTTGTCCTCCTCTGTAAACCCATATGTTGGCTTACCTTTATGCAGAATATGTTGGTTTTAATTATGTTAAGAAATATAGCATCTGTTTCCTGCTTATGCTGCATAAATCTGTGATTTAACCTAGACGATTTTGACAGGTGCCAGTCAGTGGTCTAGGAGCGGAGGACAAGCCCCCTCATCTCCAAACTATGAAAACTCTCTACACTCCTTGGTAAGAGTTGTTGAAAGCAGCATAGTACTTCTTACTTAAGAGCTGAAGGCTTGTTTTTGTATAAATCCTGCATATCATTAAAGGAAGCAGTAGGATAGCATTACAAATGAATTCTTTGCTAACAAATGGCCTGTTCAGTTGAACAATATAAGACGTGCAGGGTGTGTCTTTCACCATCTGTTCCTTGGGCATGAGGCTTCTGTGCTGAGGACAGCTGGTGCTAAAGCACTGTTATGAGATTCTGGTACCTTTTCACAAATCCATAGCTAATTCTTATCTAAAGTTCAGTCTGCAGAAAAGATAAAGACTTCATGCCTTCGCATTTACTGGTCCTTCCCCCACTCTCCTTGAAATGGTAATCCCTTGGGCTTGTTTTCATTACACTGTCATTAAAGTCTTAGTATATTTTATTATTATTATTGGGGAATGTTCATTTATGAACCAGTGAAACATTTTTCAGAGAAAAAAACAACAGGAAATAACCTACAGTATTGTAAACTGATGGATTTGAAGATTCAGCAGAGGATTTAAGTTACTGACTAATTTCTTAAATTTCTGATACAGCATCAGGAAGAGAAGGGGAAAATTTTGAGGGAACACTGAGAGGTTTTAAATACCTGTTAATATTTCTAGTTTCCACAGATAAAATTTCTATTTTTTTCTGTCTAAAGAATAAATTTAAGCTAAATCAGTTCACAATATTTTTGCAATTAAATACAATCGATATATACATCTTAGAATCCTAACATAACTGCAGTGTTAAATATTAGCCTTTTCTTATCTTGATATAATCAGATTTCTGTTGCATTAACTTGACTAACAATTTATTGCTGACATGCACATCAGCTGTTTCCTCACCTCTTTTTTGAATTAATCTTAACCTGTGCTTTGCTTCCTGTTCTGTCTTGACTTTGCCAGAAAAATCGAGTTGAACAGCAACTTCACGAGCATTTGCAAGATGCAATGTCCTTCTTAAAGGATGTCTGTGAGGTACTATTTCACTTTAGATGGTGCCTTTTTGTGTTTCAATTAATGCTTCCTTCAGATTTCCCATTAAAACTTAAATTAGTGTAGCATATGACCCATCTTTTGACTCCAGCGTTCCGCTCTTTCAGTTTCTAGAGAGCTGCGATGTCAGAATCTGTTTTGCTTTGCTTTTTTTTTGGTCTCTTTAAATAAAAGTAAATCTAAGACAGAGACCTATTCTGCAGTAACATATAGAACTTGGTTTTATTTCTGAGATACCTAATCTGTTTAAAGATCAGTTTTAGAAAAACAGTAACTTTTGTCCAGTCTTTTTATAATACAGCTTCTCAAAATGCCACTGCCTCTCCTAATTGTTACCCAAGTGGTGAGGCTGGTTTTATGGTCATTCTTTCTTGTCCTGTATTAGACAGCTTGTTTTGTAGTACTTCCTTTTTTCTTGGTCATGCCATGTAATAGAAGCTAAGTAACATTAACCTGATAATAAGCTTCACTTTAAAAGCTGCCACCTATTTGTGGAATGAATGCTATCTCAAGCAAAATCTTCAGATACCTTTTCTTTTTCCTGTTTGTTTGTAGTGCTGGTAGGTGCTTTTGAAGTCTTTTGATACTGCATTTCGTCTTCTATCTTTAATGTCTCCAAGGTAGAAACTGTTCCAGAATAATGAATCTGCAGATGTATTCAGTAATGACTGTTGGTGTTCCTCTTCAATCCCAACAGCAGTCTCGAATGGAGGATCGCTTGGACAGACTCGATGATGCCATTCATGTACTACGAAATCATGCTGTGGGGCCTTCAACAAGTCTATCAGGTGGCCATGGAGACATACATAGCTTATTGGGACCATCCCACAACGGGCCGATTGGGAGCCTGAACTCAAATTATGGAGCATCTAGCCTTGTAACAACCAACAGACAAGCATCAATGGTAAAGATGTTTTTAAACGTATATAATTGTGCAGGGCAATTACGGCCGATGCTTTTGAGTTATCGTGGAGCCTGTTGAGTTAAAACTGTGCTGCTAGATTCATATCTATCAAGAAAAAAACGACTAGAGATCCTCATAGAGGAAAAGGTGGCAGGCACTCTGCACCTGCTATGGGTTTCCAATTAGAGGGTTGGGTGAGGGGTGGGCAGAAATGAGGGGGAGGAGAAAGATGGGAAAAACTTAGACTTTGGCCTGGTCAGTGGCCCATAAAATCCTGCTGTGACCATATGCAGAAAGCTGAAACTTTCTGCTGAGAGCATTTCAGCTTATACATGCATTTTTTCCAGATGTGTAATAATTGGCAGAACAGTTTTCTCCTTGAAATGGTGAATAGGGAGATTGAATGGGAAGAGCAGTCAAGAAGGACTGAATTTCAAGTGTTCTGGTCTGGAAAAGCTGTTTATTGTAAATTGGAACTAGTCTTCAATAGCAGATGCTGGCAGAGGACTGGGAGGAAGCTGTTGGAATGTGGAACCATAGTGTGTGCAGGCTCAAAATTTTAACTTTTTTTTCTAAATGAAAAGGAGTTTGAGCACAGCTGTAGTGTAAGTAACAATGAAGAGGAAGCAACTTTTAGATTAATCCCTAAGAAGAGTTAAATAATTCAGTCCATCTCTTTTAGTTTCTTTAAAAATGTGAGCTATTCTGGAAAAATGCCGTTAATCTTTCCGTAGATCAGAAATATGTTAAAAGTATTATTTAGTAAATGAAATCTCTTTGTAGAGTTGCTCACTTCCCTTTTTCTTCCTTTTCATTCAGCCCTTCTCAGAATGCTTACTGGAAAAAAAAAAAAAAGCTTTTTAAAAACATGCTTATTTTAGTGGTGCCATGTGTTTGCATGTTTACAGTGTAATTTTAAAGACCAGTTACATGCTGTGAAATTTTCTGTTATAAAACATATTCACAGCTGGGTACTGTGTGATCAAGGCAAAATTTCACCTATCATCAAAATAATTAGGTACCCCAATTGCTGAAGGGTTTGTATTCTATAAAACAGAATTAGTTCCAGGCTCTCCTATTCGCACGTCACACATCCATTTATATTAATTTCAGAACCACTGCAGTAAACATCAAAAAGAACTGGTTACTTTCTATAAGCTGCGTGTGTCTGGGGACGTTTGGGAAGGGAGGGACTTTCCAATGGCATATCCAGCTTCAGGTTTCTATACAGGTTCACAGTTGCTTTTAGTAATGAAGGAAATGATATGTAAATACTTCAGAATTTTTTTAGTGCTGCCTCATAGTATTTAATGACTGCTATTAAAGGGAAGGTTTTTACAGTGTTCTAAAATTCAGTCATACAAAAGAAATCCTTTTCTTCCTAGGTCTTAATGGTGTGGGGTAAAATGAGTGACTGAAACTTGCAGTGACTAAATGGTTCTCTGGCTTGTGAAACCTCCTCACGCTGCTGCTAAGTCAGATACACGTAATGCCCAAATGTACATAAATCTCTGTTTCTGTTTTAGACTAAGCTGTGATAATTTTTTTTATCAACTCAGTTTTGATTAAAGTAGGTGACAGTAGGAAATGACTCTCTAAAACAAATAAAGGCTCCTTGGCCTGCTGTAGTTTAATGTAGTCGTGTAATTTAAATGTAATGTAGACTTGCTTTATCATGTAGTGATTGATCTGCAGTTTTGATTGAAGGATGCTTGCTGCATGTCAGAAATATGTTGGGAAACCGAAAACAAAAAAAAAGCTTTTGTGTTTATCCTCACTGGGTGAAACAAACTTGCAGATCTGTTTTGTCTTAAAATGTGTCAGCTAAAGAATTTCTTGGATTAACCTTAATTTTGTTACATCAGAAAAATTGGCTCCAACAGAAGGCATCCTGTTGTGGCCTTGCCCAGTCCCCAAAGAGCGCCCTTTGACATCATTTGCAATCACAGGACCCCAGCGCAATTTAGGATGGAACAGTGAATGATGTACAGAGCAGAGGCTGGCACAGCTGGCTGTAGCGGTAACTGGTTTTATTAGTGACAACTGCACTGCAGCGATGCCCCACAAGTACGAGGTGTAACTCTGCAAGTATTCAGTTCTCAATTCATTTCAAAGTAGTTGTTCTAGTATTTGTTTTTCTTGAGATTGAGAACGTAGAAGAGCAGAGAATTTGACGCACAGACAGACCTGTAAGAGATTTCAAACAGACCTGTAAGAGATTTTGGTCAGAAATTAAATTCCTCTTTATTTTAGAGTCCATACCACCGATAAGCTTGTTTCCCTATTTTTGTTTATTTGATGTGCTTGTAGGGCTTTTTGGTCCAAAAGTGTTTAGTAGGATTCAGCAGTAAATGAAACTTCCTTGTTTGAGGGGGAGATATCTTTATATACAAAATACTTTTGTTCTTTAGCAAAAAGAAAAAATAGAAAAATAAATTTAATTTCCCTTGAAGAAGATGATCTTGGCAGGAGGAGCTAGGAAATGAGTAATTTAACTCCTTTTTATGTAATTAGTGTAACCAGACATGGTTTTATTTTAACATTTGCTTAATTTTTGAGCCAGATTTATTTTAAAACCCTAGTTGACTTCATTTCCTGTTCACTCTGAATGGCCTTGTTTTCTTTTTAGCTGGGCTGTCCATTAGACTTATTCAAATAGATTTTTAATATCTCAAACTCATCAAATATTTGCTAAGTGGCCTTTGAAGTTGATTTGTATTTTATTTCATGTATTATTGGAAAGTTAAGTAGTAATACTCTTTTTGTTCTTACTCAAGCTGCTTTTTATTTGTCATTGCAATACAGTGGAAAAAGAACAGCCTGAATTGATTAAAAATAAATAAATAAAGGGCCTCTGGAAACTCAGTTAAGGATGAAACTCAATCCTCAAGTTCGAGGTTTTTTTTTCCAGGTACAACGGGAATGTAGAAAAAATAGCGCTCTCCCTCTGCCCGCCCCTATCTGCTGTGGCATAAAGTCACAAAGGGAGAGCTCAGCGGCTTCGCCCACACCAGCCTCTGCTCGTGTCGCCAGTGCTCGTATTTCTCTGCAGATTGTGCTCCTGCCGAACAACTCAGAGCTGCCCAAACCTTGGTTCCAGAGCCCTTCTGCCTGTCTTTCTGGGGTTTGCTGTAGTTCAAGTGATGTTTATGACCATGACTGATTCTTTCTGCCAGTTCACAAAAGCTTTTATCACTAAGTTTAAAATTGGTAACCAGACAGAAGCACAAGCTGCAGAGCTGATGTTAACAGGAGAAAGGATTTCATTTTGCCACGTCACCGAGTTCTCTGTGCAGTAGTGTGTCGCCAGTTGCTGTGTTCTGTCCAGTTTTATTTAGTTGTCAAAAACACCCGGTTTTCTGGTTTAGATCCCAAATCTTACTGCTTAAATCAACTAGAAGTTGTGCACTTCTTAAATTTTGTGTCCGAGTGTCTGCAGGTTGTCTGATGTGCTGCAGGTCTTTCTTGACATGCATAAAAAAATAAATGCAGCTCGCCTAGTAAATGACAACAAGGTGACGGTCTTGCCTACAGGACTACTATTTTCCTCGAATTGTGATTTCCCTGACTGGGATGCAACTTCACTGGTTTGCTTTGAACCCTAAATACGTATTAGGCTGTCGGTACGTACAAGAAATAGACAGTGGTGCCCGAAGCGATCCGAGCGTACCGCCGTGGGTGCGGTCTCCCTGCTGCTTGCTTCTCTACTTTCCTCACCCGTTACAGCTTCGGCCGCGTCGTGCGGGACGGGAACGCGGCTTCTCAGCGCGCCTTCCCGCCGGGCCCGAGGGCTCGGGGCAGGGATTGCGGCAGGGGGACGGCGAGCGTGAGGCCGGGCGAGCCGCGGTGAGGCGGCGGCGAGGCCCGTTGGGTCGCGCGGGAGCGGGCCCGGCCGCGGCCCGCAGCTGTATGCAAATGGCGGCCGGCCCGCACCTGGCGCTGCCGCCGCCCGGCCCCGCTGCGCGCCGGGGGGGGGGGGGGGGGGGGCCCCCCCCCCCGCCCCCCCGCCCGCGGGGCCGGGCCGGCCTGCGGGGAGGGCGGCCCCGCCGCGGGGGGATTTCCCCGGGCGTCGGAGCTAAAAACTTGACGTGGTGGTCGGTTTTGTAAGGGTGTAGCTCTTAGGGTTCCCGCATAAAGCTCGTTAATCTAAACGGTGTGCTCTGAGTTTGTGAACCTCTTCCGCAGAACCGAGACGCGGGCTTGAATGCGGTTTTTATTTCTGATCTATTTTCTGCCTCTATCAGAATGGATTTGTTAATCTGTCACTTCTAGATTAGCTCTAGATTTGAGAGTTGCCAGGGTTCTGGCAGCTGTTAGGTTTGTGCACAGCTTTAAGAAATTTTTGCCTTCTCCCCCCTCAAAGACTAAGATTTGGGGGGGGGGGGGGGAGGAGGAACTGCCCTCAAAGTGATTAATAGTTTGTAGCTTGAATAAAAGCACCCTCATGTGTTAGGACTTAAGCGTGACCAGAAGAACAAAATAAAACCCAACCTGAAGGGCAGAAGTAGCAAAAGGCTGAGTTTGGGAAGTTGCAGGGAGCGTGAGTTCCGCCTTCCCCTTGGAAGGATTTCTCTCGTGGGCTGGAAGAGCCAGGTCCCGCTCCTCACCTCTGGGGAACTCGAGACGCTCACAAGAAAGGACTGGGAGGACCGCATCCCTTAGAAATTCTCGCAAACAAAGCTTATGGCGTGAAGGAAGACAAAACATACTTTAAAAAGCACAGATACCCTGCAGTACGCGAGGCTTTCCACAGAACTGCAGCATCCGCAGCAGCCCAGAATGACCTGATACGAGCTGTGGGTTGGCAGGGTTGGAGAGGGGGTGGTCCCCCCCTTCCTTTCTTGTTCGTGTGTGTTAGCTTACAGGAACGAGTGTGTATTAAACAAAGGATAAACTTGCATAAGGGTATTTATCTCTCTCTGGGTAAAATCCATACTAAGACATGAAAGGTAAAAGCTGCATTAATTACTCAAGAGGGATTCAAAGCTCAGCAGTTTACTAGGATTGAAGGATTTATTGAAAAACAGTGGTTCTCATGTGTAACTCCAGGCAATAAACCTATTTAATTAAAGGCTTAATCTTCTAGTTGACATGTTTGCTACTGTTCCAATAAAAAGCTTCATCTGTAGCCAATTTTTGTAACTATACAAATAATAGTAGAATCCCTCATCTTTGTTCTTTTTTTTTTTAACTGTTTAATTGCATTATGTCGGTTATGTTATAAATATTTGAAGGACTTCTGTCTCTTTAGGAATCAAAAGCTTTAAATGGCCCATATTCCAGTTTATTTAAATTCAGGCAGTTTGTCTTCACCTCTTCCATTTTCAGACTAAAGAACAGTATTCTTTTAATAGATGTTTGCATTGATAACAGTATTCTGTATTGAGCAGCAGGGTTGTTGCTTTTTTAAAAATAAATTTGCCTCTTCAAGCTATGTATTTGCACTCACAGCTACATTGCATAAGTATAATTTATTAAAGTTATTGCAAGATTGAGGGGTTTTTTTTACAATTTCTTTTCAGTACTTCTTTAAAATTTAATTGTGTTATATTATGAAAGAAATTATGTATTACATGCAGGGGGTGGTAGGAATAGTTGGATGCCTGGATTATTTTCATATGATAAGATTCAGTAATGGAACTAGACCCAATGTGTTTAGCTGAGGAAAAATATTAAAGTGAATAAAATAATATTTTGAAATTAGATGCATCTTTTCCTAATCCTGTTTTAGCAATCAGGAAGTGAGGAGATGCTCTTTTTTTTAAATGTGTATGTCTATATTCAAGTGTGTGTGTGTACACACATATATGCACACAAAAAAGTTCACAAGCAGTGAAAATTACTCTTCCCTGTGATTTTCATTAAAGGACCAAATTTTATGAGTACTACAGTTGATAGCCATAGTAGCTTAAAGCAATCTAACCTTACTCAAATCTTATAATCAGGTATAAATCAAGAATAAAGTTCTGTAGTGATCTGTGGGATAATATTGAAAACTGCTATGTTGCTACATTATTCCAAACAGGTGTTGGTCATTGTTTGAAGCACAGCTTAATCCAATATGCTGTAATCAAGTGGTTTAGTGTAACAGCGTCTTTCAACTGAATCTTTCCCTTACTGAGGTAGAACTTGAACTCTGGTCTCTCATCCAGCAAATACTTTGTCTTTTGAACTTCCAGTTCGGACTGTTTCTTTGAATCACATACTTAATTGAAATGTTTGCTTTGTTTTTCTTTAGGTTGGGACTCATCGGGAAGAAAGTGTCAGCCTCAACAGCAACCATTCAGTTCTTCCCAGTTCAGTTTCTGCTCAGAGCACAGAACTAAATCATAAAACACAAGAAAGCTACAGAGGTAACTTTCCAGCACTATTAAATGCTCAGTGGTGTCAGTAATAATCTAGAGCCAGTGAGACTATAGGCCTTGGTAAATGTGCATCCATTCAGAAAGGGGATAGGAACATAAGAAGAGTTGAGAAATGAGCATTGACTTCAATTTCAAATCCTATAAACTACCACTGTTAGGGTTTCCTGCAAAAACTTGGAGGGCATCCCCGTGTTGGACTCGTCCCTGTATCGTTCCAGTGGAACGCTTTGCATTACAGCTGCCTTACAGCTTAAGATGCCCTAATGGCATTGGCAGCGGGGCAGCCCTTTCCAAATCAGCCAGGAGGGTTGCAGAGTGAGCTGGTGACTGATTCCAATCTGGCCAATGAAAGGAAGTCTCTCCACACAACTGTTTACAGTTGGCTCAATTTTTAGCCTAAAGAAATAAGCTATAGGAAACAGAAGTCAGCTTTTTCATTAACATGCTTGCTCCATTTAGGGATGTGTATTGCAGATTTGGCCTAGCCCCAAGCCTCTGTCAGTGCAGCTATGCCCTTAGATTTGCAGCCCAGACCCGAGGTGCAAGTTTTCTTACTTTGCAGAATGACCTTCTGTGTTTTACAGTGCCTTTCTCTGGTCAAGCTATTCTTGGCTATTACAATTCCTTTACAACCTCACGACACGTGTCCAAGTACAGCAGCGTTAGCAGGATATCTTTTATTTCTGTTACCAGAGCATGGTTCTTTGTGTTGGCTTCCCAAACTTGCTGTGTTCTGGCCTGCCATCTGCAGTATCTGCTTGAGGTTCTGTTACAGGTAGAAATACTTCACCCCTGTGATAGTCACGCTGGTCTCTGTTTGCTTGCAGCGTTGTCAGGTGGCTTGCAGAGCCAGTCTGTGGCTATAGGTCCAACAGAAATCAAGTCTGAACATAAGGAGAAGGATGAAAATATACACGAACCCCCCTCATCGGATGACATGAAATCAGATGATGAGTCCTCCCAGAAGGATATCAAGGTTTCATCTAGAGGCAGAACAAGGTTGGTCACTGACGTGAGCTACTGAATTTGTGCTTAATTAACGCTCTGTGTAAGTTGTGGATTGTCTTTAAGTTTAATAAGCTTATTTCAAAGCTTTTGCATTACCTCTGTGCATATGACATACGAAGACAGATAGCTTACAGTACTTGTATCTATTTGAATGGAAGATTTTTTTTCCAGGAAAATCGCCTGAAAATGATGCATTCCATTGTGTAAGTGCCTTGCCTATCGTCTGCCTGTAGAGATAGCTAGCATAAAAGGTTGAGACAGTCCTGTCCAGTGTAGAGGATGGAAGTGTCCTAGACATGCAATCCTTGTACCTAGGCCAGGGCTCCTCCTCTAAATGGGAGCCAGTAGTTGTGGAGAGCAGTGCCCTGATGAACTACAGACTGGGGTGAATATGATATGTACATACAATTTCAGAACTCTTTTTCCCGTCTCAAATCACAGACCAAAAAAACTGGAATTGCATCAGGTAAAATGCTTCTGGATCTGCCTGACAGGCCTGACACAAGCACTGAAATTGGAGATAACAATGAGCAATCTGAAACTTGCAACCACAGGCAGTGGAGTCTGTACCATCACAGCTGCCTAATGACATTTTAGTATATTAATTCTGGTGGAGGAGAGGCTTTGTAGCAGTTTCCAACTTAAATGAACAGCCCTATATGTGGGGGGAAAAAAAGGCTACACAACTTAGTATAATAATTTTACGTGAAATGAAAAAAAATCTAAATCTAACTGTTCAGCCCTACCTTGGTTGGACATTAAAAGAAAGACAAGTTTTCAATCTGACCGGGTAGATCTTTAACAAAATTAAAATGTTTTTAAATAAGCTCATTAAATTGAAAACTACTTGAATACCTTTTTGTATAAGCTAACATATTGGAAACCAGCAAAAGCTATTGGTTGAAAATGATTTATTCTTCACCTGAAAGGATGGCTGAGTATCTGTAACTATTTGAACATGTGTCAGTAATTGAATAAAGCAGCAGTTGGGGTATTTCTTTTGCTTCAAGGGGACAGCACATGCCCTGTACTTTCCCAGAAGCATTTACCATCTGTAGACAATATTGTGTGGATATTCTTCAGGCAGAAGCCATTGAACGTTCATTTTCAGGAAATTACAGGAACGGCAAGAATTACTTTGAGTACTTAAGCATTAATTTCTAACATTTTTTTGTTTATTTATAGTTCAATATACAATAGAGTACACGGAAAGAAGTTCTAATTTCATCAGCTGAGAATTTTGAACTAGCACAGTGACTTGCTTGAAGTAAAAGTGAAATTTCAATATACTTCTCCTTACACTTTCTTGCAGCAGTACTAATGAAGATGAGGATTTAAACCCAGAGCAGAAAATAGAAAGAGAAAAGGAGAGGAGAATGGCAAACAATGCTAGAGAACGTTTGCGTGTACGAGATATTAACGAGGCATTTAAAGAACTTGGCCGAATGTGTCAGCTTCATCTGAAGAGTGAAAAACCACAGACAAAACTGCTTATTCTTCACCAGGCTGTGGCAGTCATCCTCAGTCTAGAGCAACAAGTGAGAGGTTAGTAGCTCGTCAGTGTGCTGTGGCAATTTGCAGGGTGGCTTTGTTCATGGAGCAGTGTTGGTCTCTTGTAATCTGCACAACTCAACGCAAATCACTGAAGGCATCTTAGCTGTTTTGTAACGATGTTCTTCAGGAAAAGCAAGGAATTGCTTTTAATGAAAAGAAAGGAAGGATGGGAGTGTTAGGTTTATATTTTTTGTATGTATTTCCCTAGCCATTTTGCTATCCAAGTTTTCTAGGCAAACCACTTAATTAAAACATTGACACGTCTCGCTTTAAATTGTAAAAAATGCTTATTTAGTAGTACAGAAATCTTATCAAAAATAAGAGATCTGATGTAAGATGAACCCCATGCAACTGAAATTTAAAGATGTGGCAAATTTAACTGCATTTACTTAGATTTTTGCATTAAGCATAGTTTGGGGAGGAAACCTGCCAGCTACTTGAATTGAATCGAGATTGGTTTTGCATGTATTTTCTTTCCCTGGTCTTTTTTGATTTTTCCAGGGAATAAATGGGCTTTTCAGTAGTTGCAGAGGGAAGAATTCTTTTTGCAGTTCACTTTCTTGAAGGAACAATGCTTCCCCTGGGAATCACATTTAGATCTTCAACTGTTCCATTTTCATTTGTTGGTGAAGCTACTGACGACTTTTCATCTCACTTAATGACAGAGGTGTTAAAATTGTGAGACACCTCTGTCCCTCAGGTGGCTGTCACCAAAACTGGTGAGCATTCTTTTACTTTGCTCCCTTGGACTATTGAATAACCGTCCTCCTTTGGTACCTCACTGATGTAAGCGCATCAAGGACTCGAATTCTTTCAGATGTGGATGTGGTCAGTTGCTTAACGTGCCACATCTTTGAGTCACTGCTGTCACTGAAGGATGTCAGTGTTTTCTTTTTGTGTACGTTACTTTCATTTCCAAATCTGTGGCTTGCTGTAGGTAAAAGCAATAGTTTGGTCTATTGGAAGCTACAGAGCGAGTATCCTAATGCAAGCCTAGCTACTTCATCGAAAGGGTGAGACGCAGAGGGTTTTCAGGCAGAGTTGTACTGACACAACTGTTAATAAAAGGCGCTGTCTCCAGGCAGAGTTCTTGCATGGTACATGCAGAAGCTGTGATTATGCTGCAGACAAATGAGATTAAAGTTACCAGAGCTTTGTGTGGCACCAGCTAGTCTTGGCATCTCTGAGACTTTGACCTTGGGAGTTTTTTGGTCTGAAAATGCTTGCCTTGCTCTGGAAGATAAGATTGACTATTATGAAGTCGGAAGAACGTAAATGAAGCGTGTTTGAAGGACTAAAAAACATCAGGTCCACCTCCCTACTCTTACAGGCCATACAAAGCTCTGCACTAAAATTAATGAGATCGCTTTGCCTTGGTTGCTTCCATACTTTTATGCCTGTATTAGAAATCTTTTCCTAAATGTATTGGCAGTCAGTTTGGACTTACTTCATAGACAATTTAAATCAAGATTTTTCCCTTCCTCATGTTTACATCTCACCTTGTACTTTACTCTCTGGGCATTTGAAGAAGACTGTCACAAGCACACCGTGCCTCTTGTGAGAGACTGCATTCCTCATTTTCTCTCTGGTCTTTCTTCACACCTGTTCCAAGCTCAATTAAGTGTCCTAAATCGGAGTGACCAGAGCTTTGTGTGGTATCCAGAGCTTTTGCCAGTGCATTATATAATAGCATAAACCATTTCCTCTCTCTGCTGGTAAAGCATCTTCCCATTTTTTGATTAGTGCTATTCAAAATGAAACATTTCAGATGTTAAGCTTTAACTGTAGGCCAGCATTTTTATCTCCGTTTCCTAAATCACTGTAAATTAACTTCCTTTCAAAGTTTCCATATAATTACATCTTCTTTAAAACTAAATGGCCAGCCAAATTTAACTAAGAAAACTGTAGTTCAGAAAAGTTACTTTTTTTCTTTTCCAGCAGACTCTCTGTTAGTGATCATCTTAGGAATTCCAGTAGGAGGCTGTTGGTAACGGTTTGAGTGGAAGTACAATTAGCAAGTCTGTGCAAAATTGCCTCTGTCAGATTTGCTAGAAAAACACCCTGTTAGATGAACGGGGTTCAGCAGACTGCCGTTGTTAGTGGGGCATCAGTGCTGCAGAAGGGAAGGGCTAAGAGTCCCTGTGCTGAGCTCGTGCTGTCTGCTCTGTTCTGGCAGTTACTTTACAGTTAGAAACATACTCACAATCTTAAACTGCAAAACAATTCACTGATAACAAGAAAAATACCTCGAAATGCTGATTAAATTCAATATATACTGAGGAGAAAAACCACACGGAATCTATTACATACCTTTGTGTGTCTTTCTGGCACTGAGATTTGTCGTCTTTTGATTCATGAAAAGCCATTTGGAAGGACAGAAACAGGTGACTTTTAGGAGCTGTAAACTATTTGAAAACTAGATTCAAATCTACATCTCTGAAGCTAACTGGGGAAGTAGAAGCATGCTGATGGCAATACTTTGACAGTTAGTCCGCAGCTGGCTATTATAAAGTGGTGGCTTTATAATGTGAGAGGAAATAAGGTTTTTTAAAAAATAACCTTTTTGCTCTATGTGACTGAATTGGAAGAACAAGATGATAACCAAGCTGGGCGGTAGAGAATTAGCGAGTGAAGAAATTCTGCCTTCTCTAATGAGCTAATACTTAAGGTGAAGAAAGAAGCATTAGCATCACTAAAAGCAGTGTGACGTCAGAAGGGTTGGTATGACTTCAGCATAAAATGCAAAAATGTGTTTCATTTCGTTGTAAATTGCAGACATTTTTCTCTCAGCTTGTACTTCTTGCTACTTTTTCTAACAAGGGAGGCAATTTTTTGTTCTTCAGTATTTCTGAAGGTGTACCTAGGCAGGTAGTCAGTTGTGTGTTTTGTTGTGCTTAGTATTATTCTTTGTTTTAAAATACCAATCTATGAGTTGGACTGCCAGCAGGGCTCGCCTGCAGCTTTAGGCACCTGGCCTTTAACACAGGGCTGTAAGTACTCAGGAAAGGGAAGCTGCACTGCTATTTTTACTGCACTGATTAATGTGTTGATACTCCCTTTGGTATCAGCATACAGGATGTTAAGAATCCTTTTTCTGTTACAGAGCGAAACCTAAATCCTAAAGCAGCCTGCCTTAAGAGAAGGGAAGAAGAAAAAGTTTCTGCCGTATCGGCAGAGCCGCCAACACCACACCCAGGAAGCCACCCTGGCCTGAGTGAAACTACCAACCCTATGGGTCATATGTGAACACCAGCCAGGTATGTCTTGTCCAGAGCGGGGTGCCTCTGGGAACATTTGTTCTGTCTGTTGCTGTTTATTGGCTAGAATCTGGAAGATCTAGGTATGTTTATTGTCAGCCATTGAGCTGTCATTAAGTACAAACTTCTTGATGTTGCTAAATACTTCCCTATTTCTGAGCGTGAGCAAAAGCATGCAGGTTTATGTAGTTTTATAATAAAACAGAAAAACAGGAAATTTTAGTGAAATTCTCTCCCTTTGCATCTGTTTTTACTGATGGTTATGTCTCTTGGCTCAGGTGGCCTTCTTGGCATGACATGAGAGGAATAGATAACAGCCTGCTAGATAAGCCAAGAATAATGGAGATGAATTATACATCTTTAAGTGGTCTAAATATCACCTCAGTTCATTGCAAAATCCGTGCGTTGTGTCCCAGGGCTGGTAGAAGCAGTTGGAGGTGCTTCTCATCTGAGAGAGGTTTGCTGTGGCTTAGGGCCAGTCGTTTTCACTCCTGTCACTTGCCCAACAGAGATGGCGAAATACCTTAGAGTTCTCCACTAATACGGATCGTGAATTAAGATGTAAAAAGCAGTGCTAACAGCTTTGCAAGACAAAAAAGTGTTTCCAAATGCTCCCACTAGTTCAGTATGAGATGGTTCATTTCAAACAGGCTGGTGGGGAGGCCTTACGGGAATGAGTCTTGTCCTTCTGAAATTGTTGATTTGGGTTTTATTGTGTGGTGTTTATCTTTCTTTGTTAAGTGGGAAAAAATTGTCTTTAACAAGAAAAAATGCTAGATATTCCATGTCTTTAAAACAGTAGTGCTGTTGCCGCTTTCAAAAGAGTTACCTACACAGATCTGGTTCAGTGCTGTTTGGTGCCCTGATTTTCATCTGAAATCATCTGAAAAATGTATGCTTTGGCAGGGTGCTTCTGTTGTTGTTTATATAGACAGTTTCATTTCTATTTTAGCTTAAGGTAAGAGTATCTTGCCAGATTGTATTCCATGGAAGTGTATTATTTCCTGGTGTTCTTTACAAAGCAACAGAATGGCATTTAAATCGAGCCTTATTTGAGTTAGTACTTCCCCCATTTTCTTACAGGCAGCTTCTTTCTTCATCAGCTAGATGGATTTATTTATTTGTCTGTTTTTAAGGAAAATAAGGTGATACAAATTCCTTTATTTTTTTTCATACCAGAGCAAAAGGCTGGGTTTGATTTGTTAGATAATTCTTGATTTACAGATTTTGTATTTTGTTTCTTGCCATGTTTCAAAAGTTTCTTTGCTCTCATAAGAGGCACTTTCAAAAACACAGCCCTATGAAATACCAGTAATTCTGCAAGATGAATAAAGCATGAAGTTGACATGAAAGGATTGTTACAGGCTCTTCAGGTACAGGGTAATGCCTACCTTCAACAGAAGTGACTTAAATTAGGTACTGTCTCTTGCACATTTTATAAATATGAGTACAAGAGTCAAACTTGAATCAAATTGCAGTTTCTTACGTCTGAGTTTCACAGATAACAATCTTTCTCCTATACCCAAAGAGTCTAAATACACAGTTTTTCTGAGGGTAAGCTGTTCAAGCTCAGTAACTCTCAGAAAAGCAGACCGTTATCTAGCTTTTAGTTGTGATCTGGTTTACTTCATGCTAGTTTGGCATCCTTATTAGTTTGAGGGAGCCACAATACAGCAGTTACATAACATATTTTTAACCAAACTAAGTTGTTGAACTCAGGAATTGTGGTAAAGGTTTTTAACTGCTTTTACAGTAGAAAAGTTAAAAGTGTCCTGTTTTGATAACTTGTTTCTAGCATGTGAAGGTTTCAGTAACTGCTCAGTTGCGTGGCTACAACTAGTTCGTTGATGTAAATGTGGTTCATAGCAGATTGCCAATAACTGAGCAGGATGGAGATGGAGCTGCCTTACCTTCCCCATCAGGAGATCAGAGATCTGTTAGCTTTTATGGAATTGCTCTGTGTGATGAATATGCTTTGGGGAAAAAGACTTTGGACCCCTCAATGTGATTTTCTTTTGCACTTTACTGACTGAAAATGCCCGAAATTCCATTTAAAATTCATTCAATAGTGTTACATTATGCTTCTTTTCCTAATACTCTTTTGCTCTCCCAAATCTCTTTCTAGAATTCCAGAATTATTGGTAGGATACACAGAAGGTGACCTTTCTTCACAAGGACACAGACAACTAACGTATATGAAGACACAAACCTGACAGGAGAAAACACTTGAAGCAAGAAACCCAAATGCAATCTTATGATCAAAGCTACTGGTCAACACCTGCATCAGGATTGAAGATACAAGATCTTCAGATAGAATTTCAGCCCGTGAAATACTCTGAACATATCATTCTGTTGCAAGCAGTGTGTCGCTTCTGCACAATCAGAGACTGTTGTGATCTCTCCACTCATTGTGGAAGTTGCCTTGTGCCTAAACTGAATTGACAAATGCATTGTAACTACAAATTTTATTTATTGTTATGGAACTGTAAAGGTCTACATATAAAGGGAAAAGTTAACATGTTAAAAGCTGATAAAATTTCAGCTGGATGCCAGCATTTACTAAAGCTGTTCACATTCAGAGAACAAAGCAGTGACAACCGTCGACCCGTAGCATTCCCAGCATACCTATTAGTGTCTTAAAAAAGGAAGGGAAAAGTCTTTTGTTGTCCTTTCCTCTCCTTTTGCCATATGACTAGTGTTTTCCATGCAATAGGAAACTATTCCTTGGTATAGCTTTTTTTATGTTATTTTTGGTCTCTGGTAATCTGAACAGTTATGGTCATAGTTCCCTTCCATGCTGAGCTCCATGGTTCAAGCCAGTAAGAGGCGGCCTGCAGGCTGCATGCAGGCAGGAGCAATACTGTGACCATAACGTTTCTTAGATTTAAAAATTGATTTTTATTTTCCCTCAGACTTTCCTCAAATGTTTTTTTTCTAATTATAAACAAAACCTTTTTAGGCTTCTAGGCTTCATAGTAAAGCTTGTAACGTGAAGTGTAAATTGGGTGGGGAGAATCTACTTTGTTAGAGTTGCTTTGTTTTCCGAGCAGTAAGTACTACATATAGTACATGTAAAGTGTTAGCTGTACGTAAGCACAAAATGCATTAAAATACAAAGGAGATTTTTTTCAGGCTGCAATTTTGGTGAATAGTAAAATCCTAAATTCACCGTGGCAGGTAGTGTGATGATATCACCACCAGTAAGGTGGGCTTATTTAACTAATGGAATATAAGAGCAATGGTCACCAACTTTTCCTTACTGTATACATCGATTATCTTGTCATTTTTGTATGGCTTGTCAGTGGAGAAAAAAATCCATGTGAATCAAGTGCAAACAAATGACCCCTCCCAAGCCATATTAGCATTAAAATGTTAATCCACCAGAACAGTGTCCATAAGTATTCCTTTGTCACAAATGTGTTGAAATGGTTAAAATCCCTTTGAACTTCCATGGAAACTGTCTTCCACTGCAATGACCATGGGAGGAAATTTCCTAAGCCAAGGTTGTCGGAGCTATTGTTATATAGTGCATCTTTCATCACTGGCAATTGGGTCACGCAAACCAGGAACAAAACAATATTTTTTATGAAGTCATTTAATTTGAAAGAACAAAAGCTGGGTTGTTAAAATAAACTAATGAATTTAAGCTCATGTTTTGGATGGTTCCTAACAAAACAGTTTGTGAAATTAGTGGACTCATTTCTATTACTTTAATTTGCATATACCATCAATAACACCTGATTATATCTGTGGCCTTGTTCTTCATTTCAGTGTTTATCAGCTAAAAAAATTTGTTGCTTATGACGTGTGAAAGTGATCACGTGCCACTGCCTGGCCTTTTTCCTTCTAAGCTTGTTGTCTTTTTGGCTATATTAGACTTTGCAGTATGCCCAGAAGCTTTCCTTCATAAAATAGAAAGAAAAAAACATTTGGCTTATTTTTCACTGTAGCTAGTCTTTTATACAATAATCTTGTAAGAAAATTTCTTGAATTCTAAATATTACTCTTTCTAGATTTTTGAAATCGAAAAAGTTTTCAGTAAAAAGTTTCTTACTTTATTTTACTATATTAGGTAGTAAAAATGTAGGGTTATTTACCATAACCTGTTCATTAATATCAGAAATTTACAATAGCATTGTAAGACCATAGTAGGGTTCTAGCATACCGTGTAGTACCTATGGAGTATTGTAAGAGCTAATTGTCCGAGATGAATTGCTTCTCATCTTGTTCTCCAGTTTCCATTGTTGGTTTATTGCAGATTTGTACCCTGTGTCAAATTTCAAGGTATTGCTGATAAACCTTTCCAACCAGCAGCAAGAAGTTCAAAAAATTTCTGTCAATGTAACAGAAAACACTATGTATATAACATTTATGTAGCAATAAATGTGCCATCTTTTTTTAACATGGTAAATCAGTGAGTTTTTTAAATTTCTCTCTCCTCTTAGGTAATGTGCTGCTTGAAAAACACTGGCAAAGCATCATCTGCCTTTACCCAAATAAAACCTAACATGCATTTTCAAAGCACCCAGCGTGAGTGGCAGGTGTGAGAAGTGGTCTTGCTGTTCTCCTTGAAGCCAATGCAGGAATTCCCACTGCGCTGAGGAGGAGCAGCACCTAACCTGCGTGAGCCACTGTTCACAAAAGGAATTGCACAGGCAGATAGCAAACAGGGCAGAAGCCGCTCCTGTAGGTGCGTGCCTCCTGCTGTGTCTTGCTCCTTCGCTTTGCCTGTCCTTAAGATGGATTTCTAAGATCTAAGCCCCCTTTGCACATTGAAGTACACAATGCTGAGTTGCTTCTGAATTGTTTCATGCACCTACCTGTCCAGATTATATGGAAAAAATGTCTGTGGCTTAATCTTGAAATTAAAATGATATTTCCTACCATTTTTCTCCCTCCTAGTGCAAATGAAAGAAAACAGAAGTGTACAATGGTCAAAGCATACAAAATCAGACAAATCTTCATGCAATTTCTCATTAACAACTGTTTAGGCTACAAAATTCAAGCAAAAAGCAATTCCAATTTTGTAGTATCCCTGTTTTTCTTCTACTCTCCTCTAAAGTAAATATCCCTGGGAAAAACTCATCAGACAAAAAGGCAGATAGAAATGCCGTACATACAGCTTACTGAACGTGGTGTATGCCAGTCAGCATGGCTACCGTGTGCTGCCTCATTTCCCATGCTTGGTAGTGCCCTTTCTCTGCGATGTTATGTTCTAGTTGGCTTGTAAAAGGCTCGTCAGCGCAGTTACACCGGTAGGTCTTTCTAATATGTCAGAATTTCTACCACAGGCACGTCCCTAAGGTGGTCCAGCCAGGTAAGTGTCCCTCAGGTGTTAACATTTATTAGTAGCTGTGGAAGAGATGCTTTGGTTCCCTCCCCAGCTCAATTTACCATCTTAAATTCTACATTATTCCAGTAGTAATTCTAAATCCAGGCTTTTAAGTATCCATCATCACTCCTGTCCTCTTATTTTTGAGTGAGTCTTGCAAGTCTGTCACATTTTCAGACAGTAAAAATGCCATTTTCCCATTCTTTCTTTTCTTTACCACACTTTTGCTACCCTGTTTGCACATATTTTCTGATCACTGATGATTCATTCTTCTTTTTTTACATTTCCTTCTTTTTCTGCATTTCATTACTTGCTCCCTTTTTTGACTGGAAGAGGGGCATGTTGGGCTACCCTTAAGTAGATAAGATTATGCTAAGAATCTCTGAGCATCTGCAATACTGCGGGTAAGTTCTCCTGTAAACTTAAAGCATCGGGAACGTCTTAAAAACGGACTCCATCTTTCTTTGTCCAGCACTAGGTAAAAACTGCTAAAAATACAATTCTAGATTCTTCACAGAAGAGTTAACATTTTCCCCATTAACATCAGGAAATCTTGGCAAACCAAAACACAAATCTCTTTTTAAGAGCCTAGGTACTAGAAAGTGAAGTTTGCTTTTGCTTTTCACTGGTAACGCTCATACCTTATGTGTTCTAGTATAGGTCACCTATTGACACTGAAATGTCCTGTAGAAGGACGAAGTAACATGTCCCGGTTGTAAAGCCTAGCAGCACTTCCAGAACGGGATGTAAGAAGGCCTAATATTTAAGGCAAGGCGTGGGCACAGCAGGCAGAGCCGAGCTCCACCGTGCGGCTGCCCAGCTCCCGGGGCATGGCCAGCCCGGGGGTGCAGCCTGGCTGCCCGGCCTCCTGCTCGCCTGCCCACTGCGGCCAGGCAGCGGCACTGAAGCGGTGCCGCATGCGGGGACCTGGCGGAATGTGCGGAAATGGAGCTAACGGGGACTGCAGCAATCCTCCTTTCTTCTCTTCCCTCTGGGTCTCCTCTGTCAAACTGCAGATAAGTCAGGTGCCATTTGCAGGAAGAGTTTTGTGCTGTTTCAGCAACATTTGTGTTACTGAACGGTTAATCCCACCATCAACACGGATGCCATAGCAAAATCGTGAGTTTATCCCCTTGTGAAAACACAAATGTCCTGTTCAAGTGATACCCCAAGCAACTGCATGTGCATGTTCGGCATGACTTCAGCTGGTGTAGATGTTTGACTGCAGCCACCTGGGAATGTTTGTATTGGACATAAACTGCACAAATCAGGCCTAAGGCTCCACAACTGCAAATCATCTGGGTTGTAAAAGGAATCCTTATCAATTCTAATCCTGAATTTTCAAACTTTCTGAGGCAATTAACAGTGTCTGTTAATGCTGTTAATGAATAACTGATTTAAAAAAATAAAAACAAATCAAAGTGGTATCAAATATCAATCCAGATAGAAATCTCATCAAAAAGTTGATCATAACTAATCCTGGAGGGCAGATCTGTTAGAAAGTCAGTGGCTGTGCTAAGTATTCCAGAAATCTGGTTATTTCAGTTAAACAGAGGAACAGGAACATCAAAGCAGTTTCATTTTCAGGGGAGATCACTGTACTTTTAGAGTATCATCTAAATGAAATAGTAATTTTTTTAAAAGGAATGAAATATAAACTACATCAGTAAGAAAAGTAACTGTTGCTAAATGTGACTGAACAGATGAGAAAGTAATTTCCAATTAGCTCAAAATTCAGTCAACATTAGGCAGACTCCTGCTAGTCCTGGATTTACAGAAAAGCGTGAGAGACATCAATGCAGATCATATAGCTGGAGCAAATTCTGTGCTATTTCTCTTCCCCTCAGAGCTCTGAATAACACATTAAATTACATTTGTTTTGCAAAACTCAACAATTCACATCTTTAAAAAATCCTGGAGGAAGTAAATGGGCATCATAGTAAAACTTCTGTGCAAAATGAATGCACACCATCTTCTTGCTAACTTGGTAACAGATTTTTGTCCCTATTTTCTTATTTGTCTGCTGAGACTTTTTCTGTCTGCCTTTGCTAAGTGTTAATGGCTGAGACCTGGAACTGCCAGAGCAGATTGATCTAGTTTGCTAGGTCACTTATTTACATACGAAGAAATTCTGTGGTTCCTTACGCTCACAGAAATTCTGACACAAAATTGTGCACTTACTCCTGTCCTCTCTATCCAGCCTGTAAAGAGGAAAAGGAAATACTGGTGGTGGAAATGTAGAAGTTTGGTGTTTCATATTCAAATCTGACCAAAGAACTTTGATCAACATGAGTAACTGTAGCAATCGTTACAAAAATAAGTTCTCCAAACAAAGTTAAGAATCCAGCTGTAGAATGAGAAGTCTGAGTAACAGGACATCACTCAGCCTTTTACTCCCCAGCACTCCTAAATGAGCAGAGGCAAACAGTACTGGAAGCATTAACTTATCACAGAAGCAGAAACAACCACTAGCCATAATTTGTGTTTATTAGAAAGACATCAAATAGCCAAACGGTTTTCCTTATCTGATCGTTTGCTTAAGTCCAAACTTCCAATCTATATTTCAAAGAACAGAGCGGATAATTTCCAAATTGGTGAGACTATTCCTGTGCTACTTGCTCCTGTTCAAATTGTTTCTGTGTTCCTATCAGCTTTTTTGTTTTTGTTTGTTTTTCCTTCACCTTTTATATTAGAACAAGCTTTTAAATAAATCTCACAAAAAAGAAATACCCTTACCAGCATCTCGTCCCCTTCCTCTTGGCTTAATTTTGTTTGCTGCGTGACCAGAGCAGGTGCTACAGACTACGCTCAAATGATGTTCTCTGACCATTGAAACACTGCTTTCAAAAGCAGACGAGTCATTTGGGAGCATTTGTGGACTTTATGCTTACTGTACTGGCCTCATTCACTCAAGCTAGAACCTCAGTTTGCTGGAACAAAAAGTACCCATCTCAAAAAAAATGGAGCATGTTTTGAGTTGTTATCAGACCAGTCAGTGGATACGTGCAAAAACTGAAGAAGGTATCGCAATATTTTCTTTTAAAGGTGACAAAGAAAGGAATTCTTGCAGATACACTTTAAGTTGTATTTGTACAGTACCTAGCAGAAGAGAGCTCACAAATGATCCTATGTATGATGCAAAGACGTAAATGCTAATGTGTTTAATTATAAATATAACAGCCAAAGTCCATTAATTCTTAACACTAATTAAAACAAATGCACACAGTATCAATTTAAAGTCCATGGCTCTGTTTCTAGCTTTAAAAGAGTAACATTTAATTAAATGTCCATTTAATTTGTTTATATGATTAATTAATAGCTGAAAGTGTAATTATACACAAAGTTTTTTAAATGCTCATTCCTTTTCTAGCACTCAAGAACAGTAAATGTGTCATAAAATTCAAGTACAATAACTACATCCAATCTAAATTAGTGCCTGTCATTATCCTGTTATGTAGAAGTATAAAAAATGTATCAATAGAGCTCTCGATATAAAGTATTTTTATATCTAGATATATATATAAACACAGAAACTGCATTTATAGGAGCATCAGGGGTATAAGGGAAACAAGTGTGAATGAAACCAAAAAAAGCATGTGTCTGCTGTACTTTGCTGTCTATTTTTCTGGCTTAGTTATTTTATACATCCGGGATAACTGATGAAAAATAACCAGAACTGCACACCGCTTAACTCTGCTGTTCCTGTAACTGTTGCCTTTTTAACAGTAAGGTTGTGCAAAATGAGCTTTCTCTACACACTTCCGTTGGGCTTCCACTACCGCCTTCCCTCGCCTCTGTCCTGTCCCTACCTCTGCACCGCCAGCTTGGTTCCACTGCCTCCAAATATATTCTCTAAATAATATTGGTTATGAAAAAGCTTCAAACTCTCAGTTTCCTGGTAGATGCCCCCGCTGCTTAGCTAATGAAATAATTAATGTAGTATAGGCCTACCATGCCAATGTGAAGAGCAGTGGTGAGATTTAACAACACTAGGTTTCTTCTAGTTTCCACAGGTGTTAGAGGCAGTTCTACCCCTCATACCTCTGCCGCTTCTTGCCTGGTAATTCTCATTTGCAAACAGTAATTTATGGGCAGTAAATTCTGTAATATTAGTAACAAAGAAGAAATATATACAAACCAACAGTTCTTAATCAATTTATCAGAAAGGCCTTAAAGATTTCAACACAAATTCTCAGGAGGGTTCCCATGGTTAAATTCTGTAAAGTAATAGGTGCTAAAACAGGAATTAAAATTAGAAAGCAATGGGCAACCTGTGTAACCATCTCTAACTGTAGAGATAAGGATGCCATGCCACGACACAGAGGAAATGATTTGGGGATATGGAGGTTGTTCCACTGTTGGACCGTGCATGCCCCTCTTACTGACCGCCTTCCTCTCACTCTTTCCTAGTCATGTCCACACTCGGTGTGCTTCATATACCTCGTCATAAATCAGTTCCTAAACTCTTTAAGGTATCTGCTTCTTTCCTTGTCACAAATACAAATGGTAAAAGATTATCAATAACCTGTTCATTAGAAGAAAAAAAAATAAAATAAACCACCATAATTTAGCCCACATATGTTTTCAATTTATTTCACATTATTCCGTAATATTTTAAGCTCCATATGGAACAATGAGAAGGACATCTGAAGGAATTTTCATCTTAGATCTAAGTTGCGGTATTATAACCATATAATTCTTCCCTTCTATAAGTTTGCTGGAGTGATTTTTAGTCACCCCATCCTATTAAAATTCCCTCCGCCCCACGGCCCTTGATCCCCTGAAACCATATGTAGTTTATGCGTAGTCCCATTTGAGTGGGCATACTTTTGTATTTTGTACTGAGTTCATACTTTTTTCTTCACAGGTCAGAAATCTGAAGCTCACAGATCTTTCTGGGTGTTCCACAATTCACAAGGTAAGGATATGTGCAACAGGTCAAACTGTTAAGCTTCACTGCTGCGCTTTTATTAGAGAGCTGGAGACAGAAATACCAATATAAAGACTTACTTTACTTCTAAGTGAAGAGAAAACAGTGTTTGAGCGCAGGAGGGTGGGTGTGGGAAAGTAAGTATATTGCATCTGTGATTTTATGAAGTGATTTGGAGACATCTATTTTGCAACAACTGGGAAGAAACTGGGTGGGTGGTGTAGAAGAGGGGGAATTGTGAAGACCAAATGTTTAGCTGTATTCAATTGTAAACAGAGTGATAGTCAGTAAACAGCCTCTCTGAAGAGAGTAATTAATAGGCACATGTGAAGAGATGGAAAAGAAGATGTATCCTTCTTCATCAGACATGAAAGAGCGGGCTGGACAGTGAGAAATTAAGCGTACTCCAAGGAGGCCACACAGCTGAGTGCACATCCAGCTAGGAAATGTAATGTACCGAGCTAGGAAAAGGAGTGAGGGGGTAAGATAGGCAGTAAGAAAGGAGCTGTCAAGTAACAAAGCACAGAGCAACTTGTTCTGCAAGGAAGGGAGCAGGAGTAGGGAGCAGGGAGGTCTAAGCAGGTCAGCTCTTTCTGTGGAGGGGTCAAGTTGCAGAGTTTTGCAGGATTATATAGAGTGATAAGATAACTCAGTAGGTAGCCACAAAAATAAGATAAGAAAACAGAGGAGGAGCCACTGACATAAATGGCACTTCACTGTGATTCCTCTGCCTCTTGCTACATCTGAAAGCAGAAACCTGTGGCACTTGGCCAGTTTGACAGGGAAAGCGATAAAAATAAATTACATCCTCTGTTTCCAATACAGACTGAGATGTTTCCAAAAGAGTGGGGGAAGGGTTCTTCTTTACAGGGCGGAAAGGTACTCACAAGATCCAAAACTCATTGTCTGTTCCCTATAAAGTGGTGTCACAACTGACTCCGTAACATATGTACTCAGCTCCAAATGGGGATTTGGAACATTCCAACTCGGGGACCGGCTGATTTCGTGAACGTTCAGCTGAAAGAGAAATCCAAGTGCAAAATGAAGCAAATGTTCTTTTTTGTCTCTCAAAGAGCACACTTGAAGCTGAGAAGAACAAAACAGAGAACCTGAGGCCAAGCAGTTTGAGATTCCCAGTGCCCTGGGTGGTCTTTACTGTTAAATTCTATTAGTGTCTTGTGTGAAGAATGTTTTCCTACAAAACCTGACCAAAACTGGGATAAGATAGATTTTCCCAACTATTTTCATTTACAATTCAGCATGCGCAGAATGCATATAGACTAGCAGTATTTTTTTGGTCTAAAGTTGCAAATCAGGTTTTGTACCCCCAGTTTAAACGGAGCCTAAAGAAGCAGGCCCTATCTGAGTTTCTTGGCACAAGTGGATGTGCATTTTTGCTGAATAGGCAGCTTCAGCAAGATTAACTAACCTGAGTCCCAGCACTAAAAGAGTATTTTTGCAAGGAGGAAAAGAAACCCTGTCCTCTTGCTTAAGCTGTATTCTCAGGTTTGACATGTTCTGTGTGGATCCATAGAAACTGAAGAATGCCATGACTTCTTTAAACCTTTTGGTAGATGTATACCTGCAGGTGATGCATGGAGGAAAAAGGTTTCTTGTCACCTACAGGAATCACATCCGTGGGGCACATAAGGCATGGAAGGACTTTGCATCTTAGCCAGCTGTCCTGTGCTTAGGACCATGCAATTGCCCAGTGAGTTATCTTCTATCACTTTCCCACTCAGAAAGCAGTCCAAGTTCTCCATTTAGCCACATATTACAGACTAAGCCATCAGTTCCACATGAACTAGAAATCAAAAGTGGATCGGGTCTTATGGATCCAGAATAAATATATTATTCATCTTACCTGCCTGATTGGTTTCATACCACTAGTGATTTTCCCAGAGACTGATTCTGCATATGACTAATGGCATTTTTTGTAGGGTCAGACATTCCAGAATTTTCTATTCAAGGGAAGAAATTTAATGTTTCAGCAACTGCAAAATGTTGGCTGCAGTTACTACAAAGAATGGAATTGCAGTTAGTCTCCTACAATCTTTATAGGCATGCCTGAAAAACAAAGATGTCAATATTGCAAGTCTGAGAGGTCAGTAAGGCAGTGTCCTTTGCTGACAGACAACAGACTGTGCATGCCTCAATACTCCCACTTGCTGGGCTGGTAGAAATAATGTTTATTGTGTGGCAGAGCAGCTTCATTTTTAGGGCAGGGGTGCTGCCTCTGTGGTTCTTTGGAATCCTCTTTGCCAGAAAGCAGCCCTGTATTATCCTCCAGAGATCAGCCAGGGCTGGTCTCCCATCTGTTCCTGGATCTGCACCTGTTTTTCATTTTTACCAATAGTGGCCACATGGCCTAAGACTGGGGAATACAAAGAAGAAAATGAATGTGTAGTTGAGGCACTGGGGGGTTGGACTTAAAAGTTCTGAGTTCAAATCCTGACTGTGCTGCATAAACTTGGTGAGTCCTTTAATTTCTGTCTGACTTAACCTTATCTGTAAAAGAGGGAAGGGAATGATTATGGGGCCTTCTCTTAAACTTTTTAAACAAGGAATTGGAGTAAATTGCTCTTTCCTCTTTGCTTGTATTTCACCTAGCACAAAAGCCTTTTACAGAAGTGGAAACTCAATGAAATGCATCATTGACGATTATGAAGACCAAACATGTCTCCCATCCATTTCCTTTGCATTCTGTAAAATAGAAAGGAATTTCCTTAGAAAAATTGCTCAATTTCATGTGTGTATGGCGATACATCTTAGACATAGCTCCAGTAACACAGAACTGGGTACACAAGGGTATTTTGAGTGTTTATCTGCAATTGCAATGTGTAAATCCAGTGTAGTCATCCTTTGTTGATCTGAGGTTGAATCATAGTCTAGCTGTAGAATCATATTCAGCTTCAGAGACATACAGAGGTAGCATGCAGATCAATTCCAGGCCTCCCTCATGTCTTGCGCTGAACGTCTTTGACATTCTACACTCCTTTCTACTCCTAACTACTGTCATGTGCCATGAAACTTCTCAGCAGAACATGGTAATGCCATGCAAACTGGGGACATGCTGACCTTGCTGAACGTTGTCAGCTTCCTTAACGGTCTCTTAAAGTGCTCAGGATCAGAGAGCCTTGAAAGTCACTCTTTGTGAATTCCCACCACAGGTACGTCTGATATGAAGAATCCTCTCCCAGTTTTTCTGTCCTAACAGGGGATTTTGTTGACTACAGTTGTTCTTAGAGCTGTTTCTCACCTTGAGCTTCATTCAAGTTCTATTGAAAGCTGCTGGGATTTGTCATTGACTTCAATGGAATCAGGCTTAGGCCTTTATCAGAAAGTTTGCTGTTTGCTGCAAGTTTGATTTCCATGTGTTATATCTGGAAGCTTTCAATTATCACAGTGCCTTTGAAATGGGAAATTGACAAACTGTTATCTCTCAGAGCTTGTCGGGTTCAGGTTGGTTCCATCAGATCACAAGTAAATTTGTGCCCAGTGAAGATGCTATTGATTTTTTTTTTTTAATTTGATCCTTATTTCAGGATATTTTTTATTTGAGTCACACTGTCCCTTTCCTTATTGAATAATTCCTTTACATCTTACTTGTAATCTCCTTTGCAGGTAAGAGGTGCAGGATTATGCAATTGCCATTAGAAAAAAATACTGTTGTGTAAAAAGTGTAAAATTCTTTTATGGTCTCCTCAGCATCCATAGCTTCTGCTACTTCAGAGACAAGGCAGAAGTGAACTCTGTCTTGATTTTAGTTCATGAAATACAGAGTCAGTGATGATGCCGGTACCAGCCACCAGTTGCTTATCTGTAACTGAGTGCCCTGTTAACTATCAAGAAACTTAAAAAGCAAATTCCTAGCAGCATTATTTTTTCTTCATACATCCATAAATAGTTTGATAATAAATGTCAAATAAAATTGTCCAGCTATTGTTTTCTTGCCCAAGGCCTTCCCTTTCTCTGTGTATTGGTAACAAATTATTTTTGCTTCATTTTAATTAAATAAAAAATTCTTAATTCTTCAGAAACCCTGGAAAACATTTTTTAGAAGAGTAGATGCCTTTTTGATTTTTGCAGTGATTTCATCCTGCAAAATCATAGGCCATAGCTAATTGGAAATGTAGCCTACATACTCATTTTTTCCTTGCATTTTAGGACTGGCCTTTAGGTTATTATTTTATTTAGAATGATGAAAGATGAAAAGCACCCACATATGTGCACACCCACACCCTACAGAGCTAATGTACTTGGCTAGGAACCAGCTACTGATTTAGCTTGTGGCTGAACTCCTACCAATCCTTCTAGTGTGATGGAGAACATTTTCGCCTCCCATGTTAGACTCTTCGTATTACTATGGAACAGTTTTTCATTCCCCTAGTTTCACATGTTTTACTTCCAGCTGCATCAAGGGACTAAACAGGTATCATTAGGCTGCAAAAATTGAATGTGGCAAGTGAGAGCGGGGAAGGAGTGCTGCCTGAATGCATTCAAGGGTAGAATCACAAAGAACGTCAATATGAAGGCAGTGTCAGAATGCAGCTGCTGCTTTGGCGAAGGCGGTAAAGGAGGAGAAAGGCTCTGCCAGCCTGCAGGGTGTATATGAATAAAGTGTAGCTGCAGTGTATGAAGGTGGTTTTGCAAGTGTACTAAATGTTGAATTTTGTCCTTTAAAAACTCTGCAGTGTTTTGCACACAGGCATCTTCCCTCATCATTCCAAAAGCCAGAAGGGAAAAAGGAACTCCTCAAATTACACAGCCAAGAAGAGCTATGTTTATACTGTTAGAGATCAGGAAGTGGAAGGGTATGGGGTTTGTCACAATCACAGGTACTTCCTACTGGCTGAAAACAGAAGGGAGAAGTTATATTTACTTTGTTTCTTTCTGCCTAGCCTAGCCTTGCCTATCTACTTTTGGAGGCCTTTCTTTCTATTTACTTTAACAAATAGAAATGAGCATGGCATGACCTCAAATGAAGGTGAGAAAATTTTATTATTGTTGTAATGAGGTATCTTTGTAACAGGTTAGATTATCTTAAACTTCTATTCATCTGGTTAAATTGCTTGCCACGTTATCTTGTATTTTTAACATGTTATAATCAGGAAAAGTAATTTGGTAATTCTGGCAACCAGAGTGATACCTGATGAATGAGTTTCTTCACTGCCAAAAGATTTTGGATTTATAATAAAATATGTAATTGCACGCAGATTCAACACTTGGGCAATATATTTCTGTTAAAGTGCCCAGTCCTATCTGTATTAAAGTAAATGGAAAATCTCTCTCTTTTTTTTTTTTTTTTTTTTTTTTTTTAATCAATGGAGATCTAAACATTAGGCTGATATGAGGAAGATCTGTCAGACAGTCTAATGGGGGAACTTGACTGTCCCACCCTCTCTTTTAGCATTTTGCAAAACTTTTGAGTGGAATAAATTAGGTCATTTGGTTTTGATATCTAGACATCAGGTAGCTCAGTTTGAGACACTGTCCCACCTGGACGATTCAGGAGCCCGACATCCTTCACAACATGCCAGTCAATCGTGTGGGATGTATATAAGATTTACGCTAAAGAAATAAGAAAGCAGACATCCATGAAACTGTAATTTTTATACATTGTAAGGAGCATAATACCATAAATCTAATATGTCACTGTGAACCCAAATTAAAATTGTTTTGCACTTGAGACTTGATGTCTGATTTTGTCTGAAATTTGCAATAAGGAAATGGGCAGGTATTTTGCATGACTCATGGATTAGGTGTTTTGTGTCAGTTTCAGAAAACTTCAAGAGACTTGAGATACCATGTTATCCCGAACACTACCTATTCACAAGTGCTGTAGCCCAAAGAGGCTGTTATGGTCATTTATTGTGACCTGCAAGCTACAAAGCACCTCCTATAGTTGTTACAGGGGTCCATACCTCTCAGTGCAACCAATACATAGTTAATAGAAGTCAAGGGTGTGGGTCAAGGTACTACACTGAATTATGGAAAGCCCACTACAATCTGAGGTTACTTTTCCTCAGTGTTTAAAATTTGTTTCCCATCTCTCATCTGAACTCATTTTTTTATTATTATTATTTTTTTATGTTACTGGATGTTGCTCTGTCTTTACCTGTGCCTACTGGTAGACCAAATACCTCTATAGTATCTCCTTGTATATTCCTATGCACTGCAATCAACTGTTTTACTTTTTCTTCTTAACCACATTCAAAGACAAATAAATTATTTCTGATCTTCATTCATTCCTAACTCTATAGTTTGCATTTTCATGGTTTGGATTATACCAATTCACCTAGCTGCTACTGACCTGAATCACCAATCAACAAAGTGACTTAAATTTTGCTTTAGCTACATATGTTTGTATTTTCATTCTGTGTCAGCAAAATGATTACAAACAATCAGTTTTCTTGCTTTTAAAATGATCTTAGTAAAATTAGGCCTTGGATGGAAAGATATTTGACAGAAATTTGTAAACATGCTTTGTTTCGTATATAAAATGCTGTTGTAACATTTGCTTTTCTGGTCTTACTCTTTATTTACTGCAGTTTTTGACATCTGTCCCTGTCTCTTTTCATCAAATATTTATCTGCAGCAGCTGAAAGAACCTCATTTGTTTTAATTAAAAATAAGACCACCAAGCTGGGATCACTTCCTCAGCTCTTCCATGGCTTGCAGAGACAGTAGATCTTGTGAGGTTTTCCTGAGGGTGGCCCACTGACAGGCTTTCCTCCACTGCCTGTATCTTTCTTTTTTGCACCGTGTTTATTTTTGGATAGAGAAATGTAATCAGAGCCACATTCTGGACAAAGAAACTTTTTACAGTTAACATGCATGAGAAAGAAGGAAGATCATGTTGTGGTGTGTTTGGTGCTACATTATAACAATCCATTTTTTTAATTTGAGTCTTGAAAACATGGGAATTGTCATAGCAATAAAGCCTAAAAAGCCTAAAAAATAATAGAAAAATCTTCACAACTATACCTTCTATGTCTTTTAAGGGGCAAAAAAGCCAAAAAAATCAACTGGCTTTCTAGAGCCAGTGGTACACAGGAAGGATCAATTGACATAAAGTTAGCAGTGGTTCTACTGACCCCCAGAACACATGCAGTTGGTATTATGCTCTTTGGGAATAATACTGGGGCATTTAGTGAAAACACTTCTTTTTGACAGAGATCTGTCACCAAAGAAGGAAGTGATAAACTGCTATCTTTTTTTATTCCTACAGTATCAGTTTGGAAATACAATGCTATCACTACATATAATTCTGTTAACTCAGTTAAATCCTGAAAGGACTGCCAGACCCAAAAGGCAAAACTGGCCTTGTGAAAATCAGTGACAAAAATACCAGTTGATTTTAAAAGATGCCAAAATATGATTTTTCATACCGATCCTACTGTTCAGCCAGTGAACTCCGTCACTGGGATACCTTTAGTGTTTTGGTTTTTATTTTGAATGCAAATACTAAGTGATACAGGAATATGGTACTTTGAAGTGCCGATGGCTTTCTGTTAACGGCTTGGGAATATGGCTAGCACAGCTGCCTCCATATTGCTTGTGAACTAAATTCCTGTTCTGTTTGCTTTGCAAAACTTGGTGACAGAGTATTAGTAATAACTTCTGAAATTCTTTCATTTGAAGTCATCTTTCTAAAAATTATGAAATCACTTCAGGAAAGATCAACGTAGCTAGTGCATTAACTGTCCCAGTTGAAACATCTGGACTCTAAAACTATAGGTTCAGAACTCTCAGCAAAATTCACCAGGTATATCTGCTCAATATTGACAGGACCAAGTTCATAGCATTTTTCTTAAGGGGGATTTGGAGCAGAGCCCAAAGTTTCCCTCCCTGATGATAATCTACACATCACTGTGACGTTACTTTCCTGCTCAAACGCACACATAGATACAGCACATACACAGTCTAGCTTGTCTTTTTCATCGTTACAGCTGCAGTATGCACAATGTTGGACCAAGCAGGGAGAGCACTAGCAGCTGGAGAAAGCTTTACTACAGACACTCTAAGGAGTGAAGTGCTACGTCTCCCCTGGAAGTGAGATAACCTAGTATGATAAAGCAACTTTCTGTGTTCCATTTGTGGAGACTGCACTTGCTAGTGAATCCACTCCTGCACTGCCAAAAAAAAAAAAAAAAGGAAGATCCCATCTTTGGGACCCCAAAATATTGTTTAACCAATGTGGAATGCTCTGATGAAAGATTGTCTTGTACATGAAAGAATGCCATAAAAATTGTAGCTGTACTGATTGCAATGTAATTAAGTGATTAACATCCACTGAAAGGTGAATGTCTGGTTGGTGTCAGGATTCCTTTAGTAACATATGGACATGGAAGCTTAGTGATTCACAGACCATGCCCAGAGCGACTGTAGCACCCATGGCTACACAAAAGTTGGTAATTGATTCTCAGGGAGAAAGGACAAGTTCTTTAAAATTAAAAATTTTGTTAAAAGAAGAGAGGGAAGGAAGGAACAAAGAAAATATAGTATACCATTGTCCTAGCATGAAAATATCTTTGAACAACTACTACAGCAGCTGATTCAAACTGAGGTTTATAGAGACATTGTGCTCATTCATGAGAAGCCTTACTTTACTTGATGCTCCAAATTAAGATTTCCAGGCATCCCATTTAATCTTCTAATCCAATAATCCTAAAATCCAGCAATTAAAGAATGTTTTGACAAAGCAGCCTGAGGCTCATTCCTCTAATTATGCTGCACAGTTTAAGCTCACTGACTTCAAATACATAGGTTTGCCCCTGTAAAACATATACACAATGCATCTGAATTTACTAGATTAAGAGACACTTCTGCACAATATAGCCTATTAACAGCTTGGACAGAGCTGAAATGAGATCAAGACATCTTATTACCACTCTGGAGAAACTGTCTACGTAAGAATTACGTTTCCTTGCTGTGAATGAATGCAATTATAGTTCTAACACCAAGACATATCTGAGATCAACTACTATTAAAAAATATATATATTAAAAAAATAGTATTTAATAAACAGCTTCTAGAAATCCTTCGCATTCTGTCATAGGGGTTGGATTTGTCTTTCAGCTCTGGTGTTTTCCATCAAAAAGTGTGGAGTCTGATCATTCAGAATGAGAGACATGAAATACTGTTCAGATAGAGAAGCCATGGAGAGACTGGAAAATTCAGTGATGCAGATAATTTATATTATGTGTTGGTTAACTGAAGATAATAACAAAAATACTTCTACATGTTCTTCCTGTGCTAGAATTATGCTTTGTCAAGCCCAGTTAATGCTCTTTCCTGCTCTGTTCCTAGATGTTAAATCATTCCTTCCTATATTGAGCTTGTTTTTTGATTTGGTAGCAGGTATGGCCGCTAACAGATACCTGACTAAATCCAGACAATCTCTCCATCATAAAGGACCTCAGACATTTTCCTGAGACACTAGTTTGACAGCTTGCCCCTTGCAGTCTTGCCACTATACACAAGAATCTGCACTGCTGGAACCAACCTAGACAGACCAACTTCCCACATTGGACTCACTCTCTGGAAGGAAGTGCCAGTGACTAAGACCTACACCAAGTTCTTCCTTGTGTTCCACTCCATGTTCTGATTGTCAGTCTGCTTTGCTTGTCTGATTGGAATGGTTCTGTGGGAGGATCTTTAAATCTGCAAAAACGATTCCCGAAACAAAGTGACGAACAAATTAGGAACTTGACTACTAATATCTGAAATGACTGGTAGATGTTACTGGAGGGTGGCTGCATTTCTGGCACCATACCAAAAAAAAAAAGCAGAATGAGGAAAAGGTGGGGAGGAGCTTACCAGGCATCAAGTGATAACCCAAATTCTTTTCTTTTCCTCAGCTGAAGATGCAAAGACGGGTGAATGCCTGGGAATAGAATTACACAGCAGGCCTGAGGTAAGCAAAAGAACTGCTGGACTTGTGGAGAGGAAAGCAAAAGGATTTGCACTACTTGGTAACATATGAGAAATAATTGGAATGTAACGGTTTGCCCCAGTAGCTGAAAGAGAAACTAAAGGATGCATTGAACCTGTTGTAGCAGAAAATGTATAGCAAAAATGTATAGGAGTATTTATATGATATAACGTATAGGAATACAAATGTTAAGGGATACAAAAAATAAATAGTAATCTCTAAGCAGCAAAGGCCCTGTAGATGATGTTCTGGGTGCTTACAGTGGGTTCAAAGGGTATTCATTTCCAACAGGCCTTGAGATGCCTTTTCAGAATTCTAAATCAGGCTTGGGTTAAACATAAAGCCTGCACTACTGCAGTCTGATGCAGCACGTCTCTGGCAAACTACTTGTTTGCTAGCGAAACAAATTACAATATTTTCTTTGTGAGCTCTGTTGACCTTCAACCTAGTAAGAGGATAAAATGTTAAAAAGCACAGAAATAGACAAGAGCATTTTTTACAAGTGGAACCTTCATAATAGCAAGACTATGTCTGTGTGACAGGAGGACTTGGGTTGTTTGCTGTTTGTTTTGGGGATTTAAGAGGGTAATGAACAAAGCGATTGCAGGAGACAAAGATATGCAGCTTTTTGTTGTCCCAACAATCTGGGGGAATTGAATCCACTGGAGCGCCTGGAGTTCATTCTTATAATCCCTTCATTAACCCTTGCATTCAGTGAACCCTCAATTTTCCACTGGATGTGAATTGCATTTTGCTTGTGTCTGCATCCACACTTTTCTTTCAATTTAATGTTGTGTAGGTTCTTTGTAGTTTTTCTTTCCTTTCAGATACACCTTTTTATTATCAGGCCATGTCCAGTTTTTCCAAGGTTGACAGCATTACTACTAAGAAATGCAGAGTAAAGTGATATTATTCAAGTGACCATGCTGAGTCTTTCCTCTTTTCCTGATGGTCTCCCCTTACTTCTCTGACTTGTGATTTTTGTATTCTTATTTTATACACACTATTTGCAATTCTTTAATCAGAAGCTAGGGGTTAATTATTTTATATCATATACATATTGTACAGGCTGAGAGGAAAGCCAGAGATGAGCAATGTTACTCTTGGGTAAACACATTTACCCATATCAAACACTCCTCATTCTAAAAAGGTGTTGCTATGCACCTGCTGTTTTAATTCATCCTACCTTATTAAAATCAAAATAAAGTGTCAGTTCTGGAAACAGCCAGACCGAGGGAAGACAATGACTGCTCCAGTCAATGCCAAAACAGTCTGCTGGGACCAAATCCCTTCCTGTGAGGCACTGAAATGGACTCTTTCTGCCCATATTTACTCAGGGAGAACTTTGTGTAAGTTGGTAGTGCTTCAAATGTTCTGTCTGCCAACAGCAGAATCATACATTTTGTTACCTTACAGTGGGGGGATACAGGTCACTGACTGGACACTTTATAGAGTGAAAAGGAGTTATTCCAGGAGGTACATACAGCACCTGTTGTAATTTCATGTTGCAGTGCTGCTGATATCCTGTTCTGTGTCCCAGAACACAAGATAGTGATATGTATTACTTCAGCTTGGAAAAGATGAAAAAGAAAACATTGCTTATCAATAAACATAGACCAAACTGTTCCTCGGAAATCAGGTGACCTGAAACTTTGCTATAGCAACTCTAAGTCTTTGGAAAAAAAGTGTGCATTAATTTTCAAAATTTGAACAGCATGTAAATAGAGTTTTTTTGAAGATTTAAGATGAACAAAGACTTTTCAAGTACAAGTCCATCAGATGCTTAATTGCAATGAAGAAAAAAGAATGAAATATAAATGTCAAAGTACATACAGAAGAATACTCCAGGAGTATCTGCAACTATTTAGTGAATAACTGATGAGATCAGACCTGCTTTCCAAGTCTAGAAATTCTTTAGTACACAGATGGTCTAGAATTCAGTGGGAACAAAAGTATCACATCATAAGTCAGTTGTTTAACATACTCTGTGTTTATATAAACTGAGAGTAGACATAGCATTACTGTAATGTCATGGTTGAGAAATAAGGCACTCAGAGGTCAGAAAATGCAGCACAGGTCAAACCACAATCATAATTCTTCCCTTTTTTTACTTGTGCATGAAAATATGAGATTGGATGTTCCACCAACTTATGTCAGGGCCCTGAGTGCACTAATAGGACATGATGGCCTTGACCAGATTCACCTGGGGCTTTCACCTCACCCATGGCCTCAGGGGCTTCATTTAAGTTCAGCCTTTGGCTTTCAGTCCCTGCCTGAGCTACGCTATAGGTGTGCTTGGGATCTGGATTTCTGATTAGCCCTTACTGCTACTCCTGAACCTGCTCTGTTGCTGTGGGACAGGGCCCTACCTGGTGAGGCTTCTGCTGTGCTGGCTAGTGTCATGTTTGGCTTCTTATGCAGGTACTGTCCCTCACTGTACCTTGATGACTTGTGCTTTACGTTACTGTTAATGCTTCTAAAGAGTGAGAGTGTGACTTCCTGTGAAGTCCCAGAAAGACTTGAAGGCTAAGCCTGGAGTCAAACTTTGCAGGTATGGTTCACCAGTGAAGGGATGAAAAGCAATTATTAAAATAACTACTGCAATAGGATGATAATGTAATGATATTGATGAATCATATGTTTAAAAAAACATCTTTAAGAAAATGTGATTTTTAAAAATCTTGAAGAATATTTAAGAGTTAAAATTTGTATAAGATCTTACAAAACCATTTTTACTGGCCTCCCAAAATTTGGCTTTCTCTTTAATATTTGTTTTCAAGAATTGCTAGCTTTCAGTTACGAAACCTGTTTTTTTTTGTTTTTTTTTTTTTTTAGCAAAAAGACAAATTAATAATTTGGTGGTTATAAACTTGTGTCAGAAGTACACAAGTGCTCCATCTCTGCTATTATTTTTTTTTCTAAGTCCAGCAGTTTAATAGAAAAGTCTTTTAAAATACAGGAGGTAAAAAAATTGGCATCTTTGAATTCAGTGGCTCCTGGTGATTTCAAGTGGACAAGACCTTACCCAATAGCTAAAACAGAAAGATAATTCTGCCAAATGAAATGTTTCCAGAGGAGGAACGGGGAAAAAAAGTAGGAGATGTCTCCTGGCAAGAATTACAATGCACAAGAGAAACCTAACTGACAGAAGAGATACTGCTCAAAAACATTCTCATGGACAAAATATGTGCTTACTTTGCACAGCCAAGGAAACTTCAAGTATTTGAGAAAGAGGGGGGAGTAGGGGTAAAGCCTTAACCTGTTATGTGTTAGTGAGGTACAGCTAGAAAGCAACAATCAGTGGCTCTGGGATCAGCAGCGTGAAAAGCTCAGGTCAGTACCTAAGCAGTCTTTACTCTGTTAAAGTTGATTTGCCAGTTCCAAGATGAAATTGTAAAGACTTTTTCAGAGTTGGAAAAATCTGAAGTCAAAAAGAGACTGAGGGGGAGAAAAAAAGGCATCAAAAGAAAAAAATAATGGTCTTTTGAAGTTTTATATTTAAGGAAAGGGCTGGATTTGTGCCTTTAAAGCAAACCTTCCTGACACTACAAATCCAAAAAATTCACTGTGGCCAAAAGCCACATTGCATGTACTTATATTTGAGAGGAAGGGGGAGGGAGATCAGTTCACAAGCAGGAAATGGCTTCCAGGTGTCTTCTCTATGCCGACACACAACTTGATCAGTACAATCCAGTGATGGCAGGCTCAATACTTCTAGCTACGTTGCCCTTTCTCAGGAATGTAGTCTATCTGTGCTTTATCACTGCCTTTCTCCTCATGACAAAGCATAACTCTGGCTCTGGAGCTATGCTTGAACTGCTTGCAGGCTACAGGTGACTGACAAAGTTACAGGTAGGCTTTCACCATTGAGTATGAGCATGTGGAAATAAGTGGGGTACAAACACATATGGCTACATCTGTATATGCACTCATGCCCTTGTGCATAGAAGTTGAAAACATCTATTTCTGGAGCTGGACAACAAAATCAGGCACTCTCCTTCTTGTTGTGTTGTAGAGGGAAGGAAGTAATTGTATGCGGCACTCTTTCCCTCTCAGCACTCTGTACAGCTCGTGAAGGTGGAGAAAAAGATCTGTTTCATTTATTCTATTCCAATGTCTCATCTGTCCATTGCCTCCACCCCACTTGTCTAGTAGCAGAAATACTTTCTTGTTGGGTATTATGCTTTCTTTGTGCAAATATTGTAAGAAGAGTTTTCTGAAACCTAATTCCAGCTTGTTAGTTAAGAATGCAACAAAAAGTAAAGAGTTTATATATCTGACACAGAAGAAGTTAGTTGTAAGGTGTACTCTTTAACTTTTTTTGACCTTTTCCTCATGGAAAAGTTTGAATTTGTAGTATAAAACAGATAGAAAAGTTCTGCTTTCCATTCTACAACATTATTTACATTAGTATGAGACTGTCATGATGCAGTAAAGTATCATTTTATTTGAAGTTGTATTCTGTGTTGGCTAATTCTTCAGTTTTTCAGTAAACCAGAATCAATTAAAAATTCATCACAGACCATGACAAGGGGGGATTAGAGGAAGGGGGGATTTTTTTTTTTTTAAAGTAATATTTTGAATATATGGCACGTCCAAGGAGAGAGCATTTATTTGGCTGCAGAAGCAATGAATAGCTGCATTCTCAGTGCTGATGAAAGCTTCTCCATTGTTGTCTCAAGAGATATTGTTTTCACTGTGTTCCCTAGAGGATCATTCTAAACAAAATCCTTAAGGTCTGCATTCAAGTATAAAAGTTCTAGTGACTATTTTATTTTTAAAGCCGGATGAAAGTATTGCAGTTCCTTAGCTTGGAAAAGGATACACAGAATGATAGCTCAAAGACATTCTCATGGACAAAACGTGTCCATGACACAACAGCAGCTTCCCAGCATAAAAGAATGATTAATAGAGCAGCAAGAAGTTTAACTCTTTTTTTTTTACATGCAAATATTCAAAAAAAAAAAAGTCATAGAAAAAAGTAATCTGAATAACAGAAATTGGCAACATATTTTCACATCATTACAAAAAGCATTATACCAGCCAGCACCCTTCCTACTCAGACAATGTCTGTAAGTTCTAGAATGGCAAATGTTACGAGCCTGTATTGTGCAATTTATTAACATTTAATGTGGCAGATCTGCAAGGAGTCAATCAACAAATTTCTCTTCTGTCATTGTTTTCTGACAGTAACAAACATGCTGATGCTACAAGGCTCCTACATCATGTTCTGCGTCTTTGTATGCCAGCACTGTATATTCAGTTGCTGTTGATTTTTTGAAGCTCTGAGACATTTCCATAAGGGAGCAGGGTCACATTTCTGTTTTTATTGTTCCACTATAGCTTTTAGTACTGTAACTTACTGTCTTTACTTCTCTGTTCATAAGACACCCTGAGAAGTTTGAAGCTGTAGCCTACCAATTCTGTTGTCAAAACAGGAAAATTGGCTGACAAGAGTTATCTCTGAGTATCTAGTTACACTACCCACTTCTTGTCCAACTGTTTAGCCTCTTCCCAGATCTGACTGTTTCAAAATTAACCATACTACTCCTGCACCATATGTTCAGATGCCCCAAGGGAGAATGGAGTTGTTTTTCAATTGGCTCACTGTCTTTTAATGAGGCAGGGGACTTGTGACCTCTGTGCATGGTGGCTGATAAATGGTAAGATGTACCCACACATACTCACAGAAAACCTGCAAACACAAATGAGTTGTGGATAATCTCTAGCATTTACTAGGGAAAAGCAATCTTGTGTGCAAACACTTAATCAAAAAGCTAATGCTTAATAGTATGTGATTTTTAAACTGCCCATACACAAGTCTGTCAACGTTTATTTCCAGGTTCTCTGATCCTCTTTATTAGTTTCCTGTGTTGCTTTCATCTTTACCAAGTCACAGAAAGTTGTTTTTTGTGTATTTTTTCCCTTTTGTTAATAAATAATCATTTTTCCTCTTCAAATCTGTTTGTATTTCTTAAGGACTTGAAAAGGTTAAAAATGTTGTTCATGCTACTGAAGGAAAAGCGTGTGCTTAAACAAAAAGTGTTATGTAACTTATATAGAATAATATCACATGCTAGACCATTATGTTAGGATCTGATCAGATAAATGAGCTTTGCCTTCATTAAAAGCTCTAATCTTGATTATAGTCAGGGCAGCCTTTCAATGACAACTCCAGAGTTTTCCTCTAAAGGATCTTTTATGTTCTGGTCTGGAATTTTTCAAATAACTAAGAGGTTTTGTTTTGTTTTGGGGGGGGGGAAACAAAGGCAAAATTTTCTTCCTGACCATTTTTTTTTAAATAATGGGGTGATCATGGAAAAACTTCCCCTTGGCTCTCAACTGGGAGTTATAAATACCCACAAGCCAAATCCTAGTCTGGGTTTATTTCTATTTTCTTTTTCCAAGATCTCCTTTCTGGAGATGTGTTTGAGCCTTAGATCTCTTGCCTGTATTGTTACAGAACTGATGAAAGTCTGAGATCTCAATCAAAGGCTTAACAAAACAATAATCCTCTATTGCCCTAATTCTTCTCTGAAACATCTCTCTCTGACAAGAACAGTCCTTAAGCTTTTACATCTTTCTCTGCTTAAAATTACTTTCCTAATTAGAAAGAATTGTTTCCTCCCCAGGTCTTTGTGCCTGAAGAGCACTGTATTTATTGGAAAGCATGTCTCAGCTCTTTAGCCTCCCTCTCCCCCAATATTGTGACAGTGATAACACTTCACATCCCTCAAAAATTCCGACTTCCTTTTTTAACACACAGAAGAATTTAGTAACATTCTTTACGATAAGCCTAATTCCATTTGTAGCAAGAATCACACAGCTTTCATGCTTAATGTAATCACTTTCAAGGAAAATGTATTTTAAAATAATTATCTTTTTCAGATATATACACTTTATAGACTTCTATACTTTGACACTTCAGGACGTTATTTAACAGGAATTAGAATCAGAATGTGTGCATGCAGTATAGGCAGAATTAGTTGTGTATTACACATTAAGTAGGGAATGTAAAACAGATTTCCATACCAGAGGATTTGTTTACTTTTTTTCAGCTCAGCAGCTGTTCATCCTTACAGGTGATGAGGCCCCATTTCAAGAAGTTGCTTATGCAGGAATAGTACTAGTAGCTTCAAGTGTCTAAGTAATCCTGCACGTCCTGAATTGCACACAAGCTCAGATGCCAGCCTGACTAGGCTTCAGTCATAATAAATTTATCTGCCAGCAAATTTTAGTTTGCTAACTGCTGACATGGACTACACCCATGGAAGAAGCTCCTGACAAGCTGCAACAAGATTTAGGAAGGTTCTGAAAAACTTAGTCATAGGGCATAAATAAATCGTTGTGTGCTATTAAAGAAGATGAATTTGAGTCTAGCTCAATACCAAATAATTCACGCTGAATGAGATGACTCTATTAACTGGTGCAGATTTGAATAGCATCTGAATGAAACTTGTTAGTGCCTTTACAATGAAGTCTGCAACATGAAGATGTGATGATGGCCATGGTTTATATGACTAAGTGGTTGTTACACCAACCTAGCCAGCAGGCATGACTGCACCTGATTTGACTGCCTTTCTTCAGAAGTGAACAGAAACAGCTGTTCAAACAGCTGAATGTCTTTTCCCATCCCTGTGACTACCATTGTTTTAATCTGAGAAGAGTGGTTGAAGCTAGAGTAATGATCTCTTCTGCACTTACCAGTAACATAGTGTAGAGATGCCACCAGTGACACATGACAGGGTCTTCGATTCATCTCCCCTGGAAATGGACCGTTTTTCCTCATTCAAATTCCCATCTCAGTAAGGATACTGCAATCACAGAAAATGTCCAAAAGTTAAGAGTGATTAAAGACAAGATGGAGAGGCTTTCATGCAACAGATGTGTGAAACCTGGTGCTACTGAGCTGAGACTGTAAGTAACTAAGATCATGAGGTTGCATAACGCAATTATAAATATTTTAGCACTGTTCTGCTGAAAAAGAAGACAGCATATAGTAAAAAATGATTGGATTAAAAAAAAATAAGGTTTTATAAGATCTCTCTTTCACTAAATGCAACAGCATATTAATCTAGTGAGATTAAAATATAGCAAAATATTTAAATGAATTACAATATCTTCCTATATTTGCTTGGCCAAATATCTTTATCTCCAGAAAAAAAAAATAATAATAATTGATTATTAGTTGGGAATATAAAGAAAGTCTTTATGTACTGTGGGCACACATAAGACAAATGTTCTGGGAAGTAATCGCTTTATTCTGAGATTACTCACTCTTTATAGTGAGGTACTCCTAAAATCGCTTCTGAAAACTTTTGAATGTGTGGATTTATGTTTTTGGAGTTCTAAGTTTTGTTTTTGTGACAGATGCTACTTACACCTTTCTTTTGACACCAGAAGATGAATGTAGAATAAGTTGTTTCTATTTGCTTTGCAACTGGTCGCAGTTCTACACAGAAGTTTTATATTTCTGACTAAAATCTAGTTTTGTATATATCATTAATGATTAACACAGGTGTCTGTGCTCTAAAAAGATCTTCTAAATGAAAGGTTACCCTGTAACAGCTTATATAGTTTGGCAGGTATGCTATTGGAATACAAGAGAAAGTGAAGGAAGGTTTCTTTTTTCTCAAAGTCTCAGTCTGCTAGAGGCCATTTGTTGCTCTAATGAAGATAGCAGATTGAGAAGAGAAACTTGTGCATCTGGGCAAGTGATAAGATCAGAACAGAGAAGTGCTGAACTGACCTGAAACCTAACAAAATCTACAAAACAGATCTGATCTTTCTGAAGAGCCAGTGCAGACCAGCAGAAATGTCAGAGCAGAGAGGCCATGGAGAAAACACCAAGTGCAAGGTGACTGCATCAGCAGCAGTCATGGCAATGGGAAAATTCTCTGGATCGACAACAAATAAGCTGATAGGGAAAATAAACTCAACAGCTTTACAGGTCCATATGAAAACTTGGAGGAAGCTGAAATGCACAGCAAAGCCAGCTGGCTGTTCCTGAGGGTGGGCCCACTGCCAGACAGCTGTGACAGGAGGGAGCCAGCCCCAGTAGCCACCCCTAGATGACCTGGGCTACCCTGGGATTGACTGATATTCTTTATTGGTAAGGGAGAAGTTGAATATGCTTTGTGCAAATAGCTGCGGATTCTGTTATTCATTATCTAAAGATATTTATACAGTCAGTGTCCCACAGTCTGTTGTTTGCGTTCCAAAACAATCAATAGTAGAAAAAAATCTCTGTAAGAGCACAAGAAGAGGTGTAATTCATTTTTTTCCTCCTTGAGAGTTGGAAGGGGAACTCTGAGCAAGAGCTTTGAGACAGCTTACCAAAAAGAATCTTAGATCCTCTTTGCTGCTAATTTAGAAATTGAGGTTTTGAGCCTATGCCGACTTTTTTTACATTTTCTAATGTGATTGATTGTTTATTTTCTAAAAAAAATAATGCCTCCTTTAATACTCTAGCTTCACATATGTAAAACTGAATGCCTGATTCTGGCTGGCTGTAATTTAAGGACATGTTTTAAAGACAGGATAACATTCTGATCACAAAAGAAAGCTATCGGAGGTACTGCATGAAAAGGTTAGAAAGTTTGTAAAAGTAGATATTTGTCTTTCTTCAAAGATTAGGGGTATCTCTTTAGTGAAGTGTTAGAAGACACACAAATGTGAAGACACTGCCAGCTGCCTCTGCTGTTTCAACAACACTAAACAAATATTTTCACTGTACTCTGAAAGAGAAGCATCACTGACCCCCCTACCACTCTTACATTTTATTATGGGTTGTTAAAAAAAAAAAAAAGCAAGTATAAGATATATATGTTAGGATGCCATATGACCTCACATTCATGGATTTCAGAAAGGAAAAGATGAGTGTTTCCACATATATATTTTTTTTATCCTAGTGAAAAGAGTGGAACTCATTTTCAGTATCCAGAGTGTCTACACCTGGGGCCTAGATGAAGGGAAGTAGGTAAATAGTTCCAAGTAATTAATGTAATGGCTCAGAGGGGCCACAGAAGGAAAGAGGAGTTTCTCCATTTTAAATGTTTGCCTTCATGCCTTGCCCAAAGCAAAACAAGCTATCTGTCTTCTGGTTTGCATTCTCCCAGTGAAAGGTTCCATTTGTCTTATTGTCATTCCAACATATGCATCGTTTACAGTTTTCACTGCTTAAAATATGTAAGTACTGTACAATGCAAGATCTTTGAGCTTTTAAATTTTTCTAGAATTGTAGACTATTTTTTAAAAAGGAACCAGTAAAGGCAAGTTCAATTTAGACAGTTGGGTAACTTTTGAGAGTGGCTACAAGTTAGGTAAGCAGAGGCTTTGGTATCCTCTTTCCACACTGGGTGACAGAGGATCTACCACAGAAATTACCAAAACTGATAGGTTATACCCAGACTGGCCATTCTTAAAGACTGAAGAAAGGGTGATGGGTCTTGAGTTCCATGTTTCTGACATTCAAGTCCTTTAATGTGAGTTGTAGAGATGTGAAAATCTCCAAAATATATTTCTGAACTCTCAGTTAGAAATGTATGCTGACCTTTTCTCACAAATATTTTACCTAGTATCTCAGTGATTAGAAGATAGGTGACTAGAATAAATCTGGTTCAAGTCTTGACTCACTTGAGGGCATTAGATTTGCATTTCTAACTTCCTGTTTTGAGAATCCCACAAACAGGGATGTTTAGGTAATACCCTTCTAGATTCTCCTACAGAAGAGAAAACATTGCCCATTATAAATGCTGCAATGGAAAGAGAATTAAGCATGACTCGTAATAGTCATCAAAGCTGGGGGAAGCATAGACATCTGTTTCTTCAAATTAGTACTTAGTACTAAATCCTGAGGAAGGTAAGCCCTATAAGACAAACTCCCTGTCTTCAGTCCATCTTTGTGTTCCCTGCAGTTGCATGGCTTGTATCAAGAGTATTTTCCAACACAGGACCTCAGACAACGTCATTTCCTCTGTAGAGGTGACCTACTTGATGCATGGGGTAGTTCATATTGCCAGCTCTCACAAAGACAGAATTTTATTTGACAGTTCACATGGCAAGCCTGTAGTCACAGTCCTAGATAACATAAAGTCCTATTTGTATGATGTAATACGCAAACGTGTTAAGGGACATGCCCTAACCTGCAAGTTGATAGAATGATGAATTTGATGTGGAAACTGGATTGCAACAGGCCAAGACCTCATTAGAAGCCAGCAAACATTTGTTAGGCTTGGTTTGCATTTGAAAGGTTTCCTAATGTAGTAATCTTGGCATAGTCTCCCCAAAGTAGATGCTGCTGAAGTTATTCAAAAAAGCTTAGAGGGATTCCCTAGACAAAACAAGCTGCACTGGCTTGTGTGCTCTAAACAGAGCTTATAGTAGAGCTGTGTGTGTGTTTTTTTTGTTGTTGTTGTTGTGTTTTTTTTTTTGTTTTTTTTTTTTTTTTTAATTAAAAAAAATGTAAAGAGTAAGAGCCTTTGTGACACTGTACCTGTAACAAATATCTTCTTCAGACCTGGTCTCAAATGAGTGACCACCTGTAAACGTTTCATTAGCTAAGGCCATATCTAAGAGTACCTCCTCAGGATAGGTATACAAATCCAATATAAGAAGGGAAGTAATTGTTGTTAGGAAAAAAATAGATTAGGAACACTTTGTTTCTGCAGCACATGTTTCATCTCCAAGCATAATTGCCTACACAAGAGAAAGTAGCTTAGCTGTTCTAAGTGTATGTTAACAGTATAGTCCTTATTTTTTTGAAACAGTCATGTCAGTCAAAGATCACACCTGATCAACTATATGACTGACAGGGCAGTGCTTGCAGAAGCCTGCAACCTAGTTATGGTCTCACAGAAAAGGTCCAGACCTCAGAAATATTAACTTAAATCTAAAGCTGGCTTAATGCAATTCTTACTATTGAAGTCAAATTCTTATCTTTCTATGTTTGCAGGCTCTACCCTCTTTGGAAAGAGGTAACATTTCTCAAGCATTTAGAATTAACTAAATAATTCATTGGCTGTTATGAGGGGGATTTAGAAGTCTATATTAAAATGTAAACATGTATAAGGCTGAAGAAAAAAACAGGAGGACAAACTTTAATTTAGTCTGTTGCATCTAGGATATTTTCCCCTGGTAATTCAGTTAAAGAGGTATAAAAAACGTATCTTGGAAGAATGGTGGAGCAATCAACCAAACTGAAAAGTAAATCCACCAACCAAAGTAAAATAAAATAAAGTGAAATTCTTCCCAACAGAATTCCAGATAGCACAATGTGGGAGCATCAGCTTCACTTAACTAAAGAAGTTTTGTGAATATTTAAATGACTTCTTTGGAACTTTAAGTTCTTATCCAGGTTTGAATGGCCTTGCAACTAAAAATACACTCTATTTAGTATTTCTTTCAACTTATTTTAGACAGCATCAATGGTTTTCACAGAAGATACTATCATTGTTTGGCAAAAACATACTTGCAAAAATAAACCAACTGCAGAAAAATTTCCAGGGATGTATTTGGATACAGATGTGGACAGTGACTCTTGCCCACATATAAAACAGACTAGCTGTGTAATAATTTTCTTTGCTAAATGTAAACATCCTAACATTGATAAACTTTGCAGAAAGAGAAACTGATTGCAGAATATTACTACCATCACTAGTACTTTAAGAGCACCCTCTACAGTCACAAAATGCTATTTAACCAGGAAAAACTTATGCCAACAGTAAACAGTATTAACTGAAAACTGGAGTACTGGTTTAGTTTCTCACCATAGCGTCAAATCTTTATGAACAGATCTTTTGTGTTTGAAGCCCTGGTAAAGACAAGTAGACTTTACATGAGTGTCAAAGATAGATTCTATTTTGTCACTGAAGCCTCCGTATTTGAGGATTTGAGGATACCTTAAATGTCCTGGGCTGACTCACAATTAGGCTGTAAAGTTCTTCTCTAGACGATGGATGATTGTGGGATCTGAAATGGAAACACAGGTTGGTATTTGTTATTTCAAAAGAAAGCAATGAATAAACCACAGTAAAGGCCAAGATGAACTATTTTCCCTTAGTCTATTTCATTTGCTTGTTCCTGGTTTTAGTTCACAGAATACTTTTTTGAGAGTTGTACAAAACAAGTAATTATTTCAGATCACAATCAAAACTGAAAAAAATAATTTTAAAAAAATCTCCATAAAATGCTTATACAAATGTACATTCTACTGTACAAATACTTATGTCTTGCTTTATTTGGAGGTTTGGTTAACAATTCTCATAAAGCACATTACAACTCCTTCCTGGAAGTACAAATTGAGGAGATTTTTATATACTGCCCTTCAGCAAGCTCTCAATTTCACGCAAACCCTTCCACTGGCTCCTATCGTGGTGAATCTGACACTATGGTGGTATTACTTGTTATTTCGGCATAACTCTTTTTTATAGATTAAATCTTTCATCTAATGCTTATTAATTTTTCAAATATATACTATAGATATATATATTTTTCAGTTAGGAGACAGTAGACCTTATTCTGCTATGGCTTTCACTGTCCAAGTGAGTAAAAAAAAATTGCATGTCGTTACCTTGTTTTATTTTTCCTTGAAAAAGAAAGGGGCTTCCAGATCACTCGCTCATTTCCCCCACTTCATTTTCCCTCCTCTTTAGTCTCCAAGTTCAGCCCTGAGTATTTTTCTATGTTAAAATTTGAATAACTGTTCATGTTGTATTGAAATGAGTGGGATTGAAGAAGGAATTTTAAGTTAAGCACATGCTTGAGCAGTCTTCTGCATGAGGCCGGACAAGAAAAACCTATATAGGCTGAAAATTCCAATCCTCTAAGACCTGTATTATTTAATGTGTCTTCCTGGGTTTTGCCTAAAATTGCAAAGATGCTAATATTTTCTCATCTTCAGTGCACTGGTACTTAAGATACTGCATGAGAATCAGGAGTGATGTTTAACCTCTAAAATAGGAGGACGAATAACCTTGTGAGTAGATCCTTCATGGTTTCTTATATTGGGCATCTCTGAAATGTTATATCTCCTCTGAAATATTGATTCATAAAACTATCTACATTGTCTCCCCTCACCTGATTAAAAGGAGTAGCTATAGATAAGAAACGATCTTAAGAATATTAAAAATAATACTTTTTTTTCGGTCTTTTTTTTTTCCCCTTAAATTAATCAGATGTCTGTCGAAGGAGCAGAATGGTTAAAATAATTACATCCACCAGGTGGTGGTATTGCACAACATCATAAAAGTATACTTGCCGACATACCAAAATTGTTACATCGAAAGGTTTTGAGTCAGATGCTTCCACAGACTTCCATAGGCTTGAAAATGTTTCCTTATTTTTGTCCAAAAGTCGGGGAACAAAAATAAGTAATTAAGATATTCATGGATGCCTATAAGGGGTGGGAAAAAAAGTGAATGATTTTAGCAGCGTATTTTTACATAGGGTATAGGCAATTTTCTCTCCATTCCAAAAGTTACTTGAGTCTAAAGAATATAGTTCACATTTTACCTCTCCATGGAAATAATTTAATTTCAGTGGAAATTGAGTCTTGTCTGGATATTGGTCCTAGCTGTTATCAAAGGCTCATCACATCTTTAAGATAGCTGAATATGATGCAAATCCTCATGTGACTTACAGGACTAATTCATACATTATGTAAATTTAACTTCATCCTCTTATATCAACAGTACATTTTAAAATATGAAAATAGTAATTTTTAATTTATGTTCTAATTTCCTTGGTATGCTAGTTATGTTTTAAAATGCCTGCATACCCTAAAACAAAATAATCTTCTACATAAATTGCCAACAAAAGAAATTTACTTAAATAAAGATAAAAAAAAAAAGATTTGAAATTTGTATTTCTGAAACATAGAATATATTCAGTCTCCAGAATGTAATATTTGGATGCCAGACTTAAGAATGCAGACCTTAATATTGAGAATATTTATGTTAGACTAAACTTTAAATGATTAAGTTTTCTTAACATTAGGCATATGAGTATTATTGTTTGTATTATGGACAAAGCTGTTAAATTCCTCAGTCTCTGCATTATCTTGCTATGAAATGTTTTTATTTCAACAATACATCCTGTATTCTTTTTTTTTTTTGTGATTAAATCTTTTGTCTACTTAAGTTGAAAACCATTTTGTGGTATGGATGTGTGTCTGCTTGGAGCTCAATAATGCCAAGTAAGGTGTCCTAATACTGAGGGCATTATTATAAAACAGGTAAGAGCAATAGTTTTTGAGAGCTACACCCATAAAGAGCATTGGAGCCATTCAATTTACTGCAATGCTAATTCAATGATGAAGTAACCAATATTTATGATTGCAATGACTGAAACAATGCTGCATTTAAACTTTCTTCATATAAAGACACTGATAATGCTATCAAATTATTAACTTTGCATATTTGTGCAAAATGGAAACCCCATCTATGCTACCTGCTAAAAAAAAAAAAAAAAGTTTCTGTAGCATGGGCACAGCTGAATGCAGGAAGGCTGATTTTATCCTAACAGGGCTCTGTACACAACGGGAGAGCAGGTAACAGTTACAATGGTTTCTGGAACTTTAATATAGATACGCTGGGTAGTATCTAGGATTTGTACAGGCTTTTCTTAGAGAAAAAAAAAAAAATGTCTTTACTAGGATTGCTTGAATGAGGCTAGTGTGTCCACTCATGGAGCCACCCATCATTAAGGTACAAGGAAAGAAAGGTACAAATAGCCAAAAGCAGTCAAAGGAGGAGAATGGGAATTCAGAAAGCCTCATGGTGGCTAGATACAGAAGTGTTGAAAAACTTCAGTTCATATCAATATTAATTATTCATTTAATGTAAAAAATAGCATATAATCTAGTAATTAGGATTGAAACTATCATATGATCAGACTTTGTGTTGTATTTTCCTGTCAACAGCTTTTAAAGTTAACTATGTTTTCTTTTTACCTTTCACCGACCTTGCACCCTTAGAAATCAAGAGTGAGATACTGTATTTATGTGCATAAGGTACATAATTGTACAGTCTTGTATTCAGTAGGAAGAGTATTCAAGGACTTCAACTAACCAAAATGAAATAAAATTCTATAGATGACAAGTTACAGGTTAAATCTTCACTTCCTAACTTTTTCCGCACCGGGGATTAACTAACATAAATTAAAAACTTGCATTTTCCCCTCTTGAAAACATCTGAAAATATTAATCTCCTGTTCTACAATTTCATCTATAATTTCAGACATTTTATTTGCCATGTTTTACTTGCCATGTTTTATCCTCTTGAGAAAGCCCTGCAATGTCAATATGTTTTTGTATAGCTGCCCTAATGGCTGTAATTAGTCAGGCTCTTTTAGAATACTGTTGCACACCTCTCCACATGGTGTGCCTGGGTTAGATTCAGAGGGAATCGAGTGCTCTGGGTTCTGTCAGTAGTACTCTGACAGCTGCATATGGCAAAATAAGAGATGACACGTGTAAAAGACAGGAAAAACAACAGTAAAAATAAAATATATAAAAAACAAACACCAAACACCACCGAGGAAAGGGGGGGTGGGGATAAGAACAGTGGAAAAAGAAGAATGGCCTCCCTTTAGTCATCTTGGGAGGAAGCAGAGGTCATACATTAAAAACCATCTGGTAAAAGTGTAAAATTAAATTTCTTCCAACAACCCAAATTCTCCTCTGGAATTAAATTTATACCAGAGTAAATTTAATATTTTAAATACAGCTGTTCCTTGGTGTTCTGTGCTACCCGAAATGCTGTAATATTTATTAAAGCATACTTTCTCATGTTCATTCCACTCAAAAGTGCCTAAGATTTGTATAAATGGTTGAGAATAAATATAGATACAATTTTAGAACCAACTCTGCATTCTGCTTAAGATAAAATGTTTTGAGGAAACAAGTCAGTTAGAGATTAGAAAGAAGACCTGAATTTGACAACTGTTTCTTGAAACGAGAAATAGATGACAATATCTACTTAATATCTTATTGAATACACTAATAACAGGGATAATTTTGCTACTTCTTAAGCAATAGACATCTAGACTTTTATAATGAGAAAATTTGCAATATATATTGTAAAAGATGAGTCAGAAATGGTGTTTCAAAGTATTTATATGCTGTGATTATGGAATCAGATCCTTTCCTGTGAGGAAACCAGAAGACTACTAAAAAGCCATAGTTCAGTTCAATGTGTAGTCTAATGGTAAGAGATAGAGGTGCATATTACTTGGAACCAAGCATGGCCCTATAAAACCAAACTTACAATACAGTCTGACGGAGGAAAGGAGAGCTGAATTTAGTGAGTGCTATACAATACCCAAGCTGTGCTGGAGTAGCTACCAGCTGGAATTAATCTACAGCACAAGCTGCTAGAGCATTACTGTTTGTTTTTGCTTTAGCTGCATACTCCATTTTGTACTGAGTTTCACAACTGCTTGATAATACACTGCCTGGACTGAGAGACATTAATCATAGTGTTGAGCCATTTTTGTAAACAAGGACCAAAGCCTTTATTTAAAGGAGAGGAAAAGTGAGTGGCTGAGGGTGGGAAAGGAAATGGTAGCCTGCACTGAGATGGTATTCTGTGTATGACCTAACTCCACCTTCAGTGCAATTTTACCTTATTACTGTATTTGTATGCATTCCTTCAAAAAATTCTTACCTCACCAGACAACCTTGTGTTTTTGCAGTATCCCAGCTGGACTATAGCTCTTTCTGAACAAAGTCATAATGCTTTTGCAGCATTACTACACCAAGTGGTCCTATAACTCATGTTTGGAGTATGCCAAAGATCTGTAAGTAACTGCTTGGCAAAATGTTTGACTGAAACTCCATTTTTCATGGACATTTAAAAGTTCAGATTAAACTTTCCACAAGGGCTTATAAAGTTTAGGATAGAATTTTGATTCAAAATCCAGTGAAAGCTCTCTTTTTCAGTCTGGGATGCTCACAGTCTAAATGGGAGTTTAAGCAGTTGTGCTGGTCCCATCTTTGACTTTTTAAAATACAAAATCTATAATACTAAACAACTTCCAGGAAACTCGAATCAAAATGTGAGAGAGAACTGGAGAACAGGAGCAGTTTCCTAAGCACTTTAACACTGAGCATTCGACATAGCAGATGCATTGCCTCCTGAGCTGCTAGCTGATACGTAATGTATCATGAAAAAAAATAATTATTATAGACTCCATAATAATGGCTATTAGTCATCTTAACTTGGTTGTTTTAGCAAGAAAATAATATTTTATGCTGTTTTCTGGTTTGCTTCTAAGTGCAACGGAAATGTATTATTGTGTAACACTGTTGATTAGCACCTATTTTAATTAACATCTAACAATAACCTGAAAATTGTAGGTGTATGCACCTCTTTACTGAAGCATTTTCTTGCCTATACAGTTCTGTCACACATTACAAAACTACAGTAAGAGACTGAACAAACTGTCAGCCTATTTCTTCACACTTTAATTGTAATAAAATACAGACATGTATGTATATCTGTGAGCTCAGCTGACTGACATCTGCCACGTAGTTCATTTAACTGAGGAAAACGGTTTAATTACTGTTGTTTCTTTCCCATTCTTTTGATTCTCAGTTTTACCAATTAGAGGCGGGTTGGAGGGTAAACCTTGTGTACATTTTGAAAATAGCATTGAAAGGAGCTAAGCAAACTATATAAATCTTTTACTTAAATAGCTCCAGGATTAGTCATGGGCTCTGGTTATGTGAAAAAATATATATGAAAAGGAAGTGCCAAAATACATGAAAAAAACAAGGCGGTAACAAAAGTTCTGGCTGTTTTGGCTCATACACATTTTCTGTCAGATCAATTTAATACATCAAAAGCAGAAAAATCTGAAATAGTACAACTATGGCTTTCCTTTCAACAAGCACTTTGAAGGAGAATGAATTTAGCACGTTATATATAGATGCATTTTTCCATGACAGCAGTCTATATAGACCCTGTCACCCTCATACTTCCATCCTCTTACTGAAGGAAAGCATTCAAATGTCTGCGAACACCTCATTAGTTGGTTCTTTAGAAAATTGTTTAGAATTTTTCTAATTACCAGTTTATAGTTCTACTGATTAACCACCAGTATAGTATTTTATCACAAGCTACTGTTTTCATATTGCTACTTATCAACTTGTTTTGCTTTATCTCATTTTGCTGTTCGGAAGGCACAAGTACAGACTTAGAATACTAGAAGAACGTATGTTTCTTTACCTTCTCAAAGTGCACTTATTTTTTAATGTGTTGTAGATTTGTGTGAACTTTAGCATTATTTTTTTTCCAGCACAGAACCTAAAACTGGATCAGGTGCCCCAGAAATGCCTTTATTAATGTTGTATTGGGAGTAGTCACCTTTGTCGTTGAACCTCTGCTCTTTACACATCCTAAGAAAGACATGGGCATTCTCTACCACAAATCCATATGATTCCTTAAAGTTTGCATTGTAGGCATTTGCTAACTAGGCTTTTTTTTTTTTTTTTTGACATATGTAACAGTTAGCAGAGCAGCTGTGGCATAAATGTGAGGAGCAGTGATCTCCTGTACAGCTGCACATGAAAGACATGTGCCTATCCATGCTGTTCTCCAGCAGAACAAGCCTGTAGGTGGTTTTCATGACTTAAATACTGAAGTATTCCTTTTTGCGTTCACTGCCCTGTGTTTCTCTGCCTATTCTTGTCAGACCTATTTACATTTTTCTTTCCCTTTTCCCTTGTTACATTTTTATTATTTTTTTTTTTCTGACAGTGCTGCTTGGTTTAGGTGGTTCAAATTTTGAGAACGAATTTCTGATAGTGTAAAATATTAACTGAGGCCCAACTTGCGCGTTGCTTATGGTCATTCGAGGTTTTCTTGTTACTTTTTTTTGAACGATACTTACAAGCTCGGGTCCTTAGCACTGAGCCTTCCTTCACATACGGGTGAAGGGGGACACGCTGCAGCGAGGCAGCGCTTCGGTTCTCACTCCATGTGTAGAACGTTCTGGAAATCTGCGCGTACCGCGTTGGGCTAATTCCAGTCTAACCGACGACGTTGTGAAAATCACCCAGGAGAAGGCAGCCTCGGCGTGCCCAGTGGTGGCGGTGCCTGTGCTCTCCCTGCCTGCTCCAGCCCGGCCCCTCGGCCTTTCTCTCTCACCTTTCTCTCTCACCGCCCGGCCCGGCCCTGCCCGGAGCCGCCTCGGCTCCTCCCGCTGGCGGGGGAGAACAGCCCCGGCCGCCGGGCGGCCCCCAGCGGGCGGTACCTGCGCCCGGCGCTGGGCTGCAGCTGCAGAGGATTATTCCAGCCGCCCCTTTTCGTCCTGGCACCGTTTCCCGCGGCCTGAACAAAGTAGGAGCTGTTGCGTGTGGTTTTGTTTGTTTGTTTTTTTGTGTTGTTTTCCGCCATTTGCGGTTTATAGGAGTGCTTTGGCCGCTCCGGCCGGAGGCAGGCCCCCGCTCCCCTCAGGGAGCCCAACGGCCGCCCGTGGGCGGGAATCGGCCGCGCGCGCCCGAGGCCGCCCCTCGCTCACCTGAGGGAGCGCCCCCGCAGGGCTCCGCCCGGCCCGGCTCGACACGGCCCGGCCCTGGCCCTAGCCCCCTCCCCCGCAGGAGGGGGCGGGCGGTTGGCGCTCGGCTCCGGCGGCGAGAGAGGCACGAAGTTGCTGGGGATCCCGCTCGGAGGACGGGTGAGGAGAGGCGGCGGCGCGGGGAGCCGGGGGAGGGGGGCGGCGGCGCCGCGGATCTCCTCACGGGGCCGGACCGCGTAGCGGGGACGAGAAGCGCCGGGTTCCTCCGCCGCGCCCCGTTCACCACCACCGGAGCGGAGGCCGAGGGCGCCGGGCTCTGTCCGGGCGTGAGGGAAGAGCGGCACAGCTCTCCCCGAGGGCCGGCCGGGAGGGCGCGGAGCGCCTCAGCGGGAGCCTTGCCCTCAGGTGGGCTGAGGGGGCGCTGAGGGGAGCTGGGGGTCGGGGGCCGGGGGCCGCCCGCATTCCTCGGGGGATTCCAGGCATTCCTGAGCTGGGGTCACTCGGGCTTCTTCGGCTCCCTTTTACGCCCCGAACGAGCGAATTTTTGGGAAAGGGCGTGTCCGCGCCGTGTGTGTTCGGCTCCGTGGGAAAGGCTGCGAGTGGCTGCTCAGCCATTTCATTCTTCTTCCCAATTAACTTCGCATCTGATCCAATTTACGTCCCTCCCATGCGATGACAACTTTATGGGGATATCAGTACTGCCATAAAACTTTTGTGGTGAATTTGGATTAGCATCTGCAGTTGACAAAAGAATAGTTGTACAGCTTTTATCTTAGATTTTTCACTTTTGTATGTAAGCTTGCTTGAGTGTCGAGTTGTCTGTTTTTTTTTCGAGGCAAAATATTTCTTAAAAGTTCCTTGCAGTACAGTTGGAATAATTGTCATGGTAGAAATAGTGGAAACCTCTCCTGGAAGGTGGTTTTATTTCTCTGAATGTCTACTTGCAGGCATTCATGCAAGGTGAATCCTGTAGATGAATCAGAAGCCCCCTAGGATGTAATGATTTGTGGTTTCTGTACGGAAGGTACTCATGTGAAATTGGGGGATTCAGTGTCTGATGCGTTTCTGACAACAAATGGTGTCACATCTCACCGGTAAGGTTCACTTTATAAAGCTGGTTTCAACAGACCTTTAAAACTTCGATAAAAGTTTTATGAAAATGGCAAAAACAAAGCACTGATTACTTATTTTTAAGGTGCTTTATGAGAACTTGTTTCGCTAGCAATTATTTTGTCTAGAAACGCCATTATTTTCTTAAATTCTCTTTTTTCTCTCACTCAGAATAAATCCTCTTATGCACACAGTGTGTACTAAACCAGGTGTGATTACTGTTGATTAATATAAGAGTATACAATGTAGCTAATACAATTTTTTTTTTTTTGCTTTTTTTTTTTTCTTTTACTGGAATGTAAGTTAGAACTCAGGTCTTTTTTTTGTGAAAAGATTATAAATGGAAAGAAAACTTGCATGCGGTACTGGGGTGTACCATTGGTAGTGTGGTAAGCAGAATGTTATACAAGGGATTTAAAAAAGTGTGTCATGTTATGAGTGGCAATTAAAATGTTTTTTATTGTGTATTATTATTTGCCTGAGAAATAGTCAGCTATACTTGCATCTGGATCTTCAGCGGAGTATAGCATTATCTGTGTAGCTGTTCAAAGGTTTTAAACAGGAAAACTCAGTAATATTTGAAAGCAGTATTTCTACTTCTGATTTAAAATTGATGTAAGATAGTAAGATGGATTATCTTTCACGTAATAGAAGATAATCATTAGAAGGTGTTTTTTTTCAGGTTAATATTGAGATTTCTTATAATCATCTGGTATTCTGCACGTACATTTTTAAAGTATAGGGGTGTTTTTCAAATGTATTAATAATTGATTAAAAAATATATAGTTCATTTACATACACCTTAGGTTGCAGTTGACAACTGTTTTTAAGCCCAATTCAGAGCAAATGCACACTGGAAAGGATTATTTTTGCTGATGTCCGTTACGTTATGAAAGTAATGAAAAAGCCAGGGTAATCGTTGCTAATCTATGTGCTTACAGAATTTGTGGTGATGTCCCAAACAGACTGTTTTAGGCTGCCTGAATTGCCTTCAAGCACACCAACTTAGTATAATTTCTGTTAACTGCATAATTTAGATTCTCACTGTCACTGATAAAATGTCTGAGAATGCACTTAGGTTTCCTCTGATGGGGTATACCTGGCGGGTGTGGAATTTAATTTATGGTAAAAATGTTTTTTGATGCAGTGGTGGAGTGAGGTGCTGAGGTAAAATTCCTGTGCGGGAGCTTTACCTCAGTAAAAGGATGCCGGAGCAGGAACAAAGAATTTGTGACAATATTTTGTTTCTTTTGTATTGCGTAATAGGAAGTTGATCTTTCTGGCAGTATTGGTGAAACTGGTTTGTCTGGAGTGTGCAATGTCACCTGAAATGTGTAGGTGAAATGGTGTGACCTCAAACCTGAATTTTTAAATCGTTATGGAGCAATGTGAGATGAACATACTTGCAGTGCTTTGTTGCAATTAATTTATTCAGCCTGCACTACAGTGGGCAGGTTATTAGTTTAAAAATAGCTGCCTTAAGGATTTGGGGGCCTAATAATTCTGCTGATGTTAGAAATTGACCAAAAGTAGTCCAGCATAGTTTCATTCTGCAGCCTGGTGTTTTACCACTTCTGCTTTTTTAAAGACACGGTCGTAGTGATTTTCATGATGTTATTATCTGTCGTTTTTACTATGTTGCAAGTTGAAATTGTGCGTTTTGGTGTCACGCATGCAAACCTGATTATGTCAAATGATGTTCAGCCTAGGGTAGTAAGACAGGTCTACGTGTCTTAATAGAGGGGATGTATTAGCAATCTGGTCAAGGTCACTGATGCCAGCAGGTTTCCAAAAAATGACAATGAACACTAAAATTGTGGGGACATTTTTCCCACCTCTGCACTATGTCTGTGCTGAACAGCAGCAGAAATTACAGAGCTGCGTAGTGTCTAGGTGTTCAGATAAAGCAGGCTTAATGACCACTGTGTCTTGAATGGCCAGGATGTGGTGAAGATACTGGAATTTCTAACAAACTGTGTACTGGGGAATATGGTGATCTTGATGCATACTCAGCTTAGGTTTGGCATTTCACAGGTGGTTTTTGCATGTCTTGAATGCTGTGTTGGTAGTTTGTGCTTTAAAATTGCTTGAGGGAAAGTACTTTTTGTGTTCATGGAGTGATTGTTTCAGGCATGTTTATCTAGAAACATTAACACCTTTTAGAAACTGCTTTGACCTCGATTCTCAGAGTTAGTTAAATCTAAATGGTAACATTTTTCAGTACATCTGAGTATGACAATTTAATGTTTAACCCTGAAAAATTAACATGTTAGGAATATATGTGTTGTAGACCTAGTGAAGTGGTAGTCATGGAGTCACTGCTGTTTGGGATTAGAGCTCAGTGTGTTTGCTGTGACCTTGAACCATCTCTGCCAACAGAGCTGGCAGCCTCCTTGAAGGAGTTTATCCAAGTGTAGCCTTAAATACTTCTGGTTTATTTGTAACAGAATGAATGACAAAACCCACAGCCAAACATTTTAAGTACCTAGTGTAGTTTTTCTTTGTATGCCTTTAAATTTTTAGCCAAGATGAACTGTGCTCTTTAAATGAAATTAATCCATCTTTTGTATTTCCAAGATGCAGTAACCCCATTGACAGTAACAGATCTAAAACGAAAGTTCTATTATAATTTCTCATATTCTACTTTATTTTGTTACAATCAGAGAGCAATGAGGAATAGAGGTGACTGGAAAAACATTTTAGAAAGCTCTTCCACTTAAAAAAAAAAAAAAAAAAAAGCACAACAACAAAAAACAACCCAAACCACCAGCAAGACTGGTAAGACTGGAAGATGCCTCATTTATTACCGCCACTGCCCCTTCTTTGAGGGTCTCCGTGCTGTGAGGGGCAGGCACGCCAGGAGTGCTGCCAGGGGCGTTACCGTTCAGATAGCCACATGCCTCTCAGCAGTCTGAGCATGACAAGAGTTTGACTCCAGGCATCTGCAGAGCTTAATAACTCTTCAGTTATATGTAAATTACTTACACTATTTTAATGTAGCTAAAATGCCATTCTGGAAACTATGAATATGCTATGAACAGGGGACTGGTTGGCTAGGCTGTCTTTGGTTACACTTTCTTATGTATGTGTGTACACATCCCATTTTTGTGGGTGTGCACGTGTGCATGCATAAAGCGTCACAGACACTTGCAGATAGCATATAAGCAATTCTATTGAAGGCTACCTCTAAGAGCTGTTGAAGTTCAGTGAAAGGGGAAAATGTGTTTTATTCATATAAAATCTCTCAAAAGTGGGTACTGATTTGTGATCTGTTTCAACAGAAAGCATAACATAAAAGTGGGTGAAATTTGAGCTTTGATGTAGAGGTTATGTGAATCAAGCTCAGAATATTTTGCTCTGCCTTTAGAAGCTGTGAATGGGTTTGGGTTTGCCGTCATAGAGTCCTTTGCAGACCATTAGCTGTATAAACGGTGGAACAAATGTCTGGTATTTGCTCCCCTAATTGGTGCAACAGCAGCAGCCTTTATTTACGAGAACAATTGGTATGTAATGCTACCTTACAATTCCACAAACACTTTAACCCTCATAAAGAAGCAAGCCTACCTCTCTCATTCCCCCTCCAGCTTCACACCCTCCAGTGGGAGGGCGAGAAGAGCTGGTTAAGAGCTGTTTGTGGGAGCTGATTAAGCTTGAGTTCAGTGTAGGAGCACGGTCCTGACTGGGCAGTTCTGGCCGTGTAGGCTCTGTAAGTCTCCGAAGTGATGTGGTCCTGGCGGAGCAGTCCAGCTTGCCGTGGAGCTCCCTAGGCCTATGCCTCTGTGACCGAGCGTGATATCATCTTGTTGTCTTGTGGTGGCTGGGCTCAGCGCCCACAGTTCTGACTGTGTATTTAAATTCTAAAATGCATGGTTGAGTTAGTTGAAAGAAGCTAGATGGGTATGAAGCCAAGTGTTTAAAGAATACAATGTAATTAAGACAAAGCTTAACAATAGAAATATGGGACCTATAACCGGCTTGAATACACGTGAAGCTGTGGCCCTGTGTTGACTGAGTAAATATGACTACTGAAGTCTACTTTATATGTAGTTTTTGTACTTGAATGGTTATGAATATCTTCTTGGAGACAAATGTTTTTGTGTATGTCTTCATATAGGTTAATTAGTGCATCTTGGTCTCTGCATGCAGTTTTACTAGTATTGTGCCTCCTTAATTCTATTTAGAAATAAGCTATGCTCATAAAATCAAGGTTACGCTGGTTGCATGTGTTGTAGATCAGTTGTATTGCTGTAACTGTGATTTGTGCAGTGAACGTTATATTTTTTGTGTGAAAATACTGAAGGTGATCTTGTGATATGTGACATTTAAAGACAAGGAATAATTTTGGAGTAGGGGAACACTTTTTTAAAGTAATATTAAAAATAATTTTATGTTCTGGAAGCACTGGCAAAACTTTTTAATGAAGGTTGCTCTCTTTCAATATTTTGAGAAGGGCTTTCTAAAAGACATTTTCATTTTAACGGAGTTGAGATTTTTGCCTGAGACTGTACCAACTATCAACAGGATACCCTTTTCTATTTAAACAATAATGGTGTCGTTGGGATGTAATAAGATAATTTCCTTTGGAACAAAATACAAAGTTTCTAACACTGACAATTGGAGGAAAATGTAGTGAAACAACATAGAATCTCTTGTGGAGTGAGTCTAATCACATCAGATGTTTGGATACAAACCAGCTATTGTATGTGAAAACACAAACTCCTTTTAGAATCTATAAGTATCCTTGTGTTACTCATCTGTTGTTTCTGTCAGTTCTTCTATAGATATGAGCACTCCATTTGATAAACCAGAAGAGACTATATAAAAGTTCAACTTACTGACTTTATTATTTTAACATTTTCTTTTGCGAGTTTATCATAAAAAAGGAAAAATTGAGTATTCATATCATGTGATAATTAACTGGGATAAGTATTTACAAGGTTTTGTTGTTTGCTTTCTCTCTGAATTTAAAGTTTATAAAAGTTAATTGTACTGCAGTGGTGTCAGGATACTTGACAAGCTGATAGCTCCAGTAAGTTGGATTCAGTGCTGCTGGCAAAGAAGAGCTTGTACGGCTCTGTTAGCCTCGGTGGGACACAAAATACTATAGTGGTATAAATATACTTAGGCCTATATAAGCTTGTACAAACATAACTAATAAAAAACAAGTGTAATGCTCCATCTTCCTCCAGTGATTTTACTGAATACCATACTGTACATGACCTGGGACAAGCTGAGACAGCAGACGTGAATTGATTTCTTGAAACCGTATTTCAGATATAGGTTCTTTTCTGCGTTAGTAGCATTTTAATGTGTCTCTAGCTTCTCATTGATTGCTTAGGATTTGGGAGAATCTAGAAACTTATTATCTCAGTAAAGAAAAATACAACTTTTTAATTAATGATACAGAATTTGTATTGCAGTGGTAATACAGTTTATAATAGTGAAAATAGAGGAATTTGGAGTTCTCTTAGAATTTATTGTCATTAACAAAAATCAAGGCTTTGATTTCTATTCAGCAAGCGAGGTTTTCAGGTCATACCATATTTCTTTTGGGGATAAATCCTGTGAAATTATGACTAATTGAATTCATACATAGCAGATTAAGAAATTGGGATATATCCTATTTCCTTTTCTTCATTCAAACTTTGACAATTTATGAGACCTGAGGATCTGCCAAAATATCTTGTTGTTGACTCACAGCCACTGAAGCAGATTTTCCTTTTGAAAAAAATAATAAAACCTGCTAGTTGTCACACAGTTCAAGCATTTAGCTGATCTGTCACATACTTTCAAAGGGCTAACATTATGTTGTACATTTGAGACATTGAGACTTCCTCACAAACAACATTTTTCAGCCAGAGGGAGTATGAACCAAGTGGTAAGCAAACGTACAGTGTTGTTAGGCCCAGCCTTTGCTCTAACTCATTTTTTTTTTCTGTTCACGATCTTTCTTAAATACAGCTCTCTTCTGGTCCTTGAAGAGGTGGCTGTTAATATTCTGGTTTATTGGTTGAGCATCTGAATTAATATTTGGGCAGAATTGTGAAACTGAAATCCCTATCTCTGAGACAGCAGATCTTAGACTTACCAATGTACTGCACCGCTTTCCAGGATAAATTTATAAAGTAATACTTGTAGTTCTTGCTAGCCTACCTGCAGCTGCTTGCTTCCACTAACAGCTGTGGAAGAAAAGTGCTATTTTGAATTTTTCCTCCTGTAGGGAAGTCTGGCATGGCATCCCTAGGCTGCTGTCTGAAATCTGGACAGAGAATGATATTTTCTGTGGAACAGAAATGGCAGTAATTGATTCAGAAGCATTGAAATCCCCCCCCCCCAATATAATGTATTGCTGTGTTAGCGTAATTCTTTCTGTCCTGTGCACTTATCTGTGGGTCAGTTTTCCTGGCTGGACTGTAGGCACAAACCTATTTGTATCCTGGTTTGGAGGCTGGAATTATTACTTTCGAAGGGAGAGGTGTTGTTTTTGTTGTTTTTAAGGTCAGAATTGTGCAAAGTATTTTGAATATTATCAGTTTGGCTCAGAACTGTGTTTCACTATCTCATTTTATAGTCCCAAATCTAGAACTTTCAAATTTCACTTTTCTCCCTTCCACTCTCCTGTAAGCAGGAGAACAAGTAAGCTCAGCTACACCGGAGTTATTTTCCCTATAGGCTAAAAGGAACAGACTGCAGCCCTGGCCCATTTTCCTCTTGTAGAAAGCCTCAAATTATAGGCAGCATTGACAGTGATGTAGCTTCCCCTTATGCTTGCAATGTGTATTTATGTGATTGTGTTCCACCAAGTGTAAAAACATTACAGTTTTGGTCTTTCCATGAATTATCCTGTCTGCTTCCTTTGCTGTACCTTCACAGTATGCAAGTTTTCCTTCCTCTTCTCTCCCCAAGTTATTTCCTGTCCTTTTTTCATAGCACTGTATTGACCAAACACCCACTTTGTCTTTGTCTGATGTTGACGGTGCTTTCTGAACTGTCAGCTGGAGAGCAAACTCAGTGTTATGTAAAGCTGGAGTACATATTTTACAGTTCCTTCCTGTCTTTTTGCTGTGCATGTGTGAAAAATCTGAACTAAGCATCCATCAACTGTTACATCCCCATCCCCCCCTTTTTTATGGATAGGGCTGTGTAAGTTCAAGTTTTTCAAAAGTCATTCTACAGCTTTAAGATTCTTTTTCATTCATCCAAGAGCAAGAATTAATAAAAAGCCAAATAACTCAAGGGCAAGGGCATTTAGCTAAATTCATTCCTCTACAAAGGAGATAATGGTATGCCCTAATCCTCCTTTAATGAAAAATCTTTAGCTGATGCAGTTTTAGGAGTCTTGGGCTTATAATATTGGAGTTCGTGTATTTCTGTCATCAATAAAGCCAGGGAGGAGTCCTAGTGCAATGGGAAAAGTGGAGTAGTGAGATCCCTTTTTTATTCTTCCATAGTTCTTCACTGGATGTATGCAGAAGGAGCACACACATACTGTAACACGGTACCTGTGAAGGATCTGTGGCTCTTAGACAAGGGCAGGGAATGTATCTGGTGGTGGGACCAGTAGTAGTGTGCACCCACGTGCCAGTCAGCATCCCTGGGTTATGTCCCAGGAGCCCCGTCTATCCAGCGCAGCTAGGCGGCTCGCCTGCTGGAAGCAGAAAGTGAGAGGTGCTTTGTTGCGGGCATGCTACCGGCATGCTTAGAAAGTAGGGTGTAGGAGACAGGAAACAGAAGAACAAACTTCATATGCAGAGCATGGCATTGAGCAGGATTGGGAAACCATGCTTTTGGATAAATCTGTCTTCTAGATTTGTCTAGAGAAGAACTGAAATGGATGAGCGGACACATTTCCATGCCTTTGTGATGCGGTAATGTTAGGAAGGCTGCTGCTGGAGGAAACAGCCATCTCTGGCACAGAAATATGTTTCTCAAAAGAACTCTTTTTTCTTTGTGTTGGCAGGGAGAACAGTAGGGGTTCCAAATTACAGGGGTTTTATTTTGTAACATTGGTCTCAAATAACTCCTGGTGGCTAGCATTAAAATAGGTGGCATTAGCTGTGAAAGGACATGTTTTGGAGGCAGTATAAAAATGTTTTTGACAGTTAGATCTTCAGTGTTCCTGTCCTGTGGTACTTTGCAAAGTATCGTATCACTGAAGAATAAACTGCTACAGAAGAACATTCAGAGTATTGGATTTTCAGATGTTAGGCCCTCTCCTGAGAAGTTCCCTTTCTGAACAGCAACGTTTCCATTTTTGGCAAAAATAAGTCATTAAGAAAAATGAGACCATTTCTCAGAAATGATAAAATATGGGACTTTCATACCAACGGGGGCCAGTATTTAAAATGTTTGTTTGAAAGTTTTTACAGAGGCTTATTTTAAAAAGAAATCGTTAAAACTGAAAGACCTGAACAGCTTTGAGTGCTACTTTTTTGTTTGTTTACAAAAGCATTAAGCTTGAGCTGCGCCAAGGCCATGTTGTTGCCAGAATAGGTGATCTCATTATTCCCTCAGTTGCTGATCTGATAGAAAATTGCCTTTTTTCTTTCCGGATCAGTAAAGCTGGTCTGGGTCACTGTGCAGCTGCATGGTTGTTGGCTTTGTCATAAAAAGAACGGGGTTTGTACAGCTGAGATAATGGGATGCCAAAACAGCAGCTCTTATGGGGTAGAGTGTCATGGCCTGTGTTGTTCTAAGACAGCTGCTAAAACACAACTTTGAAATGAAGTAAGCATCCTTCACAGCAATGTGTTCTGAACTTTTCAAGCAGATACGTGATTGAAAATGACTCTTCTGCTGAAATCTGAAGTAAAGGTAATTACCTGGGAAATACAGTGAATTCTCTCTGATGCCACGTGTAAAACATTATGCATGGAGAAGATTTGCTTTGCTTGTGTCTGACTGTGATTCCTGGATCTTTAATTCTCTGTTCTTTTGGACTTGCTTGAGATGCAAAAGGCTTTATTGAGCTTGTTGATCAATGAATCCAGCTGCCTAAGTGTATATGGTGTAACTGGAGAAAATTAGATTCTTTCTCTTCTGGAGTGTTTGCAAATTTTCAGGTAAAACTTTGTTGCTCAATAGTTTGACTTGGTGTGAGTAGCACATAAAGTTACCAGGCAGATGTAAATATACTTTCACTGTTCTGAATTGCAACTTTTCATCTCTGGAAGATATTGGTGGTTGCATGTCCTTGACTATATTCTCTGTCATTTTAGCAAGTGGAATATTTTCAGAATAAAATAATTTCTTGAAGAAGTTATTTTATATGTCCTGATTAATTTGTAGGTGCTGTTGTGACATACAGGAGATAAGAACTGGTTTTGTAAAATAATAATATGACAGTGTCCTACTGAATTAACAATTTATGCATAATCATTTTTCTGTTTTCTGGAAAGAAAAAAGCCTCTCATTTTGTATTTTTTTTTTTTTAAATCCTTTGATACTGCAAATTATTACTAACAAGATCATGTAATACAAAATTGAAAGTATTAGTGTGGCAGAAAACCTGGACTCAAGATTTGTCTCCCTCAATAATAATTAAAAAAACTACTTTCTATTTTTGATAAGTAGTTGCAATGAAATAACAAGCAACCACACAAATAGGAAAAATCTCTTTTAAGTACTGTTAAAATATCTAACCTCTTTTCATAAGCTTAAGAGTAAACAGACTGTTCTGTCATAACATTTGAGAGCTTTGGCAGCCTTAAAGAAGATTAAAACTAGACAGTTTTAGCTGTCAGTGCCCCCAGCTGCCTGCCACTCCCCTCTATCACGTCAGAACTTATTTCGTTTGTTGTACAGAAAACAAGGCATTTACCTAGTGTGCCAAGCTGCAGATTTTCGTGGCTGAGGTGTGCCCACACAAATGGTTCAGGAGTTCCTGTTTGGGAGATGGTGACGTCCATCAGAGGAGTGGGGTAGACAGATGGTGGAGTCACAGCGTCAGTCCTCTCATCCTAATCTATTGCTGTAAGCCTGCCAAAGGCTGGGATGCCAACTATGTAATGTGTGTGTAAAAATGACTGACTATAATTACACAATTAACATCATTAGAGGTTTTAAGTTTTCTTTGGAAAGGGTGTGTATTAGAAAACACGCTAGACTTTTTTAATTAAAAAAGAAAAGTTTACAATATTGAAAAAGCAGTGTTTTCATGTTTTGGAAAATAACTTTTTCATATTAGGTAGTTCATTCACTGGTTGGACATTCAATAAAACAAGCCTTCAGATATTTGAATGATTGGGCCAGCTGTCTTATTATTTTCTTGTATATATGTTTTTCAGTTATGAAAAAATGTTTTATTTAAAAATGTTTTTAAACTTTGTTTTCTATAAGGTTTGTATTTAAAAATTTCATTTTATTACATAAAATGATAAAACAAGACAAATGCACTTATTTCTTTGTAGTCATTAAGAGACAAAAAATACTACCGGTTACTTTTAACTAGATTGTTAACCTAACTACTGTTTCCACTATTTGCCCCAGGGATGGGGTGTCCTCAGCTTCCCTGGGTGACCTGTTCCTCATTGCCCTCTGAGTGAAGAATTTCTTCCTTATCTAGTCTAAACTTACAGTCCTTTAGTTTAGAAACCCCTTGCCCTGTGTCACTCACTATACTCCCTGATAAAGTCTCTCCCCAAAGAGACTTAGTATATAAGAATGGAAAGCATAAAAGCTTCAAAATGCTAACTTTATTTGAAAACAACTTTTGAACTTTACAAAATACTTATTTTTTGTTGCCTTGAGCAAATAACAATTTTGAGGCATTGATAAATGTAGCTAGATCTCGTCAGGTTAAAGAACAGAGTGGAAAACCTGGTTTCATTTCCAATCTCCAGTTACCATTTATTAGACCAGCATAGCCTGGTTCCTTTACAGTGTATATGCTGAGTTGCTGATCTGTATTGTCCTGTTTCTTTTTTCCTCTATTGTTTTTGTAGCTAGCATCAGTGCAGTTCAGTAGCTGATTTCAGTGCTCTGGTCAAAAACCCACCAAATCAATGGCGATCACTTCATTGACTTCTGTGTGTTTAGAATAAGCTCTTGCTATTTTTACTTTGTCATTTTGTCTCTGCTTACACACAGAAACAGTGTAATTAATGTGAGCTGTTACAAGGAATCATAAAGGAAGGTCAAATAATATGGAAAAATACAAAGAACAGAAGCCCAAGATAATGAAATATATTGGTACTTGTGGTTTCCTTTCTGTGTTCTCCCTCCTGCATTTTCCACTTCTTGTAGTCTTTGCTGGCTCATCTTTGCTTTTCCCTCCGTTGTGTTTCTCTTTGTACTCCAAGGAGTCTTAAATAGAGATCAAATTTGTAGTGTCAATTTATTTCTCTTTACTAAGTGATCTTAACCCCTGTGATAACTAGCTCAATAAATCTTTTTGTATCTAAGAAAAACTTAAACAGTGAGAATACTTTTTATTTCCTGCATCAAAATAATCAATTATTATGTAGTATTGTATTTAGAGAAGCATATTTCATCATACTTTCAGATGAAGTGAGCCTGCTGTTGAGGAAAGCTGGAGTTTTTACTGGGAGAAGAAAAGGTTTTTGAGGGGAGAAAGAAGAAATGGTTAAAAACTAGCATACTATTAATATTCAACCAAACTTTCTAATTCACTCTCAGGAAAATTAAAAAAATCTGCTGTTGTTTAGAATATCTCAGGGAGATGATTCGCACTCAGATGCATAGGTGAGTGAAACTTGCTGCAGAGGCTTGTTCTTTTTTCAATGAGACATCCTGTTGTTTCAGTTTCCCTTTGATTATTATTCATTGTCATTTAGTAATCTTGGTTTTGTCAAGCTTCAGGGATTACTCAGCTCTCCAGCTCAGTTCAAAAGTTTATTCCTTTCAGGTTTTGCATCAGTCTGACAGTCTGGAGTTCCATTCTTCTAAAGACACAGCTCTTAATGTGTCTGCATTGCCTTTGCTACTGTTAATTACTAAAACACTCATAATACACAACAGACAGTGAAGTAAAAATACCCACAAAAGCAGCTGTTACAGAAAGGAAGAATGGAGTTTAGTATTAAAAGTGGAGGTAGCATTTAATTTTACTGTTTTCTAGAACTGAAACAGTTTTGGCATGTATGGCCTGTACTTCACATTCCTGTTGCTCCTGAAAAAAATAATGTACTACCAACCTTGGAAATACAAGCATTATTTTTCCATTTTTGTTGCATAGCAAAGTATTTTAAAATGTCGGCTTGTTCTCTGAAACAAGCCCACAGCTGGAAGACTGTTAAATTATTTGTAGCAAAGTTTACAGTTATGGATGACTGAGAGACAGATTAAAAAGTTTATTTTCAAATGTCTTTAGAAACAAATTGTATTTTTTACTGTGAAATGGGATAGGGTGACAAAGTCGCCATGGGGTGACAAAGTTAGGGGAAGCAGTGACCTTTCCAATTCTGAAAACAACTGTTGAAAGCAAAGTACAAAGTACATACAAATGGAACTCTAAGGCATGAGGATATTGACTTCTCTTGCAGTGCTCTAGGTACATAAAACTCACAACCTAAAACTGCCTGCTTGTGTTTTGCTTTCCCGGGATTATGTTTACATATTCATATGGCTGATGCTAACTGCTTTTGGCTACAAAATCTGCATTGGCTTGTGAAGGGTACGATCTTTCAGTACATATAATGGCAATACCCAAAATAAAAGCTGTCTTGACTCCAAAAAAAAAAAAAATTGCACTAGGATTGGCTATAAGTTAAGTCATTTGATTCCAAAGCAACCAGAACCATCTCTGTGGAGGTAATCTTAACTGTTATTTCATAACATTTACATTAATAAAATAACATTATCTTTCACCCAGAACTGGTCAGTCAGTTTGTTTAACAGTGTGTATGCTTTGGGCCTCGTGTAGCTCATGGATTGATTTTATTGCATGTTACTGTTAGTATTCAGAGTTGTACTTAATGGCTGATTAAAGTAATTCATTAAATAATCTAAAGTATTTAAAACAATTGATTTTGTTAACTTTTTTTTTTCCATTCAGCTGCAATCCTCAGACAATCATGGAGCCGTATTTTCCTGGTTTTAAGCACATGCAGCAGGACTATGAAGTTACGCTTGAACTTGCAAGTGAGGAGACTCAGAAAAATAGGAATGCACAGAATTCTAAGACTGGATCTTATGGTGTTAGTATTAGAGTTCAAGGAATTGATGGACATCCTTACATAGTACTAAACAATACAGAAGGATGTTTGTCAGAAAATCCTCCTCCTTCTGGAAAAGATCAGAAGGTCATTTCTCAGTCTGCAAGCAAGCCATCTGCAGAATCCAATACTGCTTTTACATTGGAGGACAAAAACAGTGAACACACACGCTTTCCTGGAACACAGCTTGTTCAACCCTGCATGTTTAAAAGCCTCAAGATAACCAACCTGGATGAAAAAGAAAATGGAATATCAGATTTTAGAGATGTATTGCCAAAATCCTCCAATTTGTTGAACTTTCAAAGACATCCTGAGCTTTTACAGCCTTATGATCCTGAGAAGAATAACTTGAGCTTAGATAGTTACCAGTCTTCCACGTGCAGTAAATCTACATCTTTTGCAAAAGAAGATAAAACTGAAGCAAAGCCTTGGATTTCCTCATCTAAAGTAGTGTCCCTACAGAAAACAAATACATATCTTGCAGAGTCAGCCACAGCCATTTCCAAAAAAGTACATTTAAACAGGGCGGTAGACACAGAAGACCAAAATAAGCAGGTGTTGGATTGTCCCAGTAGCACTATCAGTCCAAGTGAAGTGCGTGTTTCAGAATTGTTTTCATCTACAGGAGGATCCCCATGTGCTAGTCCTATTGCTTATCCGGAAACTAGAAAACCTAGACCAGATGTCCTTCCCTTCCGCAGACAAGATTCAGCTGGGCCAGTGTTAGATGACTCACGAAGATCATCGTCCTCATCAGCTACTCCCACTTCTGCAAATTCCTTGTACAGATTTTTACTTGATGACCAAGAGTATGCAATCTATGCAGACAATGTTAATCGGCATGAAAACAGAAGATACATCCCATTTTTACCTGGAACTGGTCGTGATATTGACACCGGTTCCCTTCCAGGAGTAGATCAGCTAATTGAGAAGTTTGATAAGAAAGTTGATCCTCACAGAAGAGGTAGGTCAGGCAAAAGGAATAGAATTCATCCAGATGATCGTAAAAGATCAAGAAGTGTTGACAGTGCCTTGCCATTAGGGTTTGATATAAATTCAAATAATTTGGGTGAATTCAGTAAAAGCTTGGGTAAGTCAGCTGAGCACTTGCTAAGACCATCTAAAGTTTGCCTCCACAAGCAGTTATCCAGAGAGCAAAAGCAACCTTCCAAAGACATGAAAATTTCTGCTCGAAGTATTGGAAAACTGCAAACACCTGATAAAGACTCTCAGAACAGTCATTTCAGTTCTTTACAGTATCATAAACAAAATGGAGCTAATACTGAGAGCTTAACGTTTAGATCATCCACACTCCCAGGACAGAATAAGAGAGATGAAGTTAAAACAGTAACTTCTACGCTGTTGTTGCCAAATCGAATCACAATTCCATCAGATTCAGGAGCCAAGAAGATTTCTGTAAAAACATTTTCATCCATCCCTAATACGCAGGTAATTCTGAATTTACTCTTTAAGTTATGTTTTGCATTGTAGCATAATAAAATTCTTGTATTGTTAGATGCATATGTTTCTGTTGTTCATTAGAACAAAATCCAGTCGTGTACTATTTCTAATTAGTAAATGCAAAAATTGTTCCTGTAGTTGAGGAAATGTGTTTTGAAAAACAATATTATTCTTGTCTGGGTGAAGGCAGATGGTGGGACAAGGAGGATTATTGTAAATAATGTTGTGATGATTCTTAAGGAGAATGCTGAAATCTGTGGAACTTTAAATGCAGTGGTGTTCTATCTTTTAGTGTAGTGTATACTTCCTTCTTGCAGTAAGCTAAAACTCCAATGAATCTTAGAGAACTTGAGGTCCATAGTACATAAACTTCTTCATAATAGAATAGAATGGAGAATTTCAACTGGAAAGGTTGTATTTACAACTCCGTTAGGATTATACTTTTTGACATTGTATCTTGTCCTTTTAGGCAACTCCTGATCTCTTAAAAGGCCAGCAAGATATTACACAGCAAACAAATGAAGAGACTGCTAAACAGATACTTTACAATTACCTTAAAGAAGGGTTAGTAAACATAACTAACTTTTAGAGGGGAGGTTATGGTTTCTCAACATTTATTTTCTGTTACATTTAAAATCTGAAATTGTAAAATCAAAGCTATAACTAAATGGAATGACTGTTTCAAAGTTTTGTAGCTCAACTGTGTCTTTTAAGGCATAGGATCTCAAAATACCCAGCTAGTCAGGATATAATATCTTAAATAAGATATTGTTCAAGATTTGATTAAAAGTACTTGAAATCTGTGAATCAGAATGTTTTGTCTTTTAAATACTTAAGGTGTTAAACTTATGCGATATGGATGTTCATGAAGAATTCAAATCATGCCTGATGGGAGTGTAAGCTTGTGGTTTATAAAACAGAAAAAAAATAATTATATTTTAAGAATTTACAGAAATTATCTTGTTGTGCACAGAATACCTTCTCCACCAGGAACTTTGTTACTTGATATTTTCTAATGATAGCTTATTGAAAGGTGAGGAAGGAAGGACAAATGAATTAAAATACCCATGATGCACTCAAATTTCTTTGCATTGCTGAACTTTCTTAGGTACAGCTGTACTGATGTAGCAGTTTTTGGCAGCTGTTTAAGAGAGTTTTAATGGTGCAGTAGTCAGGACTTGAAAAACCTAGTAGTAATTACTTTTAATTTCTGTATGTTTGTTGAATAATATATGTGCTGAATACCTGTCTTTCTACACTTATAGTCTCGTAGAAGAGAGCTGCAATTAAAGAGTTCAGTGATACTTTTAAGAAAATATTTGAAATTTAAATTGTTAACAACCTTCCTTCAGAAGATTTAATGAAATCATAGTTGAGATAATTTGACTTATTTTTATAGTATATTTTTATGGTTGTGATTTTCAGTGGTTTGGACGCTTATTTTGAATTTGTTTTGATGTTAACGAAATAGTGCCTTTGATCACATCATTGCTAACTTTTCTGTGTTTTAGAAGTGCTGATAATGATGATGCAACAAAGAGGAAAGTCAACTTGGTTTTTGAGAAAATTCAGACATTAAAGTCAAGAGCTGCTGGAAAGACACCGGTAAATTTTTATTTACTTTTTAATGTTTGGGCATATTTCATAGCGATGCAGTGTTCAAGCAGTGCTTTACGAGTTTGAATCCCCATCTCTGACTTCAATGAGACCATTCTTGTAGTTTGCCAGTGGTGTAGCTTAATGTTAATCATGCACTGAAGAGCCTTATGGGAAATTTCTTTTTTAACGATTTAAAAAATGATGTAAAGGAGTCTGCCATGAGGACTGTCTCAGGGTTCATTTATTAGAAGAAAAAAGAGATGCAAACTTAACAGTAAATCTTGCAGACATCAAAAGTTTGTGAGATTGAAGAAAAAACTTACGTATGCAGCTTTTAAGAATAATCTTGGAACATTTTCTCATTATAATGATGTAAATAGATACCTAAATAGAGTGTTTTAATGTGCAATTTAGAAAACCAGCTAGGATATTATTTAAAAGACATATTACACTAATATCATTTGATAATCGCCTTCTTAAAATGTTTTTGTTTCCTGCCGTGTGTTGCACTGCTTTTTCAGTTCTAAAGCAAGGGGAAGAAATGTCCAATTGTTGAAGTGATAGCATAAGAAAGACTAAATGCTTACTTCTGGTGATTATTTCATTCTGGGCTATAATTAGTTAAAATGAAAGTATAGAACATAATTTTTAGAAGTTACAGAAAATTAATTTGAAGATCTGTTTTAACACATGAGCATGCATCCCTTTGATGTCTGTTTTGTGTGGTGGTATCTCAGTGAAATTTGTCCCCAACTATTAGTGGTTTAATTTTGGTGTTGCCTAATTTGAATATTTTTAGGTTTGTAATGTTTTCTGTGTTGTTGGCAACCTACATTATTAAGAATTTTAATGAAAATCAAATTGTGGTTCTTTTGAAAATGTTAGCTTGGTTTGACCCATATTAAAAGCTCAGGCAGTTGATGCCATGCTTTATTAGTGTTGCTTGTAGTTTCACTTTAGATTTTAAAAGGAAATTGTCAAAGAACATCTTGGCTTTGTGGCAATAAGTATTTCTATTTAATTGCAGGTTTCTGATTCTTCAGCTGAAGTAAAAGCGTTGGTGGAGCAAAAAACAGAACTTGAAAGGAAAGTGGAAGAATTACAGAAAAAACTGGATCTAGAAATCAAGGTACTGCCCTATTTTGTTATAAAGTTTTTGTCAAATATACTTTTCTAAGTAAGGGACAACTGATCAACAAGTTGATTTTTTTGTATTAGAAAATGGTATCTTTTGTCCAATTTTCCAATGAATTTTCTGTTTGAGATTTAAATATTAGAAATGTTTTGTAAACTGTTGTTGCTTACGTTATCATAATATTTTTGCAGTGCTTGTTGCAATGTGCAGTGCATGTGTTCTAAAATGTTCTGTATGAAAGCCAGTAAGTTTTAGATAAAAACCTATTAATGTTCCTCTGTGAGTGGCCAAATGTGTCTGGGTATATCAGATAATTTGAGCTGTTTTGTTTCATATTCTTTTTGTCCAGATGTACCTGTGCTTTTACAGAAGACTTTTAAAGTGTCATTGTTCATAACAGTTACCCTTTCTAGGAAATTGGTTCCTTCTCAGTAGTACTTGAGAAGAAATTTGACACCGTGAATATAAATATTAGGCAGACGTACATAAAGTTTCTTAAGTATCTGCTGAGGGAGATTTTAATCTGTTGACTGGGAGACCTATATGGAGTGGGAGACAAAATATATTACTCAGAAGCTGTTTATTAATTAAAGCATTACTTCAGTGCTGAATCCAAAGTAATTAAGTATAGCCATGCTCTGAAAACATGGGTAGGACAGACTGGTTTCTTTCAGTTTGCATTTTGAATCACAGAATTGTAGGGGTTGGAAGGGACCTCGAAAGATCATCGAGTCCAACACCCCTGCCAAAGCAGGTTCCTTAGATCAGGCTGCCAAGGTAGGCGTCCAGACGGGCCTTGAATATCTCCAGAGAAGGAGACTCCACAACCTCCATGGGCAGCCTGTTCCAGTGCTCTGTCACCCTCACCGTGAAGAAGTTCTTTCTCATGTTGGTGCAGAACTTTCAGTGCTTCATTACCCCTTGTCCTGTCCCCACAAACCACTGAAAAGAGAGGTTGGCCAAATCCTTCTGTCTCCTACCGCTCAGGTATTTATAAACATTGATAAGATCCCCCCTCAGTCTCCTCTTCTCCAGGCTGAACAGACCCAGGTCTCTCAGCCTGTCCTCATAGGAAAGATGCTCCAGGCCCCGTATCATCTTTGTGGCCCTCCGCTGGGCTCTTTCCAGGAGGTCCCTGTCTTTTTTTGTACCGGGGAGCCCAGAACTGGACACAGTACTCCAGGTGAGGCCTGACCAGGGCAGAGTAGAGGAGGAGGATCACCTCTCTTGATCTGCTGGCCACGCTTCTTTTAATGCATGCCAGGATACCATTGGCCTTCTTGGCCACCAGGGCACGCTGCTGGCTCATGGTCAACCTGTCGTCCACCAGGACCCCCAGGTCCTTCTCCTCAGAGCTCCTCTCCAGCAGGTCGTCCCCAGCCTGTACTGATACTTCCAGTTGTTCCTTCCCAGGTGCAGGACTCTCTGCTTGCTCTTACTAAACCTCATTTGGTTTCTTCCTGCCCATCTCTCCAGCCGGCCCAAGTCTCACTGAATGGCAGCACAGCCTTCTGGTGTGTCAGCCACTCCTCCTACCTTTGTGTCATCGGTGTACTTGCTGAGGGCAGACACTATTCCCTCATCAAGGTCGTCGATGAAGATGTTGGACAAGACCGAACCCAGCACCATCCCTGGGGAACACCACTAGTCACAGGTCTCCAGCTGGACTCTGCACTGCTGATTGCCATCCTCTGAGCTCGGCCAGTCAGCCAGTTCTCAACCCACCTTGCTGTCCACTCCTCTATCCCACCCTTTCTCAGCTTTGCTAGCAGGATGTCATGGGAGACATGACATTGAAAGCCTTGCTAAAGTCAAGGTAGATGTCATCCACAGCTCTCCCTCCATCTACCCGCTGGTGATGCCATCATAGAAGGCAACAAGGTTGGTCGAGCACGACTTCACCGTGGTGAATCCATGCTAACTACTCCTCATAACTTTCTTCTCTTCCAATTGTTTGGAGATGTCATCCAGAACAAGCTGTTCCAACACCTTTCCAGGGACAGAGGTGAGACTAACTGGCATGTAGTTTCCTGGATCCTCCTTCTTGCCCTTCTTGAAGACCGTAGTGATATTGGCTATCCTCCAGTCTTCAGGCACCTTTCCTGTTCTCTAGGACCTTTAAAAGATGATAGAGAGCGGTTCAGCGATCACCTCTGCCAGCTCCCTTAGCACATGTGGATGCATCCCATTGGGACCCATGGATTTGTGTGCATTAAGTCCACTCAGACGCTCCAGAACCACTCTCACGTCTACCAGGGGGGAGCCCTCCGTTTCCCAGACCCTTTCTCCTCCCTCCAGGGTCAAGGAGTCCAGGGGGGGAGTCCTTGAAGCAAAGAATGAAGAAAGCATTCAGTATCTCCTCCTTCTTGGCATCTCCCATTACCAGGACACCCCCCTCATTCAGCAAGGGACCCACATTATCTTTAGTCTTCCTTTTACTGTTTACATACTTAAAAAAAACAAACAAACAAACAAAAAAAAAAACTTCTTATTATCCTTTATCTCTTTTGTAAGCCTCATTTCTAGGTGGGCTTTAGCCTTCCTTGTCGCGTCCCTGGAGGCCCTGACAACACTTTTATACTACTCCCAAGAGGACAGGCCCTTTTTCCACATTTCATAGACCTTCCTCTTCCTTTTGATCTTATCGATGAGCTCCTTGTTCATCCACACAGGTTTCCTGCCCCCCTTCCCCGATTCCCTACTCTTAGCGATGCACCGATCCTGAGCTTGGAAGAAGTGCTGCTTAAACGTAGCCCAGCTCTCACAAGCACCCTTGCCTTCGAGCAACCTAGCCCATGAGATACCCCCAAGCAGGTCCCACAAGAGATCGAAGTTGGTTCTCCAAAAGTCCAGGGTAGCAATCCTGCTTTTAGCCTTACTTTTTCTGAGTCCTAATAAAAATCAATATACTTGAACCTGATGAGGAAACTTCACACTTGTCACAAAAATTGAAAAGCTGTGGTTAGTGTCTTTTAATAACAGTTTCAAGATTTTAATATTCATAACAATAAGTACTTCTGCAAAAGAAAAATATCAAAGCCTTGAAATAGCTCCTTTCATAAAATGAGTATAATTTCTTTATGCTTAGTATATTATCTTGCTTAACTTTTGGTGTACAAAAAATAGAATCAGCAAAATTCAAAAGAGGAGAGAGATGCTACACAAGCAAGCCTGAAAGATCTTCAGTTCCAGCTTGATGAAAGTATATGTGAAAGAGATGCCTTAAAAAAGAAGCTGGAAGAAAACGAGAAGGAACTCCGGCAAAACCTAGAGGAGTGAGTTCATTTTTGAGAACTTATTAGTTGGAATTTATACCTTTACTTAAACTTTTTAATTTAAACATATCTGTGTCTTCAGAAGATATTAATTGAATCAGGTAGTGATGTTTGCTGTTGTAGGAAATGTTTCTACTGTTTAAAAATAGCTTATTTTTTTAATATCTCGAAGGAAGAGAAAAATTGCTGATTTATAGTTGTCATCTTATTGCAAGTTGCTTTTAATATTTCATAGTCACAGTATATAGTTTTAAACTTTAAAATACAGAAAAAATGAATGCTTTAGTCAAGAATATTGTACTAGGTTTAAAATATAATGCAAGTTTCTATTTAAATATCTACTTAAAAGAGTTTTCATTTTTTCCCCTCTGACATTTCATTGTTCTGCCTCATATATCCCATTCCCTTGTGGGCAACATGGGAATAGATATTTGTATCTTTTTAGTACTTGGAAGAACCAATCAGTGTTTCTGCCATTAAAAGCAAAAATCCTCTCTGATTTTTCCTGATGAGGCTTTTTCAAGTGAAGATGGAACAGGAACAACACCAGACTGAGATCAGAGATCTTCAAGACCAGCTCTCTGAGATGCATGATGAACTGGATAATGCAAAACATACTGATGAAGGAGAGAAAGAGGTTTTGATTGAGGTTAGTTATAAAATACTACAAGTAGGATAACTTAACGTAACTTAAAATAAGTCCATGTCTGATCCAAAAATAAAGCCCAAATTCGAACTATTTGGTTCCTTTTAGTCAAGGCTGTAATTTCAAAACTTGATGACAGCAGGAGAAATAGGAAATGCATTTGGTGCCATGGCATGTTATAAATGCCTTATGTTGAAATAAAGTATTGAAAAGTTTCAAAAATACCTGCTTAAAAGACAGAAACAATGGATAAAAGGGGTGGGGTAAGTTCTTAAATCCAGCTGCCAACAAGACGATGTAAGAGAAGGGAAAGGAGAGTATACAGGCTGAGGGTACTAACATCAAAACTAATTGAAAATGCACTGCTAAATATGAGGGCATGGGTGCATACATCATCATGAGAAAGATACGCTATGAGCCAGCTTCCCCCATGCTGTGGATAGCTAGAGGGACTTTGACTTTCCAAGAGAACCTCTCCTACCTCTAGTCTTTTGGTACCTAAATTTACCAGTCGCCCAGTTCTCTCCACTTGATAGAAAGCGCTTCCCCTGCTTTTTCATAATTTGCTAGCAGGTATTGCACAGTTTGCAGTCTGACACTTCACTTTATAAGTAAATTTGGAATAGAATACTACTGCTTGTTGGGTCACTGGGAGATCTTCCTTATTGCTAGATAAAATCTAAATGTACCGGGCTTTTACATTTGAAATAAAGGGTCAAGAATCTGGCTAGTGAGTTAAAAATAAAATTACAGAAATAGAAAGCAGTTAAGTATGTTACTAATAGCATACCTACATAGTATTCTATTCTTCTGGCATTTGTTAAGGAACTTAAGTATTAAGGTAGTGCCTTACCTGGTGGTCAGCTGGAAGTTTGAGGTCAGCCAGGCAGCAGAATTGAAGGCTGTTCACAGCAGATTCACAGACTGCACACTTCCTTCCCAGCAATGTGGTGAGGGGAAACGACTTCTGGGGAGAACACTGTGGTGGGAAAAAGGGTGTAAAGGCATGCATTTGGTTGCGAAGCACTTGTTTTGCCCTCAACCCTTCCAGGTGTTCAATTGTTCTAACTTGCAGAAGCGACTTTCTTAAATCTTTCCAACAAAAAGTCAACAAGGAATTATTGTGTTCACTTCCATTGCAGTGTAGGAAACAAAGATTTTTATTTGCTCTCATCTTCCTCCTTGTAACTGAAGGTAGGACTGAGGGATTTGTTAAAATGCAAGCCTTTAGGTTTACTCCTGCTTTATTTATAGGAAGTGTAGCATCAATCTTTTTATAGTTCTATAGCATCACATACATAACTGATGTTTTATATAATGGGTCAATGTGTTGCACTTCTAGTAGTCTTGGGTTTTAGTAGATTTTTAGCATTCTATAATAAAGTTGCAAATAATATATCGGTCATAAGAAATGAAGCTGGCCTGGGAAGCTTATTCTTAATTGCCTTCCCACTCTGAAACAAAAAGAACAGTCATCAGAGCCATCTATGAGACAATTGTGTTTATGTTTGATTTTAATGATCTTTAGGAGCTGATGCAAATGAAGCAGGATCTGCAAGAAGTATTAATAGCAAAAGAACAACAAGAAGAAATTTTGAGAAAGAGAGAGCGAGAGCTTACTGCCTTAAAAGGAGCACTAAAAGAAGAAGTATCTAGCCACGACATGGAGATGGATAAACTTAAAGAACAACATGATAAAGAATTGCTTGATCTACAGCAGAGCCTGGAGAAAGCAACCAAGGTGAAAGAAGTGATTATAATTAATCTTTACAGGGAAAAATACCTATCACAGATGTCCCATAGTAGATGCTTTGAGATCCTAAAATTTTTAGCAAAATAAATAGCTATATTGGGCTAGGAGATTCTTTGCTGCTGACAATGAGTTTTATTTCATACACTTTAACTGTGGCAAAAAATCAAAACATTGCAGAAGTGGTGACCCTTTCTTCAAAGTTTTGGACTGTTTGACATGTTTTCTGACATGCTTAATTTTGCTTCATTGCGTACTTTGAGAGAGAATGGATGAGATTATGGTACAGAGGGCCACATGCTTGTCTTGGGTAGAATGGCATCATCAAACCCTTGAGGATGCCCCGAAGAGCACCAGAATGCCTTGCTGGTGAAATCACAGTTTTAAATCTTCTAGCAGTTATGTGCAGTTCTTTACAGCCTGCTGTTCCTACCATCAGCTCCTTGTGTCACGTTCTGTTCCTTGGTTGCATTGTCCCACCCTGCCCCTTGAACTACTTACAAGTATTTTTTGTTTTATTTTGTTTATTGGATTAATCTTGTTTACTGGGTGGCCAAATGTGTGTCAGCACAAGGAAAACAGCGGGGAGCGGGTGTTTCAGACCAGCAAGGGAGAAAAGGGACTGAATGAATTCCATTCCACTATCCGCAGGGAGTCTTTGTGAGCAGAAGAGTAGGAGCAGTTTTCTGAAGTGCTTATCTGGTACTGTTTCTCAATATATGTCCTCTGTGAAGTTATCATAGCAGAAGACAGCAGCTAGGAATAGATTTTTTTTTTTTTCTGTAAGGGAACGAATCTTGTGAAATTTTGAGTATTATTTTTACAATGATAATTATTTGTCTTTTCTGTATCTCTTTCATTTTATTTGTGTAAAATATTTGACAACATTTCTAAAAGCAAGCTGTGCTTGACCAATGCATCAAAATTGTAGGCCCAATTTTATGCTTAAAAGTGTTTGTGTTAATTTATACCTTTTCCTCCTGCATCAGTGGTGTTGAATGAGTTGCAGCTACCATGCTAGTTATGGCTGTAACCATAGTGTAGAACTGAACTAAAATTAATCTTGAAACTTGAAAGAAGTTTCCAAAGCTTTGTGTGCTTTATGAGCAAAATAGGATCTTGTGTAGAAGATGCTGGATAGATAATGCACAACTGAATTCAGAGAAAGAGTATTCTTGAAATTGTAAAATGTCCTGTTTTCTTCAGCAGTTAGAGAAATTTATATGCGCTGGTTTGTATATGCAGCCTAGGACTTCTACTTGAGATTGTTTGACTTCGCTTAAATGTGTTGTTTCTCTCTGTTTACATCATCATGAAGGTATTTGACTCATCTGAGCTTGAACCAAATTATTTTTTTTTCCTTTGAGGAAGAACTAGAACATTTAAATTAACTTTTAAAAAAAATTATTATACAGTAATTGTAGTGACAGCTTAACCTCAGTGAACCATCTGTCAAAGTTACTGCTTGGTGATTTACTGTATTTCAATTATGGAACTGTAATTATGATTGACAAGAAATGAAAGAGTAGTCTGTTAGGCATAACAACAGCAGTCTGGGAAATGGCTCAATGGCTGGGTTGTTGTAGCTTAGATAGTTTTAAATAGCATTTCCTTCAGATTTTTTTTTTGCTTGCATATTACAGTCTATAATAATATATGTAATCAGATGTTCAAAAGTTAAATTTAATTCATTAACATTTCTCTAAGCACAAGTTTTGCTCTTGCAGTTGTACTTTATGTGATCTTTGGGCTTTATTCTAAGAAAAACTTCTATCATGCCTAATGGGAAGGTTTTAGTAGCCTTAATTATTTCTGAAACCCAGTGCTATCTCTGTGCCTGCTGGCTGAGATTATTCATTGAGTTTGATAAATTAACTATCAGGAAAGGAAAACTGGTCCCTACAGGGAGTTGGATGAGTGATCTGCCATGATCTTACATAAGGTATTAATTATTGGTTTTATAATTCATCTGGAATACCAAGCATGGTGTGAAAATCATGGTTTATATAATTGAAGCTGATTGACGTGTTAAGTACTTTTTTTTAACATTATTACAAGAAGGAAAGATTTATATTGGATGGTGGAATATAAGAAGTTTATATCAAAGATAAGTGGAAAGTGCCATTCTGTTTTATTTAACGAGGAAAACTGGTGTGTAAATAGCGTTTGTAAATAGTGTTTCTTATACAGAAAAATAATGATACCAATATTTTGTAAATGTGAGTATACTGAAATCTGTATGTACCAGGTTGTTAGTTCCTATGTTACTTCTATATTACACAAATTGGTACACTGAGTGAAATTGTTTTGTGATGTAAATTAGGCCTAGAAGAAGTATTTGCAGGGAAAAACAAAATAATTTTTGTGCCAGTGTTAAGTCAGCAGAATTTTTCAGCTACTGCAGATATCAGGTAGGTTGGCCAATGGTGCAGAGGATATTCATTCTGTGTGATTAGAATGACGCCCAAATCTGTTTAAAATCACATTAGAAACATACTAATGGTTATCTGAATAGAGAATGGGGGGGGGGGGGGGTATTTGTCATGTGCAGTTCTGTCTCATGCTCAGTGATGTGGTAGTTTTTTTTATTTTGTTTGCTTGCTTTTCCATAGAGGCAGTTACATAAAGCCACAGATCATAAGATCTTCATTTTGTTTGATACAATTTAGCAAGGTAATTCATTTTTTTGGTTATACCTTCTGCTTGTGGTCTTTTTGAAATAGCTGTGATGGTTCCTAACTTCATTGCATGTTTATTAAGACTGAGATCAGACTATTTTCATTCAGTAAAAGTTTTCCGCTTCCTTACCACACCTGTGTAGGATAACATATATCTTTAATTTAATAAGAAATTTAAAAGAGTAATATATTTCTAAATAACAAGAGATGACTTCATCACTTCAAGTACTAGAGAATAAATGAGTATGAATCTCCACCATTGTAATGTAGTACAAAAATGTATATTATTTTGTTGGAGGTTCAGATTAAATAGGATAGAATTGTACGGCTTAACCAGGAGAGCTGTGTCAGTAAGGGGTCACTGTTTCAGTAAGATTTGGAAATAACTTCTGGAATGTAACACTGTAGGTTACTGCAACCAGCTCAGGAAAGTGCAGTTGCAAACTACATAGAACCATGGAATTTGAATAGCAGGCTGTACAAATTATATTGTTTCAAAAAAGCTGTAGCCACCACATTACGACTGCCTTACAGCAGTCTAGGGCTGACCTTGACTGATTTCTTCAGGGTTTGTAATACTTCTGACCTCATTCACAGAGTGTTAGAACAGACTCGCAACCTTTAGAAGCAGATTCCTTTATCAACATGTTTAATAATTGAAAAAAATTTAGAGAAGGTCGGCTAGGATTCCAGATACCACTGGTGGATTTTTCTTTCCTTTGCTAGCCTGAGGCAGCCTTTGCCATGTTGAGATAATGCTGGGTTTGGTTTATATGGTAGAAGCCAGCTGATAGAGGTCAGTTATTAACTGCTCTAAACTGTATGCAGAGTCAAAGTATAGTGGAGCAACTGGTTCAAGTCAGTATTTCCTCCTTCATGACCTGGCTTCCCCCCTTCCCAGTCTTTCATTTTCAACCTTCCTTTACTAGCTCTGTAAAAGCCTAGTAAGTTTTTGATCACATTTCCAAATGTGGTTCTGCAAACAGTTGGGATGGTGGGGAAAAAGGTGAATACACAGCCAGAAGTGTTATGGTAGAAGGAAGGGTGTAGGCACTCCTGAAATAGGGATGAGTATTGGAAGCATCCTGATATATGGAAATTATATATGGAAAATCTGGGAGACAGATTTGAGTTGTTTTGCTGTGTCTGTTCTGCGCATGGAAAGGAAGTTGTTTGGTGGTAGCATCGTGTATGTTTTTAGTCATCCATTAAATGAAATACAAAACAAATTGTGGAATACTGGCTGAATACTGGCTGGGTTGTCAACAAGAATAAGAAACATGCCTGTAAAGCGTGCCAAAGATGGATGTTTTTATACTGTATGTAGAGTCAAGAATGCCTCTGACCAAAACTGTCCTGTAAAGTTCTCTGAGCTGTATTGCTTCATATCTAAACACAGCGGAGGAAAAATCTGTTTTATCTACAGTAGTCATTTGATAGCATTGTGAATCTGATTTGGTCAGGACCATTTCAATTAGGCTGGGTTGGGAATGGGTAGGTTTTGTTTTGTTTTTCTTTTTTTTTTTTTTTTTTTGAAAGTTGGTGAAAGCCTGTGGGGTCAGATACTTTTTTAATACCATCAAGAGAATCTATAATCCTTACCAGCAGAAGACAGTGTATGTATATTCAGGTGGTTTGTCCTGTAAAAGTATGTGTTTATGTACGTGTGTGAAGTGTTAGACTAAGCAAGTCTATCCAGTGTGGTAAAATATGAACACCTAACCAGTTAATATTTGACTCTAGTCTTTGCAACAATTTCCGACCTTGAAAAAAACTGCTAGTATAAGCCAGTCTGAGTATGTCATGTACATAGCTAAGAGGATAATAGGACATGGGTATAGCTATTTGTTGAAAGGTTAGTGCTTCCCTGGCTCCGGATACTGTAGCTGTGTAAATGTTAGGTTGTGCTTAAATTGGGAAATCTTGTTTAGCATGTTCTCTGTAAAAAGGAGTCTAAATCTCAGTTTAAACTGAGGCCTTTAAATCTTGAATTACATCTTATAAATAAAAATTGAAATAGTTTTGGAAATAGTGTTAAGGATATTATACCGTTTAGATCAGTGAAAATGGCCTGGCAAGAAGGAAAGTCTTGTCTCAACTGTCACAGGTGAATGATTTTTAACCAATTAATAGAATGACTTTAGCTGAAATGAAGGGAAAAATAGCCTGACCTGTTTATAAATTTGTACATTTCCTTACTGAGTAATCTCTTGAAGTACAGCTGAGGATTCAGGTCGGTTGCAGTGTAGCTCACTAGGAAATAAAACCACACTGAAACACAACACTGACCCTTTTAATATGTAACTAATGATAGTTAAATTCCAGAGGCTGAGCCATGTATTACAAGTAGGCTAAACCTCCTTTTAAAATTATGGAAAGAATGAATATAATCAGTTCAAGGTAGAAAAGTAGTAAGTAAAACCAATTAGACAATTTAGTCTCTTCCAATTTGTTACTTTTTGGTAGCCATAAAACTCCATTTTGCTTTTAAATGGTTTTCATATTCCATTTTAAGAGTTAAGAGATTTTATTATTATTGCTAAACAATGTTACTGTTTCATTCATCTGAGGGACATCCGGCTATTATAAGAAATAATGTCTTCGGTAAAAAGAATTGCCAAAGTGGGAAAAATACTTTAACTACAGACAGAACTGCAAGTAGAATTAAAGAATGTTATTTACATTCATGAGCTTTAAAAACTAGATGACCATACCTGAATAACACACATTTCAGAAGTTTTCTTTACTGAAGAGGTAATAAGAATTAACAATCAAAGGGCTGTCCCTGTGTTGAGGCTCATTCTTGCTTAGACCCCTTTTCAATATGCTTTTCCCTTGGTTATATGTTTTGGGGTATAGTTACTTTTTTTTTTTCTTTTGAAATCACCTCCATGTTAACTAGGAAAAAAACAGTCTCTAGTTGTTTTATTTAAACTTGTTTTGTTTACACACAAAAAGGAAAGGACAAAAGAAAGGGTATTGATTTCTCTGTAACTGCATCTCCTTCAGCATCATCTGGGGAACTGGGTAGATCTGAATCTGTGAAGTCACATAAATCTTTCTACATGTAGTTCAAGAAGCTTAATAACTTATCTAGCACTAACCTAAAAAGGTGGCCCACAAGATTTTAGAGTTTTCAACAGAGAGTATCTTCCCTGATACCTTAAATGTTCCACACCCGGAACAAAGTGAAGGGAGCAGCCACACCGTTCCCTTTTTTTCAGAAGGTTTTGGAAGATTATCATGTCATTTACTTTGATTCCACACGTATAATGCATAAATGTGAGAAGAGTATCTGAAAGCCTGTTACTTCCATTAGAAAACCTTTATTTGTGCTGTAGCTCATTTTGTACGGAGATTGATTCTTTCGATCTGTACTTCAAGTGTGGTGATTAGAGAATGAACAGTTAATTGGTTGAATTCAGTTTTACTCAGCTGAACTTTATTCAAAATACAAAATTTTGAAATTTTATAAAATATAAATTTTTCTGAAATTTAAATGTAGTCAGAAAATTTGGCTAAGTTGTGCCTAATCAACATTGAACTTAGACAAAATGTAACAGTTTTAATAAGCTGTGAATGAGGCACTTAGCTTCCCCTCATTAGCCCCTTCCATATTGTGTGTAAAAGGTCTCTAAAGGTTGTGCACTGCACAGTCACTGCTGAAGGGGAATTTCACCAGCTGAAACACCTAAGTCAGCCCAAACCATTTTTAACGATCAGTTACACAACCACTCATGTTTTTGCCAGTGTTAAGGGTGTGGTAGAAAAGAAGGTGTGGAGCCACAGAACATTTTCTGCATTCCTATCAAAGAGCTTTTTTTCTCTACTTAGATGGAAATAGAATATTTCATTTGAATCTCCAGAACCATGTTGGTGTGTTCTGACCAGTTTCTTTAGGTTTGACGTAGTAATTGGTGGTGGGAAGGATTTTGGTATCTTTTGTGCTGAGCCTCCACCTCTGATACTTTTCATTGCTTTCACCAAAGTTGAGAGTAGGATGGTATATAAATACATTTGCTTTAACAGAAGTGTTCTGACTCTTGTTACACAAATATTTATTGCTTTATTAATACTTCGTCTTGACTAATTTTAATATACTTAAAAATATTTCTGTACATGCATGCAATTATGTGAAAGGACACAAAAGAAAACTTTGTTAAACTCTTTTTTTTTTGTCAGGCAAAACGCCTGAAAAAAGTGAGGGAATTGAATTCCACTGCTGAAGTTCCCTTATGGAGAGTAATTTCCTTAGGCCCAAAGCTGAAAACTGAACGTGACACGCGTATGAACTCCAGCAGTTGTGGCTATGTGGGCTCAGAAGAGCAGACCTAAGCCAGGTTAAACTTTATAAATCAGGTGTACATACCAAATCAAATAGTACACAGGTGCATGCATTCTCATATTTTCTTCTCATCGGCTACAAGTAGCTTTGTACTCCTTAGTGAAATATTCTAACATCATATTTTATCAACATCGTTCAGACTTTGGTCTGTTCTTCAACTCAGTACATACTAATAAAACTTGTTCAGCAGACAGAAAATTATGTCAACTGTTTCACAAACTTAAATTCTCCACATAGCTGCAAGTTCAGTGAGTAACATTTTGCTGTGAAACCCACAGATCCATTCAAATGCACTTGTCATTTAGGTTAAATTTTCTTGATGAGACTTCAAATATTTAGAATAGCTACCTTTAATCCTACTATGTGACTGAAAGAATCATTTATAAGTCTCTCAGTCTACATGATGACTTAATCCAGTTTAATTTCAGAAATTTTGGAAACTGAGATAAGCAAATTTGAAGTTAGGCTGTACTAGCAGATGTATGAAGAGGTGTTACCCTGATCAAGATATGTGTGTTAGAAATAGTACACTGAAGTTTACCAGCATATCTTGCTTCCCTTACTGTGAGGTGAAGTGAAACCGGTTTTAACCACAAAAGCACAAGTTTGCCTATATAGAACGTGGATGTGTGTCCCAAGGAAATTTAACAGAAATATATAACTTGCATTCCTAATTTTCAGAATAGCTTTGTCCATGAAGTGGTTCTGTAAATTTCTGTTTTTGTTACAAATGTAATGTCTGTTCCTTAGAAATGCAGTATTTTGCTATAGTGAGAGGAAACAAATACAGCATCCAATATGTGAGCTTTTTTTTTTCAGTGGCAGATTTTGTACTTAGTACTGTATTTTCACAGAATCACAGAATCATATAGGTTGGAAGAGACCTCTAAGATCACCTAGTCCAACCTCTGACCTAACACTAACAAGTCCTCCACTAAACCATATCCCTAAGCTCTACATCTAAACATCTTTTCAAGACCTCCAGGGATGGTGACTCAACCACTTCCCTGGGCAGCCCATTCCAATGCCTAACAACCCTTTCAGTAAAGAAGTTCTTCCTAATATCCAACCTAAACCTCCCCTGGCACAACTTTAGCCCATTCCCTCTCATCCTGTTACCAGGCACGTGGGAGAACAGACCAACCCCCACCTCACTACAACCTACTTTAAGGTACATGTAGAGTGCAATAAGGTTGCCCCTGAGCCTCCTCTTCTCCAGGCTGAACAACCCCAGCTCCCTCAGCCGCTCCTCATAAGACTTGTTCTCCAGACTCCTCACCAGCTTCGTTGCCCTTCTCTGGACTCGCTCAAGCACCTCCATGTCCTTCTTGTAGCGAGGGGCCCAAAACTGAACACAGTACTCGAGGTGCGGCCTCACCAGAGCCGAGTACAGGGGGACAATCACTTCCCTAGCCCTGCTGGTCACACTGTTTCTTATACAAGCCTGGATGCTGTTGGCCTTCTTGGCCACCTGAGCACACTGCTGGCTCATACTCAGCCGACTATCAGCCAATACTCCCAGGCCCTTCTCTGTCAGGCAGTTTTCCAACCACTCATCTCCCAGCCTGTAGCTCTGCTTGGGGTTGTTGTGCCCCAGGTGCAGGACCCGACACTTGGCCTTGTTGAACTTCATGCAGTTGACCTCAGCCCATCGGTGCAGCCTATCCAGATCCTCCTGCAGAGCCTTCCTACCCTCGAGCAGATCGACACACACCTAACTTGGTTTCATCTGCAAACTTACTGAGGGTGCACTCAATGCCCTTGTCCAGATCATCGATGAAGATATTAAACAGGACTGGCCTCAGTACCAAGCCCTGGGGGACTCCGCTAGTGACCGGCCTCCAACTGGATTTGACTCCATTCCCCACGACTCTTTGGGCCTGGCCATCCAGCCAGTTTCTAACCCAACGAAGTGTGCGCCAGTCCAAGCCAAGAGCAGCCAGTTTCTTGAGGAGAACGCTGTGGGAAACAGTGTCAAAAGCCTTACTGAAGTCAAGGTATTTTCTGATACCTCATATGATTTTGCACTCTGCACGTGTGGCTTGTGATTTTTATTCACTACTGTGTGGTCTTTAATATAAGAATCAAATCATTACCACTTGAATCTCTTTATCTCTCAAACTTCCTTCCTTTAAAGAAGCTGAGTGCCTATAACCATGATAATACAGATGTAGTTTAGGCAATCACTGAGGACTTTGCATTGTGGGGCATCATTACAACTGTTTACTTTCTTCTAGACAGGCTTCTTCTCTTTTTCTTTTCAGCTTTTCTCAGAAGTCTGCAATCCGTTTCCAACTTTTAACCTAATGTGTTTAGCTTAAATCTGCTGATAAGGCTTGCTCAGTCTTAAATCATGTGTTTAAACATGATAAACTACAGTTTGAGAAAGCATAATAAAATGAGAAAGTATAATAAAATGTTTCATGCATTCAGAAATATGAATGAGAAGAAGGTATGAAAGTGTGTAAGAAGTCTACAAGTAACAGGTATTAAGATTAAAGTGTTATTGTTTCAAAGATAGAGAAGGTGGGGATTTGGGTGCAAAACAGCCTAAACACAGTGAGTAGAAGACACTGAATGACCTGAAAATGTATTTGAATAGACAAATTGGAAGGAAAGATGAAGAAAATGCAGGCAAGCAAACACAATGAAAATGCTGTAGAGTTTTTACCTTACATAAATGTAATGATATTACACTTACTAGTAAGACATTTGCAACATTAAAACATACTGCAAAAATTAGCAAGGGGGAATAAGAAATCATGAGTGTATTTTATATAACACAAGGAAGAAACTGCAATCTTGGGTCTGAGATGATTTTAAGATCCAAAAAACCCACTTCAATACTTTTAACACCCCCCACCTCCTTTTTTTATTATTATGGCAAATATTCCTGAATACACAGTATTTCCTTCCAGCTTTTGTCATGAAGAATCTTGCTTAACCAGTTTTATCTGTTTTGTGCTCTGCATGTGTTTACATACATAATCTCATTTCAGCTCTCTGAAGAGGGTCATCCACAATCCAGTGAACAAAAGGTCATGTTATATTAACAATATGTTTGTTAATGTTTCATTTTCACCTTAAATGAGTACTTTCTGACCTTTACTCTGTTCTGTTAACATAGGCTTAATTTGTATAAACTTTAGTTAAAATGATTGACAAAACTTTACCAACATCCCTAAATATTAATTATAACAATTCTGAAGTCTTGACTACTGTTGGCACCCATGCTTAATTAATTGATATAGTCATAGGGTTTTTTTTCCTATCTAAACACATCTGTGGTTTGGAGATGTGATGCTACATGTGCATTTTCTACTCAAAGAACATCTAAATTCTATTTGTGTACTTCGACTTCGTTTAAATTTCACTATCAAATTCAAGATGCTCGTATTGTTGATTTTTTAATATCATCCTGAATGTTATCTGAGAGGTGCTCTTTAATGCCTTACATGTGCAGTTGTGTAAGGTAAAAAATAGGATAGGATAAATACTTCTGTGTTCCTTTTCAGGCTTATCTGAAACTAGTTGAAAAGATACTGAAAAATAACGTATTGTGATAGTTGAATTTCGAAGAAAATGTATTTCCTTGAAAGATATGTAAGAAAAATGACCACTCTGGCTACAATGCAGTAAAGATCCCCATATATACTAAGAGTTTTCCTAACCTTTTGAAAAACTATGTGTGTGTATTTATTTATTGTTGGTGTCTTTCATGACATACCCTTTCAGGGTAAAAGAAAATAATTTTGTAATTAACGTGTCAGAGAGTTTGTTTGGGAGTAGTATGTTCATGTGAAAGCGTAACCCTTATAATAAGGCCAAGGTCATTAGAGTTCTGTGGAGATGTGCCGGCAAAGCACTGGTCGCACAGGCTACTCAAACTTTAGATTTTACATATATCCAATTGGTTTCCAGGATTTTATATGAGGCTTATGGATAATACTTGCGACTTGCTCTACCTGTATTACTCTACCTTTTATACAGATTCACCCTGTATCTTGGGAACTTACTGAAACACGTTATGAAAAAGGAGGAAGAATACCAGTTCAGTTTAATTTTAGTGGGTATTCTCAGTGCATACAGTAAGACAGGGGGAACAGATCTCTAAATATCACAGTATCAGTGTAGGATGAAATTAATTTTGAACTTCTTAGGTTAAAAAACATATGTGCATGTATGTAGATTTGAGTTTTTTTTTTGTTTGTTTGTTTGTTTTTTGGTGTGTGTGTACTTCTAAGAAAATAATGCTTCCTGTGTTGGGAAATCAGATCAAAACGGAATAGATGAGGTATGATAGATCAGGTACAGCATGTGTCTGCTGCAGTCCTCTTGCTGCGCAGCCCTGCGTAGGCGTTTGGATGAAAAAGAACAGACAAATCAACATTCCTTTCCCTGAACTCCCCAGCATGCCTTGGCTGCTTTCACTCAGCTGCAGAAAGGGGAAATCAGACAAAAAGGAGCCTCTGGTAGAGTGCTTGCTAATTAGTAAAACTTTGCTGTATGCAAAAAAGCAAAAACTAAATTAATATATAAATGCTATTGAAAAGGATGTGAGAACTTAAAGCATCAGCAGAAACGTATTTCATAGCTTTTTAACTGTCATGTACTTGGAAGAACAAGTTTTTTCAGTATTTTCAAAAGACTAGAACTTGTCAGCCTGCTTATGCTGCCAGTTTTTGTGTAAGTTCATTGACCCTGTAGACAGTCTGAGTGTTTTCTGAGTTACTGCTTTATCAAACTAATTTGCATGTTTTTAAAGCTGTTGCTTGCTAGAAAACAACCTAGTGAGGGCACACTGTAAACACCCTTTTACTGAACTTTGCTTATCCCTTTGGAAGGGAGGAGGGGAGAATCAGGACCTACAATCAGAAGTAACATAACTGAAAGAGATTTTTGTGCTTTCCTAAAATATTTCACAAAGTAGTGTCTTACCAAGCTACTCTGGAGCATTTGTTTTCACTCAGATAAACATGACTTCACATGCAAAAATGCTGTGCCTCAGTAATTAATGTATGATTACCTAATCACCAGATAATGTAAAGGCCAAAGTTATAAATGGATTCAGAAAAGATGAAAGAAATTAATGGATGATGCATTCATGCAGGGAAAGATTAGATGTGGGAGTGTGTTATGGTTCTACCTATAGTTGTTCCATTTTTTCCATAAACATCTGCTGTGGCCACTGCTGCAGAAAATACTGGTCTAGATTGAGTGATATGGTTGTTCTGGTGATCTTACTATTATTTGAAGTCTTAATGCAGTAGGTGGTGAGCCTATACACAAGAACCAGATCTTTGTATGGAGTTCTCGCTTTGTATCAGACTCTGAAAGCTCAAGAGCAAGAAGGAAAAAAACATCTGATTCTTTTTTTTTTTTTTTTTAATGGGATTTTTACTAACAAATCAATGATGAGCAAAGAATTAGGGGTTTAGAAGAACATACCTGGTCTGTGTAATATAACAACATAGGTAGTATAACAATAGAGATACATACCTTGCCTTACAGTTTCCACAATAGTAACAAATGAAATGCACAGTCTTTTAAATGGGAGAGCGTGTTTTAGGAGAGGGTAAGTGGTGAGACAGAGGTGATAATTAACTCTGAGAAGTTGCGTGCTGCAACTTTAGGCAGTTGCCCTGCCAAAAAATCTGTAACTACATGTGATAAATTGTGATAAGTAGTTTATTTTAATTTTGTCTTTGTATTGTGTATTTATTCCTGTTTCTGAAATAATATACAAAGTGTATCTGTTTGAATACAAGGTGAACTCAGTAGCTAAACTCCTTCCATCCTCAGGCAGTGACTGGAAACCAAGCAGAACTTCTACTGAATAAGCATAGCCCCAAGTGTGGGTTGTAAGATATGCAGATAGAGCTGCACCAACACCACTGTAAGGTACTTCCAGTCTCTGCTGCTTGTTCATGCCTGTTCACTGTCTGCTGTGCTGTGCTGGCATAGCCTTTTGTGGAACCATGTTTTGAGATGGATTGGGGCATTTCTTCCAGTAACACCTCTACCTGCCCCCACCCTTTTATCTCAGTCAAGATAATTTCTTTGTAAATAAATACACTTGTGTATTTATGTACATATATACACATACGTGTTTATATGTGTATCTTAAATTTGATTCTGTTCCCAAAGCTGATTCACTGTGCAGCTCCAGGTATAGCTGAATGTAGAATGCTGTACATTGTGTTTGGAATGGGCAATGGGGCAAGACTGCCTAAATTTTGTGCTGCTGTGGGAGACACTCCTCATCAATATGTTATTTCTTCAGTGCCCATATGTCTTTTGATATCTGTTTGAGTTGTTTAGATTACTTGTAAATACTGAACACTGGGATGTGATCATGAAAGTAATTTAAGGCAATAAAGAAGTAGTTCAAGTAAAAATATGCAATGGCAAGCATGAGATTGTTTGTATACTGTTACTTTATCATGTAGCCATGCCAGAGGAAAAAAAACCACCTTCTTTGTGTGTTCTCCTACAGTAATCTTGAAAATACATTTTTGTAATTATACACATTTTAATTTCAATTATTTGATGTTTTAATGCTGTATCCTAGCTACATGTGCTGTGGTGCTATGTGAAACTTCCATTGGAAAATAGCATCAATTAATTTTGCTTTTTTAAAAACATGGCGTAATTTGTTTTCACTAGAATGCTGCTGTCCTTGCTAGTGAAAGAAACGCTGCAGAAGAGATTCGAAATAGTATAGAAAATCAAGTCAAGGAGCTGATGAAGGAAAATGAACAGTTGAAAAGAACAGTTGAAGAGCTAGAGAGTAAAAATGAAGCGTTGCATAAACAATTTGATAATATGAAAGGAGAAGAAGATTCAGTGAAGGAAAAAATAAAGAGATATGAGGTAAGTTGGGAAAACAAGCCCCTAAAGCAGTCTCCTTCCTGTTGTCATGTAGAGAAGTGTAAAGGGGAAATATAAGGTAGCCAGTGAATGTTTTGTAGTTTTATGTGCACTTGTTAAGTAATACTAGTTGTCTGTTTGTCTTTAGACGTCAGATTAGAGGCCTTGTATCTATTTAAATATATCAAATTACATAATTGCAGGAAGAGAAGCAACAATTAGAAGAAGCTTTGAAACATGCTGAAAATGAGGCGAAAGATTTGGTGGTGTTAAAAAGGTCTTTGGAAAGCCAGCTAGAAGATATGCAGGTAAGAACAAGAGCAATTTGGAATACTTAAATTTTCAATTTTCTATTTACCTGAGTCACCATTGCTTTCTACACTGACATCTCACTAACTTTCTGCACATACACATCTAGAATTAATCAAGCCCAGAGAACTATTAGTGATTATACACTGTCCCAAGGAGTATGATTGTGCTCAGAGTGCACATACAAACTGTTTGAATGTAAGTTGAAAAATTGTTGCTCTTTGGAAAGAAATGGTAATACAATCATTCACCAAGATACAGTAATATATACACCAAAAGCTTTTGCTTTTTCCAGTCACTGAATAAGGTAGTCTACCAGAAGGAGATTCTGGAAGGTGACGGGTTCTTTACAGGGTCCAGGAAATGCTTAGTCCTGTGATTTTTATGGTACATCAGCTGGCTCAAGAGATAAGATGATGATTTACAGGATAGACATGGGCATGAGAGATTTCAACAGATGTGGGAAAATGAGAACATGGATACCTGAAATTCAAATCCCATGATATTCTGAAGCAGAGTTGCTACTGTAAGTTCATTGTTGAACTAACTAAAGGCAAACTCATGAAATGGAAATTTCTCCCTGGAATAGGTCTGGTATCTAGGAATTGCATTTTCTGTTAGAATAATTAGGATTAAAACATCACAGCACTCTCTTCATTTTAGTAATATACTTAAGATTTGTTTTCTGATCCTTCTTAATAATAAGCAGTGGAAATAAAATGAGGATGGAAATGGGAAGATGCAATACATAAGAAATACAATTTTTCTTTTCAGGGCATCAGAGTATAACTCAAAAGACAAAAAGCTATATTTCAGTCCTGCTACATTATCTGGAAATCAGGCAAAAGTTAGCAAGACCTGAGGAAAACTGAGGTGACCCACTGTTTGCATCAAGCCTCCTATTATTATTTTCTTTAAATATTGTCATTATTCAGATCTGTACATTGGTAATTGCCCTAGGTAGTAGATTTTTTTTCCTCATATAAGTAACTTTTTTTTTCATAACTCTGGAATAGAAAATAGACTGATCAGATTAGCTCTGATGTTTAAAGCCTTTTCAGCATGCTGCAGATGCAAAAACTTCCCATTGGCACCATTATTCTGCCGCAATATAGTCCACTGATCTATGCCTGCCCGGTTTGTTTCTCAAGTGTGTGTAAACAAAAAGTAAAGTTAAATGATCTGTGAAAAGCTGATGGAGAGGGGCACATGATGTTTTTATAGCCTGCTCTAGTATGGCATGTTAGCAGGGTCCCAAGAATTCAGCAGCTTTTAGAACCAAAATACTGAAGTTCAACCTTTTCAAGGTTCTTAAAATCCTTTGTTGCAATCTAAAGTAATTCTGTTGTAGATTTAGGCTTTGTAAAACAACATCTTTTAGCCCTCAGCATGTTTTAGTTTTATGCATACACTCCTTAGGCCTCTGCCATTAATTCCTATTTGTATCAGAGTTGCCTTTGTTAATAGGTTATATAGGCAGGTAAAAAAGAGAACAGATTTAAAGAAATATCTAACTTTTAACGTTTGATCATGTACTTTCTTTTGTCTTATAACAATACCATTTTATTTGTGATTCTGATCTATCTTGCCTATGGAAATGCTTATGTATTTGCACATTTAAAGCTTTTTGAAGTGTAAAGCTACTTGAAGTAAGCACCATCAATATTAGATATTCAGCAAAACTCTAAATTTCCAATAACGAAACTAAAATTTAAAACAGTTTTGGAATGCTTTTTATAACTTACAGTGATTTTAATTATTTACGTTTTTCTTTTGGAACAATTTAAACTATTTGTAATCTGGTTTCAGTCAGTTTAATTGTGCCTCTCAGACTTCATAAAAAACAAATTCCTTCTTAATCTTGTAGTTTCTATTTACAGTAGGGCCATTAAGGTATTTTATTATGAAGGGAGAATGAAGAAGTGAGGGTTCCAACATTCATTTTTTTAAGTTAAGCTTTGTGTTAAAGTTACAAGAGCGGGTGGTGTTACTGCTGCACAGGGGTGCTATATAACATTCCTTTAAAACCTTAGAAAAGAGGGTCCATTTTCATTATATGTATCTTTTAATTTACTGCAGGAGAACATTCAATGTATTTCGCAGGAACGGGAGCAGTTAACCCAACAGTTAAAAGATGAAATTCACGAGAAGGAACAGCTGAAGAAGATAAAGAGTGAAATGGAAAACGAACAATGGCAATTGAACAAGACCATTGAAAAGTTAAAGGAGGAGGTATGAGCTCACTTCGAAGAGGCTGCTGTTAGTCTCTTCAACTTAGGAACTATCAATACAGGCTCTCGGGGCTGGAACAGTAGTTGGAACACTTATCTCAAAATACTGTTGTAAAGCAGTTCTCTTTTGTTAAAACAAGATCCTAGATTTTAGTTGAGATCTAATGTATACTACAGACCAAAGGCAGTTCTTGGTCAGCTGTATTTCAGAGACTGACAGCTGATTTTCAAATTGCTTCTGCATTAGAGCCTTAGTTTACCATCTGTGTGTAAATCATACAACTTAACACTGATATGCTTAAGTGTGTCTATACAGTTAATTTATTTGTGAATGTTTATTTGAAGCTGGAGACAAAAAAACATTTGGTGTATTAATCATGACAGAACTTTTTGTAGCACTGTTTTAAGGAAAAAAAAAAGTGTACATTTTTCCCAGATGGCTGAAGTGGTAGAGGTCTCAAGAACATCAACTCTGGAGCTTCAGAGCCAGCTTGACGAATACAAGGAGAAAAATCGCAGGGAACTTGCAGATGTGCAGAGACAATTGAAAGAGAAAAACCTTGAGGTAGAAAAATCACGCCTGACAACCATGAGAATGCAGGATGAGGTAATGACTCATAAGTTCAATGACAAATGTTAACCTTTGACCTAAAATTCTGCTCAGACAATTTTGAAAACAATGACTGTTTGCTAACACAATTTTGTATACTTCTCAGGAGAGACTGATCTCAATCAATGTGCTTTTGTGTTTTGTTCTTCATAATGTTACTGCCAGGGAAATGTCTTCCCAGATAACTGCAGTGTTTAATGGTGAATGTCTCTAAGTCATATGACAAGGATTCCATTAATGACCTGCTGCTCTTTTAATGCCTGCTGCTGAAGAAATTGGGAATATAGAAGTATTTTTAATTAAAAAACAACAACAACAACAAACACAAAAAAACAAGCAGCACCAAAACAAAACAGCAGCTATGTTACACTCTTCCCCTTAACAAACTTGTTTGAAATTCAGCTTAAAAGAACAGTAAGAGAAAAAGTAGAAGTAATAGAATAAAGTGTGGTTCCTGTATATTATTGTCTTCTGTATATATTCCATTCAGTGATGGAGAGCTCTTGTAAGAGGACGGAGAGTCATAATGAAATATGAAAGATAAAACTGAGGTATTGAGAACATGTCTCTTCAGATACTTCAGATAACTTTATTGAGTACATGATATTGTTAGAATAGGAAACTTTTGTTCTCAGCAAGTAGCCCTGGCACAACTAGCATGTCTAGGTATGTTAGTAATTGTGGCATTGGTTTAATGTTGTCAATGGCATACCTCAGACAGTATAAACCACATATTTAAGAGATGAAATATTGGTAGTCTAAAAAGGAGAAGAATAATATTGTGAAATTTCCAAACATATAGCTACTTGCAAAATTGTAAAATTTGGGCTTGCTGTAATTGGGTATAAATATATCAATAAATATACCACTATGCAGAATTGGGACTGTAAAACCTGTAATGTGAAACATCTCTTTAGAACTGATACTTCAATCTATGTTTATTTTCTTGGTGCCATCTTGTGGATACAACAAAAATTACTGTGAAAAGCACGTCATTTGGTGCAATCCTAATTACATTTCTGCATCTGTCGTGATTTTAGTCAGTCCCCTTTACTGACATTGCTTGTTTATTGAAAATGTAGTATGTAGCGTGTTACCATGATATCTTTTTGTTTCAGATGCGTCTCATGGAAGAAAACTTGAGAGACCACCAGAGAGCTCAAGATGAAGCAATAACAAAAACTCAGCTGCTGGAACAGACTGTGAAAGGCTTGGAATATGAACTGGAGGTCAAAAACCACTTAAAAGATGATCGGGCAAGACAAATCAAATTAATGGAGGTAAAAGACCTTATTACAATTGATTAAAATCATGTTATTTCATATGAATCCTGTCAGAAGGAACAAAATAACATTGAGGAAAATTCATAAAATATTAATGCAGGATTTTTCTGGTATATTCTTAAGGAGATCTGTTAGCAAACTCATCGTAGCATAATGTGTTCTAAATTGCACTTGTTCTTTCATTACTTTCTTTAAATTGCTTTTAAACTAACTTTCGTTAATCAGGCAAAACTGTAAAATTTTCATTCATAGACCCCTCAGAACTTCAAATGTTCTTAGAAGTGTAAGTTCTGTTTAGCATTTAATACTGATTCATTTCATGAGCCTAAATAGCATAGCCATTCTAATTATGTTGTTAGGGGTTAGGTTCATAATTGTTCAGGTTAATTTAACTTTCATAAACAAATGCTTTTATACATTTTACTCATTGTGATTAATGGAAAAAAATGTGTCTTCCAAATGTGGGATATAACTTAAAAAAGTCTAAAAACAGTCTCTAGAAATGTGTCTTTAATTGCAAGCTTATACTTTCTTGAAATTGAAGTAATTAAAAAAATGTTTGTTTTTCTTCTGTCAGAGAAACAATTTTGTTTTAAAGTCTTATCTACTACCATCTTTTTTCCTAGATTCTGTACTTTTCTTCAGACACATTTTCCTTTTCAAGTCTATTCTTTCAAACTGTTTTGAGTCCTTAAAGTTTAAGGAAGAATGGCCTGGTAGCAATCCAGAGAGGATGGGAGAATAGTATGTTGAAAATACTTTCCTTTGTTCCATTTAGGACAAATTATCTCACCTGGAACTTGAGCTTGATGAAGAAAAGAATAATTCAGATTTGTTGTCTGAGAGGATCAGTAGATGCAGAGAACAGGTACTCAAATGAGTTCACATTGTTCAAGGTTCATAAACACGATTAAATATACTCCTCTAAATCATCACAGAACATTTTTTTTTCCTATTTTCCTAACTGGAAAAATGAAACGTGAGTTATTAATAGCCCAGGATCCATCCACAAAAGTAATCTCATATCATAAAGAGAACCCTGACTTATTATTTCTATTCCTGTAAACATTCATATTCTGTACGTTCTTTGAAAAGTATGTAGTGTTTTACCCACTCAATTTTTGAAATAGAGCTAGCTCAATCTGTTAGAGCATTGTAAAACAGAAGATAAACTTAATTTGAGCCTGTAAATGAGGGCCTAGAAAATGTTCTGTGGCTTAGTTTAATTCTAAAAGATATGAAACTGATGCATTACTCATTAGAGCATGTCTGTTACTGTAGCTTTGTATTAAGTATCATATCTCATTAGTGATTTCCTAGAAGTCTGGGAGACAATATGCACTGAGGTTCAACCCATGCTTGTCTATTCTGTTTTCATTTTTCTTTCTTTCTGTAGAAAAAATAATTGAAATTCTACAGAATAGCTTCAATTTCAGAGGGAGAATAGAATATAACATCTTAGTTTCAGTCTTAAATGAAATTGTTTCTTTGACTGAGACAGAGTTTTAAAGTGAGACAGAGATAGTTCCTTTTGTGCATCCTTGAATCACCGAGGCACCCATACTACTCTGTTGGGACTCAGGTTACTGAGATTCTGTTTGACTGCAGTAGAGTCTTTTGATATTATTTCACTGGTATTGTACAGACTCAGAGTTAGTGGGTGACATAGAATGTGAAGGACCCATAATGATCTGGGGTCATGCTATTGTTAAATTACGAAGTCTTTTATGCTAGAGTTTTTGTCTGTGTTGTAAGCCTGGGATAAAAGAACCTTACTGATAGCTGCACTAGTGAGTACCATAGTAACTTAATTTGCTAGCTAAATAGAAACCTAAAATGCAGATGGGTGACAAAAGTGTTACATAATGAGTAAAATAAATGTTTATTTTGAGGTCTGGAGTTTCTCATTTCATGCATGAGTTACAAAGGTTGCTTTGTTTTGATTTAATGCCAGAATGACTAAGTAGTCAAATTACTAAAGAGTATTTCAGGGTCTGCTAAGCATTTATAATGACATGAGAAATGATAATGGATTTGTTTTGGTAATAACTGTGTTTCTGTAACTTTTTTTCAATTTTAAATATATTTTTAATATACTGATAATGAAGTAAAATGCTCAAATTTCTACTAAAAACAAACTGAAATGACTACTTATATTTTACATAAAGCTAAACATTTGAATAAATGCTGCCAAGGCTAATGGTTCACTTTTCATTTACTGTGAAATGTTATCCCCTTTCTTAATTTAAATACCCTTCTGAATCTGGGAATGGCTGCGTGAGACGTTCTCATCTTCCCTACCTCATTCTCGAGAAGTACCACAACATTGTGGAAACTTCAATTTTTACTGGTTTCCTACTTTAAAAAAATCCGTGAGCTTCATTGAAAATTCATCTATCTGGATTCATCATTCCATCTTTCTGCTTTTCTTATGCGATTGCTGATACACGAGGAATCCTGTTCTTCAGCTGTAATCTGCTTATATAAGATAGGAAAGTGCTTGTGGGAAAGAAGTGGTCTCCATCTACCTCTGTGAATAAATACTCTCTTACTAAAAATTCTCTGGAGGGAGTGCCAGTAACTTTGCTCATTTCTGCATTGATTTAGCTTAAAGGTGAGATTTTCAGTCACTTTTAGTCCTTCACAGTAACAATTGTGAGTCTCTAATATATTAAAAAGAAATATGCCAAGGAAATAAAAATTCTTATCCTTGTCTTCAATACCTCAGTGTCCCTTTTATTGCAAAACTTTATTTTAATCTTTAATATCTTGTAGCTATTATGTTTCAAAAAAAATCATAACCGCAGAAATGTCATCTTGATCCTCTGTTGCATATTCTTCAGCTTTGTAGAAGTTGGTCGTAACTTATTCCTGGACCCTTCTCATTACTGAAGAAAGCATTAGATCCTTTCTGTTGCTGGGAGGAAGTCTTTAATATATGAGATTTTTCAAGAAAGGTGGATCATATCCTATTGGTTTTTAAATAAGTTATTAGCAACTCTGGAAAGAGCAGCATTAACAAACATGCATAGAAAACTAGAGTCTGAAAGGAGCAGAAACAGAACACATCTTAATACCTGTTGTTTTTGTCCGCAAACAAGTGAAATGAAGCACCATTTTGTTTATGCAAACAGTGAAAAACACTTAAGATAGCCTCATCAGTGAATGTGTTCTGTGGAAATGGAAACATGAATCTATTGACTTCAGAGTGGTTTCCTGGAAGTGTGAAGTATGGACTATTTGGTTTCCATGGCAATTTTAGAACAAATTCAGGAAGATAAAGTTGCACTGACTTGGATCATCCACTTTCTTTTAGTAAAGCATTCCCCATGGATAGCTAGCTGTACACCTGCTCCTTAGCTGGCACCAGGTGTGGGAAGCAAACAAATGAAAAAGGGGAAATGAAGGTTGCTTTTCAATTATGAAGGATCAAAAGGTTTTGTTTGCCTTTAGCCTCTTTGTTAAATACCTTTTCTATACTTGCAAACTAAGCTTACACACCAGGGTAATATATATATAGAGAGAGAGGCAAATATATATATATATATATATATATATATATATATATATATATATATTTTCCCCACTAACAAGAAACATAGTCTGTGAACCAAGTGTGAGATGGTAATAAAATCTAAAAATTAGAAATGAAATTATATTCACTAATAATGAAATTAACAGCTGCTTCTAATCCTAAAGCTGGCACAAAATGCTGTTATGTCTAATAAAACTTGGTAGAATCTGATGCTTCTCTCAATTCTTTGTTGCTAGTATTCTTCAAATCCAGCTGTGATAACTGTTGCCTTAAGCTACAGAGCTAGTTTATTCTTTTAACATAATTAGAATATATTGAAGGTAGAATGTGAAGCACAAAGCTCTGCATGGTACATAACCAGAGCCTGTCTTAACTGCTGTGAAATAAGTGAAATGTTTGAGCACATTGTAGCAGACAACTGTTTTTCCTTGGTGCATGTTAATAATGTTTACTAAAGAAAATTACAAGGAGATGACTGAAAACAGTTTCCATCTCCTCCAGCAAGAACTGTCCTGCTCCTCTTCTCTTTTTACAAGCTCTTTTATATTTTTCCACCTAGCTTTGTGATCCTAATCAGATATAGTGCTTTTTCATTCTACCCCTGTTTTTTCATGAGATTGCTTTTAAAACGTGTCCAACAACAGCAGCAATCTTCTTGGAATTATAATTGTCCTCTAAATAATTCTTTAATTTGAGGTCTGGGGAAGGTTGCACAAATTTGTCACAGCTTTCGAGCACAGTAAGAGCACAATAGAACTTCAGAGTGGTCCATTAAATGAGTTTCTAAGTATAACAAAAACCCTTTCTTCAGTTTTTAATTAGTCATTCACTTTACTGCAAATTTTGCTTAATTTTTTCTGTGTCTGTCTTCATTGGCTAAAACAGGTTCAGTAGAATAAATGTCTATATAATCCCTCACACGAGATTTTTTTTCTGTATATATGTCTAGATCTGCATATGCATGGAAAAATGTAATATATGTACACAGAAATAAGCTCTTATGTGAGAGTTCACCTACAAATGTAATCTATATATATATATATTACACACACACAAAAAATAGAATAAGCATGTATAAGAGCTGTGTTTATTCATTAAATAGTCTTTCAGAATGTGTTGGTGCTCATTCTCTCCCGTAAGTGAGATGCTTTATCATGTCACCACAGCTCTTGCAGATTGTCTAAGGCTCTTTTTGAAATCCTTGTTTAAACTAGATGGGTTTATGTTATCTGGAAGTTATTTGATCCAGTAATTGCCCCTTTAAAGATATTTAAGCGTTCTGTCATTAATAACTTGGCTGATATTTAATTAGTGTATTTAAAGAAAACGAGAAGTCAGTGTCTCTCAGCTTCTGGGCAACAATGAAAGCTTTTAGGAAATTAACCAGCTGTTGCCAGAGCACAGCCATGTGCTAGCATTTGTAGTCCAGTATCTGGCATGACCTTAGTTTTCAGGAATGCCTTCTACTGCTCTGAAAAGATACTGACATAACATACGCAACTGCATGCATTACCACCGTTATTTGTATTCGTATTGGTTTCAAAGCTATGGAAGCAATATAAATTACTTCTTTTAAACATGCTGTTCACTGAAAATGTGCCTTTTAATACTACTTAAAAAAAAAAAAAAAAAAGCCTAGGGTAATATTTTGTGTGCTCTGTTTATTTAACCTTCATATTTTCAGCATTGCTTTTTTGTTTGTTTTGTTTTGTTTTTGCTTAGTGGAATAAATCTGTAATTTAGAGCTATCTAACTGGTGATGTGTTTATGCAAGTTCCTACGTAACTATTGTAAAGTAGAGTAGAATGCTGTGGCCACTGAAATCTTGGTTCATTTTTTGGATGTTACAGTACTGACACAGACGTTCACTGAGTTCCCCAGGTGATACTTACCATAGTAAACATTGTGCAGGGAAAGGCACGAATGCTTTGGTAACATTAGCTGTGCCTGCAAAGGCATTTCTGAAGACTTGCAGGCAATCTCAGCAGGAATGAGAGGGAGGAAAAGTATTTCAGCATTGCAGACTTTTTCCGTTAGTCCAGAAGTTTCAATAACAGGTGTCAGGCAGTTTAGAGTTTCTCCCTGATCTTCAGATTATTTTTTTCAGTCAAGTCAAAAGTGAGAAAAAGCAAACAAATTATGTATTTGTATGTTGATTCTGTATGGAACAGGTAGGTTTTTTATCATCTTACATAGGGAGAATGTATTTTCCTTTTGGTTATTGAATATGCAACTGAAATATTTACAGAAACTGTAGCAAAAGATGTTTGTTTTTTGTTTGTTTGTTTGCTTTAAAACAAATAAGCAAGCAACACTTCACCACCCAGACCCAGAAGTCAGTGCTTTCCTGGTATATGCAAGACATACAACTGACCATTTAAATGGGGAGAAAGATGTTAATATCCAGTGTGCATCAGAGCCTGTTGGAAAAGCTTTTCTAATTTATTCATTTACACAGGCATAGAAAACTAATTGTAGAGTTTTTCTACGGATACCAGTTTATGTGCTTAGTAAGGTCAAACTTTAAAGTAGACTTGTTAGCAGATTAAATGTAAATGCTAATCAGTGCTTTAGACTTAAGTATGTGGAAAACAACTGTATAAGGTGTTTGAACACTGATGTGACATTCTGGAATTCAGCACCCTGCCACGTGACTTGTCTCTGTGATATTTTAGGGTTCAGTACCCTGCTACAGAATATGTATATATACATATATATATATATGTATGTATATCAGCAGCAGTACCCCATATGGCTGGAAGATGCCTAGAAAAACAACTGAGAATAACACAGGCTTCTCCAAGGGGAAAAATTTTGTCTAAGATAGTAATTGTAAACTTTATTTGAAATCGTGCATATGTCTTGATTTCTAAGAAAGAGCAACATTTTTCTCTTTGTGTAGATATATGTAGTTTATATACATACTTATATATATATATATGCATATGTACACATATATACACATTATTGTATAGACATATATAAACTGAATCTTATATTAAAATTTCCGTCTTTTCTTTCTGCAATAGATTGAACAAATGAGGACAGAGCTACTTCAGGAAAGAGCTACAAAGCAAGACTTGGAGTGTGACAAAATTTCTTTGGAAAGACAGGTAATTATGGCTGCCATGCCATCATATCAACAAGGTAACAAGCCATGTGGTTGTCTTCATTAGGAAATTCAAATAAGTGTTTAAGGAATGCAGTATGCAGTAGCTGGCACTATCCCACCAGAGTGCACTGCTGGAAGTATGTGTTAGTAAGCATAGATTAAAATCTATGAATGTCTTAATATTGATACTCAAAAGAAAATATTATAATCCTAAATTAATTCTGTCCTTAGTATGTTTTCTTCTTTCTGTACACCCCCTTTTTAGCTTGAGGTTTGTCACAGCTTATGTATTTTATATGCTAAAGACTCGTGCTATACATTCATCTATTTATACAATCTAATAGGCCGTTGTGTTGCAGTAAGTACAGGCATCTCTCTATTGCACAAATTCTGTCTATAAATTTGAGGGTCAAAGAAATTAAAAATTGGAAATGTGGCAGTTGTTTGGTATACTGGTTTGTAGAATAGAATGTCTTATCAACGTAGAAACTTAAAAAAAGAACATATGCAGAAAAGACTGTAGAATGTCAAATACACTTATCCAATTTAACTATCAACTCTTTGTCTGCTTTTGGAAGAGCTGTCCTTCAAACTCTTAACAGTACTTCAGAAACACTGTTGAAGGTAGATTGTAATTTCAAGCAAACCTTTGGCTGAATACTTTTTTTCCTTAAGAGCAAACAAGTGAAAAAGTGACATGCCTTTTAAAGAAAAGATACAGATTTGATAGAGAACTGCTACTCGCTGTCTAGGCAGGAACAAATTTCATGTTTCAATATCTATGATGGAAAGTGTATTACAATACTTTTTAGCTTTTTGCAATATGTTTGTTCTGCAGCTCAGTGGTCTTTGAAAGCAAGACTATCACAGCCCACAGCAGAGGTAGAGAGGAAGGGTATCTTAGCAAGTGATAGTTTTACTGACAGTCTCAAGAACAGAAAATAGATTGTAATGGGAACATGTTTATACCAAACAGAACATGTTTATACCAAGTTCCTAACTTGGTGGCTTAAATTATGTGAAGTTAATCCTATTTTAGTTAATTATTTGAGAAGAAATAATGCCACCTACTGGTATATCCAATGCACATTCTTCTATTTTTATCTGTGACTTTTCTATCATAACTTTTTAGTGTTTGAGATCTGAGATCATAGTTTAAAGTTCTCTAAAAAAAAGTTTTATTTTCTAGTCTTCATGTAGCTATTTTTTTTCCCTCAGACTTTATAAGATCCCCATGGAAAACAGGGCTAGGTCCCCCATGCCTTGTAAAGATTTAAAGTGCAAATCTGAGCAAAAAATCTGCTTTTATGGATCCTGCACCTTTCAAAGACACTTTTTTTTTTAAAAAAAAAAAAAAAAAACTACTTATCTAGTAGGAGAAACACAACATAGGAGCAGACTTGTTACAGTAAAGTGCTATTGGATATAAATAATTTATTTGTCTATTTGTTTTATCCATACAACAGGTGTGGAATACAAGATCTGAAAAAAGAACTAAGCTTGGAAAATATGACAGGTCTAAAACTATTTGGAAAATATTAGCTTATTAAAAATGCAAGTGGAAGGGGGCTTAGAACCATATGTAGTTCAAGGGGCCCTTTAAACCTAAAATTTAGTCTCATGCTTGACACTAAGCTCTTTTCGATAAAACAATAAAACACAGGATGTGTTGACTCCTTACTGCCTAGACCTCCAGCAAAATCTCCTTGGCTCTCCTTCTGTATTCACTAAATCAATAATTTTCTTATCACTTTTTGTTTTTCTGAAACAATTTGTTTTATGTTAAGATGGTATTTCTTACATGATTACTACATACTTGTTCATATTATGTTCCAATTATAGAACAAGGACTTAAAGAGCCGAATCCTTCACCTGGAAGGTTCTTACCGATCCAGTAAAGAGGGACTTGTTGCTCAAATGGAAGCAAGGATCACAGAGCTAGAAGAACGTCTTGAAAATGAAGAGAGGTAAAGCTAGTTCTGTTAAGATTAAAACATGTATGTTTGTGTATGTTAATATGGCCTCTTGTTAATATTAGATATCTAATGCAACTAATTTGTCTTTTTTCACAAGCAACAAATTAAAGTGGTTACTGTTCCATGTAAGTGTTGCAGGTTTTCTTTTTGAGGAAAAAAAAAAAAAAAAAGATTAGAAATTACCTTAAATTTAAAACCGTGCACACTGATAACATGGTTACATACCTCATTATTGTATCTATGTCTGATATCAGTAACAAACTTAGAAATACTAACTAGTTGAACATTTCATTTGTCACATTCACTTCATTGTTTAATCTTGGAGGAATATATTCTTTATCTAAATATTGCAAGGCATCAGTAAGTCAAAGCAAGGGTCATTAGTGTTTATTTAACTCATAATATTGCTAGGAAGTTATCTTGGCAGGACTGGAAGTATTTCAGCTCCTTTTCTTACAAGGTTGTCTGCTGTTTGTTTTTCCAGGGATAGGGCTAATTTCCAACTAAATAACCGCAGACTTGAGAGAAAAGTGAAGGAGTTAATGTTGCAAGTAGATGATGAACATCTCTCATTGACTGACCAAAAGGACCAGGTAGAGGGAAAGACTAATATGCTACTAGGAATAATATCAGATATTTGCATAAATCATCATATGTACAAGATATTTCAGAAGAATATAGGTAGATACTGATTATTCTGTTCTTTATGAAGTTCCATTTAATGAGATATTGCAGTTTCCGTTGTCATCATGTTCTTTTGTCTTGTTCTATGTTACTAATTTCTAAAATTATGAAAATGAAGCACTTACAGATGCAATACTGTAATTGTTTTAAGAAATAAAGCCAATAGCAGTCAGTATATGATCTGTAGGTGATAGGACGCAATATAAATATGATAAGATACTGTTTATTTATGTTTATATATTCTATATCGTGACCATAAAATTTGTTTGAAGAAAGAAGCTATTTATTATTACATACAGACTCTAACTATTACATATATAGAGATATTCTAATAGCAAGGTGTTGTGTCATTTCTGTGGTCTTCGTTGATTCATTGCTTAAAACATGTTTTGTTTCAGTATCTGAGTCAAGTAGTAAATACTATGCCCAGAGAATGAACAGTGTGTTTCAAAAAGCAAACATCTGTTGTGGGAACAATCTTGAAAATCCTCTGAGCTTAAAAATATATATTTCTTTATAGTATTTGTCTGGTAAAGTTGCTTGGCCATCTTGCTGTTTTACTGTATCAAAGCAATATTTGCTTGTTACAAACAAACAAAAACTATCCCATCAAAACTTCTCAGTTGAATGCTGGGTTTTGAATATTTCTGAAGCATATTATTACAGTGTCATTACACTGGCAAAGTTGTGTCTTTATTCTCCCTCTCATAGATGCTGGAAGAATAAAATTCCTTTATTAAATAGTCCTCTAATCAGCTGACATGTAAATATTTCAGTTGAGTTTGCGTTTGAAAGCAATGAAACGTCAAGTTGAAGAAGCTGAAGAAGAAATAGACAGACTGGAAAGTGCTAAAAAGAAACTTCAGAGAGAACTGGAAGAGCAACTAGACATAAATGAACAACTGCAAGGACAACTTAATGCTGCAAAGAAGGAACTAAGGTAGGATGATTTGGCAGACATTACAATTTGTGTTACTTGCTACTTGATCTCTTGCTCCTTTAGTCCCCGAGCAGGAGGCTTCCTGTAACAGATCTCAAGTATTTTACAAGCAGACAGAGTTTGAGGCAGAGATGTGAAACTCTTCTGTGTTTCCTTATCCTACAGATATTCTCCAATTCCTTTCAGGGTGCTCTAGGTGCCCAAACGTTTTCTCATTATAGTCATGGAGGCATGGGATAAAATGTAGAAAAAAGAAGTAGGACTTTGCACTCCTGTCATTTGTAGTGACACAGATTTCCTGTTGATATCCGGGAGGAACAGCTATCCTGTGTTTAGTTTTCCTCAGGCATCACTGAACATCTCAGTGTGCAAAGTGTATGGTTTCCCCTGGCTGTGAGTTTAGTTAGATGTGCTTGAAAATATGATTGACTGATCTTCATTCTCTTGCATATTTCTTTTATGTAAGATATGGTCTATGTTAATCTGCCTTTATAAGAGCACAAGTCTCTGACATCCTTTAAAAAAAGCAAATGCTACCTGTCAATGTTATATGCTTTGCAAAAGTGTTCTGTGTACAGATGTGCAGTTTAATAGCACAGATGTATTTTTGTTTTAGTAGACGAAAGAAGTCACCAAGTAAAATGCTGACTGATTTTGATGATGATGATGATGACGATGATGATGAGTTCAGCACGGATGGCGATAGTCTCTGTGAAGTGCCTTCAGGAAATAACTTTTCAAAAGATGATGACACAAAAAACTAAAGTATTGAATCTATGATTCCTTGAAACTAGTGGAAGAATAACCTAAATTATCAAGAAACTGAATATTCTAGAAGCCAAATGCCATAAAGGGATGTAAGACCTGCAAATTTAATGTTTCCATTCATACTGTGCCATTTTCTTATTTAGATATCCTCTGTTTATTATAGAAAACAGGATTGCATTATAAAACAACTATAAAACTTGGTTATATAGAACTACTACGGAAAACACGGGGATAATGTTTCACATTGGAAATGTGACTTTGCTAAAATTCGGTTTAAGTAAAGAGCCATCTGAAAGTAATTTAAAATTAGTTAGTAGTTATTAAAATAGTTTCCCTAAAATCAAAGAAGCCACGGACAATTATTTAGTAATTGTAAGTACAAAGGAATGATGTATAGAATGTAAATATTTTAAATCAGATCTTTTTATTGACTACTTTAGTACTGTTTTGTAAAGCTTCAAAAATTATATAAATCAGTTTCATATGTAAAATACTTAAGTGTATACTGAATATTATATTTGGGTTTTAACAAAACAAACAAAAAGAATATATTTTTGTGCATTACAGAGCAGATTCACAGTTCCTGAGCCAGGAAGTACATTCTAATTTTAAAAACAGTGCAAGTTTTATTGTGTATGTGTTAAGATCAAGTGCTAATTCTGCCTGTTGTCTTTAAAGGGGCCATCACATATGCATGACAAGTGAGGCATGCCTACTACTTTCTTGTAAGCTATTTGGGAAGCTTTCTGTCCATAGGAGGGAGGGATGAGAATGAAGTCAGTTCCTTCTTGGCATTTTTCATTTCCTGAAATGGACTCCATGATGCAAGGGGCGCACAGCACTGTAGGCCTGCTCTTTTGAGGGCACCAGGACAGGCTAACCTTAAAGTCTCTGAGGAGTCCCGCAAGAAATTGCATCCAGGAAACAAAAGTATGTAATCTGATTTTTCTTTCTAACCTGTTCGTGAGCATCTATTTGTAACATATTGCAGTGTATGACCATATATGCAGATATATATTAGTATTTCAACTTATAGAAATATCTGCATTTTGGATGATCCATCTGTTGAACAAACTTTGTGGGAAATTAAAAAAGAAAAAAGGCATTGCAGATTTAATTTTAAAAGCCTTTTCCATTTTACTTCTAAAAATATTTTTGTTGTTTATCTTACATCATTTTTGCTCCTTTACAAATCTAGAATTTTAAGGAAAGGCATTGCAATGTTATTTTATTAATGAACCATAGCTACGTTCTCTCTTGTTATTAGTGTTTGTCCCCAGTTACGTATAACTGAACACTTTTTCATTGAATGTGCCCACTACTAGTTTATTGTAACTGTAAAAATATTTAACCTGGAGTTCCTGGGAGCTTCCATTACTCCCACAACAGTATCTACTGAAGAGGACAAATTTAACAGCTCTGAAAGTAAGGCTGATAACCTTGCTTAAGGCAAAAGTTCTGACAATGGAGCATCCATTTTCATGTGATTATGTGAAATGAAACTCCTGCCTGGCAGATCAGAAATGTATTCATACATAGCAGATTACAGACTCTGTTGCCATATAATTCCCTTCAAATTGATTTTGATGGATTGAGATATACGGGAACTAACATGAACTGAGTAGTTATAATAATCTGTCTCTGAATCTTGTACATCTTTTCAGGTAGTTTAGAGCCTCCATCGTGTAATTTTTCTACAGTACCAGCTTTACTACTTTGGCAACGTCAAAACAGCCCTTCTTCCAGGAAGATCTCCACTGTACTGTATTGACAATCATTGTATAACCTGCTGTGATTTATTTTGTGTTTCATTAACATGTTTGCGTAGACTTAACTTTAATCAACTGGTTCCAATTTTCAGTTCTGTTCCGGTACTCTGTCCTAATGTTCATAGATAACTATTATTTCAAACCACTGGGAGAAAATCACATAATATTGCAGCTACCTCCAGTTACACTAAACTGTAAAAGAAAATTCACTTCAAATAAACAGTAAGTCAGCTCCTGCTGTTCTTTGTATGGTGCATTTAGCTCGATATGAGAACTGAATTTCATATGGAAGATGTGTAAGTTGAAAGTAGAACAAGAAAATTATCTGAGAAACACTAATGCTCTTGAAAGCGTTTCAGGAGAGATGCTGCCTGTTATACCTTGCCACTCCCTGCTATGTCGTCATCAAAAGAACTGTCCTTTGCTTTTTCCTTTAGACTTGGAAATGGCATTTCCTCTAGCAAGTTCTCAAATGATATGACTAAAATCAAAGAAAATCTTAAGATATTGTAAAGGGCATTTCAACTCGTTCGCAAAACAATCTGTTGTTCTGTTTCAATCCATGATGCTCTCTGAAGTGGATCACATTGGTAATTTGGGCTGGTTTATTTAAAAAGTCTTTCCAAGGAAGTCAGACAATCCTACTGTATTGTGTTCTGGAAGTTAATGCTTTGTTACCTCTGTATTGGCAGTGCCTCTTTTTTACTTGTCAGATCATTTGTTACCAAAATGCAACTACCATCATCCATTCGCTGACCTACATTTTGTGTATGATAAACATTTTAGCTATGGTGAGGACAGGGTCTCGATGTTGATTGCTACAAAAAGCATTAGTAATAGTTCAAGGAGGTGTGTGTTTTATTCAGTTCATCTCATGGCAGTTTTTGATCAAAATCATCAAGGCTCTTGAACCATAAAAGCTGGCAATAGGTGAATATGTGAAGAACCATGGATTTGAAACAGTTCCTAGAACACTGTACAACATCAGAGCTTTTAGTGTATTACAAAATCATTACTTGAATTATTAGCTGTAGAGGCCTTCCATTTTCTTTGACATTACCATAGTATCTTATAAACAAACAGACCTAAGCCTGATCATTTTTGATGTGGACTTAACTTGATGCCTGATACAGTGAATACTTCTCTTTCAAGTGTAAGCAATCTGTGATGAGCATTGCACATTCTGTCCTCTGTGGAATTAATGGCCTTTCATATCCCACTGAGATTATGACCACTAGTATGTGGTGAGAGATAAACCTTCTATAAAAATATTTCCTCCCATTAAAATTCTATTCTGCCTGCATGAATTCTGCATGTTGGACTATGGTAGGCCTAGGAAAGCATGAGGCTCCACTTTTGTAGTTTGGAGAATAGTTAACTTCTACAGGAGCGTTTTGTTGTTTTAAGTCACTAGAATTTAACAACTGCTCCAAGATCTTACAGTGGCAATTGATATACAATGCAAAATATGTAAATGCAAAGCCAAAGAAGCAAACAGGACTATCCTGCCCTCCACAAACTTATCACTCACTATCCAAGTAATGAAATCAAGGGTATTCTTCATGTGTAATGGATTTTAATGCCTTTGCATTTGGAAGGCATATCTTTTCATAAAAAGAATTAAGGTCTTTCAGAGATTCTCTTTTTCTTGCATGGAAAAAGAAAAAGGAAAGTCTTCCTCATGCTGTACCCGCTTTCCTGCGTCTCACCTGATTTAAGGAAAAGCCTATACTGTACAAATACTTTCATACTTCAGCATTATTAGTTGTTTTTTGTTGTTCAGTTATCAGGCAGTGTCCCCATTCCCCCCCGTACAATCTCCTGGTGATGAGACTATAACCTGTTGATTAATCTGCCTTATTCCTCTGATTTATACTCATTCTTTTCAACTTCCTTTTTTCTAGTTAAATAATCTGTTCTGATTTATAATTGATTTTCTCCAAAAGCCATGTGCATTCCTCATTTTTTACAGACCAGCTGTATGCTTTGCTGAGTGAGCTACACAGTGCAATAGTTGCAGTGGTTTGGCTTTTTCTGCTTTACACAACATATTTCAGTAATTAAGTGTTGATGCTTTTAGCTTATTGAAGCTTTTCTGATCCTGCGACTGAAGAAACACATTTCAGCTGCTTCATTTCTACCAACTGCAGTTATCAAGTAACATTGCAGAATATTCAAAGACTTTGCTGAAAGAGCAACATTCTGTAGAGATTGTTGGGGTTTTACACATTTAAGTAGTTCTTATTTGTAAAAGGGGCTGATTAGGTCATATGTTTAACCTACCAACCCCACTGTGATATAGTGGGGAAAACTTGTTTGTTATTTCAAAACTTATTCCAGAGAACTGGGTTACTGAGAAAAAGATAAAGAAATGTTAACAGGAAGTTTTTTTAGATGTTTTTCTCTTAACATGTAAGAAAGGAAGCACTTAAGAGAAGACAGGCAGTAAATTTCAACAGACAAGGTCAAGGGCAGTAGCGAATTGGGCTCACCTACCTCCACAGAAGTGTGACAGCTCTTTCCTGCTTAGTACCAGAGAACTTCATGTGAGGGCAGCAAGGGACTGCATGCATTGTGTAAGTGGAAACATCCAGTCTTTTCTCTACTTCTAACAACAATTTGCTGTTTTATTCAGATTCTGAAGCTTTATGACATTAGCAGAAAAACAGGCAAGGAAAAAAATGAATTAAATTCTGAGCACAGGTGGATGATGAAAAGTTTAAGGTCTCCATGTTGCCAACAGGAAACTATAGGAAAACTTACAGGTGAGTGCAGAGAAGGGACTCATTACAGGTAATGAGTTTTTTCTATGCTTTCTCTACACTTCTTTCTTCGGCAGCTTTGTGAACAATTATATATGTATATATGTATAGGGTTACAAAGCTATGTTTGCTAGCATCAAGCAGTTATTTAGTTGCATGCAGTCAGAATAGGATGAAACCTACCAACAGCATAACATGAAGTAAAGGAGAAAATACAGATGGTGAGAAAGATCAATGCAAGATGCAGTTCTGGTCTGTTGGATTTTGACCTATCATTTACTCCCCTTAAAAAAACTGGTACTAGAAAAAAATCACTTAAGCCGACTTAAACCAACAGATACCTAACAAGTTAGGATGGACATAAGATTTTATTTCCAGGGAAAACCCTGTGAAGTTTCAAGATTAAGGGACGGTAGGGAACGTACTGAAGTATTGTTAGGAAATATCTATTTCCTGTATAACTCTGCAGTAAAGATTCTCAAGAGAATACAGGTAAGATGAATGATAGTGGTGAAAATGGAGCAGCATTTATATATATATATTTCTGTGGATTCACTGTTAATGGAGACTGGTTAACTGCATACTGCTATGCAGTGTGGGTATTTCTGCAAAGCAGAACTCCTTCAGACCTTGGGATACCAAGGTGCCTGCCTTGGAAGCACCTGATTTGTACGGCTCTCTTTGTATCTTATCTTTTTTTTCAAAAAGAAAATGTGTGTATAATTCTGTGCTTTTTCTTGAGTTTGGCTTTTGTTTGAAGACAGATGTGTTTACTGCTTTGCTTTTCTGGGCGAGATAAGGAAAGCATTGCTGCCCTTGAAGTGGAAAGAGAAAGGAGACTGTTCGGGACTCAGCCTTCTGAAACCCAGTCTGTGCCAGAAATGGGCATTAACTTTCTAGAAAGCAGTTCCACTCTGCATATGAGAGCTGAGATGTTGATTAAAAATTCACTTAACAGACCCACAGTGTTAGGTATGCTCAGCTCAGGCTGGCATTTGTTTTCCTGGGAAATAAGGACTGAGAACTGGAACTTGACTTGAGTGATGCTGCCAGCATGTGATTTCTGTACTATAGATGAGACTGAGCTTGGTATACTTTTAATTTTGTTCTTCAAGTCTTTTGGTTAAAGTAGAGCAAATCCTATTTAAGTAAAAAGGACTAATTGCATATACATGTAAACAGCTGTAGCATGCAAAAGCAAATGCACACATGCATACTGAAGGCAGAGAGCTAAGTGTGCATCTCTGCAAGTGCTGTATCAGTTATTTTGGTGCCTGCTTGGAATTCAGTAGCTACTGTCACACTATGGTTAGTATAAATCCTTTCTGGGGAAGAGCACCTTCAGCCGAGGCAGATTCTTGGATATTGTATATGTAAACGAGTCCCAACAATCCTCTTCATTTGTCTTTTAAACACGTATCAAAAGGAAAAGAAAGGAAGCTGAACCATCCAGAAAAGACAGCATGGTTTAATAGTTGAAGTGAAGCACTGGGAGCCAGGAATATTTTGGTTTCTAATCAATTTGAGCTGCTGGTTCACTCTGTGACCTCCTTGTATTTTTGTAAACATGCCTAGAAGATGACGCACGACACTAGACCTCCTTGAAAACTTTATACTGTGTTTTAAGTTGAAGCTTCATGGGTAAAAATATTAGGAGGAAATGCCAAGAATCTTATTATTCAGTGAATCTGATTTTCCAGCAAATCTGCTTGCTGTGCTGTTTAGCCCTTTGTTCTGCATACTCTTATGCTGCAATGCTTCATAAGTAGGGAACTATATCACTTGCCACGCATTTGAGACTGAAGGTCTTTTGCTGGCTGTGCAATAACCAGCAGGATCTGTGGAATGTCTTTGCTGCAGAGGTAAAGCCCTAAGTCTAGATTTCCTTGCAGTTTCAAGTTTGTTTTTCTTTAAACAAAACCAAAATGGTTGATTGTGTTACAGGCAGAATGGTTATGAAAAGAGGGAAGGAAAAAAAATAAAATAAGTCTAATAAAACTATGTAAAAGTTGTAGCCTTAGCTAATCAAAGCAAGGATGCTTCCTGAATTGAGCTATGTTTACTTTAAACTCATTTTACTGAGCCTTGTTATTTCAGTATATATTAAGTGTGGTATCCAGCTATTTTAAAGATAAGATCAGATTCACAATTCAGATCAAAATATCTCTCCCAGCTGTGAACTTCTTAAGCATTGCTAAGAGTCACAATGGAAGGCTGTGGTCTGTGTGGTGCTGTATGACTGTGCACATGGATAAATATTTGTCAGGTTGTCCAAGGCAGCCTGAGCCTCCTCAAAAGCTTGAGCCTCCTCTAAAATTCAGGAGAATTCATATCATCAGTTTGCCTGGCATCCTTTTTAAAATGAGACAGCTGCTCTTTAAAGACAAGTATATATCAATAAGTGTGTTTGCAATAGGTTCCATGAAGACATTGTTTCAAAGACAAAACTGGCTTTTCATCAGACCTGCCCCCAATTTCATGGCGGAAATCTTGACTACACCTATAGGATTTTATTTTACTTATGTTTTTAGCTTATGTCCACAAGTGAAATGAGAGGCAGGCACTATCTGATCCAGCCTGACATCAGAGCAGTAGTACTGGAAATGTCCTAATGCACTGTGGGTGTGGCCTTAAGCACCTATCATTCAGCTTGTTTGAGCAAAATAATGAGCTTTTTGTAGTCATGGAACTACCACTTACCTAGCCTCTTGTTGCAATATGTTTGTATTTGCCTGGAGGAATTTTACTGCAGAACTTCCCAGTGCTGTTTCCAAGAAGTCATGTGCTTCTGACATAAGCCTCAGGATCCCATATACAAACTACAGCATCTGTTGATGTCTGTGCGCCATCAAATGAATAATATTAGCAGTTTTATTTGAAAGGTAGGGATAGTGCAGGTGGCAGAAGGCATGTGAGCACCTGGAAGCCCAGTGGGGCAGGAAGTCTACCTAGATTTGTTTTGTACAGTGTCAAGCCTACCACATAGGATGAGAAACTCGTGGGTAGAGTAGGTCTACCCACTGAGTAATTAAATAAACCCCTACCTCCTGTACCTGCCAAACCAAGAACATCAGACTAATTTCACAAACTCTTATAAATCTTGCAGTTTTAGTTTTTCTTCTCAAGAACATAAGGATACCAACTAGCCATGGGACGTACTGGTGATACCCACGACACAAACTGCAAGCACACTTTCCCAAAGCATATACTGGCAGTGACATGCTGCTGATCACAACCTGAGTGTGCGCAGCTGTTTGCTGCCCCAGACCACCTGTAAGGCCCTTTGAGAACACTCTGCAGCAGTGCAGAGAATCAGATAAAAGCAGCACATTTATAGCTCTGATTGGCACTTTATCTAGTCAGTGCATGGTTCTCATTGCATTTATAACTCCTACAAATTTAGAAATAATAAGGAGGAAAAAAGGGAGATTGATGCTCATTAACTTTGCTGCTCCTCTGAAACTTTTCATTGCTCAGCAGAGATTGTGACATTCTTGGCTCTTGAGAAAAATGAAACAAAACACCACAGAACAGGGAAAGCTTCGATGTAAGTTTTCCAGAGAGAAGTCTTAAACGTGGAAACTGCAGTCAAGACTGCAAGATGCTTCAGATGAATTGTTCTCATCAAGGAAAGGAGCCATAAACCTCAGAGGAAAGGAAGCCGAGAGTAGGGGAGCACACCCCGCAGGTGGCAGCAGAGAGCAGGCAGTAATAGTCCCAAATGTCCTGCCAATGCAAGCCTTAATCCCAGTTTGCAGGTATGTTTTAATACATCATGAATTGTATTTAATGACGTAATGCACTCTCTGCACTGTGACTGTATGCATTTGCCAAAATACAGGATTTTGTTGCAAAGAATCTCACACTCGGATGTGTGAAGCTGGTGAGCACCACCAGCGGCAGTCATAATTTGCCCAGTGGCACTGCTGCCTTATTTTGTTGCTGACATCCTTCAGTATAATGAGGGTGGTAGAAGTCATCCCTTAGCACTGCTAAGCAGCCAGGAAGTCCTGCTGTGGCTGTCATTCCAGATGAGGTATTGCATCCTCTTTGATGACTTCTGTTAATGATGGTCTAATAGTATATACTTTGTCCTGCTTTCCTAGGCAGAAACTCATGTGGAGCTGACTGTTATACTCCCTCTGCAAAGAGAGTTCATATATAAATCAGCCTAAAGGAGGTTTTGAGAAGCTTGGGAAACTTGAGGTTGAGCTCCACAGCACAGATTTCTGAGCCACAGCACAGATTTCTTGCAAGCTGGAGGATATTATTTAATAATCTCCTTGGATATTTAATATTCTCTTTGGTTGTCAATTCTCCACCAATGTAGCACAGGACAGAACAAAGCCAGGCTGCTATTCTGAGAAGTATGTCCTACAGAAAGTGATCTGCTCAACGAAGATCCTTTTCAGTATTGAACTATAGACAACATTTAAGATATTAAGGTGAGTGACGTGACTAAAGTGAAAAGGGGTGTGATGCTTTCCTATAAAAGTGCTGCTGCTGTAAAAAGTACTTGAATATACTATTGCATCACTAGAACAGATTCACAGAAAACTGGTGATGGTCCCAGGTCTGGAGAACTTAATTTGAAGAGCACCTGGATATACTGAACTTGTTCAGAGGTTTGTATTATGTGATGAAGGACAGAAAGAGCATTGATCAACATCTACTCTACTCTGTCTTGTAACACTGTGACATGGAGACAATCACTAGAAGGGAGTAAGGAGTATCAAAAACTGGTGCTTTTGTATACATCATATAGAGTTCCACATACTGTGGAACTCTCTGGTGCTGATGGTGACAATTTAGCAAGAAGCAGAAGTTTCATAATTGGTAAGAATACCCACTATTCGTGCAAATGTGTCATCAGGCTTTACTAAACCTATAGTTCAGAAAGTAAGTTAATTTGTAATGATTAGAAATCCAGGGAAATATTTGGAGGGAATGAGAAGATAATTAATATCTGTCTCTTGTGGAGTTCTTACATCTCTCTCTCTGAAACAGGAAATCCTGGCCACTGACAAGGTAGACAGCTCTGATGCAATCTGAGCATCTGTACTACTATGTGTAACAGCAAGTGATGATCTGAGAAACAATGTGAGGTAGTTAGTGACTAGAGCTGGACTACAACTTGAGAGAGACAATTTCTCAGAAACTGAGTTGTCTTTTGCCTCAACACTTTTCAAGGTACTTTCAAACAAATGATTGCCAGCATCATTTTAGATCTGAGTTCATTCCACCTAACTTCAGGCACTGACCTAGAAAGGCATCAGCAATGTAATAAAAATATGAGTAAGTGTGTTTGAGCTTTTGTTAGGGGATATTTTGTTGTGATCTGTCTCAGAAGTTTTCCCTTTTTTCATCTGACATGACATGATCCTAGTATCTCTCCCTTTCACAGAAACCAAGACCTGTTTGCTGTTTGTTTACTGGGATATGGATCAACGCCAGAGACCACTCCATTTGCAAAGATACTGCTTGTGAAGTGCAGAACATGACCTCTGCAGGCTAGTGAATTTTGAGGGGTCACCATTTCACTGTGTGGACCCTAAAAGTTACTCCACTTTTCTAAAATTCACACAAGGCAGTAATGAACTGTGGTGAAATGAGTATGATTTATTTACAGGTTTTACACTAGCCTTGTCATCAGGAATTTGTCATGTTTAATAGGTGATTGAGATCACAGTTTCTACTTGAACAGGTTCCCCTGTTTATATCATGGAGTTCTGTACAAAATCATGCTCTTCTTGTCCAAAGGAAAACTCAGAATTTCCACAAAGATAAAAGCCTTTTTTGAAAATTTTACATTAAAATGATCAGGTGGTGTTGACCAAAAGACAGCTAAACTTTCAGTCACAGCAATTGCAAGTGTCTAGACCATATGTGGCTACAGAAACACTGGAATTCCACGTTATATCTACAAAGCAGGGTAAGTCATTGCATTATAACCTATGTGTTGCTGTTGCAAAGTTGCTGCTTGAACCAAAATAGGGTAACTTAAAGGTAGACAAGGAACCTGACCTGTATACTTCAGCTATTTCTGGTACTGTCAGATGAAGAGCAAACCAACCAGAGGCTGAAAATCTTCCAGAGAACTTGATGGAATCTGTGGAAAATACACTGAGCACATGTGGTATTAGTGGAAAAATAATAAACTATATCAGCCAGAAAAGGTTAAAATGAAGACTTTGTATAGGTTCTGTAGATCAGGGAAATGAAAGACACAGATACACAGAACTGTAGGGGTTGGAAGGGACCTCAAAAGATCATCAGGTCCAACCCCCCTGCCAAAGCAGGATCCTCAGAGCAGGATGCCCAGGTAGGCGTCCAGATGGGCCTTGAATATCTCCAGAGAAGGAGACTCCACAACCTCTCTAGGCAGCCTCTTCCAGTGCTCCGTTACCCTCACTGTGAAGAAGTTCTTTAGCATGTCATTGTGGAACTTCCTGTGTTCTATTTTGTGGCCGTTTCCCCTTGACCTGTCCCCACAAGCCACTGAGAAGAGGTTAGCTACATCCTTCTGTCTCCCACCCCTCAGATATTTATAGACATTGATAAGATCCCCCCTCAGTCTCCTCTTCTCCAGGCTGAACAGACCCAGGTCTCTCAGCCTGTCCTCATAAGAAAGATGCTCCAGGCCCCGTATCATCTTTGTGGCCCTCCGCTGGGCTCTTTCCAGGAGATCCCTGTCTTTATTGTACTGGGGAGCCCAGAACTGGACACAGTACTCCAGGTGAGGCCTGACCAGGGCAGAGTAGAGGGGGAGGATCACCTCCCTTGATCTGCTGGCCACGCTTCTTTTAATGCATGCCAGGATACCATTGGCCTTCTTGGCCACCAGGGAACACTGCTGGCTCATGGTCAACCTGTCGTCCACCAGGACCCCCAGGTCTTTCTCCGCAGAGCTCCTCTCCAGCAGGTCGTCCCCAGCCTGTACTGATACTTCCAGTTGTTCCTTCCCAGGTGCAGGACTCTCTGCTTGCTCTTACTAAACCTCATTTGGTTTCTTCCTGCCCATCTCTCCAGCCGGTCCAGGTCTCTCTGAATGGCAGCACAGCCCTCTGCTGTGTCAGCCACTCCTCCCAGCTTTAAAGACAATTGACCTGTGCCAGCACAAGTAGATACCAAATAATCTTAAAGCTATGTGGTTGTCAATATATGCTCAAGGAGGCTCTGGAACTGGGCTAGTAGCAAGTAAATAAAATAAAACAACAACCACCAAGCTTATTTCAGATATCCTTAGTGCTGATGTTAATCTGTATCTGTTTGTGCTTGTCCTGCACTGCAAAAATCCAGCCTAGAGATGAGGAAGTTAATGTCAGGTTCCCACTGGGGTCAAAACTTCAGCCAAATATCCAATTATGTATTCCAACTTAATGTTTTTCTAGGTTCCTCTGTTGCCATCAAAGGATCACCTTTATACTTAAATGATTCTAAATCTCAGGGTGAGATACTGTTTATGGTTACAACGGATTCATATAGAGAAGTTATTGTATTATACAGGAAGATTTGGACAAGTGTTGTAGTACCTCAAAATTGTTCTTGATATATTCATCTTCAGTTGTGGTTTATGAACACATTGGCCGCTGTCCCCTGTCATGAGCCAAGGAAATAAAAACTCTGTTTTATTGAGAAACCTGTTTCATCACTGTCACCTTAAGGACAGGAACAGAAATGCTCAGTGGGCATACAATTCTAGAGGTTGTTTCAACCACTTTTGTCTAGTGGTTAATTCTATAGGATCTTTTTGTTTAAATATATTCAACAGAACACCAAACGTGTATTAACACAAGAGAACCCCAAAATTCATAGAGATACTGTAACTCCAGTAATATGAGAAGTTGGAAATGGACCAAAATTCTTTCTTAAGAGCCTGTTAGCCTGTGTGCAGTCAGAATATTTTGGTGTATTTTGCATTCTAACACTTGAGCAAAAGTAAAGTGTGTGTTATAGGAGAGCTGATTGAAGGTGATTTCTGGTGTTTGTTACTTCCCCTAGAAGGTTTACTCAAATAAACCAAGCTAGAAAATGAACAGACAACACTTGCTTTCTATGTATCCAGTATATGCAATTAATGTATTAATCGATTATAGTCTCTGTACAACATCTGTAGAACTTACTGGGAATTTTGCTATTGATTTTAGAGGCAGAAGGATTGGGCCTTGTGTTACTGTTTGTCTTTTGTTGAAAGTTACAAATACAGAAATTTCCAGGGACAGAGTGATGGTCTAACATCCTGTTTTCAATAGTGGACAATTCCCAGGGCCCCTCAGGAAGGCAAATCCCCTCCTCTCTTTCCCCTGCGTAGTCTAGAGTCAGTTGTGTCACAGGAGACGAGTGTCAGTCTCTGTAACAATTGCTAGCCGTGTGGGTAAACCTAACTGATAACTGACTGAATTCATGCTAGCTAGTTCACTGTTCTTGCCTGACCGAAACCTGATCCTGTACATACATATGTACCTCCTTCCTTCAATACTAGCAACTTCTTTGTTCAGTGACCTGCAATGGCAATGGACCTCCAGGTTAATTATAAGAAGCAATAAGATAGTTCTTTTGTACTACTTTAATTCTATTAACCCACATTAATATCCAGAGCACCTCCGTTTACTTCTTGGTTATTATCAGGCAGATGCCTGTAAAAATAAGAGTAGAAGTAGGGCAATTGTCTTTTGGTGATATTTTGTGTCTTTCTATTCTTGTTCTGCATCAGGGAGAATAGGTCTTCCAGACAGGGCTGTTCTAGGCATTCATTTCTCTCCATACCCCTCTTTTACCTGCTTTCTCTGCTTATATTTACACTGCAGTTCTACAATCAGCAAGGTTATGTTGTACTAACTAAAAGATGTGGTTAATCAGCTGTTACACATATGACTGTGTATGTGTGTATTAAGAGAAAATAACCTTTGAATTAGACAATTTTAATGGGAAAAGAACCCTCCTTGCTGAAGGTGCATTTTGTTATAAATACAGAAGCCTTCTAGTGACAGTTTTCCATGCTGAAATACTTCTGCAAAAAAAACAAGTGTGCAGCTGAGAAGAATTTAAAGACACCTCTTGAGATACGCCCTTTCTGTTTCCCTCTGCCAGGTGAAGATGAAATGCTGCCAGGGCAAGCTATAGACCAAGTCAAGGAGGACTAATAGATTCTCTTGTGTTAGTTAGGCAGTCCAGATGGTTTGGTAGCTTGTGAAACTTTCAGGTAACACCTTTGGAAGATTTCCAGAGGTGGGGATGGTGCTCTATTAACCTATAATAAATAAACGTCTTGAAGAAATAATCTGGATAGGCCAGAAGTGCAACAAAATGCCTGAGCATGATGAAGTTATGAGAAAGGGAAAGGATAACAATTAATTATGGAAATCCAATTTTCCAGTCAACATTAATCATGCTTTTATAAATACCGTATATCTACAAAATTAAATATATATTATTAAAATTAGGTTGGGGAACTTAAAGACTTCATCAGCAGACGTGGTTTGAAATGCTTTTACAGAAGCATGGTGGAAGCACTAGAGACAGGGCTCAGGCACTTGAATAGAAAGAGTAAGATAAAATGGAGTCTAGTGATGCAAAAGAGGAGCCTGCAAAGAGTTTGTCATAACATAGACTCACTTACTGTGCACTCCTTTCTGCATATTTTTTTCTGCATTTCTCTTGGATACAAGTAGAGGTAAAATGAAGGGCCATTTTGAAACGCGGGGAAAGATTTTGGTGGATATTTCCTCCTTCCAAATCTCCTTATTGGAATAAATTTACAGAGTAAGTCAAAACTCCATGGAAATTAATGGCTCTTTCAAGTCATTTCCAAGGTCTTTTGATAGAGTACTCACTACATTTTTTTGGTGTGTTTTTCTCTGCAGAGAGAAACCTGATAGGAATAAATCCACCAAGGGAACGGTTTAATTTTAGAACAGAAACTTTATTTCTCAATGATGAGCAATCTTGCAAACTGGTTAATTTCCTTTTGTAGACCAGCCTTTGTTACCCAAAGCCACAGGTTTACTTGGATTTCACATTGTCATCAGACAGACAGAATGTCAGGAAATCCTGCTGTCCTGGTTCAGGTCACTGATACTGATTTCATCCGTTTTAAAGGCTGTAGTATTTCTTGAAAGTGACTTCCTGGAATAATTTACATCTCTTGCTATGTGAACAAGACCCAAAACTATGCTTCTGTCAGCTGCATTCTTGCTAACTCGATGATGAACCATATGCAGTTGAAGGAAAAACGTGCTCTTCCCCCTGGGCTGAAGAGGCCTGAAGGATGACATGCAAGAAATCTGAGGAGTGGCCATCCAGACTCACGGATATGGTGTATGACCAAATACATAAGTGGCTAGGTGTGTGAATCCATTTCCTTCCTAAGACTGGGACTCTTGTTAGAGGGGCATTTTCCTAAGTAATAGTTAGTCACTCTGATTGAGCTTTTAGTAAGTGCCCTTAACTATTTAGTCCTCCCTATATGCTCCCTCCTGATAACTTCACCTCAGTTAGGCCCAATGATATCTTCTGTATTGATTATAACTTTACTTCTTTTTTGATTACTATAATGACTTGTGCGCAGAGGAAAGTAGACAGTTCTTGATGGGATAAAAAATGTTCCTTAAGCTGTACATACAGATAGGTCCACTAGAATGTTTTTTAGGGCTGGAGGACCTTTAGGACCAAAGTTTTCCTGGTGATGGTCACCTGATATCAAGGATCAGTATGATCTGGTGTTTTATGGTTAAAATTCCTGCCCTTCTACTTTATTTTATTTTTACATGATTTCTAGTAAACATTTTAGTAGTATTTAGAAAGAAAATAAAAGAATGAGATCTTCCACTTCACAAATTTTATGCATGGCTCCTTGTGCCAGCTATGGGTGTGAACAGGCAATGGGCTGGGAAAATCACTAATATTTGCTGAAGTGTCATGAGCATCATTCTGAAATGGGGAACATGGACAAATGGAGGCCTTAAACCAGGTCTAAAACCAGGCACAGCCAGACAATGAAGAACTTTTGTAGTATCTGTGCAGGTGCTCAAGAAAATGCCTGTTTGCTTTTATTGATTAGAAAAAATATTCCATCATCTGCTGCCCTGAAGTAGGGCTGAAGTCTGCTATTTTTTATTCCAGTCTTCTATCATAAAATGGAACAGAATGTAGTTTTTCCCCATTCTTCCTCTTGTGTTTCATTTCTTATGGAGAAATAAAGAACTAAGGCAAAATCTTCCCCTTTGCAAGTCGGAAGCAAAATATATGCATTGATTTCCTGTCTTTAACACTCTCAGTCCCTGAAATATGTCCATTACTCTCATCTGTAGAACTTGTACTTCACACTTTACCTCTGCCTCTAAAATTTACTGGTTTCCTGCCACAATAACAGTACTGAAAAAATAACCTTTTGGAAGAGATCTATCCTTTGATATTATCTCTAGGGAGTGGAATAATTTTAAAAGGAACTACCCAACAATATAACTGTGGTGTTAATGGTGGGCGTGCCTGTTTTTGCTCTGCTACCTACCTTAACCAGCTCAATTACATGACCTGGCCAAGTCACACCCCTGCATGAGCAATGCTGCTACTCCTATGCTGCATTATTTTTACGTGATGTTTATATTGAACTGTCCTGCTTGCATAGCATAGGCTGACTAAAACAAAGCCTGCTGCTGAAGGAAGACCAACAGGCTTCTAGAACTGCATATCTATCTCAGGGCACATTGCTATGGGCTGTGACCATATGCTTAACTGACTAGGAGATTCATGTGAAAGAGGAAATGGTGAAGATGAATCAAGGGGTGGTATTTCTGCTGAATAAGTACTGAACTGATGCCCTACATGCTTCAGCAAAATGGGAGGTGGTGCTACCTAGAGACCTAAGAGTTAGTGATTGAAAAATGACAAAACTGTTTTCTTTCTTTCTTTCATGTGCAGCCACGTATTTCTGATAAATGAAACTGTGCTACATTTGTCTTTATATATTTATTATCTGTCTTAACAGTAGGTTTCAGTAAACTGCAAACCTTTATTTTAATAAAACAAAGGCCATGGCTATAGCTATGTAAATATTATGACTTATAGACATGCTCCATCAAAACCCCTTCCAAACAAAGCTGAAAACATGCCCCTCTAGGGCTTTGCACCTTTCTCTAAAATCTTAATTATAATTTTTATTTCACTCAAAGTTGCTTTTTAACAGTCTAAGTCTGCAATTCTTAGTTACCAGCTGTAATCTTGATTGTTCTCACTAGCTGCTAAATGCACAAACAGCATGAAATACACAAGGATGCATACATGTGCATAAAGGTACATGGCAGAATCCTGTTGCTGTTACCATTACCTAATTAGCTCTGATGGCTGGTTCTGCATTCTTGTCCAGGTATGAATTTGAGTGACAAACCTATTCTGTTTTGTCCTTTCTGTCTCTTCTACAGCAAGTGATAGTTACCATTGCCTCGTATTATTTATTTATTGAACTATCTAGGATTCTGAGAGTTCATTGATACATAGTTGAAAAAGTACTTTGAGAACCTCAGCAGGAAGATGGATTGTAATTAGGAAGTAAGAAAACAATTACAAACAGAAAGCATTAAAAGAAAAAATGTTACTGCAATGATAGTCAGTGATTGATGACCAGTAAAAGTGGCATTGAGCTGCTGTTGCAGGTAACTCGGGGAATTTCTTTTTTGATTTAGTTCAACTATAACTGAAATAACCACATAGAATGGGTACTGAAGGCTTTGCAAAATAAAATGTATATTCTGCATTTCAAACTCCTGGTATAAAAATTCCTAATTATAGATGTGTGTATGTGAGATCAGCGTGGGAGGTTCTGAGCTTCTGTAGTAATCCTGTAGTAGCCATGTACTGAGAGTGTTACTTGACAGCAAACAGTTATGTCAAAAGGTTTGAGAAGTGATTTGATGCTTGTAGCTAAACCAAGCTGGATATTCTGATAGCTATGCTATGTCACTTCAAAAGGCTAACTGCAAACCAGACTAGCTCCAAAATGTAGCAAAGGCGTATTTGCCACTGCAAGATACAAATATTGCTCAAGACCAGAACTGTACAATACTTTGGTCTGTATACTGCATAAAATGAGGCCTACGACTATAGAACTTGGAGGCTCAGTTTCAGACGACCATCCCCTAACAAGCTGTTTTGTCTGTTAACGGGCCGGCATTTTCAGTTAGCTGTAATGCCCCAAAAAGAAAGTTTGAGAATTACATGATGCTGAGCTAAGTGCGTATCTATAGAATACAAAGATGAAAGCTAGCCAGAGGTGGGGGGAAATAATAATAAACAAATAAATAAATAAATAAAAAGAACCGCTCTGAAGAAAAATAGGTGATCAAGCCCATGGGTCTTAACAAGTCTGGTTCTGAAATATTTTATATGCATCTGTCCATTTGACAGTCTTTGCTATAAATGGGTTTCATGCCTTCGGGATGAAGAAGGCAGAATAGATTTTAATCCCTCTGGAAAGTGAAGACTATTAGAAGTTAATTATAACACTTCATTTTTGTAGCAATACAAATGGGAATTTATAACCTTAATGACCATTTGTGTGAGTTCTTGCACAATTTGTAACTCCACAATTATTCCCCGGTCGCACAGGACTAATATTCCAGCTGATAAGGTTTTACTGGGATTTTTCGTCTGGACTCTGTCCGCTGAAGATGGAGGGAAGACATTGATGAAAAAAATGAGCCTTTTAACGTGGCCACATTGAGGCAATTTGTTAAGGTAAGGCCAGGCTGCCTAGTCCAACAGTATTGCTGACACAGTTTGCTCTTCTGTGAGAGGAGACCTGTTCCCTGCTCCATGTATTGTATGTCCTGTTGCTCATCTTGCGACTTTTAACATAAAGGCCTGTTGTTTCTATGACATTGTTTCATTTCTCCTGCAGCATAGTGGCCTTTTACCTCCTAGACCATGCTGGTGGAAAAAAGGTACTTACACTTCAAATTTGATACAGTTTCTGTATAATCACATTAGCTGTTTCACAATCAGTATTGCCCTAGATATTCACATTATAGTGTCAGCTCGTAATTAACCTGCTGTTCCTTTGGACCATTGCATTCACAAAACGCTGGAAGGTTTTGAACTAAAAGCTCATCCATCCTTTTTGAGATTATTTTCTGCCATTTTCTGTAAAGAGTCTGAGCAGTCTGTATGGCTGTGTATATGTTTTATGCAGTCTGTACAAGTGTAAAAATACAAAGAATAGTGTTGGTTTAGTCAAACTAATCAAGTGGTGACTTACTTTCCATTCCCCCATCCTGTTTCTGTAGGTTAGTGCCATGTCCAAAGCACAGATGGCAAGAAGTGTCTGCAGAAGAGTGCTATGACCCTTGCAGGGAATAAGAGCTGTAAATCCTGGCAAATCTACTTCAGACTTTATCACAGCCAGCCAGGTAGGGTCATGGGTCCAAGCTGAAACCAAGCTGATGTTTCTCCTTCATCTCTCAGGGATTGAAAGAGGGAGTGGATTGTCTATGGCATGTCACTTCTTGACTTAAGTCTCCATGGGGGGGTGAGAGAGAAAGCAAACCTTAAAATTCAAGGACCTCCCGAGTCAGTCAGTAGTTTATATAGTAGATATATTTGTGATTTACAGTCCTTGTAGCTTGTCTTCCGTGAGTTTATCCAACTGCTTTTTGAGAGCATTCATACCTTTCATGAGCAGAGTATCCTCTGCCACTATTTAATGTTGTACGTAGATACGGTGCCTGATTGATTTCAAATCCATTGTTTGCAAGGGTTTGCAAGGGCGCTGTTCCCCACTTTCTAAGCCTCTGTTGCCCTCTCCCCACTACTGTTTTTGTCTAAGCTAAAGATGCCAAGTTTCTTTATCCTGTCTTCATTCAAAAACAATTCTGCAACTTTGAACTTTTTTTGCAGCCCTTCTATGTATGTCTCTTATTTCTGCAACATCTTCTCTTGAGCTTCTTATTTCATACCTGGGGTACCAGGTGTTTGTTCAATACCAGCAGCTCCATCCATAATCTCTGTAGTGTATCTGAGTTTTGGGGAAGGAGAAAAGGTGTTATTCCAAATATTGCTTCCATGCAAAGAGATGTTTGTTTGGCAGGGTTTGGTGTTGTTTGGTTTGGATTGGGTTTGTTTGTTTGAGTCTCACTTCTACAGATTCTTTTCTGTCTTGGCAGAGCTTAGAGATTGTGAGGCATTTTCAAACGTTTACTATGCACACAGGACCACCCAGCCTGCAGAACGGCTGAAGTGGGTGCATGGTGGGTGCATGGCATACACAGCCAATTAAATTAGCATGGTAGAAAGCGAGTTAGCTTCACTACCCTCGTGCAGCTTGCTGATTTGGGGAAGGAGATGATTTATAGAGCATCCAAACAAAAGCAGACTACTAACTGTGCATACAGGTTATTCTTTCTTAGAGGATTTTAATTTGGGGATATGCCCAAAAGCAGAAGATCCTCCAGTTGAAAGAGATATTGTTATATGAGGCAGACATGGCCTGCTGCTATTTTCTAAGAAATAGGAAAAGCTGCTAGCAAATCAGACAAAGCTAAGAAAACTGGATTTGTATTATTGGTCTTTGTATTATCCATGGACAAGTCTTTTCTGTCCATCTGCACCAAGAAGATTTCCATCAAATTAATAATAATTCTCAAAGCTGATGCAGACCATGCAAGTTCTCCCGGAGATGCGATTATTGTACCTCACTTCATCATACTGTTGGGCACGGGAAGAGAGGTCCTTTCCCGTAGTGTGGTGCAAGTTGAGTTTCTGTGCCTGTTCTTGGAAAAGCACATCTGTCTGTGCCTGGCAATGACTAGAAAGCCTTGTGGACACACATTTTCTCAGAGGGGAATGAAGTTCTGAAGGCACAGCTTCTCACTAATAAGGAAAACTTCACAGGTATGTGAACTACTTCTCACCTGAAACCAAACAAAGACCATCAGCTGGCTGCACACCAGCATTTAAGCTGAGACCTTTCTGCTTGTCAGAATGACCAGGAAGGGGTAGTGTGACTGCTGCTGAGAGACAGCCCAGCAATACAGTGACATACTTGTGAAAAAGCACATCCCTGCTGTTGAAAGGGATCCTCCACCTGCTAGCTCCCTCTGAAAGCAGGATTGCTGCTGTGAGTTAGGACAATGGAATTCATATGGAAATGTGATTGTGGGCATGAGCCATCTTCACACAGAACAGTAGACATAACATTCAGCCCAACTTGCGAGAAATCCAAGTACCAGTGGTTGTTCTAGCTCTTTTGCCTGGTGCTGTATTACCTTCCTCAGGTGGAGAAGAGAACAGTAGCTGGGAAAACACAAAAGACTGAATCCTAAGTGCAGACCCTTCATTCCCTTCTCCAGGCCTGCACAACACTCTTCCTCTCTTCCTCAGATCATATCATGTTGATGGCTCGGCATCTTGCTCTGGTGGCTCAGCCTCTTGCCCTGGGGACAGGGAACTGAGAGGTGGAAGGCAATGGACACTTTGTACGCTGAGGGTGAGGCACCAGTAGCTCAGTGGGTAGCAAATTACTTCCCTTTCCTTGTCATTTTTCGTATCGGGAAGCAGCACCTAGCCGCAGCAGCGTGCTCCTTAGCATCGTAGTGGGCAAGGACACCACATAGCCATAAGTGTACTCTTTCATGGTCTTAATTATTTCAAGGTAATTACAGGGAGAGAAAGGATAATCTGTCCCAAAACTGCCATTCCATGTATTTGTTCTGCGTTTTGTTCCCCACACCTGCCAGATGCCCGGGGCTGCAGGAGCGCTGGGTGCGGGTGCACGCGGGGCCGCAGGGCCAGCGGCTCGCGGCGTTCCCGTGGGGCAGGTCCCGGAAGAGCCGAAGCAGCCCCACGCTGAAGGCCGGACCCAGGACCGTAAATCGCCCGCTCGCTGCCGGCTGCCTCCGGCGCCCCACACTCACCTCCCCGCCGGCCCTCGCGGGCTGAGCGCTCGGCGGCGGGCACCGGAGCCTTAACCCCCCCCCCGCCGGTGCCCCCGGGACTTAGTCCCAGGCGAGGAGCTCGCCCGTGCGGCTCGGCAGCCGAGCGGCCGCCGCTCCGGGCCCGCCCCGCTCGGGGCAGCCGCTGCGCAGCCCGGCCCCTGCGGCCGCCAGCGGCGGGGTGCGCGGGGCGGAGCGGCGCCGCCGGCCAAAGGCAGCCGCAGTCAGCGCCAGCGCGGCGGCCCGCGGGGATGCTGCGCTACAGCTCCGGGCTCACCGTCACCGCCACCACCCCCAGGAGGCCGGGCGGGGACAGCGGCCGCGCCCGGCGGAAGGTGCGCGGGGCGGCGGGGGGGACGGCGGGAGGTCCCGCGGGGCGAAGCGGCGGTCTCACCCCCCGGCTCCGTCCCCTTTGGGGTTGCCAGCGGAGCGCTTTGCTTGCTCTTCTCCTCGTTTGCGGGGTTTTCACGCGGAGCTCGCGGAAACATCTTTTTGCGCGGCTTTGCTGGGGCTGCGGTAGGTGCCGGGAAGGGCAGCGCCTCTGGGGCGTCCTGCTGGGCTTTTGGTAGCGCTAGTCGGTCCCTGGCCGTTCTGGAAACCTGTGGGGAAGGTGGGCATGTGTTAGAGACTCTTTTCCTCTTGAAATGCGTCTTCCTATTTACAGCTGAGAACTTGCCCACCAGGACTTTTTCCATCGTGAGGAAGCTTACCGTAATGATTTAGATGGTAAAGGTCATTTCTTTTAAAATCAGTTCAGCAGATACAGAAATAAGATTTACTAACTTGCTTTTTGTAAGTTTCGTAACTGAGATAAATAACACTGATGAATTGATCTGCTGGGAAACGTATCTAAAAAGTTGTTAAAACTCTGGCAGATGTGCCAGCAGTGTCTCTGCAGCCACCCTTCTCTAAATAGTGCCTTCGCGCTGCAGTAGCCACACTTATCACTGGGGCTGCAAGTTCTATGGGGGAAGAAATAAATCAACAAAATCAAATGGCAAGCTTGTTCTTCCAAAGAATTCCAATGTTGTGATCTTGAAATATTTAGGCATGGGTTTGACACTCCAAAAATTTGAGTTTCTCAGGGTTGATAAAAACAGTGAAGAATGTCATGTTGCTGTATGTTTTACATGGGACCATGCAAGTAGGTTCTGCCACAGGAAAAACAAAATACACCTCTGTCCTTCATATGGTAACTCGTAATTTTGATTTAGAAAATAAAACATTTCAGGTTCATAATAAAATAAAATTGTTCACGTGTGTGGAAAATTTAGGATGACTTGGAAATCATATTTATGTTCAGTACATCTACCATGTTCCCAATGAGTTTTCTCTTTTAGTATTTCTTAAAGAAATTAAAAGTAAGATAATTTGTGTTCAGGTGTTAATTTTCTTATTTTCATCCCCAGGAAGTGCTTGCTAAGCACAATGTAAAATGAACTTTAATAAATTCTCTTAAGTAAACTGGTAAAATCTATTTTGCAAATAAAAGCCGTAGGGAACGCGCTGTTTCTTTTGTAGGGAAATGTGAGTCCCTTGCAATGAGTTGTTGAAAGACGGGAGGAAGACAGTTAGAATAACTGCGGAATAAATGAAAGATGCGCGTCACGTTCCTGCATGCCTGTGGTCACAGGAAAAGTGCCCTTTAATTGTGGTGGTGTGGGGAGTCTCACAGTGGAGTTTTCATAAATGAAGCAGACTTAAAATCAGCAGATAAATGACCAGAGAAAGTACTTTCTTCTTTGCTTTTTAAGACTGACTGAAATTTAAAACCTACTTTATTTTTGCTCTCACCTTCAAAACTCTAAAACTAGTATGTGGTTTTAGGCAAAGGAAGTGAGTTTTGGTCATTGAAAATAGATTCTGGTATTGTTAACTCCAGAGTTGAAGTTAGATTGATACTGAACCACATCTTCCGTTTTGGGGATACTGTAAAAATCTTAGATTGGGACTGGTTGTTAATAGAGCAGCTTCTATTTTTCTATTGCTATACTAGGAACCTTAATTATTCTATCAAACTAATGCTCATTATTTCAACGTTAGCTTTGCAATTATTTCAGTACATAGTTAACTATGATCAATCCCTTTCTGGGTGTTTTGGTTTTCGGAAAAGGGGGAGAAGAGTCTGAAGAACATTGCTCAAACTGAATCTGCCATCTGTATTTATCTTAAGTTGCACCCTAGTGATTTGAGTAGGATGGTAAACATGCGTATGGATTGTGGATCTGGGCCATGAATTCTTAACATTTTTAACTAACCTAGATCGGCTTTTTCTTAACTGCCATATTGCAGCACCTCTCACTTAATCTGTCCCACTAGCTTCTTAGAAATTGTATAAAAGACTATGTTTTCACCTGTTAACTTCCATTGCAGTCAGCAAACTTGCTGTCTGGTGTTGTGGTTGGGTAAACCTTCCAGTCTTTGTTTTCCTGTCTGTGTATTCGTTTTGCAAATGATGTCAGATGCGCGCTGGAAATACTGCTTGTGGGTTGCTGGTGTCAAAAGCCAGGAGCGAGCGTAAAATGCCAGCATGATGAAAGGGATGTTGTTGGCTTGTCAAAGCTACTGATGCTGTAAACCAAACTAAAATTTGATAGTCTAGAAAACTCAATGCTTGCACGCGTTCTATTTCTCTTTAAAAGTTGTGCTCACAATGTTGCAATGTTGGTGACATAAAGGTAGGGTGAAAGCCACATCTGTCTCTCCGTTTTTCATCGCTTGTTCTTACTGTCAGTTACCAGTTGAAGGAAGTTGAATCACAGCTTTTTCCCTGCTAGTGGACTTCTCTTTCATTCTCTTCCTGGGTTTCTCCCTACAAAACCCAATTGTTTCTGTAAATTACTGCTTCATCCTCAGTTGCATGTTATTCTTCCACTGTTTGGCACTGAGTCGAGGCTCTTCCTGTTAGGATTTCATTTCCATTTTAAGGCATTGCTACAGCCATGTCTTACTGTTAGGGGAGGGCTAGCTGTGATTTCCATGTGAACCTGCTCATTCATTTGGTCACGTAAACTTGGCAACAAATGGTAGAGTGTTTCTTTAGGAAACGCTATATAGCAAGAACACTATAGACACAATATCCATTGCTTCTGAAGGGAAAGTGGTGCCTGTTGTTTTTCCCTTCTAATCTCCGTAGTGTTGTTGTATTCAACAGGTTGGTCTGTAGTTCTGTCCTAAGGTAGAGTACATCATCTGTGGTCCAGGAGTAGGAGGAGTGAATTTATACATTTGCTGCTTTTTCCCCAGGGATGCCGTGGAAGGGCTATTGTTATAAACAATGATAAGAGTACAGACTATATAAGGTTGTCCTAGCGAGGAATTCAAAACTGGGAGGTACTTTGCCACTGCCGAACAAGCCCCGCTGGGTGTGACTTCAAGCCTGGAATTCTCAGATGTCTGCTAATGCCACCTTCTGCTTGGCATTTTTGTGCAGCAGGCTGCAAAGTGAAGCATTAAATCTTCATTTTGTGTCAGAAATACTGCTGAAAATACGATACTTGTTCGAGGTGTTTTAATAATTAGGAGCCAGCTTGGAAAAAAGAAAATGGAAAAGGAATAAAAGTGTGTTTCAGGGAGTTGCTAAGAAGGCAATCTGAAAAGAAAAGGGCAAGAAAACCAGTTTAAATGATAATAACCCTTTGTAGAGTGCTCCTAGTCACAACAAGTTCTTGCTACTGCCTTATATTTCCAAGCTAGTTGTTACAACTTGCTTGTTCTCTGTACTGGGCTTCTGTGATTTCCTTCATGGTAAGCCTGTAACACACAAATCGCTGTAATGTGACGGGCAGTCATGATTCACTAACTGGTGTACACGCACAGGAATAATTGCTTATTTACAATCAGTGCACTGTGAATCTATAAATGTGTTGGCTATAATTAGTCCTATACTGACTAACAGGCAATCCATTTGCCAGCTTCAGAGAATCTTATACAACTTAATTTCTCCTCACATTGAGTTGCCAGACATTATCTTTTTCTGTTTCTTTGAGGGTATTTCTCATGTTTTATCCTAACAATCCTTTCATTTCTTTTAACCTAATTTTCTTTCATTGAAATCCCTGTAAGGAAAATTTGGCCTCATCTATCACTTCCTGCACAGCACAGCACAAATTCAGTCCTATTTCCTATTTATGAGTCTGGTCTTTCTTTGTTTGCCTGCATGGAAGAATGCCAGACTCTGCCTTTTTATTGTCAACACTCATGTTTTAGAGGAAAAAGCCTTGCTAAGCTAATAGGAAGAAAGAGCAAGGGGAAATTTAAATAGGTGAGAAAACATGGTATTGGTTATCATATGAGTCAATGAGCTCCAATGTTGAGGAGTTTATTATTAATATATCTTGATAATTTAGTTGTAAGTGGGAAGCACTTCCTGCTTCTGCAGCTAAGGGAAGAATGGTATTCTCTTCTCGGCACACTCAGTCAGTGTCTAAAGCCAGTGTGCAAGGACTCATCATTTTTAAATGTGTTTCTTTGTTTCAGAATTCTTTGGGAAATATGAAAGCATAACCAACCCATTTGTATGCTAAGCTTTGTTGCTTCTGTTGCTTTCTGTGAGGCTTCCTGTTACAGAGTTTGTAGCATACAGCTGAATGATGAATTACCAGTGAGGAGCCCTCTGCAAAAAAAATGTAGCCTCCACATGTAACCTGCTGAAGAGTAGGTTATATTTCACATTGATCTTGTTATGGACATTTTTGTTTCCCCAGCAATAGGATGACTTTTCTGAAGACAGATAGGAAACAAGACTTACTAAATTTTCCGTGATGCATTTTTACATTTAGTATTTATAAGCAGCTTTGTGTGTAACACATTTCAATAATATTTGTTTGAATTCAGTGGAATTCCAATAATGAAGTATCCTAGAATCAAATATTTTTGTATGTACTGAACAAAAAAGGGGCATCCACTCCAGAATGCGCTTTTTGTTTCTAAATAATTCCTTTTGAAGATTAAAAGTATGCCAAATCTGCAAACAAAGCTGAGAAACTAGGAAATTATGTTCAGTGTTCTGATATCTCAGCTCTCAATGTCATTTATGAGTACATAAGAACACATTGTTGATTAAAATGGATTTTTGCTATTTCAGGTATGTAATTACGGGGATGCCCTTGAATTATTTCTCACCAGCTAAAAAAATACCCTCTAGCCTTTAACAAATAATTTTTTCTTTGTCAGCTATGTGACAGAAGGTAGAAAATAGTAAACAAAAACCTGAAAGTTAGTACAGTTCATTTTGCAACACAAGTTATTAAAATTAATCTTTTGTAACTCTTAAAACTAAAAGCAAATTTCTGTTTTTCTTTCAGATGAATGTTTGTAGATTACGCTTAACAGTGCCACCTGATGAAAGCTCACAGCCTGAACAGGGAGCAAAGGAACCCGAAAGAAAGAAAAATGTAAGTTTTAACAATTAAAGTTAAATGCTGTGTAAACAGAGAGTAAATATAGACATCCACAGAAGCTGATTTTAATTGTTTTGGGAACCAGATAATCTGGGCAGACTGAAGAACATATGGAGGCTGAGCAAGTCAGCTGTGAGCTTTGAGCCTGAGTTGGGGACAGGAAAAATGCATATAAAATAGGACAATAGTAGATTAACAACACAGACTTTAAGGTGTTGTGTGACTGAGGTACTTTTAAGACTTGATTATTGAATATTTATATAGCAGGAAGAGTAGGAAACTGCTGTCACCAAGCAGGGTCTTGTGGTTAGTAGGATCTTGATCCTAGACTGAAGGGGATCTTCTGTTTCACGTAAGCTTAACAATGTATAAAGATTTGGTCCTTAACATGTAGGGGAGCTGGCTGGCCTGGGACTTGGATGCTTTGCTGTGTCAGCTGATTTTGGTAATGAGTGGCGTACTAATAAGAACTATAAAACAAGGAATTCAATATTGTTTTGAAGTGAAAGTGATTTGAAGGTCATGTACATAGAAGGGTTTAGAAGGACAATTCTTCATAGAAGCAAGTAGTATACACACAAAACATCTTACAGCTGCTTTGGTACAGAATTTGTTCTCTAAGAGCTGTTTCAGAGCAACAAATGATGTTTAATTTGTCTTGTTTAACCAGTAAAATGTCTGAATAGCAATATGACGATAAGAAGTAATACAACAGTAGGATTTCTTTGAAGTAATTTCTTAGTGGTACTCAGAAGCAAAAGTAGCAGTAAAATGAATCAGAAAGACAAACATTTTAAAACAGTAAAAACAAATGCAAAGTAATATGGTCCAAATAAAGAGTCACTATCAGATATTTGTTGTGCTGAAATTTTGTGTGCACTCAGATCTTCATACACTGCTCTGACAAAGTAATAGGTCCTTGAGGATCTGTAGATGTTATTTACAGAATGGAGTAAAAAGGCCTTCATACAAGCTACATTTAGGCCACCAATAAATTGTTGCAGCATTGTTTAGTTGCAGCAGTTAGAGTATTTTTGCCCACCACTTAGAGTTCTCTGTCACTTTGTATCTGATTGCAGAAACCCTTAGTCTAGTTTAAGCATATGTCCCTGTTGCCCTAAGAGCAATACAAGTTTGTTTTTGAGGAGGATAGAAATTGACTCATGACTTACTCACTTTACTGTGCTGAGTAGTGTAATAATGAGAAAGAAGTGTAAATGACTGAGGCTTGGACAATTCTTGGGCACTTTCTTATGTGACTTATGTTTTCTTTTTTTCTCTGTGAGACTCTGTGTTTAAGAAGAACTGTATTGTAATTATTGTATTAATACAAATAAATCCAAGTGGGTTTTATATCAAAGAATGTTAAGAAGATATGAAAGATGATAAATACATTATTTGGCTCATGCTACATTCCGGTACACTGCACGGTGGTTTTTAGGAGATGGGTCCTTTTAGATGAGAACAAAAAGTTATGTATAGTTCAATTATTGCATGTTCTGAGTAATTTTCTGAAGTTTAGTACTTATACAAAAGTGTGCATAGAGAAAGCCTTCAGAACCAGATGGGATCTAATTATTCAGTGTCATAGCAATTAAAAAATACAGAGTAATTATGGCATCTACTTATGTTTTACTTATTTTATAAACTGTATAATCATATGGTGTAGAAGCAGCCACAATAAATCACTGATCATGAACTGTTTTTTCTCATGCCTCTGAAACAAGAGAGTAATTTATTACCTGTAGATTTTTATTGTCTATGGAATGTATCGCTTTACATATTTGAAGTAGTTACACAGTAACTTACAGTGCACACAAGATTCCTGACTGGTCATACTGTGATAGTTTTATCTTACTTACTTCAAACTTGATTAAAAAAAAATCATCAACAAAAAAATCTCCTGAAAGTAGCGATCAGATTTCTCTGCTGATCCATCCACGCTCACCTGGCTCTGTTAATGAAATTCCATAAAGCACTTTGAGAATAAGGAGTTTTACAAATGTTAGATAATCTTCACACAGGTCTATGAGAATTATGTCCCTCTTTTGGAAATAAGGATAATAAAAAGAAATTAGAGATGTGCTCAGTTTTCTGCTTTATGCTTTACAACTTAATGTCAAAAAATACAGCTTCACCAAGATTCAGACTGACCAGCAGGACTTGTTGGAAGCTAGAGTTCTGTGCTGTCTTTAAATGTTGGGTATTAAGAAAATAAATATAAATGAAAAACTTTTGGAAGATGTTTATGATATTTACAAAGCACTAGTGTGACTTAGACAAATAAACTCTGTAACCTGCGGGATCATCCAGTCTTTGCTGGAGTGCTCAGATAGATCAGGCAGTTTGCGCTTGGCTGCTGGGCACTCTCCTGTTCTGGCACAACAAATGCTGGAGAGAGAGAGAGACACTTCCCTGACTCAGCCTGCTGCTGATGAGGAAGGAGAGCAGAGACCTTGCCGTGTCACAGGGAATGCCAGAAAACTATAAATACACCACGGCGTGACATTTGGTTGTAATCTTTTCTTTCTAATCTTTCATTGGAAGGAGGTGATTTTGAGCTGCCCCGAAGTGACATTGTGATGGCTCACTGGTGCATATTTGTTAATCTTCGTTACTTTCTGGGACAAGATACCATTAGGAGATGTGTCAGTTACAAAATCAGCTAGTGAACTGTACAGAAGGTCTTGCTAGCAGTGACTCTGCCAGTACCTTGTTTTGGAGCTCACTGTCAGTTCAGAACCGATTCTTCATTGGTTATGTTAGTAGATGTTAACTTGGCCCTTTTCATTGAAGTGCAAGTTTAGTCCAAGATATATACTGTATTTCCTTAAATCTATATCAGTATATTATGTTTCTAGGTTGATTTAGTTATTGCTATACTACTAGTAAATAAAAATAAACCAGTGCAAGAGATTAAAAGGAAGTGACAGAGCTGAGCAGTGCTGTTGCAAGAAAATTACTGCCAGCATTAATGTAGCAGCATGGCCTCTCCCTGTCTTCTGTGAAAGGCTGGCAGATAGTACACAGATAGAGGATGGTCTCAAAAAAGTGGAGGAAGAGAGAGGTTGTGCTTGTATTTGTCAGGCCAGATTTCTGTGTTCCTATTTAGGCTGTGATACCTTGAAGGAAATATGTGAGAATTGAAGACACCAGTAAAGGTTTGTTGGTTGGTTTGCTTTTTAGTGGTGAAAAGCTTGCTGCTAAATATCTCTGAATTACTGCACTTCAGATAGAGTATCTATCTGAAACTATCATCACTTTGTTGTATTTCTTGTGTTAACATTAGACAATGGATGAAAGTGGTGTGAGGCTGCTTGGTTCACCATGAAGGACAATGGAATATTGTGCTGGTCAGATTGTATGCAAAATCTGTGTGTGCTGAGGCCTGTATTGTCTTGCATAATAAAGAGCTCGTGGAGAATTGTATTGTCTCTGTTTGGGCCTTGACTTGTTTTTATCCATCTATCCCTTTCTTCGTTGTCATGCCTACATTTGGAAGCCTCATTGGAAGCTGCAGTTAGATATTTGAGGGCAGAATATTGAGATATGTATAGAGAGATTTGTTTGTTTCTTTGTTTGTTTGGACACATTGACAAGATAATAAATAAAAATTTGTCTCCCTTTCCTGTTTCTGTGGCTTTCAAGAGAGTTTGAACAGCATTTAATCTTAACTGTAATTGGTACTTTGGCTGTGTATATTCTCAACCTGTTTAATTTACGTTTTTAAATCATCACATCCTAGAGGTGAAACCCTTTTTGCTTCTTGTGTAGGAATGCAAAAGCAAAGTAAACATTTTTCTCCCAGAAAAAAAGGTAGGCTGTAAGGAAGCCAGAAGGAGAATTTGCTCCAGTGTGTTATGCAGAATACCAAGCAGAAACTTGTGTCAGGGCTGGATCAAAGAACATGCGTGCAATGAACATGAGGCTGTTGTGCACTTTGAATCTAGGACAGTGCCTATTTTCTCAGCTGATCTGTGGCTGCCAGCCCCCTCCCAGCAGCATAGCAGGAGTTGTGACGTAACAAATGTGGTTCACCTGTTACAGGTGGCTGCTTCTCAGCCTCTCCTGCACAAATTCATTGTTTTTGGAAATGCTGTTTAAGCAACTCCTTCATTAAAAATAGCACTACATGAAGACCACAGAAAGAGTTCCATGGACCTCTGTGATTACTACTGTGTTTGTTGTATCTTATGTTCTTAGCATATAAATGTTGGCGTTCTGGGTACGGATCTCTCTGATTAGATTGTGTAGTGCCTGTTACTTCTGTTTTATGAGGCAGGCACCTAAATTCTAAAAAAAATCAAATAGTTTAAAAGTTGGAATATGTTCAGTGATGCTTATGATTTAGCATCAGTGAGTTTAAGAACACTCGTGTCTATGTCTTGGCATATTTTCCATATTTTAATACTATCTATATATGAAACATCCCTAAATGTAACATGAGTTCCAGTAAATTTGTCACTTTACTGGACAGGAAATATGTACCCCAAGTAACGATATGAATGCTCTTGTTCTTTGTATACAGAGTGAACACACGAAAGATAACTGCATGTTTCAGAACCCCCTGGAATGCAGCAGATAAGGAAAAGATAAAGCCTTACCTAACTAAATTAGTTGTAGGTTAAAAGAAAAGTTTTTAGATGGTGCTGATAAACAGAAGATCACAGTAAAATTTTGAGGCCATATGTGTACTGCCTCTGAAATTGTGCAAATTATTATATGAAATGTCATTTTCCTCAAAATAAGATACCTCAACTATGCTTCTGCTTCCAGCTTCTGGGCGGTGAGGAAGTACGAAGTATGGGGGTACCTGACTTGCATTTAAAAAGTCAATGGAGACAGATTTGGAAGATGTCACCCCTCGGTGTTATTTACATAATGCTAATAAAACTATGGGCGGTACAAAAAGCAGCTCACAAATCATATTTAAATATGAGATTATTTTTATAGTGTCTTTGCTTCATATCACATTACGTGCTGCTTGTGCTACTTCCTTGGACATAGACACAAACAGGATGCATGGTAATTATCAAGACTTTTGCAACCTTGGGGTGTCAGCTTCTGTGTTAAATAATTATTAATTAAGTAAACACAGTCTGCTTTTCTTTAGGACATGCTGTGTGACGCTGCCAACTGCAACATGACTATTGCTACAACTTAGCCAAAGCGTGTTCCTGGAAGCTGCTATAGTATTCATGTGCAGCAACGTGATGTGTTGCTGCTGTTAACTTGGATTGTCATATAATTGACTGTAGCCACAAAGAAATATTCATGAGTTTCTTGAGTTTCGTCTGCCTTTTCAGTTAAGGATGCCATATTAGAAGGGATTTTCAGCACATTTTGGGGCAACAAATTGCACTTAGAAAAGGTCTTGTTCCAGTGCAATCAAGTGCATAGGCAGGTAGGGAGTAAGAGCTCCCCTGTACTCTGGAGTTGGCTGATATTCTAACCTTAAACAGCAATGGTTAACTAATCTAAATAAACCTTCCAGCTTTATGTACTTTTCTGGTTAACTTTACGGTATCTACTTGCTTCTAAATACTTGCATGTATTTATTTATTCTGTTATCACCACTGAGATGCCTCACTGCAGATCAAAGTAGAGAGAGGCGAGGACCTTGTCAGAAAAATGAGTAGTGAGAGTGGATATGTATGGGAGACAGAGGAAAACAATGAGAAGTTAACGCAATATCCTGTGTTGTAAATAGCACACAATAGTACTGCAGCACTCAACAGATGATGGAGATTCTTTCTAATCTTCTGAAAGAGAAAGACATTTTGGGTGGCCTGTGCGAATATAGACTTAGAGACAAGTGAATTATTATTGCTGGAGAAGTGAGACCAGTCTGGCTTTGTGCATACTTATGATGCTCCTTGTGCGCCCATTACAATGTAAATTTAACTCTGTTCATCTCTGAAATATTTAAGTGTGATGGGTGATTCTCTGGCTGCAGACCTAGTGGTCTGAATCTGCTGGTCTTTGCTAGAGGGGGAAAATCCTTTAAAGCGTTCCTTAGGAATGTGTTTACGATGTTCAAAAAATAAGGAACTTGATCATAATCTTCATGCAGAACTCTGCCAATATTACTTTAAACAATTCTGCTAATGTTTCAGAGGCACAAAGGATCTTAGTAGTTGCTGGTACTCAGCTGTTCACCTCATAAGAAATGAATGAGAGTTGGTAAAGGGTATGGATTTATAAATTCAATGTCTGGGGCCTTAGTAACTTCTAAACAATCAAAGTGATTATTCATCTGGTTATCTGGAAGATGGAAAATTATATGTAATCCCTTTATCCAGATGCAGGGGAGGAGCTGAGATGAAACTACCAAAGAAACTGTACAACCCTGGAAGTAAACAGACACTGAAGTTTTGAGTCACGTCCCCATCTAGTTCCTGTGTTATTTACTCTCAAAAAATCAGGCCTAGCTTTTTTGTTTGTGTGCATCCAAAGTAGAAAAAAAGAAGTACTTAGGTAACTTTTGGTTATCAGGATATGAAGCTTTGCATATAGTGTTTTCAAACTGCAGAATTCTATCTGTTATTGGTAGGACTGGTGGCCCAATATGTTTCCATTAGGTGTTTCTAACTGATTCATTTTAAATTATGACTTTGCCTGAAACTGTCTTTATCAGGTGTCTGCTCCAGGATTGTTCCCCTCCCAGCCCCACATGCACACATACGGAGTTTCAGCACAATGCTTAAGCCATCAATGATACAGCAAAGGTTTTCCAGTGGTTAGAAAATCAGTCAGTGCCGTGCAGAAGGGAAACACCTTTCTTTTTTATTGTGTATAACAGATGTTCACCTTTAATCATTTCTTTTAATCCCAATAGATTTTCCTGTTCATTTTTAGCCTGCCAAAAGAAATATTTATCCTTACATTGCCACTGTAGTTGTGTTGGTTTGGCTGCTAAAAAAGGAAGGAGCTCCTTCTACCATTGGCCTCTGTCATAGTAACAACTGGTGACTAGCTGGGGTGCAGTTGCATGTGGATACAAGATGATGAGTTTCATCTCTTCCTGCTTCTGTTTGGTGTTAAATACAGCATCTAGATGCTCCTTAGATTTACTAAAGACTCTCAAAGTCCGTAAGTTTTCATACTGTGTCATTACTGAACAGCAAAACAAAAACAAATCTATTCAAATGCTAATGTTGCAAATATTGTCAGATTTATCCACATCCTGGGAAATCTTTTGTGAGGAAGGAAGTTTAGTGAAATTACCTGTAAGTAATTTATCTCTGTCATTGGCCTTTAAAAGACAATGTGCAAAATTAAGTAGTAACAACTTTTTTTTTTTTTTTCTTCAAGATTGTATCGATTGTATCTTTCTAACTTTATATTCACAAAGAATCATTCATTTTAGGTTCCCAATTTGCAAACATCCAAAGTTAGGTGATATTATTTCCCTCCCCAGTTTAAAAAGCCATAATGTGGATGTTTTCATCTGAGCTAGTTGTTTAAATTCTTCATAAACAAGAAGATAAATTAGCACTTATGGAGTCTGTCTTATTTCAGGTGATTGCTACGGAAGTATATTTCTCTGTGTTGATTAGAAGGGAGGCTAGGTGAGTAGTCAGGATGGGTGGTTACATCTCATCTTGCAGATATTTATTTACATGCTGAGGGATTGATTCCTACTGTTTGTTTGAATATTTTTCTTACTATATTGTTGAGATGAATAAGAGGAGTCTGTTGCAAAGAGCACCTTAAAATAAGACATTTATCACAAGTATGTTTCTATAAATTTCTGCAGATTGTCAAAATAACAAATGTAGGCACTTCAAAGCTGCCAATCAAGTAACTATCAAGATCTGTGCTTGAAGTTCTGTCCTCCTATAATAATTCCTAACACAGAAACGTTCATGTGGATGCTGTGTTTCATAACATTGTTTTGGCTCTTACAGTGTCAGTTCTAGAATTTCCGGAAGAAAAATGCAACACTGAAATGGATGTTTGATTGCTTTGGAGGTCCTTAGCCTAGAATGCAAAGTGAAATCCTAGATTGTTTATCTACAAGATAAAATAATATTTTCTGTGCTCTGTGTAAGAGCTCAGAAGTTGCAATATCAGTTTCACCTGAGAACTCTCTGAATAGTTTTGTTAAACTTGTGAATTTTGATATATTACACAGCAGGGACTTTGCAGAAGGCAGGAGGGAACTCTCTCTTTTAAAGAATGGTAAGGGAAACAGTGAGAGCTCATCTGCTCTAGAAGAATGCAGAAAAGTAGCATATAAGCCAGGGTAGCTTTCTCTCTCCCGTGCCTCCATCTCTTCTTGCACTAATCCAATCTGTTGCTCCTGACTGTACATATACCACTTCCATTAAAGGCAATGGAAATTAGACATCTGTATCATCTGTGTCAATTATGAACGGATTATGAAAGTATGAAGGTTGACAATTTGGCCCCAAAACATTTGGGAACTGAGGTGCTGCTGTGCTTTCACTCTAGTTGACTGTCTCTCCTGGTCCCATTTTATTGTATTTTTGTTTTGTTTTTAAATTATTCTAGAACTGATTTTAAAATAATTTATTATTTGTTTTTAAGGAGCTCTACCATGTTCCAAATGGCATGTCTCCAGGGACGCTTTCTCATGGAATGGTGTATGGCGTCGTGCACCGGACTGACAACAACCATAAGAGAGAAATGGTGGTTTATGGCTGGTCAGCTGACCAGCTGAAAGAAGAGATGAATTACATTAAAGAAGTGAGTTATTCTTTCAGCTTCAAAATTTGTCAAATATCCCTTCCATTTATTCATGTAGAGCTGTGAGTGTACATGGGACGACCGGTATCTAGTCCAACACCCAAATTTAAATCAGGAACCCAATTTGAAGTTAAATGCTTGCCTTATTGGTACTCAAGTTAAAACACACAAAAGAAAAAAAAAAAAAAACAAAAAACTGTTAGGTACTTGGGAGCTACATGTTTCAGACTCAAGTCCTCTGTGACAAATGATAGTCCTTAATGCTTGGTGACTGAGGTGAGGGGTGCACCTGGACAAGCAACCTGCCAAACAGATCTTGGGGTCCCTGACCTGAAGTCTTCATAATTTCCAATGTGATACAGGAGAATCTGTGTAAGCAGACACCTGGAAGGATAAACTCTCTTCTCTTCTGCTTTCCCCTCCCCCATCCCAGTTTTGGAAAGGCTCCTAAATTAGGTGATACACTAAAATCACTTGGTGTGTTTTGGGGCAGTCTTAAAATAGTCAGCCTAATAAGGATGACTTTGTACTATTTTCTTTGTGCATGCTCATTTATCATAGTTGGCAGGAGCTCTCCTGAAAGAAAAAAAAAAAATGCATTTCTGATGCTGCTCATTTCTGTGCCTGAAACTCACCATCTCTTTGTGTGCCAGACTTTGGCAATAACTCCTTAATTAGCCCAGAACAAATAATTTGACCTTCTCTTTCCATCTACTGTTGGTCAGTGGCTATCATCTTACACTGATTCAAGTGCAAGAGAACTGCATTGCTATAAAAGGGAGGAGCACTGAGATAAACCAGCAGTGTAAGAGACTGTAATTATGTGTACTCCTAGCATCTGCCTAGTCTGGAGCTATCAGGACTTGTTTTTCTCCTTTATTACTCACAGTTATCCAGCTCCCAGCGTTTACACTCTCCAGTTCCTGCACTTGGCAATTAGGATATGTTGCTACTGCTGCACAGGCAAGGCATGTGAGCTGCCTTGGCTGCTCTTTTCCTGCCTACGTAGTTTATCTACCTTGCTGAAGTGCTGCCAGGGGATGGGTGGCTTGGCATACAGCATGATGCAGCTTCCTAGGTTGCACTGCTGCTGGTAACTGATGCACGTTGCTTGGACCGGGACCATCTCCCTCTCCGCTGTTCACTGCCAGCTTTTGGCATGGTGGGAAATGTCAGGGCATTTCAACAGCATGTCTCGCATTGTGTTCAGGGTACTGATTCTTTCAGAAAATGTGGGAAAGACCTTTGAAGAGGTGTACTGACCCTTGCACTGCTGTCTTTTAGAGGCTATGTTCAGTTATGCTAGTTTGTGAACTTTGGCCTGCCAGATAAGTTCAATCTTTAAAAGTAGAGTCTTAAATAAGAGTTCTCAGCTTGTGCCACATATGTGCTGACTTAAATAGACCAAAAATAGTGGGCCACATCAGAACAGCTGATCATTTCTTTTGTATCAGTGTCAAACTTGGACCTTGGGGGGGCATGCACATGTGTAGGGACAGGACAAGGAGGGTTTCCTTTGGAAGTGCAGGAGTCAGCTTTCTTCTGTGTTTCTCATCCTAAAGGGAGCAAGTAGTTGGGAATAGGCCTCTACCCACTCCTTGCATAGGTTTGGTGGCCAGTACCGTTCTTTCTGGGAGGGAGTGTGTATACCACAGAGCTTCCAGAAATATCTCCTCTTGATATTTTCCCCTCCTTCCTTCCCCAAGTCTCACTTTGGCTATGCAGAGGGTAAGGTAAGCTCACTGCCCTAGATTATCTGCAGCCAGTGTCTGTTCAATTGAGGGCAGGGAGGAAAAAAAAAAAAAAAGAATCTGAAATCTGAATTAGCTGAATAGCTGGAAGGTAGACTGTAGGTGAACATCTAACTACTGTTTGCAGTGTGTGCTCTTAAGAAAATTGGTTCTTTGCATGTTTGTAATGGCATGCAAACCCAAGCTGGCTTCTAACTTTTTTTTTTTTACATTTGTTTAGAAAGACAAGACATAATTTACATCCATCATTCTTAAAATCAGAATCTCTTCAGATTTGAAATTATGTTGGTAAATTTATGCTAATATATTGTATAGTTAATTATGAGCCTAAAAGTCCAAATGCAGTGAAAATAAAGAGTTTGTCTTCAAAGGACACTCAGTGAAAACTTAATTAAACACTTTAAATAGAAAGAAGGTGTATTAAATCCATGTGTGAATGCTTTTTTGAGAAAGAAAACATTGTATGTTCAAATTAGTTTTAGTTCCATTAGCCATCAAATTAGGTTAGAATGACTTATGGATAATTGAAATTCATTTAAATTATTAATTTACTAGTGTTTAAGTGTGTACAGAGAAGTTTAGAATTACTCAGAGACTTTTGTATAGATCATTCCTATGTAGACAGCTCTTAAGACTTCTTAAGTATGAAGTACTGTTGAAAAAAATTAGATTAATAGTGGCCATTATTAAAGTAACAATAAAAGATACAGGAGCAAAATATTGTGTCCCAGTATAAACAGTATCATCAGTAAGTTTGATTGATAAGGCGTGTGATTTTTCTAACACCAGGTGAGAGCAACTCTGGAAAAAGTAAGAAAGAAAATGTATGGGGAATATGATGAAATGAAACGAAAAATACAACAGCTTACGAATGAACTGAAAGTAAGTATGCATTCCATTGTAGGGAAAGAATAACTGTCCCTGTACTATCTAAAGACATTTTTCTCTCTTTTAAATTATTTATTTATTTATTTATTTTACTTTAGAAAAACAGAAATAATATCTCAAACCATTCTGGTTTGTTCTTTAACATGACTTATTTACCTTCCTTTATTTATCTACCTTTTCCCTCCAGCAAGGTGAAGTAGGACAAGGATGCTTTTGCATATGGAATTAATTGCCTGTTTCTTGGAAATCAAAGAACAATCTTGATAGCATCATCTGAGTGCATGCTCATTCTAGACAATTTAGTAATTATTGGAGGTGTTTGGAGCAGTCATCTGCCAGGTGATTTGAAAAAATATCAATTATATAATTACGAGTAATGTGCAACTTAGAGTTGGTGGAATTTCAACAGACTTTGTTCTGTTTTACTGACTCTATTGTTTAAACATAATAGTAAAAGAAGTAGTAATATTACTTAGTATTAAAGTGCATGGCATTCCTACACTGACTTACCTTTTGGTTCTTAATGGAACCTTTTGATAGTCATTTGATGACCTTTCTTCTGATGTGTGCTTTAGCAATAAAAGCTGCTGCAGTCTGTAGAAATACCATTCATCTATTTAAACTGGGTTCTTTGTTTCAAAAAGTCCCCCTGAAAACCTGCTGTGGAATTTATATTCAGTACTGTTATTCACAGCCCTGATTCAGATGAAGCTTTGACAATTAAACATAGCCTGACTTTTAAGGGTCTGGGACCCTGACTTGTGCCCTTCTGACATTCTTATTTGGACACTGTTAGTTCCCTGCATGCTGTATTTATGTATATAGATCACAACACAGAACAGAAGTCTGTGGCAAGTAGTATACTTAAATAAAATAATAATAATTTAAAAATCACCCCAACTTGGGGGGAAGAAGGAGAGAAAACTGAATTAATTAGTCTTAATGTTGCCAGCAAGTTGCACCCCCAATTGAGTACCATGTAGGCAAATGCTGACTCAAATGTGGTGCTGTCTTCTTTGTGGCTGGTCCTTACTGAGTACCAGTGATGATATTCTGTATTTCTGGATCTTGCACTTGACCAGTAAAAATCGTGCATGTGGCTGAAAATCTCTCTGGGGTTTCTGACCAGCTCTTTCAGAATCTCTAGATCTGAAGCAAATGTACAGTTTACGAAGGATTCCTTCTGACATTAAACAGCACACAGACATTCCCCACCATGTTTCTTAATATTTTAGAGTTCCTGAAAGAAAGTACAGGTGTTATTCTACCTAATAACATATGCTTTTAGATTTGATTGTTTGTTTGTTTTTACATCAATGCCATCCTACATGCTATTTGAGGATCCTATTTAAAATCCTTTCTATACTCTTTGCTTCAGCTTTGAATCACTATGCTTTTTTCCTATTAATTTCCAGGACTACTTTTTGTTCATGGAGTTTGTTTGAAGTTTATACTTCAAATACTCAGCCCTGGGCAGTATGTTTCTTCACACAAGTTCTTATCTTGTAACTTTCTTAATCCATCCAAAGCATTTCTGCTTTTGTTTGTTTGTTTGTTTTACCTGAGCACACATTTGTAGAGGGTTAACAGTAACTACTTGGCTTCTGCTCCCTGTGTTGATCTAATCCATGTATGACTTGGTTACTAAACACTAATTGTTCTCCATATCAGTCCCTGGTGTTCTTATGCTTTTATCAAGAAACCAATCTGATTTATCAAAGAATCCAAGTTGGGCTGGCCTCCATTAGTAACATTTTTTTCCTCTTTTATTACTGAATGGTTCATAATAATTTACATTGTTTTGTCTCCTCTTAAATGATGTCATTTTGTGCTTTTATTCTCTCCAGTTTTAAGCATGCGTGTGTGTATAACAGATGACAAATTTTTGTATAACATAGCTCTCTGCTGAATTCTGCTGCCCGCTTCATATTGTTTCATCCTTGAGTCTTCTTGGTGTTGCTTCTTTATGTATCCAGTTAGTCATTTCCTTCTTAATTAAGGCTATTCTACGGTTCACCCCAACCTTTTTAGATCTCTTCGTTTCTTGCATTCTTCTGGTTTTCACCCTGTGACTTTTTATAGTCCACCCGCTGTCTATATAAGCTTTCTGAACAGACATCTGCCAAGTGTTCTCTTGTCCTTTCAAAAAAGAGACAGGTTTTACACTGATTACAGATCAGCAACAAACATAGCGACTTGTGCCTTATTTCTGTTAACATATTTGAATTATAAATTTTGTTTGTATGTTTTTGAGGTACAGGGACACAGTTTGTGTATTTTAAGCATCCTAGTACTGTGGAAATTAACCATGGGGTCTGTCTATTCTGTAGGTCCCTTTGAAGCAATAGGTAAACTTGATCATTATTCTATATAAAACTTCTTTTTTTTTCCTGCTCAGGTGACAAATGCTCATCAGGAATCCTTAGAGAATCATGTGCGAGTGCAGGCTGCAGCCTTAGATAGCTTTAGTGAAATGAACAGCTCCTTGACATCAGCATCAATAGACTTGCAGGTACATTTTAATAGCTGTTTCACAGCTGACAACTTCCTTTTCTGACGTGCATTTAAAAACGTACATTAAACATGGATAACAAATACAGATTCTAACACTAAGCTAGTCCATAAAGTATTGTCCTGGATATCTGAGGCATCTAATTTAAGAAACTAAGGAAAAATCTGCAACTCTTTTGTAACAACTATTTAAAAAGTGTATGGTCAGGAGATACTGATCTGCAGCAGACTAATGTCACTAGTCATGTCTTTACGGAATATTGTAAGGTGACAATGTAATTTGTTCCGTATTGCGCAAAACAGAACATCTTCTGCCTTATACCTACCTTCACCAGGTAATAGAAATGGAAGTAGCATGTGTGGATGCTAATAAGTACTTGTGAGGTTGTATATACCTGTGAAATGTAGGGGGAGGGAGAATGCGGGAACGTATTTTCTGTTTTAAAGACTTTAAAATTCCCATGTATCTGAGCTCAACAATTAACAATCCTGTTTCCTTGTATGTCACAGTTTTTCTCACTTTAATGTGTTTAACATGTATAGCATGACTCTTGGAGAGGAGAAAGGAAGACTGTTGGGAATAGCATTTGTACTAAAATGTATCCATATTCCTTTCTCTTTTTTATAGTGTTCCAGGACTTGATTTCAATGAATATGTTCCTCATGGAAATTCCTTCTAGGAAAACAAATACAAGAAAAGTCAGAATTTTAATGTTAAAACTTTCAAAACTGTTCATGTTGTGTTGACTAATCATGAATCTCTTAAATATTTTTTTCTATTCCATAATCTCTTGACTACATTAGCACACTAGATTATTTGTGATTTTTAATATGTGGTTTGCCTCTTTCTTCCAGAAAACTCTAGTGGATGTTACTTTGGAGAACACTGATATAAGGGAACAAATAAGGAATCTAAAACACACACATGAGCAATCTATGGAAAAGCTGAGAGAGAAGCAAAAGCAACTGGAAACGGCACAAATTGAAAATCAGTTACTGAAATTAAAGGTACAGTATATAAACTCTGAAGATATTGAACAGTAAGGGCATTTAGGAGTATATTAAATGAATTCCTTGGCCTTATTTGTAAAGGATTCTTCATCCATCACACCTTGCTCATTCCCTAGAGCTGTCATATTCCTGTGAAATGGTTCTGTGTTAATAACAAAGAGTCCCAGCTGGCAGTCTTTCCATAACATGGGATTCCTATCCAGAGATGTTGGCAGGTGGAAGTTCAAACTATTCAAAGGTAATTAGTGTCCATTTCTGTAAGTAAAGGGATTTTATAACTTTACACAGTGCTGTAAGAATGTCTTGATATTGAGCCTGTTTATATGACATTGCTTAATTTTTAATAGGTAATCAAGTTTTATGAACATACGGTCAGCAGATAAGTGCTGTAGCAGCAAGTGTTTTGGAAAGAGAATTAAGCTATTTCTTTCAGAGAAATACAAGGGAATAAAATGCAAACTATATGGTTTTACATGGCAGAAAGCTTGACCGTTTTCTCATTACAATAGCTGAAGTTGGAGAGCTTGCTTAAGAACACTGTGACATATGCCATAATGCATCTATATTTTAATGCTTGTTTTCACTATCCTCATTGCTCAAGTTATAAGCAAACAAATGATGGAGAGTCAGTGGCAGGGATCATATTCCCGTTCAGTGTATCTCAAGGACTTCGGGTTTTGATTGTTGGCTTTTTCTGAATTACATGGTTCTTTCAGGCTTCCTATAGCATGAAAGGTTTTCTGTTATAGTGAAATTTAATTTATCTTCAGTCTCTCTCACAAAGTGCAAGGTACTACCTCTGTGCCAGTATCAGTCTGTGAGTTGCCAAAGAGGGCAATTGCAGAACAAGTGGAGTCCTTCAGAGCTTAGTCCCTTATCAAAGGATGAAATACGATGTTGTTATCCTACAGGACATTAAGACGGTTTTTCTCATCGTGTAAGATAAACACAAGATTTTAATAAATCATTCAGTCCTTGAAGTGAAGAAAACAAACAAAATAAATACACAACCAAGACCTTGAAATCAGAACAAGGTATTTAGTGGTTTTGTAACCTCTAGCGATGAGCAAGGAACACTTTATTCTCTTCTCAGATAACAGTGTATTCTCATCTCCCTGACATGGCTTTAGCGGCCAAGGCATTCCAGTATAACCATTTCTGATTTATAGAATGTGCAATAAGAGAACTAAGTCCTAGATGAGCTATTTTACTTGGCTTTTTATTGCAGTTTACAGAGTAGACAGGTTTATGCTGTAAATGTATTATCTTGTGTTTAATCAATGAGGGTGTGGTTCAGTGAGTGTTTTGAACCAACATAAGGGGGAAATCCTGTCTCTGAATTACCATTCTTCCCTGTAGCAGTAGTAGAGTTTTTGGTCCTGTGGTTAAAAATTAACCCTCCCCTACCCCTGGATATTTTCAGTCTGAGTTGTTCACTGATCAACTTTGCTCCATGGTCACCCCAGTTCCTGTGCTGGCAGTCAGAGCAGCATGTGAAAAAGCAAGAGAGAGGAGGGAGGGTGCAGCTGTGTCTTCTGGTTAGCAGCACATACTTATATTCAGCTTAAAGTAATTGTTGCTTTGAGAGTTGGTGGCTATCTAGAAACGGGCTAAGTCTACACCATCTCTAATCTACACTTCAATAAAATGGCAGGAAACAAAACTTTTTCCATGGGGAAACAAACCAAGTGACTTGGAGGCTGTTACGGAAGGGCTCAGTAAAGAGGTGTGGCCTGGTGCTCAACAAGTGATGGCTGGTTAAATTCAAGCAACATGAAACTTGAGGAAATGGTAACCTCTACAAATTTGAGTTCTACATTGGCGAAGCATTGCAATGGTTTTGATGCAAATGACAATCTGATTCAATAATGTCAAATTTATAGCAAGGTGGAGCTGAAATTCAAGGTGTTACTCTTGCATCATGTGAGTTTCATTTTTCCTGCTGACAGCAGTGCTGTGCTGACAGATGGGTCATCCGTGACTTTCATCCTTTTCTCTCCTATAGGTGGAATCATCACAAGAAGCCAATGCTGAAGTCATGAGAGAGATGACAAGGAAACTGTATAGTCAGTATGAGGAAAAAATGAGAGAAGAGGAACAGAAACATAAAGCCGAGAAAGAAATCCTCCTAGTATGTATAGACGGTCTGTGGCACTCAGTTTGGGTGTCATTTCTCAGTCACCTAGTAATATAGAGTTTTTTACTTCAGAGTGTACATATGCTACTTCACTCCTTTCTCTGCGACTAGTCATGCCACTGTTACTAAGTTTTCCAGGATATTGGGGTTGTAGGGCTGAATAAAGAATGTTCAAACACAGTAATAGTAATGATAATGATGATTTCAAAATCTGAAATGGAGTAAGTTGGCTTTTTTTTTTTTTTTTACTTCTGTTCCTCTAAAGAGAGGAAAATAGGATGACCAATTTTATTGATATTTTTAAAAGAGGATGGAGGGACAATTTCACTGGACACTAGGGGAGCAGTAACTCTTTCTGTGCACTGGTTTTGGTCCACCCCCAGGTAAATCCTAACTTTGAGCAGTTTGTCATTGTGTTCTTCTACCTGGTAAAGGCAGATAATGACTGAGACTGAAGGTAGATTCTCTAGCTTCTTCCTATTCCAATTGTTTCATAAGTGAAGAAAGTGCATAGCTGAGCAGGGTAAATGGTAGTGTTTAAAATACTGTCAACTGGAATAGCATGTTTTCTTGTGCTGTTACTTCACGAATATTCAGAAGGGAGAACAAATATCTAAGAAATGGGGAAATGTTTTTCTCATGCTTTCATGACGATGCTTTACAAATAGGTATGCACTTCAGAGTGCCCCAGCTCTGTTGTTACATGCAATTAAAGTTTAGGGTCACAGCTCTTCCAGACTTCTGGACAAGTATTGTGAAAAGCCTTGAGCTTTGCTTAAAAACTATTAGCCTGGTTCTTTGGGCTAAAAAAATGTTTATTCCTCATTAACATATTATATGTTATATGTATATATTAACATACATGTTAATGTGATTGTAAATGTTCTTGTTTAAAGGAGGAAACAAATCGGCTTCTGAAAGCTATTGAAGAGGCAAACAAAAAGATGCAAATTACAGAAACAAGTATACAGGAGAAAGATCAGAGAATTGGCGAGCTGGATCGGCTGATTGAACGCATGGAAGAGGTATGAGAGTTCGTCTTTAAAGAAAATGCAGTCTTTAAAGAAAATGCAGAATTGCATGAAGGGAATCTGATTATTTTTTTTTTTTGAAATTGCCTGCTGCTCAGTACCCTGCTCAGTGACATACCATTGCTCTTTGCATCATATGTAGTTATTGTATCCATGTAAGTAAATGCACCTTGACTACTGAAGAGACATTGTGATTAAGTTGTTCTTCTATTTTTCTAGTTGTGTTGACAGTCAGAGCTGCTTAAGGTGTCAAAATTTATTTACTAAACCATCATTTCCTTCAGTGTCCAAGGTCTCCTGAGTCTAATGATGTAATCGTATATGACGTGAAGTCTCTTAAAAATGCTGTTGGTAGATCCACTAAGATATATTTTAGTTAGGTAGATTAAGACCTTATCATTAAGCTGTCTATTAGTTCTGACTGGAATTGCATCTCCAAATTTATCCACATTTCAAAGAAATGCTAAACTGAGGGCTTCAAATTAAAAGTTTCTGGGGGATTTTTTGTGGGTATTTAGCACCTACTTAATTTTCAAAGATTTCTAACTTGTTTAGATTATGACTGTTTTCTGGTATCATTCACCTAACTGAGAATCAATGTTATTGTTTAGTCCTTAGACTGAAGAGTGTCACTCTAAAAGGTATAAGAGCAGCCCTTCTGTAAGACTCCAATACTTTTGGATGTACTTGGGTGTCTCTCATTTAATTCAATAGCAGGCTTCTCATTATCTTTAAAGATGTGGGCCTTGCAATTCTACAATATAGAATAGAGAACATATAGGGAAATCCTAGTAAGTGGATAGAGTACAATCTTCTGCTCTTACAAGTGAAGCATTTTTTCACCAACTTTAGTAAACGTTTGTTACTGAGAATTTTTTTATAAGACAGTCTTGTCTTAACTGGTTAGTCTGATGTGCTTTTATATTGAGCCACTTTTGTCTAATGCTTGCAAGTAGTAGAATTAGTGATTACACTGAGAAATGATGTCAGCTTAATATGCCCCTTATCAACTTGATCTGGGTTTTGGCATACCACTTGTAAGTATTATGCCGTGAAAAAAGGATTGTAATATAGTTCTTACAGTACAGATAAGTTTCAGGTTATGTAATTTGCTGTTATCTGCCTGATATTTGCATATATATATGAGTAAAACTGAACACCTTTGTTAAATTCCCACTAAAGTGGATAGCTTCTGTTAATTTGTGTTGACAGTTCCCAATTCCTGATAGATCTTCACAAGCACTATGTTTGTGGATGCCCAGAAGATAAACAGAAACATTTTTTGATTTGGGTGGAAGACGGGGTAGAGGTGAAGGGAAGGAATAGAGCAATAGCTTTTATTTCTGCCTTGGGCTGAGATATCTTTTTGGAGAGATGAAATGGAAAATATGAGACTTATGTAGTTAAAGATTGTGAGGACTCATCTCTATTCAAAAATTTCGGTTTCAAGTACAACTGCACATCTTCAAATGGGAAACTGAAAAATCTGATCTTGTTTCTGTGGATAGCCGGAATTTGATTTTATTATTTGCATTCTGTGGTCCTTGGCTATAGGAAATAGATGAATCCTCTGTAACATCTGTAAATTTTGTTTAATTAGTTTCTATTTTAATTTCAAAAATGATTTTCTGAATTGCAATGAACTATGCATAGTGCAGCCTTTATATATTGACATATGGAGAACTGAAGGATAGCATTTTTGTTGTTTAGGAACGTCACCAGCTGCAAAAACAACTGGAACTAAATGAAAGGCAAATATCTGGAGCAAAATCTGAAAACTCTGACAGTGAGAGGTGAGATATGTCTTGTTTGTAGAACTTCTAGTGTTGTTAGGTAACTTTAGGGGGGTCAGTTGATTTGTTTGTTTTTGAAGACATCTGAATTTTATCTTTCCTAACTTCAACACTGCAGTTTAGGAGATATAATCCATCTGATGAGTTCCTTTATTTAGATATAAAATATCATTTCCATGCATTCTTGCTGAAAAGTTGTTTTTAAACATGCAGAATACATTTTAGATGGAACACACAGTGACATATTTGTAGATTGCATTTTTCTTAAATCTGCGTTCCCAAATTCAGCATAGTATGATCCTGACTGTGAATACTTTGATCGTTTCCTTCTAGACTGTTCAATACAGTTTTAAAAGAAAAGACATTCTGTATAAATATTAAGCTGTAGGATAAAAAAGGTTCATCTTTGAAAAGATGAACTCATGATGAGAGCAAAAGTTCTGCATATGACTGCCAACATCTCTTATGTATAAAAGATGGGGAATGGAATATGTTTGAGGCTTGGAGAAGCGGGTCTACAAATGTGAGGGACATTAACATGTGCACGTGAACAAATGAAGGTGGGTAAAAAAAATATGTCATGTAACATCACAGTGCAGAAATAAGCTGTGGAGTTAGTTATTTGAGGAAAGTTGAAGGTCATGTTGGTGGCAGTGAGACCTCTGTGAATGTTTCTGGAAATCATGAGGTTTATAAGGAAGATCTGGTGATGTTGATGACACCTGAATGAAAACTTTGCTGTTTCTGCCAATGGGTGGCACGTGCATCCATTGCTACTTTGAGACTGACAAAGCACCGCAACTAGGCAAAAGAAATTTATGTGACACTACTTGAATGGGGTAAAGATGAATTATAAGCAGCCACTGAATAATCATACTTATTACTACTAATATTTCTGGGGCGCCTAGAAACTCAGTTTTAAAGTTTTGACATCCCACTATTCTTTATGAAGTATAATCATAAAAAGAAGTCCCTGCCCAGAGCATCTTACTAGTTGTATTGATGTGACCTGCTTATCTGGTTTCAGGAAAAAAAACATCTTTTTACATCAGCCTGTTAAAATAACAATTTAGAGTGTACAGATGTTGCATGCAACATAGAATATGGAGATGAAAGACAATTACCTTCTTTCCTTACCACCAGATAACAGATACTCTTCTCACTACCATGAATACTGCCCTGTCCATTCAGCATGAAAAGTTATGCTGCCTTAATAAGGGTAAAGGAAAGACAGAAATTTGTGCAGTGCAATGCAAACAAGCATGTGGTTGTAATCTGTGTAATGCAAGCAATGAATCTCTATTCAGATGCTGAGGTCTGTTCTTAACTTCTCTTCACCTGTGTATTCCTAGGCAGACACTTATCTCCACGTGAGCAATGACGTTGTTTCTCTACTATCAGTACTTAAAATTTGGAATATGAGAGATTTTTCTGTGTTAAGACTGCAGTCAAAATGGAAACTTATTTTATGAGACCTTAATATGCAGGATTGAAAAACCTGCAGCAATGCCTGGATTTTAGAGTCCTTGTCAAAGTGCTGCAGTTACAGTTTTGTAGACTACTGTTAATAGAAACTCTTTATGGGAGAGAAATGGCATACAATTCAGTCATTCAGTGGAATCATGTCATACAGTTTGCCATCTGCTGCTTTGCCTTAAAATGGTCATTCTGTTTGCAGCTTCAGCAGTTCCTTCTGCTGTACGCAGAACAGGATGAAAAAATTCCTTTTTGTTTTTGAATCCCCTCCTCCACTTCTCAGATCCTGTCCAGTCCTGAATATAGCAGTACAGAAGTTTATTTTGCAGGCAAGTGATTGATTTCTTTAAGAATTTCAAGAATCGTTCATTCAGATAAAAACAAACAAACAAACAACAACAAAAAACACCAGAGGTTCCCATGCTTCCCTCCTGTTTCTTCACAATTCTAAAATTACTTTCCTGGCAAGCTGTCAAGTCAACTTGTGATAGGAGTTCTGAGGATGTTCTCTTTCTGTGTAAAACTGCTTTGAAGAAATACAGAATCTGTCTGCAAAGTCATCCATAGAAACTTTAAACATCCACGCCAGTTCCTGCTGACTGTTGTTGACTTAAAACTACTCCAGTTAGCATTCTAGTACTGTTGGCGACTATGCCAAATCCTTGATTCATGGCTGCCCTACAATAGGAGAGCACTTAAAAGGACACCTGCGGATGTGCCTCCTGGCTTCTATTTAATATGCATTACCAAAAAGTTTGCAGGTGCTAATAAGTCCGTATAAATGTGCCTTTCTGGTGATAAAGATCTAGTTGTCTAAATGCCAAGGAAAAACAGACATCTCAAGGAGATGAGCTTTATTATATCATTTAATTGTCAGCGCTTTGGGCTCTGAGTAAGCACACCAGTATGTGAGACAAAGGTGAGTTAACATGGGTGGAGGCAGCAACTTTGACTACAAGAGTACCATTAGAACGTACTTTACACAAATAAAATCCACGTCTGCCAGTGGAATTTGGCTTGTCTACCTCTGGACCTAATCTTCCTGATTTGTGGTGGGATTATGGCAATTTGTTCTTGCTTTCCTCATACTGCATACCTCCACATTTATATGCTTAATTCTTCCATCTTTTGCTAGGTCACAGCATTTGGAAGAGGTAGCAGCAAGCCTAAGGGAGCGAATCAAACATCTGGATGATATGGTCCACTGCCAACAGAAGAAAGTCAAGCACATGGTTGAGGAGGTGAGATCCAGTAAAACGATGTATTTTTGACTCTTCTGGGAATGCTGATTGTTTAGTACGTAATCCAGAGAGCTATGTGCTGTGTGCAATTTCCTTATGCCACCTGATCTACAAATGCAATAGAAGATGAGTTAAGCATCTGAAGCCAGTAAAGCTGAAAGAGAAGCTAAAAGCAGTTTAATCCAATGATTTTGGCTCATATACTGTGATCTTTAGGCTGACTCAAGTCTTTGAGCTCTTTATTGTCAGTCCAGGAAATACAACTTAATTTGAAGCATTCAGAGTGCAGAAACGGGGCAGACTAGTTATTAAGGGTCTTCTTCCTATACACAAGGGTAAGGTATCATTATATTTTATGATTCAGTTCCTCACAGAAATAGCAGGACAAATACAGATTTCAACTTTTTAAAAAACAAAAAAAAACACTTGTTCTTGGGATATCATAGCTGATCTAATTTTCTGCAAAATTATAAGCATATTTTGCTGGAAAGCTGCTTCAGGTTACAGCCTACCTACATGCCAAGAAACCATTCAGTAGTCAGAAGCCTGTGATTTCTGTTTCTCCAGGGGGATGATAAACTGACATGGGATATATCTAAATTGTTTAAATTGGAGCTATGCACAACAGACTGACAGCACTATTATGCTGAGCCTTGTTCCTGCACAGAGGATGGGCATTCATGAAATATCTCTTATTTGTATTTCAACATCACACATCCACAAAATGTTTCCAAATGTTTGGAAACTATTCTATTCTAAGGCAGTCTTTCTGCATTCATAACATGCTATTAGAGGATTTCTGATTAGACTTGGATTTTTGCTTATTTATCGAAGTAATGCTAAATACACCTCTGTCTATATTTACCTATATCTATCTTGCTTTATATATTGGTTACAAGATTCTGATGCAGCCCTGATATATGATCAGATGTTTGATACGAAGTGATCCTGTCTTACATGCAGAGAGATGCAAAACTGAGTAGAAAAAAAGTGGGATGCAAAATTTACCTCTCACTTTGCATTCAAGTCCTTCCATCATATATTCAATAGTGTACTGTTCTAAAGTTTTGAGGTTTTCTAGTTCAGCTTGCCTTTTTTTTTTTCCTACTTTCAAGCATCAGCATCATAGAAGGTTGTCTAAAACTAGACTAGCAGTCTTTATGCCACAGTACTCTATTAAGGAAAACATCTCCAATCTAATAACCCGATCTAATTAATCTGGAACAATTATTTAATCTGGAGTCTATTTTATATCTCAGTAAGTCAACCAGCATATTATGAGACATGTTCTTTTTCCCTACTCAAAAGTACTACAGGATTTGTCACTTTGATATTTGTGGCAACCCAGATGATTCTGGTAATACATACTACGATACGTTACTGGGAAGTATATTCTAAAGTGCTCAATGTAACGACCTCTCGTGGACTGCGTTGGTATAACAAATGCATTCAATTCCATGGAGTGTTTTGGCAAAAACATTTATAAAGCTTGGGGCAGTGATTATTAAATCAAAAATAATAGTTTTAATTGGACAGTTTAGCTTTCTGATTCCTTGTAAGATGTATCTACTGGTGTATTCATCTACAAAGAAAGCTCTTCTAGATCTTCTGGGCATCCTCTTTAAAAAGTAGAATGTTAAATGTCTAACTCACTACTAACTCACTACTTAACTGTCAAATATAACTACTTTATTTGCTGTCTGGCTACCTGCTTTTCAAAATCAATTAACTCCCTGCAAAATGTTTATTGCTGTGTGTAGAGAATATACTTTATTTTTTCCTTTCTTCATGGTCTATTTTAGTTTTTCTTTTAATACAGTTAACTTGAAAGCTGCATGAACACTTGTAACTACATTATATTCTGATTAGTGAACTAACTAAAATTTCAGTAGCAGAAATTTGATGAGGTTCGATGGTGCCAAATAAATTAGGCACTTAATATTTTTAATTTTGTGGTGTCTGTGGTGTATGTTTCAGGTGTCTGTGGTGTATGTTTCATAAAATATCTACCATATTTTCATAAAATATCTACCATATATGAATTAGATATTTTCATACAATATCTAATTGCTGGCATGCTCCATTTAAACCTTTTTTAATTAAAGGCTTAAAAATAGAAGCTTTAATTGGGTACAGAGAGTTGTAGTTGCCCACTGTGGGGAAGCAAGCATTGCAGATGCCCTTTAAAAATCAGAACTACCCACACACATGGCATTGTTTTGTGTCTCTTCTGTACGTAAATATTAGAAAAGTGTTTTAAGGTTCACTTTCAGCAACACTTATTAACCATGCCAGAGTAGTTGAGAAACTGACAACAAAAATTCTTCTTAAAAGGTAGGACGTTGAAAGAGAATACTATCTGAGGAGATGATTTGGAGATGTTGAAAACTAGTGAGCACTAAAACACACTAGAGTAGATTGGGAAGATTTTGTAATTGTACTGCTATTTGAGTCCCAGGAAATGTGTTCATCAGAGTATACTTGAACAATACATATCTCTCTGCATTAAATTTAACCTAATGCAGAATGTAGTGGCTAGGAAAATCATGAAAAATCTCATGTAAACCTGACATGTTACTCGTCATTGTGATACTTTTATGGCTGGTATCTGTAAAATAACATTACATCTTAGGGTTTATGAGCGTATTATAATTATCAATAACTTGCATTTAAATAATATAATTGAGAAAGAATGACCTAAGGAGCTAGAAAGCATGCTCTCTGAAACTCTTAGCTTCTCTGATGCATGGGAGTAGACTGCTAACAGGCTAACCTGGGAAACCCAGAACAGAAGTAGAATGACAGTCAAAATTAACAGCAGTATTTTTGTTTGTAGCTGAAAAAAAAAAAAAAAGATACTCTATGAACTAAGTGAGAACAATGTCTAAACACTTGCTTGACTACATGATAAGCTTAGTGTTTAGTATTTAGCTTGGTATATTCAGATATAGCTCTGAAGTATAAATGGACATTTATTCTTTCAATGTAAACCACAACAGATTTGTGCTGTTAGCATCACCAATTTAGACAACATGCAGCTACAGAAATGAACATCATTTCAAAGGGGTGCTGAACAAACAAAATATGCTGCTTCAAATTCATATGGAGAACTGTCAAAATTGAAAAAGTACTCAGACAAATCCGATGGCTGAAAAATCACAAAATAGATTGCTGTTCAGCCCTTTTTTAGGGAAAGATGATGGATCACGTGCAAGTGATAAATGGGAGGCATTCTGTTAGAGAACAGCAAGCAGTCAAGAGGGAAGTGAAAGGAAAAGCTTTAGTGTGGAGTTTTGAGATGCAGTAGGCAGCTCTAAAACCTTTAGTGCTGTTTTAATAGCATTTAAAATGTTTTAGGAGGCTGTTGTCAGTCTTAATCTAGGCATGCAGGAAAGGGGACGCTGACAAAGAAGCACCAATTACAGAAGGCATAGGGGAAAAGAGTCTTCGTTTCCAAAAGACCCATCTTGCTGATACTGAATGCTGTAAATATGCAAATTGCCTTCGGTGGAACTGAGCCCAAGCAGAGAAGGACAAGCAGTTCAGCGTACTTACGTGACATTTAAGGCGTTAATAGAACCTTCTTCAATTTGACCTAGACAGACCAGTCATAAACAGGAGCATGGAATACAATTTTCAGAAGAAAATAAAAGATAAAATAAGAGGTAAAATTAAAGTTGTTTTTTTTTTTTTTAAAAAAAAAAAAGAAAACAAGGAAAAATTCTGGAAGTTTTCTTGAATCTGTGACCTTCAACGTCTCTGTGTGTTACATCCCTCACACAACCATTTTTTCAGCCTTGTAGGGTTTCTCTTCTGTGAGAACCAAGATCAGAAAGAACCCTTTAGAGCAACAGCTGACCTGAACATTATCCAGCATAGTCTTGAAGCCTGATGTTATCACTGGAGAGAGACTGCAAATGTCTTAAGGCTTACAGATTTTTCCCTGCCATTGCAGCTGAAAGTGCAGGACTTGCATTTGGCAAGTGTGTGGAAGTCCAGCCCCTATCTCCTATTTATTTATTTATTTAGGCTTTCAAAACAAAACAAAAAAGAAAAAAAAGAAGAGACAGATGGACAGAGGAATGGGTGACCTAAGAGCTCAGTGGTGAAATCAGTGAACATTAGTAATGATAGACTTGATTAGCTGATTAGCTTCACTTCCTTTTCTTTTTTTTTTTTTTTTTAATCCCTCTCCTTTGTAGTCATTTTAAAATGTTGACTGGGCAGAGCCAGGCATTCAAAGGCAGGCCCCCAAATAGCCAGCTTGATCAGAAGCAGAAAATTCACAGGGAGAATCCCAACACGAGAGGTGGAAGGATGCAAACTTCAGACCGACCCTTCTGCCAAGGAGTTTCCAGTTCAGAGACTGAAGTGATAGGCAGATGGAGCCACAGGGGCGCTAGGGGAGGGTAAGGGAAGCTGCAACCACATTGCTTCTTTAAGGGTGGAAATGCTTCTGTGAGAGCGATGAAAGCTTGCTCTTTTAGGTTATCTATTCTATATGGTCAGTTGGTTTAAACCATTTATGCCTGTGTAGGAGAATGGAAACAGTTTAGTGTAAGATAAAGCTAAAAGTCTTCAAATCAATTCCAAAATTTTGTATGAGCAACAAAAAAGTATTTCTTGACGTTATCTCCATTTCAGTCCTGGAGAGATTACGAGAGCTTTAGATTTTAAATCTGTGCAGTTGAAATGGAAATGGAATGCACTTCCATGGCACAAAAAGCTCATGTTGTACATAATATTATTTAGTATTAAGAAGCAGGAGAGAGGAGAAAAGTACTTACATTTGTAAGCAAGGCAAGTAGGTTGATGCAGATATAAAGAGCTGTTCTGAAGGGGACTGAAAAGAGAAAAGGATATTTGATTCTGTGGCACAGAATTATCAGCAGAACTCAAATTTCACATGGAATTCCCTAACTACTGAATTGAACTGTCTCTAGGTCATGGCCCATGAGCTGTTCTCCAGCTTTAGTCTCAGATTCGCTGGATAATAAATGGTGACCAAACACCAGAGAGAAGCTGTATCCTGTTCTGTTGTGGAAGATACTTGCATGAAAGGACAAAGTGCTAATGAGCAAGTGATGTTTTGTACTGCACAAATGAAGAATACAGAAGAAGTTTTCCCACCAAAGACTTATTAAACAGCTGAAAACTTCTCTATCAAAACACTCCAACTTGAGACACATTGAAAAATAGCCCAGTTTTAATATGGAAGTACAGTTTCAATTTTAGGTCAAGTAAAAGAAGACAGACAGAAGCATAGAGGATGAGAAGATGAAATTATCAGCAACAGACAGAAGCCAAATTATTACTAACCAGAATCTGCGTATCTGCTTTTACTACCCATAGTAAAAGCAAGAACAACAGCAACTGCAAAAACACAACAACAAATGTAGAAAGAAACCCACCCTGGGAGCTTGGAGGAAGAAGATATATGGCAGAACATAAATAATACCCCCACAGTCCAAGTGTTCGTCATGCCTCAGTGGACTTGAGCAATGCAATACATTGTTTATCTATTGGCAAAAGCAGAATCACTGCTGGATTTTAGTGAGATTGTTTATACATTCATAGCATCAGTTCGTTCAGCTGGGAATTGCCTGGCCAAGTCATTGATTAGAAGACTTAAACATTGCTAAGGTAGTTCTTAAGAAGGTGCGTTGAACTGTTAGACAAGATGCTGATATGTGTAATCCATTAGGACATCTAGGCCCTGTGGGCCTGCTGTAGGAATAGATGGACATCAAAGACTGCTGTAATACATTCATACAGGTCACTAGTTTAGAAATGTTGCTAAGTTGGTGCAATAACTTAAATCAATAAGCAGTTACTTTTTCTTCACATAAAATGGGAGCTTTAAAATACCAAGAAGTACTGATTTAAGGAGGACTAAAGGAAAAAGGTGCTCATTTCTATTGGCCTTATTATGTTCCCTGAAAAAAAAAATTCAACGCTAGCCTCTGATAAGTACTACTTAAGGTCCAGTGAAATACTGGAATCTTGAGTAAAATTTTGTTTTCCTTGTACAGCAACTGTCTGAGAGTTCAAGCTGATGTTGCAATGTCTTGTCTGTCTTGTTTTGTATGGTGTAATATGTGTTTGTCCTGTGTTTAGTCATATTTACAACCAGTTTGTTCATGTCTCTGTATCAGTGTTACAGATGCCAAATTTATTTATGGCAGATGAATAAGGAAAATGCATGATACTTGAGTAATATATAATATTTAACTATATTAGTACTGTCATCTTGTGTTAAATATTTTAAATTAATGGAAAATATTATCAGGTGGTAAATGTTGACTGAATTTACCTAGCAGCTGGATCTGTTCCAGTTCAATAGATAACTGTATATTTCGAGCCTCCAGAACTGTGACTAAGTATACAGAATAAAATCAAGTTTTCTATTTCAGACTTTCTTTATAAAGGCTCTACAATTTGACATAACTTTTATTCTCTCTTATGATCTTTTGTCTTCTTTCTCCTTTAATTGATCCTTTAATTGATTCATAGTTCTGTTGATTTCCTTTCTAATATCACTACTCCTCCAGCAGTTATTTAGAGGACTCTTTCTTTCGGGTCTCTTGATACTCCTCTTGACTGTCCTTCTTAGGTGCTCTACCCATGAAATCAATGTGATGCTGTTGACTTATACATCTAGCTTTCTATCTTTACTGAAGTAGTTGGTTGACAGAGAAAGAGAAATTCAGAAGTGCAGCTCTTCCCAGAAAATATTCGCACTGTCCATTCAAGCAGCATGAGAATTTCATCTGGTATTTGAGGATACTTACTTGAGACCCCATAAGGTGCAGTAGGGAGAAATAAACATCTCAGTAGTACTTGAGGAAAATGATGGAGAAATCTGAAAGGGTAGTTGTGCAAAAGCCAGATTTGGGAGCAAGTTGCTGAGGTGGCTAAGAGCTAAAATGCCAAAATTTGCAGATACAGCAAGGGTGAGGTGGATTATAGGCCTTGGTCATTGTCCCCCCCTCCCCCCCCCAAAGGTAGGAAGATCTTGGTGATATTTTTGTCCTGGAGTCAGTCCAGAAGTGATTCAGTCCAAGGAAATTCAGTCTTCAGCTTGCACTAATTTGTTTTTGACCCTGGAGTGGCCTGGCCACCACGTAGGCCTTTAGTTCGGTATTATGTTTGACCTATCCTCCCTCACCTTTCCTTCTCCTTACCTCATATTCAACCAAAGGTCAAAATCTGTTGCTCTGTCATCTGTTAGTTGTTCTGTCACTTTATGCAACTCCTTGGATCAAAGACTCTCTTGAGATTATGTTTTGTGCAATACACATCTAAGCATTATTATCTTAGTTTGCCATAAGTAAGATTTTTATGGAAAAAGGTCAATATAATGTTAATTAGCAAGGCATTATTTTTCTTGCTGAAGAGCTTTTACCCAACACCAGCATTATGAGCCACTGTCTTGTTACATTCCTCTCTCTAAGGAAACCATCACACTTTTACTTTATGCAATGTGTCTTATATAAATGCACTGAATTAAAGTTTTATTTTATTTAATATAGTAATATTAGTAATATATTAATATAATCCCACAAACTTATTCCTGTTTTTGTTTGTTTGTTTTTCTCTCACACTCTTCACACACACACGCCCGCCCCCCCCCCCCCGCCCCCGAAGGGCATGTCCCCTCGAAGAGTAATTAAATCAGGTTTGCTCATTCCTGGTCTTCCCTAAGCTAATGGCATAAAATGATGTGTACCCGATTTCTTATTCTGTAAATAAACTTTTTTTGTAGTAAACTACTCTGGTGGGATGTGTCATCCATGATCCATGTCAAGCCTTGTGGTAGGCTTAAAGGTGTTTCAAAGCTTTGGTGGAAGCCATTTAAGCCCTTGAACAGCAGTAGTGCTGAGACAATTGTCTGTGTGTTGGGGAGTACAGCATGTGTGTATGTCGCATGGGTGCCCTGCTGTGCTCTGCCTTGCTTTCCTTCTGCAGTGATCTCAAAGGTAGCTGTGCTGCATCTGAGGAGCAGAGACTGCCGGGCTGTTTTCCTGGCCCTGAAACAGCTTCTGCCATTATAACAGCTGCTAAATTTCTCATGAAGTGCATTTGGCCTGTATAGCTGTCTTGAGTTGAGTTGAGTTGTCTATAGTCGCGTTCATGTTGTAAAGATCTACCAGAAGGTTTTGTATATGTTCCATAATTTGCAGCCTTATCATATCTGTAACCTGCATGGTCTAATCACTCAGTTCTGTTTTACTGCTAGACTAGGACTGCATGTGATGATACACTGCAACATTGCCTCTTCTCCATATGTTAGAAAGAGAAGGCATATTTTAAAATTCTAGCATAATTATTTAGAAGGACAAAGTAGATTGATTAAGTGGGCTCTGATTGATGCTATGTACATGTGTTAAAAGGAGGCAGGGAGTGCTGTTGTATGTTGTCCTGTCTGCCAGTTCTTAGAGGATTCTTATTAAAAAAAAAAAAAAGCAGCTGATGAGCTCAAAAACATGATGAGTTCAGAACCAAGGATGTTATCTATCAGGGCAAAACCCTCCCTTGATCCCATAGCTCTGCTTGGCTTCGGTCTTCTCTGCATTGTACTGATTACGGGTGTTAAAATTATCTACTTGTACCCACAGTAGGAGAACAGAATATCGACAGAGAAGACCCACTTAAAAATCCTAAAAGAACAGTTTATCTTTTCTCAAGTGGAATTTACTGGCAGGGCTGAAGCTGTTGAACCAGTGACTTAGTTTAGTCATACTAGTAAACAAAGTAGTAATTAAATAAGGAGATATTACACTGTTCTGAAAATTCTGAAGTTACACAGTTCTGAAAACGCTACAAGCTTTGGAGTTCTGTGATCAGAAAACTGAAGTGATAATAGCTTCAGATGACTGGTAACTTTTGCATGCATCTCAAAGTAAAAAAAAAAAAAAACTGATTTTGAGAAAGATGAATGATGTCAGCACTCATATGCTGTAACTGGTCAGCTAAAAATACTCTACGAAATTCACATTTTGCTTTTTCTAGTAATAACTGATTATTGTGTTAATGTTAATTGAAAATCGGGAAGACTGAATTAAAGTGGATTTGGTGATTTTATAACTTTGGTTGAATTTATTTATCTGTTCTTTGTTTTTTAATGCTTCTGTGAGTTTTGGTTGCACTGTAGATTTTTGGGAGGCTGATAGTACTACTGGTGCTTTGATGATTACACTTTTGAGTATTTTATCATTCTCTTTTAACATGATGTGAATATTTTTATTAATCATTATTTCTAGATGTATTGAAAAAGTTTTAAACTGGTAGTCTTGGAGTGTTTTCTTAATGTGCTTTCACAAAATTGGTTTTAAAATATAGAATTAAAAAGTGACTAGTGAGAGCACATGAAAAAATCTGAGCAAGCAATTGGCAATGGTCTGTCTTTGTGACTGCCAGAAAAAGAAATGCATTCTGAGGTTTGTTTGGTTCTATAAAATTTTATAAAATATTTCATTTTAGTAAAATCCACTAGGCTTTTAGTAATATATTTTCTTTTTTTTCCTTAAAATTGTGAAACTCATAGCCAACCAATAACCCGACAAAAAGGCTACCTCATTTTATATGAAGTTTTATAGAAAATGCCTAGCCTTTATTATGTATGGATATTTTTATACTTTTCTTATGATGAAGAAAGCTAGAAGTATAGATCTACTTTTTTCACCGTTGGCATATTGCCCCATAATAGCAAGGAATGTGCAGAACACACACTTTTCTAGTGCTGTTAAGGCATTTTATATCTTTCCTCATCTAACACAGCTTTAGCTTTTTTGTGCTTACTATAATAATTAAGACTTTGCTAAAAGCAGTGCATGGTAACTGGCATTCTGTTTGTGATGCAGACCATCCATTTATTGCCTTGGTTTACATCTGCTTTTCAGCTTCCAGGTGTAAGATCAAAAGCTTTTTTGAAACTTTAATTTACTCTAATTTTGAGGAACCATGGAGACGCTTGACTCAGATAATGAACTGTTGAGTACAGCAGAAGTTGTTGGCTGGGCTCTGCCTAGTTAAAGAGAGCTGGCATGGAACAGGGACAGGGGGCTAATTAATGATGTTCCAGCACTGCAGTTGTAAGAAATGCATTCCTATGGATTTTGAAGGAGAAAAATCCTGAATTTATACTTATTTCATGTCATCTGACGTGAAATAGCATGTTCAAGAAAGGTCAATTTAAATTTAATTAGAAGAATTAGACTTGACACCATTTAACATTGAGCGCATAAATACGGTCCACTGCTATCAGCTTTCATTGCTGTTTTAAGACAAAAATTGCATGAACCCAGAACAAAGCGGGAAATTCATCTTCTCCCAGTTCCTACCTGCATACAAACACGATGCAGAATCCATTGTCTCCCACGAAGTGATCTTTCAGTGCACTTCTGATGCCACAGAAGTATTTTTATCAGTGCTTTCTGCACCTGAAGCAGACTGTAACTGCAGATACAGGAAGCACCTTGCCTGTTGTGCCTGTTAAGCACTGTGTGCGTCTACAGCTGTGTGAGTAAGAACCTGAACCTCCTCCTGGGGAAGCAGTAACATGTGAAGTTGCTATTTAGCTATTGTTTTTGTTTGCTCTTCTTATTAGTCACCATTTTAGTAGGTGCAGTCAGCAAGAGTTGAGAGGGAACAACCAGAGATTTTTCCTTTGGTCCAAGGAGAAAATGTGATGTGTTTGCACAAGATTCTGTTGTCTCCTAAATTAAGTCAACAGGTTTCTTAAACTGTTGCTGATAACAGCATGCACCTTACACAGCAAATCAGCTTTAAGCAAGAAGTTCAGAAGAATGGAAAAAGAGGAATGCTCGTGGCTTTAGGAGCTTTAGAAAGCCATTTCCACGCAATGAGACCAGCTTTGGGCCAGCAATAAGACATGGTTACGAAATCCAGGGTGCACCCAGTTTCTCTGGCCATACCTGCTTGTGCTGGTAGCAGGGGTAGATTTAATGCAAAAGTTCTTGTTGTATGACTCTGTGATCAACAGAAATTCCAGAGCATACAAAGGTCATCATCATTCTATATAGAACAATATTAAGATGCAATACTTCTGGTGCAGCTACCTTTTATTTTTGTGAACACTTGTAAATAATTTATTGCCTTTACCTTTGTATAAAATGAAAAAACAGTGTTTTTTTTTTAATGAGTTTAGTATGCCAGGAAGGAACTGAACAAATAAGACCTTCAAGAAACTAGCAATGTGCAACGTATTTTCGGATGTAGGTAAAATTCACTAGAGCAAAGGCCTTTGAATCAGAGATGGAGTTTTCCTGAGTTTGCTTTGTTACATGACAATGTTTGAGTTTCCATTTTGTATCCAGGTTATAGATTCTTAAAAGCCACCTTAGTATACATGTAGTATACATGTTAGTATACGGCCTCCTCTTCTCCAGAGGGAACAACCCCAGTTCCCTCAGCCACTCCCCAAGTCCTATGGAGGCTCAGGGGAGACCTTATTGATCTCTACAACTCCCTGAAAGGAGGTTGTGGGAGCTGGGGGTCAGCCTCTTCTCGGAGATAACTAGTGATAGGACTAGAGGGAATGGCCTCAAGTTGTACCAGGGGAGGTTCAGATTGTAAAACAGGAGAAATTTCTTCTCAGAAAGAGCAGTCTGGCATTGGAACGAGTTGCCCCAGGGAGGTGGTGGAGTCACCATCCCTGGGGGTGTTCAAGGAAAGGTTGGACGGGGTGCTTAGGGACATGGGTTAGTGGGTGACATTGGTGGTAGGGGGGTGGTTGGACCAGATGGTCTTGGAGGTTTTTTCCAGCCTTAATGATTCTATGATTATATCATCTATATACAAACTATCTTAACTGTATGGATGATAGCTACAGTTCAGTAGCTTAAAAGTAGTTTGTGGATATGTACAGCTTTTCAATAGTTGCTGAATAATAAAATGAAACATCTTTTCTTCCTGCAGTATCTACGTCTTTTTCCTGTGCTTCCCATCCACATTAGACCAAATGTTTTTATTTTATTTTTATTTCACAGATTGAAATGCTAAGGAAGAAAGTCAAAGAGAAGGAATTATTTATCATACAGCTTTTAGAAAAAATTTCTTTCTTAGAATGTGAGGTAAGGCATTATATTATTTGATTATTTTATGAAAGCCAATAAAATTTGAATTGATATGATCTGATGTTGCCTAAATGCATGTTTATTGTACATATTTGCTGCGCTTCAGCAAATTAAACTTATAATACCAGTCACACAAAGAATGTGTGTAATACAAAGTCTCGATACCTTCACTAGAGAGACAAATAATTTTTCTGCTGTTGTTTCTTACCTTCCTGGGGCTGTAGATTGTAATACGTAGCAGGGAGTAATAAGAGGTATAGGTATTTAGTAGCCTGGGATTTGAGTGGTCATGAAGGTCACTTTTTCCACATCTGTGCTCCATGTGATGGTTTTATCTACTCAATTAACTGGGATAGATGTACAATTTCAATGCTAGCTTTCTTGACATAGAATTTTATAACGGTATTATAAATATTTAGAAGCTTCTTAACGAATACAGTTAAGTGTTTTTTGTTTGTTTTCTGAGAAATAAGGACTCTATTTTCTCACTAAATACTCTTACATTATTTCTTATGGGGAAAAGCCAGTCTGGAACTTTTTTTTCCTTGTTTAATTAATGTAATTTAATTAACATAACTGAAATAAAATAAACTTGTGTTGAAAATTACTGTTTTCCAGAATAAAGAATTACAAGACAAATTGGACTATTTAATGGAAAATCAACCAAAGACCAATGTAGAAACCAGAGATGCTGGTGTAGGATGTGATCTTCCATCCAGGTATTTCAATTTTCTGCTTGTTTATAGCAAACTTCTTCATAATGTCCTTTATTGTCACTGTGTTGGTACACTGTTAGCATGAACTGTCAAGTTTTTCAAAATTTTCCTAATTTTCAAAGAGGAACTAGTAGGTACTAGGTATAACATGCCTTAATGACTTAAGCAGTTTTAGATGCAAATGTATTGCAGACCTTTGGGGAGTACTTAGTTACAATACCTGTTTTAAGCAGGGGGTAAAGCTAGAAGTCAAGAGATCTGACTTTGTGAAATGCAGAAAATATTGATTAAATGTCTGCTAGCATCACAGCAAAAGACAATAGACACCACTGCCCTGAGCCTGTTTAATGCTGGTTTCATGCATGCTTTATTCTCTGTGTTCCCCCAGATGCATCAAGAACCATTTTAAAGGTCAGATAACACCAACAGAAACGTTTCAGGGCTGCAGAAATTTTTGGAGCTATGCTAGGCCTAAGTGGATGGTGGCCAAGTAAACAGCACAGTCAGATTAACACTTCGCCTGTCTCTGTTCTCTGGTGGTGGGTGGCTCTGTAGCCAGGTTCAGTAAAGATTCAGCCATAGTCCCTTACCTTCTCCTCCTCCTCCCCATCCTCTGTCCCAAAGGCTGCAATAGGGTTGTACTGAGCCCTGGAAACAACGCTTGCATTTGAATCTGTTCCCCAGCAAACCTTTGCAAGGAGGGGCAAAACAGTGCAGTAACAAGGATCATTGCATAGCACTTTTACTACCAACAGGTGAACTAGTTCACTTTAACTGCGCTGCAAATTGAATCGTTTAGTTTGAGGAATGTAAATTAGCATGTGAAATCCACACTAGCATATGAAATGCAAACTAAAATTTCCCTTCCCAATTTAAAAATGAATGTATGACAGTGTTCAGCCTAGAGCAGATTTTGATGGTATGAACTTTGAAACATCAGAAACAGTGCTTTTCACTCAGGACACCAACATATGTTTGCATCAGGATGTAAATATCTTTGTTTTCCTCTCTGGGTCCCCTTTATATCTTACCACAAATCCTACTTATCTGATTTTTTTTTTTTTTAGATTTATATTTTACTTCTATGCAGTTTTGCTTTTATGGAATTACACTTCACAATTAGTTGTGTTCTTAAATTTAATGTTACTGTCTTCACTGTTATAGGATCCTTCAGCAAAGCAGCTCTATTGCTGAATGTTCCAATATGAGCTCCAGCAGAGCTCAAATTGTCAATTTGTTTGTCAAAGCTGGAAATGATGGTTAATTTCTTAGCTACAGAAATTTAAATAGATATCTTTAAAGACTTTTTAGCTATGTATATTTGTAGCCACCATGTACATTTGTCAGTATCAGCCATTTTTTTTTTATCAAATATACTTTGTGGCATTATAGAAAAGAAATATGGAACATACCATTGCGTTGAATAGTTTAATTTTAGCCCGTTAATGTGAGTAACAAGGCACAAGCTCATTGTAGTGGCACTTTGAGCCCTCTGACATTAATTCTGTAATTTTTGTTTTGTCTCCTTAACAGCACAATTATTGAGAACAGAAGATCTCCTGAAAATGCAAGGCCAGTGAGGACATACACCCCATTCAAGAGAGTGTTGGAATTTAGCACAAAGAACAGTACATCTTGAGCATTCAGGTCAATGTGCTTTCTAAATACAAGCAAATATTTTGCGCCTTTGCAGCTTGATTAGATACATTTTTATCAAGCCATAGAGAAGAACAGCAGCATGGAGTCTTGCTAAATTTATCCTGAAAGCAGCTTTTTAGTAGCTTCATATCTGAAGTTACTACAGACATTAACTGTGAGGGAGATATGCAAGAAGTGGGATAAATGAAACAGCAGTCATTATTGCTTCTTTAGAAGCTGTCTAGTGCAATGTGTCATTTCAAATAACTGTAAGGAAGGAGTTGTATAGCTGTACAGATTTTCTTCAAATGTGTTCTATTTGTACAATGAACCTCTAATATATTTTATTTTCAATACTGCCAGGGGAAGAATCTGAAACTACCTTGCAGATGGCATTAATCTGAAAGCTCCCCCTTTGTGTACAAAGTGTGAGGGCTGTTCATATCTATCATGAAGACCTGCAGAGGTTGAGGGCTCCATTCCCCTGGAATAGATTCACTAGTAACCAGCACTCTTTTGATGGAAGGGAGAGATGCAACTGGGCCGTTCTCAAAGAATGCCCTCAACACACGCAAATGAATGTCATGTTTGTTGCTCAAAACAGTAAGTGACAGAGCAGCTTTATGATGGGTTTTTCTTTGTTTATGAGGCACTGGTTTGTACTTCCCAGTCATGGGGTAGAGTGACCCTTGGTTTTACATTCAATAGGAATTGTGAAGGATTTTTTTATTATTATTACTTTTGCATTAGAAGAAGAAATTCTCACTAAACAGCATTTTGCCTACAGCAACTTGTAGCAGTTTCTGCAATTCCTACAGCAATAGTGATTCTGAATCGGGATTTTGATCTTAAGTAGGTTTTTTTTTTTTCCCCAAAATGTTTAAAATCTTATCCCAGTCTTCAAAATATCAGCAGGAGTAACTGCATCTACTACTGAACTTATTTAAATATATATAGTGTATTTTTTACATTTTGTTTAGATCTCCTACTTTTACTGAACTAAAACGAATTTATTCGTATTTTCTTGTAGTGCTATTAACATGAATGCAGGGCAGATTATTTTTTTATTACAGTAACTGCAATAGAAAACAAACAACTTATGTTCTGTATGACTAATACTGTTCTTGCACTGCATATCAACCCCAGAGGTATTCACTTTGCCACAAGGCTTCACATAGTGATTGCTTTTGTCTCCAGTTTAATACAAGTTTAATACAAATTCAGTAGTCTGTTCAAATTAAATGTACTCCGAGTTGTACTTAAAATAATAAAACTCACCTCATAATCCCAGTTTTACTCCTACATTATTTCATGGTTTTCTGAATTTGTTAGATAGTTTTGTTTATTCTGTAACTGTGCTGTTTAACTAGTACATAAAGAAGCCTGGATTGGAGGATATTTTGATGTGTAGTACAAGTACCTCACAGGAACAAGAATTGTGTGATGTAATTAAAGCTCCAGCTTTTGTGCTTAGATCATCCTCTATTTGCATGTAAGTTTTTTTTTTTTTGTCTTATGACCTGCTCAACTCTTGAGGATTTAGAATGGTTGTTATTGTTAAGAAAGTCAAGCACAGTACTGTGGGTTGTAGTATGCATAGAATTCAAGAGAAACTGCAATCAAAGTCATTGACAAAAAGGTAAAATGTCTACTGTGTGAAGTAAGCCTGTAATCTTTATTGAGATAGAAGTCACAAACATTAACAGCTGCTTAGCATTTCTTTTAAACAGAACAATGCAAAATTACACCAAGTTAATAGCTCTAAAAGGAAATTCATTTACTTTGCATGTGATAAACGACTGAGAATGATCTCATAGGTATCAAAAGGTCAAAGAAAACCCCAGCTGTTGCATTAGTCAACAGGAATAATAACACACATTTGATTAAATTGCTCACCTCTTTTAGGTGTAAAATTTTTATTTTTATTGAGGTAGGAAGGGCTTGAAGAGAAGGTCCCTGAGAATTAAGTCAGCTGCTCCCTATCGAAAGTCCTTCAGAGGAAGCACCCTCATGATGCAAAGCAGAGGAATTGCCTTGCACCGCAATACTCATGACAAGAAAACAGCTGTAGGCTTAACCTGCATTTTTGATTGAAAGAAGTTTTGGTGCTTGTTCCCAAGTAAGAGTTAATTTGATCAATAACTGAATTAGGTTATGAACAGCTAGGATCTTGAAGTGAAACTCTAAATGAGAATATATTTAAATTGGAAATCTATGTTGATGAACCCAAAAGATGATGGTTAATGACCCAGCCCAAATTTCAGGCACAGGCTTTGTACATGTGTAATCGTACCTCCCTCTAGTGGCTGATAACAGCAAAAATATTTGCTGATACTTGGACAAAATCAATTTTGAAGAGAAATAGTAGAGTTCATATTAATATCCATAAGGGATGCAATCTCAGTTCATTGCATAATGCCTGTTACCATTTTATGTGCCCAAACTGTTAGCTTGTATTTCAGAGTTTTAATTCTGAACCACGGTTGGTGAGTTACCATCAAAACAAGATGAATAGATGAAGGCTTTATTTATAGATGAATGGAAGTGCAGGTTGTTGTAAAAGAAAGACGTGGACTGGAAAGTAAGTAAACATACTTTTATAGCTCTGTCTGGTTTTGGCCAGAATTCAGAAAATAGAACCTGGTAACTGAGGAGCTCAGAGAACGGTAGCAGGGAGAAGGATGAATCAAAATGCTTTCTAATACAGTCTTCAGAAGGAAGTTCTCTCTGCTTTTAATATATTTCTGAGTACATCTCTGAAAAGATTGCAAGATATTTCAACTTTGAGACTTGCAAAATTATAATCATCTGCTCAAAATTTTACCAAGACTGCAGTAATCTTTCCTGCAAAAGTGTTCTGTGTAAACTCTGTCTTTGTTATTTGATGAAAAATGACATTTTTTCCACATCTAATAAGGATTCAAGTTTTTGCTGTATTTTAGAGCATTTTGATATTTAGTGAGCTTGATGACCATTATTTGATTGGACTATTGGTCTAAATTTGGTAACTGTGAAGAAAAGGAGAGGAACAGTATTTATATAATTGTATCACATGAAAATATAGAGCTTTCCAGTCAAATCAGCAGCCATGTAAATTAGCAGAAATAATAACAAATCTGACTGAAAAGACTGTAATGCTTCCGTATATTTCTTTTTCAGTTTGAGTTACTTAGTACTGTAAGACTAGAAACTAGTAAAATTTCTGTAAACATCAATAAAAGCCATATAGTTAAGTACCCGAAAGTGCATTAAATGTAAGTCAATTGTATGACTTCATTTGTACCGTGGTAAGTATTCTTCTGTGATTCCAGATCTTCTGGAAAGTATTTTGGGATACAGTTTTCATATATGCTGTATAAACAATGCAATTAAATTGTATGCTTTTAAAACATCCTGTATGTAAGACCTGAAAAGGTTAAATTGCAATAAATATTGTATTTAAACTTTTTGTTCTGTTGTATAAACACTCAGAAATAAACTTACCTTATAACCTTGCAAACTCTTACTCTACATAATCTTGTTTGTTCAAAACATGTATGAATGCATAAGTGGTTACTCTGCAGCCTTGACGTTCTTGTCAGTGTTTCCTTTGGCAGATGTGCTCTTGAGAACAGGAAGACACTCCCTTGCTGAAGACTAAAGACTCTTCTCAAAGCCAAGTAAAAAAAAGTAGGCCAAGTCTTTTATGAAATAAAGAACTACTGACGTGCACGGGATAAACAAGAACTGAGCAATGTAGCGCTCACAAAACCAACAGCAATCTTCAGATCCCATAGATAACATCTGAATACATCTGGGGTGATGCTCTCCAACTTTAAGAATAGGGAATAGGATTGGGATGAATGCGGCCCTCCTTTTCTTTTTCTTTTTTCTTTTCTTTTCTCCTCTTTTCTCCTCTTTTCTCCTCTTTTCTCCTCTTTTC